>CM038146.1:379290101-379890101 GCA_021437245.1 Aegilops speltoides
CGCGAACTCTTTATCACCTCCATAATCGAAAGCGTGTCCTTATTTACTCCAAGGACAATTTTGACGCTGTCAATGATCCATTCTGGATCATTCTTGTACCCTTGACTATGGCAAGGCACACTTCGATGCGGTACCGACATAGCATCTTGTAGAGCCTATGTATAAAGCATAGGGGCGACCTTCGTCCTTTCTTTCTCTTCTAGCTGTGGTCGAGCTTTAAGTCTTAACTTCATACCTTACATGTCGGGCAAGAACCTCTTCTTTGGTGATCCATCTTGAACACCTTCAAGATCATGTTGAGTATATGCTCATTGAAAGTACCATTAAGCGTTTTGATCTATCCTCATAGATATTGATGCTCAATGTTCAAGTAGCTTAATCCAGGTTTTCCATTGAAAAACACTTTTCAAATAACCCTATATGCTTTCGGAAATTCTACATCATTTACGATCAACAATATGTCAATAACATATACTCACGAGAAATTCTATAGTGCTCCACTCACTTCTTTGGAAATACAAGTTTCTCATAAATTTGTATAAATCCAAAATCTTTGATCATCTTATCAAAGTACATATTCCAACTCGAGATGCTTACTCCGGTCCTTAGAAGGATCATTGGAGCTAGCATACCTTTAGCATCCTTAGGAGCGACAAAACTTTTCGATTGTATCACATACAACCTTTCCTTATGAAAGCTGGTAAGGAAACTCATTTTGACATCCATCTGCGGATTTCATAAATGCAGCTAATGCTAACATGATTCCGACGGACTTAAGCATCGCTATGGATGAGAAAATCTCATCGTAGTCAACTCTTTGAACTTGTGAAAAACTCTTACATACAAGTCGAGCTTCATAGGCGGTGACATTACCGTCCACGTCATCTTCTTCTTAAAGATCCATTTATCTCAATGGCTTGCCGATCATCGGGCAAGTCCACCAAAGAATCCATGCTTTGTTACGATACATGGATCCTATCTCGGTTCATGGCTTCTAATCATTTGTCGAATTTGGGCCCACCATTGCTTCTCCATAGCTCGTAGGTTCATCGTTGCCTATCAACATGTCCTTCAAGACAGGATTCTTGTACCACTCTGAGTAATCGCATCCTTGTCACCCTCGAGATCTGGTAGTGACTTGATCTGAAGTTTCATGATCACTATCATAGCTTCTACTTCAATTGGTGTAGGTGCCACATGAACAACTTCACGTGCCTGCTACACACTAGTTGTAGTGACGGTTCAATAACCATATCAAGTCTCCACCATCCTCCCACTCAACTTTTGAGACAAACTTTTCCTCGAGAAGGACCCGATTCAAGAAACAATCCCTATTGCTTTCGGATCTGAATTAGGAGGTATACCCAACTGTTTTGGGTGTCCTATGAAGATGCATTTTATCCGCTTTGGGTTCGAGCTTATCAACCTGAAATTTTTTCACATAAGTGTAGCAGCCCCAAACCTTTAAGAAATGACGACTTAGGTTTCTCTAAACCATAGTTCATACGGTGTCATCTCAGCGGAATTACGTGGTGCCCTATTTAAAGTGAATGTGGTTGTCTCTAATGCCTAACCCATAAGCGATAGTGGTAATTCGATAAGAGACTTCATAGTGCGCACCATATCCAATAGGGTGCAACTATGATGTTCGGACACACCATCAAACTATGGTGTTCCATGCGGTATTAATTGTGAAACAATTTCCACAATGTCTTAATTGTGTGCCAAACTCGTAACTTTCGGATAATCATCTTTATGATCATATCATAGACATTTAGTCCTCTTGTCACGATGATCTTCAACTTCACTCTGAAATTACTTGAACCATTCAATAATTAGGACTTGTGTTTCATCAAGTAAATATACTCTACATCTACTCGAATCATCGTGAAGTAAGAACATAACGATATTCCTTTGCATGCCTCGGCACTCATTGGACTGCACACATCAAAATGTGTTACTTCCAACAAGTTGCTATCTTGTTCCATTTCTTTGAAAAGCGAGGCTTTTAGTCATCTTGCCCATGTGGTATGATTTGCATATCTCAAGTGATTCAAAATCAAGTGAGTCCAAGCGATCCATCTGCATGGAGTTTCTTCATGCGTATACACCAATAGACATGGTTAGCATGTCTCAAACTATTCAAAAGCAGTGAGTCCAAAGATCCATCAACATGGAGCTTCTTCATGCGTTTACACCAATATGACTTACATGGCGATTGCCACAAGTAAGTGGTACTATCATTACTATCTTATATCTTTTGGCATGAAAATGTGTATCACTACGATCGAGATTCAATAAACCATTCCTTTAGGTGCAAGACCATTGAAGGTATTATTCAAATAAATAGAGTAACCATTATTCTCCTTAAATGAATAACCGTATTGCCATAGACATAATCCAATCATGTCTATGCTCAGCATAAACACCAAATCTCGATGGTAGAGGGCGTGCGATGCTTGATCACATCAACCTTGGAAACACTTCCAACATATATAAATCGACTCACCTTTAGCTAGTCTCCGTATATTCGTAGCTTTTATTTGAGTTACTAACACTTAGCAACCGAACGGTATCTAATACCACAGTGCTACTAGGAGTACTAGTAAAGTACACATTAACATAATGTATATCAATATACTTCTATCGACCTTGCCGCCTTCTCATCCACCAAGTATCTAGGGTAATTCCGCTCGATGGTTGTTCCCCTTATTATAGAAGCACTTAGTCTCGGGTTTGGGTTCAACCTTGGGTTTCTTCACTAGAAGCGGCGGTGATTTGCCGTTTCATGAAGTATCCCTTTGCCCTTCTTGAAACTAGTGGTTTTACCAACCATCAACAATTGATGCTCCTTCTTGATTTCTACTTTCGGCGATGTCAAACATCGCGAATACCTCAAGGATCATCATATCTATCCACGATATGTTATAGCTCATCACGAAGCTCTAGTAGCTTGGTGGCAATGACTTTGGAGAAACATCACTATCTCATCGGAAGATCAAATCCCTCGATTCAAGTGATTGTTGCACTTTCGGACAATCGAGCACAAGCTCAACGATTGAGCATTTCTACCTTAGTTTGTAGGCTAAGAAAATGCGTCGGAGGTCTCATACCTCTTGGCGTGGGCACGAGCCTGAAATCTCAATTTCAGCCCTCGAAACATCTCATATGTTCCGTGACGTTTCGAAAACGTCTTTGGTGCCTTGTCACACCCTGCATTTTGTAACATTTCACTTTTATCAATAAAGCATGAAAATTTGGACCAACAAAAACTTTTGCATTATTTGGCTTTTATTTGGAGTTGGATTTCTCTCTATGTTTCTTTTCAAGTGCTTCTTGAGGTCAACTACTCTACCCTCTATATTCCATCTTCTTACCCCAAGCTCCTGACCAATGACCATGCCATGTGAATAGTGCTATATAGAATTTTCTCACAAAAATAATTTGGCCAGAAAGTATTTTTAAAATTAGTTTTCAAAAACCCTGAATTGAGGTTTGCCTTTGCAAGTACTTGATCAAGGGCAGTAAAACATTTCAAAAATATATTTGACTCCTATTAGATATAGGATGCCCAGGAACCACAAAAGTATAATTTTAAAAGTTCTTGTTCTATTTTATTTAAAGGCTTTTCTTAAGGCGAAAATGGTCTTTAATAGGAAATAATTATTTTTCTGTTTCAAAAATATTTGACAAAATTTAGAAGCTCATAGGACATATATTGTCCATATATAAGAGTTTCAACACATGGTCATGTTCAAAATATTGGTCAAATCCTCTAAAACCCTTTACGGATATTTCAAGCTTTTGAAATATTTACAAAGAAATATTCTCCAAAATTCAGGAAAATTCTATCATGTCACATATGACATATCTGTTGATCTTGCCAAGTCTCATGACTTGGAGAACAAGATAACACCATCAAAACCCTCAAAACCATTTCTGTCCAATCTAAAGTTTGATCAACTTTACATTGCCAAGTATGTCCAAATGTGCTCAAACTTGGTGGACATGCTTCATTGGTCTAATGATGCAACTGGACCAAATGGCACAGGTTGGAGAAGAGGAAATCTTGGTCAAAGTGCCTCAAAACCCTCTCTGACCAAAATCAAGTTTGAACCACTTTGCATTACCAACTTTTTCTCCAAGGCCCCAACTTTGGTGAGCCTGATCATGTGACCAAATAAGGCTACCACACCAAGTGGCACATCAAGGAGAAATGATTTAGTCCACTGGATCTACACAAACCCATTTCTGCCCATTTCTAGGGTTTGCAAAAGTTGCATTGGCAACTTTGTCCAAACAAACTCAAAATGGGTGGAAGGCCCTATATATATGTGACATTTCACCCCTTGGAGCATCTTGGCCAGTGAGGATCATTAACAACAAAACCCCATCAAACACCTTCTGGCAAAATACTAAAAGGCCTCTTTTTGCCACTTTCACTAATCTCCATGAGTTAATCTCCTTGCCACAACCCCTCCTCACTTCCCTCATCACCTAGACACTTTTCTACAGAAGAAACAATGTGGAGGAAGGGGAATCAAGTTGTCCTCTCTGGACAACATCTTCTCTCCTCTCTCCCGGCTTCTCTCTCTCCCTTACGCACCCAGGGCATCCCAGGCCTTTCTCTGGTCTTGTCCCTGCTGCTTTAGCTTCCAGGGCCTTGAAGGCCAGCGCCTGCGCCATGGAAAAACGCGGATGCGGCCAAAATCGCTCTGGGCGCTGCCCGAGCGCCGACCGTTGGCCTTGACCCCCGGCCGCCGTGCCTTCCCATCGCGCCGGTGATGTGCCTCGGCGTCTGCTACTGCCCGTCCGTGCCGCCCCTCTGTCTCCCCTCTCTCTCCCCTCCTGCGGTAGCGTGCCCAGCGCCGCCCGGCTCGGCCAATGGCTGGCCTCCTGCAGCGGGGCCTTGAGCCCTCCCTCGCTCTCTCTCCTTCTCCTGGCGCCCTACTCCACTCCCACGGCGCGTGGACAGCTCAATCTCTCCCCAATGGCCCCAGGCAGATCCCTTGGTGCCGTAGGCCACGCCCACAGTGAACCGTGGCCAGCCTATTTAAAGCGTTCCGAGCCCTCCTCTTCCTCCTGTCGCCTCCACCACGCTCAATCCACCTGGATCCTCCCATTTCGCTCGAGGCCGCCCAGAGCTCGAGATCGAGCTCGAGCTCCGCCGCCTCGGTCGCCGTCGATCCAGGTCTGAGACCCCTCCGCCTCGCTTCTCCCTCGATTCGGCCTCCCTCACCTCCTTGATGCCTTCCCTCGCTTTCCCCTCGTTTTGCAGTGAGGAGCAGCCGAGCCACCGGCGCCAAGCACCTCCCATGGGACCTTGTCGCCCGGCCGAGCGAGCCACCCGGCGACCATCTCCACCACCACTGGATCCGCGACTCCCTCCTGAATCAGCGGTAGTCTCCGCTCCGCTTCCGTGCCTGTATCGCGCCGCCGTGGCTTCGCCGTCGCCTCTGGCGGAGGTGAGCGGCGGCCGCCGTGGGGCCGGCTGTCGACCTCCATGCAGCGAGTGGGATCCACCGTCGGGTTTAAAGCGTCTTGTGCCTGCCTCTGACCCGCCGTCGGCCGAAGGCGTGTCGGCCTTCGCCTTCGACGTGGCGGCCGCGTGGGCTGGGGTTCCCCACAGGCTCTTCTTCTTTGTGGCCTCTCGGCCCGATGTACAGCGCCGTTCCCTTTTCTTTTTCTGTAGTATTTCCAAAAATTCCTCAGGGCAGTATATTAATCCAAATGCAGTGATTCCAATTTCTAAATTCCTAGAATATTGCAATCTATTTAATGGTGCAACTTTCACTCAGATCCAACCACCTTTTCTTCTCTGTAAATATTTAAATGTTGTTTTTGGCATTTAAATGAGCCTTTGAAAATCCATAACTCCTATTTTGCTACTCCAGAGCCAAAACCAAAAGTTGCCCCCTCCCTAGTTTTCCTCCTAGTATTTTACAAAATTAAGTTGACATTTTTCAGAGCACTTTGACTTTTCTGTTTTATTATTGCCTTATTTTTCCGTTGTTTTCTTGCAGCGTTAGATCCGTGTTGTGAGGTAGGCGAGGAAGAAGGAGGGCGATCTTGGAAGACTTTGAAGACCAAGCCAACCAAGGCAAGCAGCCCTTTGACCATGACTATGATGCCTTTTTATATGCATGTCATTTTAGCTCTTTATCGATGATGCATCGGAATCATGACGAGATGGTGAACCACATGGGTGGTTGCCACGATTACAAAATCCTCGTTGATACTTGCATGGTGCATGGCCCTACCTTTTTATGAGGGTTATGCGGTGGGGAGTAGCTAGGATGCAAATGTAGAACCCACATAAATGGGATGGGTTTGTGCATGATGAGGGAGGCAAAGTGATTTCAAAGGTATTTTGAAAACCCCATCGGGTGCCACTTATGCCGAGGAGATGATGAGATGGGTGACCACTTGATGGCGAAGTGGTGTGCCAAGTGAAGAAGGGTGTGTGGTTTTCAAAGCGGATTGGTCGGAGTTCGACCGTTATTCCAACCTTACATGCGCATAACCACTCTACCCTTATATGGGAAAGGGCATTGTTGAGTACCTAGACCGATACTAGCTTGGAGCCGCATTACTAGTGGCGGGGAGAGTTGGTGCTCTCTCTTGGGGCGAGGTGCGTGCCGGTAGAGGCGGCCATGACTTTTCACGAGGCACGGACACACGTTGGTACCCGTGCTTGTGGTATGTGATGAATATGGGAGGCGAGGCTCCATGACTTTATGATGTGAAATGTTTGTACGGGGGTTACTACCAATCGAGTGGACTCCATGTTAGTGTCGTCTAGGAAAGGTAGTGATCGGTGCTTACCGGGTACTTGAGGTACATGGTGCGTGGTTTGACACGGAAGTTCCCGGATCTAGTGGGTAAAGTGTGCAACCTCTGCAGTGTAAAACTATTGAATAGCCGTGTCCACGGTCAAGGACAGTTAGGTAACGCTCTTGGGCTCGTCCACTTGTTTTCAAACCGGTGTGTGTGAGATGATGGTGTTGTCTTGGATCAAGTCGGAGGACTTGACATGATTGAGATGGGTTGGTGCCCTCCGTTTGTGATAAATGGGTTGGTGCCCATTCTATTTATGTTGATATCTGTGACCAGTTCTTATGGTTCTTGGAATTCTCTTGATGCATGCTTTATAGGATGTTGAACATGTCACTGCACTCAAAACTAGCTTTATGCAAAACTTTACCTATGTCATGCATTACCGTACCTTGAACCAAATCATGGGTTGCTTGCGAGTACATTCAAAGTACTCATTGGCTTGCCTTTGGTTATTTAATTGACCGGGCATGGAAGAACCGGAGTTGAAGAAGAGTTCTTTGGAGGCGATCATGCGAACTAGGGCGTTTCCCGTCGAGAATGCTGTAGGGTTAAGGCGGATGGCATGGGTTCTACTTATCAATGATGTTTCCGCTGCTATGTTTCATTTGATGTTCAGCCCTTAAGGCTTTATCGATGTAAGACTTGACCGTGATGGTCACTATTTGTGTAAGGCGGTATGTATGGATGTAAGACTCTTGTTATTCAGCTTACGTGTGTTCGGTGAGCATTGATCTCTGGGATCCTTTGTACCGTGCATTCGGTGATCACGACTTGCAAGTCGGGGTCCCCACATGCCTCAACTCTAAACCGTTTAACTGAACTATCACGTAGTTATCAAAACGTGTATGTCTGACATTCGCAACATCCACAAACGACGTTTGGGGTTCAGCACACTGAGCTGTGCATTAAGGATCAAGAAGGATGGAGCACCCCCTGGACAGCCCGCGGTAGCTTACCGAGGCGGACGACCCCCACAGGACGCAGCTGCCAAGGGAGCACCTCAGCCACGCCGTATGACGGCAAAGGAGTACCATAACCTCTTCAAGGCGCCACCCGACAAAGCAGCGCCGTGTTCAGCTCCTTCACTCCTCCACTTCCTCGGCGATGAGGAGGCGGGGCAGATGATGATGAGGAGGAAGACCGGAGGAGCGGAATACCCGACCGAGCATTCCACCACTTAGACTCCGTTCGGGACTAGGATAGGCTAGCTCGTAGCCTATGGTAGGATAGGTCGTGTACCCCTTTTGAAGTCGAGTCTTTGTAATGGTTCTTATGAAACCATGTTATGTTGTGTTTGCTTTCAACTTGCTTTGATGAAGTCGTACTTTCCTTGAGGAACTTGTAAACGACTACATTTCCCATTTAGTTTAATGCATGAGTTTGGCCCTTGGCCTTTGCTTTATAAATTGTGTCACACCACCCCTTACTAGGCATTCCATCTCTCTGCTTTCCCTCATTGTTGTTCCCTATCATGAGACCTTGACCACTCTAACGGGATGCTGTTGTAACACGTCTTGGTACCTCTACCCAGCCGCAAAGCGGAGGTTCTGCTGAGGCGAGCCAGCGAGGACCAAGCCCAGGGCAGACTCCACCACCCACCTCCTCCAAGCATGGATATGGCTCAGCTTCTCCAAGCCTTTCGAGAGGCGCCAAGCCAACCTGCAGCCCTCGGATGATTGCTCGGTGTCAACCGCCCGGCCCGCGAGGCACTGACCATGGGCGTTCCACAGGGTGGAGTTCAAGAAGCATGCACCACCCACTTTCATCGAGGCTGCTGAACCCACGGATCAGAGCAGTGGGTCCGCACCATTGAGGATCTGCTTGGCACTAGTCGGATGCGAGGGACCGTGACAAAGTGGCGTATCTTGCCTTGTCTCGGGGGACTGCGAGCTTGGTGGGATGGATTCAAGGCTATGCATGTTGAGCAAGACATCACTTGGAACACCTTCAAGGCGGAATTCCACAAGGCCCACATCCCATACGGACTCATGGCCATCAAGAAGCGTGAGTTCGAAACCTTTGAAGCAAGGTAGCAACCTTGTCAAGGAGTACATCACGAAGTTCGGTGTTCTCTCAAGGTATGCCCCGAGGATGTCGACCTTGATCTTTGCCAAGCGGGCGCTTCATGGAAGGCCTTAACCGGACTGCGATACTAAGCTTGTTGTGTGTGACTGCCCTACCTTTCTGATCTGGTGAACAAAGGCGCTCATGCTTGAGGACAAGCGGCGTGCCTTGGATGACACTTTCATAGCGCAAGATGATCGGCAAGGGAAGCTCCGGCAACGAAGCCTCGTCCGTGGCAGCCAGCCCGGTCAAACCAACCTATCGGCAGCCAAGAGCTCCTGCACCTCGCACCAACTATCCACCTCGGTATATGCCAACCCTAGGCCAGCTTACAACAACCCCAATAACAATCTTTGGCAAGGCGTCGTCCCCAATCAAGTCACTTGTTTGGATGTGGACAGCACAGGCACTACTCAAAATTGCCCCAACAAAGCCCGGCGCCCGCGCCCCAATCATGAGAACCGAGGACAAGGCCGTGGTATGCCACCGAGAACCAAGCTCCCATAACTTGCCCAACAATGGCGGGGTCGTGTGAATCATGTCACCGCGGAAGAAGCCGGGAAGACCGGACGTCGTCTTTGAGTGCGTTCCTTGTCAATTCAACACCATAACTGTTTTGTTTGATTACGGAGCCACGCATTCTTTTGTCACCCAAAGTTTTGCATTAAAGAGTGGCATGACCCTACACCCTAAACAACCCTATGGTTGTACAAACCCCGGGCGAGAGATGAGAGCCAAGATAGGATGTAAAGGAGTCGGGATTACCATTAGCAGGGTAGACTTCCTAGCAGACCTTATCATCCTAAAATCACAAGGCTTGGATGTGATCTTGGGAATGGATTGGCTCAGCAAGCACCAAGGCTTGATTGATTGCGCCAACGGACGGTCACTATGACCAATGACCGAGGAGTCGAAGTCAAATTTTCCTCCAACCCCTCTTACTGCTCAAGCCAACCAAGTCAAGCTGTCGTGAAGTTGGATTGGAACAAGTGCTTGATAGTATCACGAGTATCGATGTTTTTCTGATGAGCTACCGGGAATGCCTCTGATCGGGACATTGAGTTCATCATCGAGCTCATACGGGCGAGGACCCATCTATAAAGCCTTATAGAATGGGATCGGAGGAGTTAGCGAGAATTGAAGAAGCATTTGGAAGAAGCGGTTGAGGAAGGATTTATCCGCCCTAGTGCCTCCCTTGGGGATCGCTTTATTACATTTGTGGCAAGAAGGGCGGTACCATCCGCTTATGCATTGACTACCGCTCCCTCAATGAGGTTACAATCAAGAACAAGTACCCACTTCCCAAGATTGAAGATCTGTTTGATCAACTCAATGGGGCCAAGGTGTTCTCAAGATCGACCTCGGATCTGGGTACTACCAGCGAAGATCGGACCCCAAGATATTCGAAGGCGGCATTACGTAACGGATATGGCTGTATGAATGCGGTCATGTCCTTTGGATTGACCAATGCCCGACTTACTTCATGTATCTCATGAATAAGGTCTTCATGGAATATTTGGACAAGTTAGTCGTTGTCTTCATTGATGACATTCTTGTCTTCTCGAAGTCGGAAGAAGAGCACGAGCAACACTTGAGGATGGTCCTAGACAAGCCGAGAGCACCAAGCTGTATGCCAAGTTCAGCAAGTGTGAATTACGGCTGCGTGAAGTTGGATTCTGGGTCATGTTCTAACGAAGAGGATTGTCGATCGACCTGCTAAGATTGAAGCCGTGGTGAATGGCAATCCCGAGCAATGTGAAGGAAGTCGAAGCTTCCTCGGACTCGCGGGATATTACCGCAAGTTCGTTGAAGGATTCTCAAGCATTGCCCGACCCATGACTCAGCTCTTGAAGAAGGACAAGAAGTTTGAATGGGCCTTGAAGTGCGAAGAGCTTCGAGGAGCTGAAGAAGAGGCTAACCACCGCTCGATTACGGCCACACGGATATACACAAGGAGTTTGTGATATATTGTGATCGTCAAGAATCGGATGGGAGGTGTTACGCTGCAAGAAAGCGAGTCGTGGCCTACCTTTCAAGGCAACTCGACCTCACGAAGAAACTCGCTACTCATGACCTTGAGCTAGCGGCGATGGTTCATGCCACGAAAACTTGGCGACATTACCTTTTGGGGAAGCGATGTGAGATATACGGATCACAAAAGTCTGAAGTATATTTTCACTCAAAGGGAATTGAACATGAGGCGAGAGAAGATGGCTGGAGTTGATAAAGACTATGACCTCGGTGTTCAATACCACCACAGAAGGCTAATGTGGTAGCGGATCGTTGGCGGAAGGCTTGCTCCTTGAATGCTATCTTTGAAGCACAAGCTACCGCCTTGTATGAGGAACTTGAAAGCTTGGGTTGGGCTGGTTGCACCGAGTTCTTGGCCAACCTCGAAGTTAAGCCTACCTTGATGGATGACCTCAAGAAGGCTCGGAAGGGGCATGAGAGTATCGAAGGCATCAAGAGGAAGATCAAGGCGAGCAAGGCCTCGAGTTCCACGAGAGGATGAGGAAGGAATTGTGTGGTTTGGGAATGCATCTGCGTGCCCAACAAGGTTGAGCTCAAGAACCTGATCTTGCAAGAAGCTCATGACAGCCCATATTCCACCCACCGGGAGGCACCAAGATGTATCAAGACACGAAGGAAAGATTTTGGTGTACGGGATGAAAAGGAGATTGCCACCTATGTTGCAAAATGTGGCGTATGCGGAGGTCAAAGCTGAACATCGGCGACCTGTGGATTACTCCAACCACTCAAGGTTCCAGTGGAAATGGGATAAAGTCGGAATGGATTTCATCCTTTGGACTACCTAGGTCAAACAAGGGACATGACTCCATCTGGGTCATAGTTGACCATTTGACCAAGGTGGCCCACTTCATTCTGTCAAGACAACCTACAAGGGAACAGTTAGCGGTCTCTACATCAACCGAGTCGTGAGCCTTCATGGTGTTCCCAAGGAGATTGTGTCGGATCGAGGAACCAGTTCACCTCAAGGTTTTGGAAGAAATTCGAGGAGGCCATGGGGACCAAGTTGTCCTTGACCTTGCTTTCCACCCACAGACCGGAGGTCGAGACCGAGCAGTGAATCAAATACTCGAAGACATGCTCGAGCACATGTCTTAGCTTATGGAGCTAAGTGGGAAGATTGCCTCCCTTCGCCGAGTTCTCTTACAACAACAGTTATCGGGCCAGCCTCGGATGGCACCATTTGAGGTGTTATCTGGCGAAAGTGTCGTACACCCCTCAAGCTGGTGGGAGGCGGAGAAGGACTTGTCTTTGGGCACGATATCCTTCGTGAAGCGAAGAGCAAGTCCAGCTTGTCAGAGGCGTCTGAAGTCTGCCAAGTCAAGGCGGAAGAGCTATCTGGACTCACGTCGCGAGACATAAACTTCGAGTTGGAGACCATGTCTATCTCGGGTCACCCCTCTCAAAGGAGCCAGCGCTTTCATGTCAAAGGAAAGCTTGCACCGAGATACATTGGCCCCTTCAAGATCAGCTTTGGCGAGGAGAAGTGGCTTACCGTTGGAACTTCCACGAACTTTCGATGTGCTGGCGTGTTCCGTGTCACAACTCGGAAGTGTCTCCAAGTTCGAGACAAGCCCGACCTCTACAAAGGCGTCAATCACCAAGCCATTGATCTTCAACCTGATTTGACGTATCGTGGCGGCCCATCTGCATTTTGGATGAGGCTGAGCGACACACTCGAACCGCACCATCAAGTACTTCAAAGTCAATGGAGCAATCATGCAGAAGCGAAGCAACTTGGGGCGTGAAGACTACCTTAGATCCGAATTTCCGTACCTCTTTCAAGCCTAGTTTAGGAATCTCGGGGCGAGATTCTTGTAAAGAGGTAGGTCTGTCACACCCTGCATTTTGTAACATTTCACTTTTATCAATAAAGCATGAAAATTTGGACCAACAAAAACTTTTGCATTATTTGGCTTTTATTTGGAGTTGGATTTCTCTCTATGTTTCTTTTCAAGTGCTTCTTGAGGTCAACTACTCTACCCTCTATATTCCATCTTCTTACCCCAAGCTCCTGACCAATGACCATGCCATGTGAATAGTGCTATATAGAATTTTCTCACAAAAATAATTTGGCCAGAAAGTATTTTTAAAATTAGTTTTCAAAACCCACTGAATTGAGGTTTGCCTTTGCAAGTACTTGATCAAGGGCAGTAAAAACATTTCAAAAATATATTTGACTCCTATTAGATATAGGATGCCCAGGAACCACAAAAGTATAATTTTAAAAGTTCTTGTTCTATTTTATTTAAAGGCTTTTCTTAAGGCCAGAAATGGTCTTTAATAGGAAATAATTATTTTCTGTTTCAAAATATTTGACAAAATTTAGAAAGCTCATAGGACATATATTGTCCATATATAAGAGTTTCAACACATGGTCATGTTCAAAATATTGGTCAAATCCTCTAAAACCCTTTACGGATATTTCAAGCTTTTGAAATATTTACAAAGAAATATTCTCCAAAAATTCCAGAAAATTCTATCATGTCACATATGACATATCTGTTGATCTTGCCAAGTCTCATGACTTGGAGAACAAGATAACACCATCAAAACCCTCAAAACCATTTCTGTCCAATCTAAAGTTTGATCAACTTTACATTGCCAAGTATGTCCAAATGTGCTCAAACTTGGTGGACATGCTTCATTGGTCTAATGATGCAACTGGACCAAATGGCACAGGTTGGAGAAGAGGAAATCTTGGTCAAAGTGCCTCAAAACCCTCTCGACCAAAATCAAGTTTGAACCACTTTGCATTACCAACTTTTCTCCAAGGCCCCAACTTTGGTGAGCCTGATCATGTGACCAAATAAGGCTACCACACCAAGTGGCACATCAAGGAGAAATGATTTAGTCCTTTGGATCTACACAAACCCATTTACGCCCATTTCTAGGGTTTGCAAAAGTTGCATTGGCAACTTTGTCCAAACAAACTCAAAATGGGTGGAAGGCCCTATATATATGTGACATTTCACCCCTTGGAGCATCTTGGCCAGTGAGGATCATTAACTTAACCAAAACCCCATCAAACACCTTCTGGCAAAATACTAAAAGGCCTCTTTTTGCCACTTTCACTAATCTCCATGAGTTAATCTCCTTGCCACAACCCCTCCTCACTTCCCTCTGTCACCTAGACACTTTTCTACACGAAGAAACAATGTGGAGGAAGGGGAATCAAGTTGTCCTCTCTGGACAACATCTTCTCTCCTCTCTCCCGGCTTCTCTCTCCCTTACGCACCCAGGGCATCCCAGGCCTTTCTCTGGTCTTGTCCCTGCTGCTTTGTAGCTTCCAGGCCTTAGAGGGGCAGCGCCTTGCCTGGAAACCCGCGGATGCCGGCCAAAATCGCTCTCTGGGCGCTTGCCAGAGCGCCGACCGTTGGCCTTGCGCGACACCCGACCGCCGTGCCTTCCCATCGCGCCGGTGATGTGCCTCGGCGTCTGCTACTACGCCGCCGCCGCCCCCTCTGTCTCCCCTCTCTCTCCCCTCCTGCAGCGCGTGCCCAGCGCCGCCCGGCTCGGCCAATGGCTGCCCTCACACAGCGGACGCTTGAGCCCTCCCTCGCTCTCTCTCCTTCTCCTGGCGCCTACTCCACTCCCACAGCGCCGTGGACAGCTCAATCTCTCCCCAATGGCCCCAGGCAGATCCAGGTGCCGTGGGCCACGCCCACGGTGAACCGTGGCCAGCCTATTAAAGCGTTCCCGAGCCCTCCTCTTCCTCCTGTCGCCCTCCACGCTCAATCCACCTGGATCCTCCCATTTCGCTCGAGCCGCCCGAGCTCGAGATCGAGCTCGAGCTCCGCCGCCTCGGGTCGCCGTCGATCCGGTCTGACCCCCCGCCTCGCTTCTCCTCGATTCGGCCTCCCTCACCTCACTGATGCCTTCCCTCGCTTTCCCCTCGTTTTGCAGTGGGAGCAGCCGAGCCACCGGCGCCCAAGCACCTCCGCCCGCGGGACCTTGTCGCCCGGGCAGGCCACCCCAGCGACCATCTCCACCACCACTTGGATCCGCGACTCCTCCACAGATCAGCGGTAGTCTCCGCTCCGCTTCCGTGCCTGTATCGCCGCCCGGCGAAGCTCGCGTCGCCTCTGGCGGAGGTAGGCAGCGGCCGCCGTGGGGCGGCTGTCGACCTCCGCATACGGCGAGTGGGATCCACCGTCGGGTTTAAAGCGTCTTGTGGCCTGCAGCCAGACCCCGCCGTCGGCCGAAGGCGTGTCGGCCTTCGCCTTGACGTGGCGGCGCGTGGGCTGGGGTTCCCCCACAGGGCCTCTTCTTCTGTGGCCTCTCGGCCCGATGTACGGCGCCGTTCCTTTTCTTTTTACGTAGTATTTCCAAAAATTCCTCGAGGCGATATATTAATCCAAATGCATTGATTCCAATTTCTAAATTCCTAGAATATTGCAATCTATTTAATGGTGCAACTTTCACTCAGATCAACCACCTTTTCTTCTCTGTAAATATTTAAATGTTGTTTTGGCATTTAAATGAGCCTTTGAAAATCCATAACTCCTATTTTGCTACTCGAGCCAAAACCAAAAGTTGCCCCCTCCTAGTTTTCCTCCTAGTATTTTACAAAATTAAGTTGACATTTTTGAGCACTTTGACTTTTCTGTTTTATTATTGCCTTATTTTTCCGTTGTTTTCTTGCAGCGTTAGATCCCGTGTTGTGAGGTAGGCGAGGAAGAAGGAGGAGCGATCTTGGAAGACTTTGAAGACCAAGCCAACCAAGGCAAGCAGCCCTTTGACCATGACTATGATGCCCCTTTTTATATGCATGTCATTTTTAGCTCTTTATCGATGATGCATCGGAATCATGACGAGATGGTGAACCACATGGGTGGTTGCCACGATTACAAAATCCTCGTTCATACTTGCATGGTGCATGGCCCTACCTTTTTATGAGGTTATGCGGTGGGGAGTAGCTAGGATGCAAATGTAGGAGCCACATAAATGGGATGGGTTTGTGCATGATGAGGGAGGCAAAGTGATTTCAAAGGTATTTTGAAAACCCCATCGGGTGCCACTTATGCAGGGAGATGATGAGATGGGTGACCACTTGATGGCGAAGTGGTGTGCCAAGTGAAGAAGGGTGTGTGGTTTTCAAAGCGGATTGGTCGGAGTTGCGACCGTTATTCCAACCTTACATGTGCAACCACTCTACCCTTATATGGGAAAGGGCATTGTTGAGTACCTAGACCGATACTAGCTTGGAGCCGCATTACTAGTGGCGGGGAGAGTTGGTGCTCTCTCTTGGGGCGGGGTCGTGCCGGTAGGGCGGACCATGACTGTTTTCACGGGCCGGACACACGTTGGTACCCGTGCTTGTGGTATGTGATGAATATGGGAGCGAGGCTCCATGACTTTATGATGTGAAATGTTTGTACGGGGTTACTACCAATCGAGTGGACTCCATGTTAGTGTCGTCTAGGGAAAGGTAGTGATCGGTGCTTACCGGGTACTTGAGTACCGCGGGTGCGTGGTTTGACACGGAAGTTCCCGGATCTAGTGGGTAAAGTGTGCAACCTCTGCAGAGTGTAAAACTATTCGAATAGCCGTGTCCACGGTCAAGGACAGTTGGGTAACCGCTCTTGGGCTACGTCCACTTGTTTTCAAACCCGGTGTGTGTGAGATGATGGTGTTGTCTTGGATCAAGTCAGAGGACTTGACATGATTGAGATGGGTTGGTGCCCACTCCGTTTGTGACAAATGGGTTGGTGCCCATTCTATTTATGTTGATATCTGTGACCAGTTCTTACGGTTACTGGAATTCTCTTGATGCATGCCTTATAGGATGTTGAACATGTCCTGCACTCAAAACTAGCTTTATGCAAAACTTTACCTATGTCATGCATTACCGTACCTTGAACCAAATCATGGGTTGCTTGCGAGTACATTCAAAGTACTCATTGGCTTGCCACTGGTTATTTAATTGACCGGGCATGGAAGAACCGGAGTTGAAGAAGAGTTCTTTGGAGCGATCATGCGAACTAGGGCGTTTCGGTCGAGAATGCTGTAGGGTTAAAGCGGATGGCATGGGTTCTACTTATCAATGATGTTTCCGCTGCTATGTTCCATTTGATGTTCAGCCCTTAAGGCTTTATCGATGTAAGACTTGACCGTGATGGTCACTATTTGTGTAAGACGGTATGTATGGATGTAAGACTCTTGTTATTCAGCTTCTGTGTGTTCAGTGAGCATTGATCTCTGGGATCACTGTACACGTGCATTCGGTGATCACGACTTGCAAGTCGGGGTCCCCACATGCCTCAACTCTAAACCGTTTAACTGAACTATCACGTAGTTATCAAAACGTGTATGTCTGACATTCGCAACATCCACAAACGACGTTTGGGGTTCAGCACACTGAGCTGTGCATTAAGGACATAAGCTTTCTCTGTCCACATAATTGCTCATCAACTTTCAACTATATTTTCTCTAGGAACATATCTAAGCAGATTGGAACTAAAGCGCGAGCATCGACATAATTTGCAAAGATCTTTTGACTATGTTCAAGATAATTAAGTTCATCTTATGAACTCCCACTCGAGATAGACATCCCTCTGGTCATCTAAGTGATTACATGATCCAAGTCAACTAGGCGTGTCCGATCATCCGTGAGACGGTCTAGTCATCATCGATGAACATCTTCATGTTGATCGTATCCTCCATCGACTCATGCTCGACCTTTCGGTCTCCGTGTTCGAGGCCATGTATACGTACATGCTAGGCTCGTCAAGTTAACCCCAAGTGTTTTCGCTGTGTAAAACTGTCTTACCCCGTTGTATGTGAGCGTGAGAATCCATCACACCCGATCATCACGTGGTGCTTAGAAGCGACGAACTGTAGCAGCGGTGCCGATTAGGGGAGAACACTTCTTGAAATTTTGTGAGGATCATCTTATTTACTACCGTCGTCCTAAGTAAACAAGATGCATAAACATGATAAACATCAAATGCAATCAAATAGTGACATGATATGGCCAATATCATTTTGCTCCTTTGATCTCCATCTTGGTCTCCATGATCATCATCGTCACCGGCATGACACCATGATCTCCATCATCATGATCTCCATCATCGTGTCTCCATGAAGTTGTCTAGCCAACTTATTACTTCTACTACTATGGCTACGGTTAGAAATAAAGTAAAGTAATTACATGGCGTTGTTAAATGACACGCAGGTCATACAATAAATTAAGACAACTCCTATGGCTCCTGCGGTTGTCATACTCATCGACATGCAAGTCGTGATTCCTATTACAAGAACATGATCAATCTCATACATCACATATCATTCATCACATTCTTCTTGGCCATATCATCACATAGCATACCTGCAAAAACAAGTTAGGCGTCCTCTAATTGTTGTTGCATGTTTCTGATAGCTGCTATGGGTTTCTAGCAAACGTTTCTTACCTACATAAATACCACAACATGATATGCCAATTGCTATTTACCCTTTATGTCGATTGTCAAAACCGGCGGATCTCGAGTAGGGGTCCCGAGCTGTGCGTCTAGGCGGATGGTAACAAGAGGCGAGGACACAATGTTTTTACCGAGTTGGGCCCTCTCGATGGAGGTAAAACCCTCGTCTGCTTGATTAATATTGATGATATGGGTAGTACAAGAGTAGATCTACCACGAGATCAAGGAGGCTAAACCTAGAAGCTAGCCTATGGTATGATTGTTGAGATGTAATGTTAGTCCCTCACGGACTAAAGGCCCTCCGGTTTATATAGACACGGAGAGGCTAGGGTTACACAGAGTCGGTTACAATGGTAGGAGATCTACATATCCGTATTGCCAAGCTTGCCTTCCACGCCAAGGAAAGTACCTTGGGACATGAGGCGGAGTCTTCAATCTTCTATCTTCGTGTGCAGGAGTCCGGCGGATATTGATAGTCCGATGTCCGGACACCCCTAGTCGAGACTCCTCGGTAGCCCTGAACCGGTCTTCAATGGCGACAAGTCCGGCATGCATAATGTTCGGCATTGCAAGGCGGGTTCCCCTCCTTGAATAATTAGGAGAAGATAATGAACACCGGGATAGTGTCGGCTCGCAAAATAATTTCCACATTCCAACATAGAGAATAAAATACACTTAGCTCAATCTGGCGGCGTATTTATGCAGCGTGACATCACACCGCAGCCAAGCCCTCATTTGAATCGTTTTATTATTCCGCCTCGGCCGTTTAGCGGCGGTTTCCTTAACACGTCTGTCGAGCGAGATCGTGTTCCCTTTTATTCAGGATCCTCATCAATACGTGCGTGGGTAACCCAACCATTCCGTCGCCACGCCTCCTCTATCGAAGGGAATCTCAAGCGGTCACGAGGCGGCCCTTGGTATTATTTCCCTTTATAAGAGGACCAAGGCCTGTCCTTGTCTTTCAACCTTGCATCGAATCTTTCCTCTGCTCCCGGTTCCAACACCTAGAGCTTGATTGAGCACCTCGGATCCACAACAATGTCGGCTCCGACCTCCGGGGCGGTGGATGCCCTCCTCCGTCACGGAGGAGGACATAATGAAGTTGCGTGAGGCCAAGTGCACGGCCTCTGAAGTTTCGCACAGGTTGCTGCCCGGGGCAGGCCGTGCCAACCAGCCAGCGAATACATCGTTTTAGCATCTCACCTCCGTCGAGATTAGGCTTCCAGCGGATCCTTTCGTGAGGGGCTCCTATTCTACTACGGGCTGGACTTCCACGACTTGGCTCGGAGTCCATCCTCCATATCTCCGCATTTATCATTATCTGTGAAGCCTTCCTCCGCGTCATCCCCACTTGACTGTGGCTGAAAACATTTAAGGTGGAGCGAAGATGATCGAGGCGTCAAGCGAGTCTTGTGGGCGACCATAAGCGGAAGGTCGATGCCCGTGGCTCGAAGGTTCCTTCAAGAGGAGCAGGGATTGTGGCAGCGAGGTGGTTTTACATCACTGCTCCCGAGGCGACAAGCAAAAGCCGCCGCCCTCTTTCCGCCCGGACCTCCACGGCGGTGATGTCGTGGGTCGACCAGGAGCTCAGCGGGGGCCGTCAGGGCGTGCCCGCACTCTGAGGCGGATTCGAGACCTCTAAACAAGGGAGATCGACCTGGTCAAGGTGATGCGGTCATGCTAATCGGGCACCTCCTACCACAAACGTCGTCCTCTCCGTTTATGGGAGTTCAATCCGGAGGACCTCATATCCTCCGGCATTTCATGGGTGCGACACCCTCGGAGATGTCTGAGCTGTTCTTCGGACCGCATGTGGCGTGTCGGATTGGCGAGGATCTTGGACTAAGCGCGATCGCCCGAATACTCAGGTAAATAGCTCAAAGTCCGGACATTCTATTTGTATGCCTTTCAAAAGATCGTCTCCTGACCCTTTATTCTTTACGGGAATGGGTGGCGCAATCAAGGCTGATAAGGTGTCCGGCCCCCCTCCGAGAGACCGCCTTGGAGCCGTGCTGGTCGAGAATGTTGGAGGTTGCGCCCACGAGAGGCGGCAGGGGGAGATAAAGGCTAATACTTGCCTGAAAGAAGCGAAGAAGGGAGGGAACAAGGATCCCTCCTTGAGAGGAGAAGAGGACCGCCGGAGATCCGGAGGTCAAAGCCCCTAAGCGTGGGAAGAAATCCTCACGGGGTCGGCGTCCGGATAGAATCCGGACGTGCAATCATCGCCAAGGGCCAGCCCTCAACGAGCCATGAGTATGAAAGAGGAAATTAATTAATAAGGAATACCTTCGTTTATGCTACATAGGTAACGAAATATTTATGTCGCATGATTCGGATCTGCGGCCGTCTCGAGATGAGTTCATCCTCGGGGACCTTCTTCCGGAGATGATGGAAGCGTCTGACTCCGTCTGCGGCACACGCCAGATAAAGCGGGCGAGCCCAAAGTGTCGCCACGGGCGTCCCAGTCCGGAGGGCGGAGAGTTCGGCACCAGCGAAGCGGCGGGGAGGCGAAGAGTCTGCTTGAGAGGCGTCCATTTCAGAAGATCACCGTGCGTTAATGCGTATGGTGATTGGAAGGATTTTGTCCGCTGGCGGATTGCGTGAACGCTGCCATGGGCTTCTTTGGCGGGATTTGAGGTATCTGAAAATAGCGCACCTTTGTTGTTTTAACGGTTTGTGCATATAAAATCGCCTGTATAGATAGTAGCCCCGAGACTCGGTAGGTTGTCGAAGGCGACAGCGTGCCGAGGATCGAAAATCTAAACATCTCGGGTAATGAATACCGCCGTTACGTCTGGTGGCGGATAGTCCGAGGGCCAGCCGGATGATCGATTCTTGAATCGAGTTGACAAGCTGGACATGGCGGATCTTGACATCGCACTTGTCAATCGGCGACTTGACGAGTCGCAAGGTAAATAAATTCTCCAGCCGCTTTATTGAGTGGGTTAAAGCCCTCCTCCGATAAGTTATATGTTGTTTATCTGAGCGATTGCTGCTGCTGTGGAGAGCCTTGGGCGAGCTTGCACAAGCTAAGGAGCAAGCCGAAGGAGTGATCTGACTGCCGCGAGGGCGGCGAAGAGTTGAAGGCGAAAAGGCTGCGCCTTTGCCCTAAGCGAGGCGGAGGTGTGAATTGGCCAAGAAATTAAAGGATGGTACCGACCGTGGCGTGGCTCTTGAAAAGGGCGCCTATCGAATGAGGAAGACTGAAGAAGGCCACCGCTGAAGCCAAGGATGCCCGCTCTGCAATGCGGGCTATGAAGGAGGAGCTCGCCGAGCCGGAGAAATCGTGGTGGCAAGCCTTTTCTTATCGTCGCGGTTTATGGATGCCAAATCGCTCAATTTGGCGGTTGTGGAGTTTGGAGGATCCGTTACATGGACTTGGCTGTGAGTCTGGTGATGCCATTAAGCACTTCCGAGCCAAAGGCGATCACGAGGCGTAAGAGTTGTATTGGTCTCAATTCCACAGCCGGATCGCGCTCTTCCTCGGACGGACAGGTTGGCGAATGGGCGAACTGAATAGACTGTCCGGACTGGCTATATCGACATCGTGGCCCATGTCCGGCGAAAAGGTCCAAGCGACAAGCTACTTTGGCTTATTGCAGCAATTCCTTGGTGCGGTGCCGCATATAAGGAGATGAAGCGGTCGGCTGCGAGGGTAGCGGATGGCCCTTGCTCGTGTGAAGGTGCATTATCCGGAGATGGATGCCACCGCCGTTCTGCCAGTCGTCGGATAAAAGCGGCTCCTGCCGAGCACTACCGGAGAAGTCATGCGTGGTGCTCAGTAAAGTTGGTAGCGCATGCTCAAAGAATGTAACATTCAAATGAGCGCAGTACCTTGTAAATCAATGATTGTAGTATGAATGCTTTTTATACTTGTGCTTCCAAGTTGTAAAACTTCTCCTTTCGGCCGTTTAAGTATACTTGTGTATAACTTTGAAAGATCACGATCTTGACTTGACCCCTCGCACAAGGTCTGGGCTGTTACGCAAAATATGGCGCGTTTTCACACTTTAATCCGGCGTCTCGGTCTGTTATAAGGAGGTGGTAGCGTAGCAAGCGAGGCAATCCGGACTATAATGCTTTATTTCTTTCACTTAGCGATGGAGCTCGAGGGTGGGGCTACGATATAACCCTAATGACACCGCACATCTCCGGATTCGAGTGCGTATGTACTGACCGAAGCGGTCCTTCGTCAAGCGAAATTCTAAACATTCGATAGTCGATCAAGTGGTGACCGGACTCTCGCTACATCATGACAGTCACTTTTGGCTTTCTCTCTTGAGGTGCTCGCCCGGCCGGCGGGGCTGTCGCGATAGTTCTCCTAGTGCCGCATTAGCGGGTGATCGGGGCGTAAGGCAGCAAAACACGAGGCCGGGCAAACCCAACATTTGACCAAAGACATGATTCGGAGCTGATACATATAATGCCTAACAGGAGACGCGAACACTCCGAAGGTGTTGAACTTTATGATAACGGGCAGAATTATGCCCTAAGCCCTTGTGTCCGAGTGCGGGCATTGTCTTACGGCGGCCGATGCCAAAGCGTCGAGCTCGCTTTGGCTATAGGAAGAAGCCGAGGAGATTAACAACAAGAGACAGTAATAAAAAGGTCTACGTAGGGTCTTAATCGAAAAGAATCCTTGCGACGGGTCCCTCTTGCGTCGTGCATGTGTCTCTGTTCTTGCCGTTATCTGGGCCGATGCATACGTTGTTCATCTGTAGAAAGAGAGGAGCGTTTAGTTGTAGAAACAGCTCGTGCAAAAATGTACAAAAGAATGAATATAAATAATTAAATCAAGGTTTATATGAAACCACGGTTGGTTGTCGCGTAGCCCCTCATGAGAAGGGTATGCGGCTAGGGAGCCCTAACTGTTGAGTCGGATTAGTCTATCCGAGTCCGGGTCTTTAAGTGACCCTACGCCTTTGAAATGGCGCCATGTGGACGGGCATCTTAAGTGTAAGAGACGCGTAATGTGGTATGGTGTTGAAGTGGACAAAAGCCTTTCGTCCCAATAGTGCTTGATATTCTCTTTTAAATGGGACGATATGGAAAATTAACTTTTCGCGTCGAAAATTGTTCGGCAACCCGAACATGACTTCTAGTAATATCGAGCCTGTGCACTTGGCGTAAGGGCCTGGCGTAACTCCTTAGAAGGAAGTGCGGCTGTGTCGAATTTTGGTAGGGTCTATCCCCATCCGACGAATTGTGTTTGAATATAGCAGGTTTAAGTCACTGCCTTCGTCCATTAGGACGTTTGTGAATTGTAGTCCGTCTATTAATGGATTCAATATCGAAGTCCGTCCAGCGTTTGAACACTTCGGAGTAGTCGGTGGTCGAAAGTGATTGGTTTTGATATCAATCTCTACGGTGCCTTGGTTGGACCGTGCGAGGCTCTTTTAAAAGTGCGCGCTGTTTTCGTGTCCTCACATGAAGTGAGTTTACTGCTTTGACCCCTTGTGGGAAAGTCTTTTGTTTTCGGTGCCTGCTTGGCGGGGTTTATCTTCTTCGCAGACGCGTCGAGCCCCTTGTGTTCGGCGTTTAGTCGGCGGACTGTTTGAAAACCCAACAATCCCGTGGGTGTTATTTGCGGGCCTTAGAAGTCTTGTGGATTTGGCATATCCGACCCAAATTTTATGTAGGTTGGACGGTTCGTCGCTGTCATCCTTGAGGGGTGAGCTTTATTATTTGGCGTGAGCTTTTAAATCCGGCGTTGACTGCCGTGCTCTTTGGGCTTTTCTCTTTATTCGGCGCTGCTCTTTTCTGCGCCGTGATTTTCCATTCCATCTCTTATCTCGGATGTACTTGGGTGGCTGGTGCTGCGTCTTGCCAGCCAGCTATCCTCTCTACCTGAAGCGGGTCATGAGGCTTGTTAATGCGGTCATTGTCCTCGGTTTCTCTTGACCGAGGTGTCTGGCGAGCCATTCGTCTCGGACATTGTGCTTAAAAGCTGCTAAGGCTTGGCGTCCGGACAATTGACTATTTGGTTCTTTTGGTAAGGAACACTGTTCGAAATTTCATTGCTGACTCTACGGGCTGTTGAGTTATGTGACTTAGGTCATACGCATCCGGAGGCGGACATAAGTCCCTTGAAAATTTGCTCTAGCGCTTCCTCGAGCTCTTCCCAACTTCCAGCAGTATTTTACGGGAGGCTTTTGAGCCAATGACGGGCTGGCCCTTTGAGCTTGAGGGTAAATATTTTATGGCGTGGAGATCATCTCCTCGGCCATATGGATATCACGATATATAGTCTTCTATCCGCACTCGAGTGCATTGTTCCATCGTAGGCTTCTATGTTTATGGGTTTAAACCCTCTGGGAATTCATGAACCAGCACCTCGTCGGTGAAGCATAGTGGGTGTCTGGCGCCCACATGCTTATGCGTGCCGCTATCGTCGGACACTTAGCGTGCTCCTTTGCTTATTGGGCTGTCTTTTTGGGTCCATAGATGGACCTGGCTGGGCCACTGGACAGTGGGGGCTTTATGGCCTCCTCGTCGAATTCTGGGAGCAGCTTGCGCTTCGGCTAGTTCTTCGATTGGTGGCCGTTGCCGTGTTTATCCGCGGTTTTGAGTACTTTGCTCCATCTTATTCGGAGCGTGTCTTCCGCTGTGTTGAGCTTCCGTTTTTCTTTCTTCAGGCTTCTTGCTGTAGCGATGAGCCTGCGTTTGAAAAGCTCTTGTTCAATGGGCTCCTCGAGTTCGTCGTCATTGGGGCTTGTTTCGTCTTCGGAGGGAGGTATATAGTTGTGATCCTCAACCTTTTCTTCTGCCGTCCTTTCGTGAGGGCTTGCTACGCATCCTCTGCGCACCGAGTCTTCTTTGGAGGGTTTGTCTTCAACACTCTCTGGGGTATTGTTATTTCTGTGCGGAATCTCCATTCTTGTTGTGGCGGGATTTAGGCGGCGCCTTGCCTTGCCGTGTTTGGCTGCTTCTTTAGAGAATCTTCCTCCGCTGCTTTTTCGCCATCCCTTCTTTTGGGGTATCCACCATGTATCGTCATATGGCGAGGTGGCCTTCCGATTGCCTGTGGTGCTGGTCTCTATTCATCTCCGGCATCATCGTCCATAGCGTCGATGTCATCGAATCGTAGTCTAACATGTCGGTTAGATCTTGACGGTGGCTACAAAGTGGGTGGTGGGTGGGCTCTGAATTTCTTCGTTGTCCGTACTCAACCGTCCCGGCCATAGTCCGGCCAGATTCTCTGATAGCGAGATGCTTGAGAGAATTCAGGATATCGCCAAAAGCGAGTCTTTGAAAGATGTCATGGCGGTGAATTCCATAACGGCACCCAATCTGGTTTAATTGGCGGGCGCGGGAGGCTCGGAGTCCGACGAGGAGTCCGACGCCTCGGGATCACGAGTTTCGCAGGTGACGAGATTGGTATTCGGCTCCATCGCCATTGGTGTTGAAGTCCCCGGGGCGGCATCTATCCACCGACCCTCGACATGGGCGATCGGCTCCAGGCTAGTGGCGGGCGGATCAATCTGACCTCAAAGCCTTTGTCCGTGGCGAGCTAGATCATGCCCATCGTCACGGTCTTGGCGGCGCTTGGCTGTGGCTCGAGTCCGTCGAAGATCAAGTCTCCGTGGTCGTCGGCCGTGAAGTTCAAGCTTCGAATCGACTGACGGCGGGCGTAGCTTCGATCTGCTCGGATGGCCAAGAGAATTGGCCCGCGATGCAAAGCCGCGAATCACGAAGATCTGTGCAGGGAGAAAAGTCTCACCACGGACAGCGTTGATGGTTGAAGATGCCATCGAGCCTATCGGTGGCGACCGAGAGGAACTCTCAATGAAAGCACCAATGTCGGTGTCAAAACCGGCGGATCTCGGTAGGGGTCCCGAACTGTGCATCTAGGCGGATGGTAACAAGAGCGAGGACACAATGTTTTTACCCGTGTTCGGCCCTCTCGATGGAGGTAAAACCCTCGTCTGCTTGATTAATATTGATGATATGGGTAGTACAAGAGTAGATCTACCACGAGATCAAGGAGGCTAAACCTAGAAGCTAGCCTATGGTATGATTGTTGAGATGTAATGTTAGTCCCCACGGACTAAAGGCCCTCCGGTTTATATAGACACCGGAGAGGCTAGGGATTACACTGAGTCGGTTACAATGGTAGGAGATCTACATATCCGTATTGCCAAGCTTGCCTTCCACGCCAAGGAAAGTACCTTGGGACACGAGCGAGTCTTCAATCTTCTATCTTCGTGAGTGCAGGAGTCCGGCGGATATTGATAGTCCGGCTGTCCGGACACCCCTAGTCGAGGACTCCCTCACCCTTCATAAGGACCCTTTTCATCGAATCCGTTCCGACTAAAGTGGGAGGCGGCACCCGCTAGCCACCTTATGCACCAAGTGCATGTCAATCGGTGGAACACATCTCACGTGGAAATGCGTGTAACCTCGGTCCGGGCGCTTCATCCCACAATACCGTCGAAACAAGATTGGACTAGTAACGGTAAGCATATTGAACAACATCAGCGCCCACAACTACTTTGTGTTCTACTCGTGCAAAGAATCTACGCAATAGACCTAGCTCGATACCCTTTGTTGGGGAGCGTGGCAGAAATTCAAAATTTTCCTCGTGTCACCAAGATCTATCTATGGAGAAACCAGCAGCGAGGGAAGGAGAGTGCATCTACATACCCTTGTAGATCGCTAAGCGGAAGCATTCAAGAGAGCGGGGTTGAAGGAGTCGTGCTCGTCGTGATCCAAATCACGGAGATCCTAGTGCCGAGCAGACGGCACCTCCGCGTTCAACACACGTACAGCCGGTGGCGTCTCCATGCCTTGATCCAGCAAGGAGAGAGGAGAGGTTGAGGAAGACTCCATCCAGCAGCAGCTGTGGCGTGGTGGTGATAGAGGCGTGGTAGTCGGCGAGGCTTCGCCAAGCACCGCAAGATATGAGGAGAAGGGAGGGAAGGGCTGCGCCAGAGGAGAAGTTCTCATGTGTTGGGCAGCCCCAAACCTCTAGTATTTATAGGGGAGGGAGGGGCTGCGCCCCTCGAGTTCCTTCCGGTGGCGGCAGCCCAGATCCCATCTGGTGGCGGCGAGAAGGGAGAGGGGGGCGCACCAAGGTGGGCCTTAGGGCCCATCTGCCCTAGGGTTTGCCCCCTTCCCCACTTCTGCGCCTTGGGCCCCTTGTGGGGCGCACCAGCCCACAGGGCTGGTTCCCTCCACAAATGGCCCATGCAGCCCTCCGGTAGGTGTCCCCACTTGGTGGATCCCGGACCCTCCAGTGGTCCCATGCGTTCCGATAAAACCGAAACTTTTCGGTGACCAAAACAGGACTTCCCATATATAAATCTTTACCTCCGGACCATTCCGGAACTCCTCGTGACGTCCGGGATCTCATCAGGACTCCTAACAACATTCGGTAACCACATACAAGCTTCCTTTATAACCCTAGCGTCATCGAACCTTAAGTGTAGACCCTACGGGTTCGGGAGACATGTAGACATAGCAGAGGCGTTCTCGGTCAATAACCAACAGCGGGATCTAGATACCCATGTTGGCTCCCACATGTTCCATGATGATCTCATCGGATGAACCACGATGTCAAGGACTCAATCGATCACGTATACAATTCCCTTTGTCTTGCGGTATTTTACTTGCGAGATTCGATCGTCGGTATACGATACCTTGTTCAATCTCGTTACGGCAAGTCTCTTTACTCGTTCCACAACACATCATCCGTGATCAACCCCTTGGTCACATTGTGCACATTATGATGATGTACTACGAGTGGGCGGAGATACCTCTCCGTTTGCGGAGTGACAAATCCATCTCGATCCGTGTCGACCCAACAAACACTTTCGGAGATACATAGTGCACCTTTATAGTCACCCGATTCGTTGTGATGTTTGATACACCCAAAGCACTCCTACGGTGTCCGGGAGTTACGATCTCATGGTCTAAGGAAGAGATACTTGACATTAGAAAAGCTCTAGCAAGCGAACTACGATCTTTGTGCTATGCTTAGTATTGGGTCTTGTCCATCACATCATTCTCCTAATGATGTGATCCGTTATCAACGACATCTAATGTCCATAGCGAGAAACCATGACTATCTGTTGATCTGTGAGCTAGTCAACTAGAGGCTCACTAGGGACATATTGTGGTCTATGTATTCACACGTGTATTATGATTTCCGGATAATACAGTTATAGCATGAATAAAAGACAATTATCATGAACAAGGAAATATAATAATACTTTTATTATTGTCTCTAGGGCATATTTCCAACAGGTATTTCCCCAAAGAGGAAGGGATGATGCAGCACAGCAGTGGTAGGTATTTCCCTCAGATATGAAACCAAGGTTATCAAACCAATAGGAGAACCAAGCAACACAACGTAAACAGCCCCTGCACACAAAGAACAACATCTCGCAACCCGACGTGTTAAAGGGGCAGTCAATCCCTTCCGGGGTACGACGCCTCAAGATAGGCAAAGGACGTGAGGTAAATTTGTAGATGGGATAAATAGATCGCAGAAAAAATAAATTGCAGCAAGGTATTTTTGTATTTTTTGGTTTAATAGATCTGAAAATAAACGCAAGGAAAAAAGTAGATCGCAAGGCAAATATATGAGAAAGAAGACCCGGGGCCCGTAGGGTTCACTAGTGGCTTCTCTTGAGAAAAATATCAAACGGTGGGTGAACAAATTACTGTTGGGAAATTGATAGAACTTCAAATAATCATGAGGATATCCAGGCAATGATCATTACATAGGCATCACGTCCAAGATTAGTAGACCGACTGTCGTGGTTCTAGGACTGACAGTAGAATGGGGGGTAGGTATGGAGAGGCAAGATCTTAGCTATGGAGCAGTTGTACAGACAAGGGATTTACGAGTTCAGGCCCTTCTCGGAGAAGTAATAGCCCTCGTCTTGGAGCCAGGCGGTCGATTGGATTATGTGTGTATAAGTTCTGAGTGCGAACCCTTTACCTTTGAGGAGGGTGGCTTATATAGTGTCTGCGGACCCCTCCGCCCTATAGTTATCTGAGGGTTTAAAGTACATAAAGGATTGGCGTTACTGATAACGTCCTACATAAAGTGTCATCATGGCCATAAAGACTACTTAATAACAAACCGTTTGGAGACAGAGTGGCTCTTGATCTCCTGGTGGTCGAGTGGGTCTTCATGGTCGAGTGCCCTCGAGTCTGTCGAGTGGATTCCCTCTTGGTCGACTGGAAGGCAGCCTCTTCTGAATATGTCCTTAGGGAGGGTACTTTGGACAGGCCCGTGGATCGAGGCGGACAAGCGTTGATACTTCGGATGGGATAAGGCGTGAGCGCCTCGATTTCAGCGCCGCCTTTTTCCACATATCACGCGTCTTGTTGTTTCGATTTTTTTTACACACGTATCAGGACCGCCGGGCCTACCTCACGACCACTCGGAGCGTCCTATATAAGGTGCCGTGCGAGGTTTTTGAGCAGTGCCTCTCCATTCTCCTCTCGCCTTCTTCACCCCGCTTTCTTCGCCCGCCTTTGCCTCCGCCCGTCCACTCCTCGCGTGCTTCAGCGGCAGCGATGGTGAAGGAGAAGGCGGCGACCTTGGAGCCGCAAAGAAAGCGGCGGCGAGCGCAGCGAAGGGAAGAGCGACCAGCGGGGTGGATCTTCGTCGAGTCCTGCTGCCGCAAGGTTGGGTCAAAGGGATTGGATCCGCTCGACCATTACCAGCGGATCTCAATGACCTGGCCAATGAGGACTGATCTCTCATGGGTCGACAAGGCTTCCGGGACCGAGTGGCAACCGCAGCCACTCGAGGGTGAGTCGTTCTCCTAGCCACTCATGTAGATCGTGGATTCTCCACCGCCGCCAGTCTTTTCTTCCGAGGTTTACGAACTTCTTTGGGCGCAACTCCACCATTTCCTCCCAATTCCATTGCCTATCTTCTTTGCTTTCGTTTCCATGTGCGAAAACTTCACAGGTTGTCGACCGCACTAGGGTCTCTTTAAGCACATATTCACTGTCGCTCCCAGACGGTGAAAAAGCGAGTCCGGATGATGAGAGGACCAAGGTTATCCAGATGTCTTGGGGGGTCTTGGGGTCCAAATGAGGTAAGAGTGCTTTTTCGCCATGACCCTTCTGAGTCGGTTAGAAGGTGGCGATCGACCAGGTTCTCTTGCCAAGGCAGTCGGCCTTGGGCGATCGGTGGTCTACCTCCATTCTCCATGGACCGAGTGAACAAACCCTCTTCTCTGAAGGTGCTCCCTGAGGAGAAAGCTCAGGTAAAAATGTTGATGGAGCGCGTGGTCCAGCTCGTTTGGGACGGAGTGACGGGTATGGACCTTCTGGAGGTCTTCCTTCGGCGGCGTATTCAACCACTTCAATACCGAGGCCACCCGATGTGGCTGTACTACGGCACCGAAGATACCACTCGAGTTCATCCAGAGGCGGTCAGTGACGCTACACTGGAGAGGTGGATGGCTGCCATCACAGGGAATAAGGATAACCCTCAAGGGGCTAGGAGGATCCCACCACTCGACCATACTTACACATCGGACACGGTATGACCACTTATCCCCGGTTGTGATCTTGCTTCATTCATTCTGTTTCACTGCGAATTGGTCGATTGACCTTTGTCTTGGTTTGTTGTCTTGTCAGGCCACCGAAGTTGTACTCAATGCCCAATGGGCATAGCGCCGGTGAGAGGAGGAAGGAAGTGGGGCGGCCGGAGGAGTGGGATTCGGATCTTGATGGCGATGATGAGGATGATGACTTTGGTGAGGAGGAAGAGGAGGAGGAGGAGGAGGAGTTGCACCTCCTCACTCGGAAAAGGCGCTCGAAGCTTGTCCATGATCCATGGCGGCGTGGTAAGGGGTTCGCCCGTCGCCTTGATCGACCAAGCGTCCTCGGACGACTTCTCGGCGTCGGCGAAAGCTCGAAGCAATCTCGAGTGGCGCCCGTCGAAGCGGCGAAGGTCTTGCCGAAGATGAAGATGGTGATCCCCACTATCTCGGGGTAATGGTGTAACAGGTTTTCCGTTTCACATGAATTTATTCTTGGTGCGACTCATGAGCTAATCGGTGACTTCTAGAACTGCGGTCTGCTACTTACGATACCTCGGCGGCTGAAGATCACGAGATGGAAGATCTTGTCACTTCAAAACCTGGTATGACTTTTGTAGTTCCGTCTTGATCGATTGGCTCCTTGTCTCTAATTTTGATTCTTTTCTACAGCTCCATCTAACGTCGTTATTGACCTTCGGCGGCGACAACAAGGAACCAGGAGGCGGAGGAGGAGCGAAGCGTCTGGCGGCAAAGGCGACTCGGGGCGTGCGGCACTCGAGGCGTTGGTGTGGAGGAGACAACGTCACCCGACCTACCGTATCCTTTGCGGTGCCAGCGGCGAGTGCTCGCCCTTAAATCGTCGAGTGCTGCTCAGCCTTCACTTTTCTCGACCCACCATGTCCCGAGGACCAAGCCGTCTTGCTAAAAAGCAATAGCCGAGCGAGGGTCATGATGGAGCAAGTGAAGGCAATCCGAGGCGCCACCAGGCGACTTATGGCCTTGATTCAGCTCTTTAGAGTAATGTTGGTCGATCGGTCACCGTGCATTACATTAGGATATGATATATGAAAATCCTAGTATCGTCGTACACCCTTGGGTGCGTCGATTGGAATTCGGATTAGTGGGGGCACGCAGCGAGTGCACCCATCAGGTGTAATCCCCAAGGCTATGGTGGATGCTGGCGATCGACCATAGTCTTTATGTCTTAAGCTTTTTCTTTACTCGATCGGTCGAATGGATTCATAGACAGGTGGGGGCACGCTGAGTGCACCCACTGGGTGTAGTCCCGAGGCGTAGTCGCATTGCTTGCGATCAACTACTGATCGAAGAACATCTCCTCTTTTTTGTTGGTGTTGATCGACTCTAGCGATAAAACTAGTGGGGGCACAGGTGCACCCATGGGTGTAATCCCGAGACTATGGTCGAATGTTTATATTCGGTTTGTAGTCTTCAAAGCTATGATTTTTCCTTAGTCACTCGGAAGTGAACTATCTTTGACATCTGTCGATTGGTTCTTCGCAGAAATCTTGCAAGCTTGCAGCTCGTTATACTGAGTTGGAGAACAAGCAAATCCAGCTCGAGCTTGACCTGAAACTGGTCCAGGAGAACTTCACGAAGGCGAAGGAGGAAGCAAAAGGTATGTTTGGTGAGAACCTCGACGACTGCTTTTGCCTCTCGTCCGTTTGAGTCGATCTCCTTTGTGACTTTGCGAGACAAAGCGAGGATGCTCTGAAGAAGAAAGACCTTGACTTGGCTGAGATGCAGAAAGCAGCTTTAGAGAAGACCAAGCTCGCGGATGAGAAGCTGGCTTCAACCACCAAGCTTGAAGAGGAAAATACCAATCTGAAAGCTGCTCTTGATGCGGCCAACAAGGAGGTCAGTCGACTGAAGAGTGACAAGATTGCCCTGAGCGACAAGGCCAGTGAGTTGGTGGGAAAGAAGAACGATCTGGAGGTTTATCTGGGAGGACTCGCCAAGAAGCTATTCCTCATGCTTGAAGGTAATCTTTTGTATCAAATAGACATTTTAACTATGATTTCTCCATCAGACTGCTGTCTTGACTCTGGGGTTGTGTTTGCAGAGTACTGCCAGAACTTTGAAGAGGAGACTGGTCGATTGGAAATAAACCTTGATCCCATCAACTCTCCTGTGAAATATGAAGTTGCCATGAATGTGCTTCGTCTTGAATCTCGCGTTGTTGCTGTTGTCGACTACCTCTCAAGGCTGAATGTCACAACTTCCCGCATCAGCACAACACTCTGCCAAGAGAGACGCTTCAGAACGATCTCGAGTCTCTAATGACTCGACTGAACGAGGTTCCAAGTCGAGTGCAAGAATAGAAGAAGTCTTCTGCCAGGTGCGGCACGGATGTTGCTCTGTCTTTGGCCCGTGTTCACTGCAAGGAGGTGCGAGAGGACAAGCTGGCCGCCCTTAAGGTGCCTAATACCAAGAAACATGATTTCCGATCTTTCATGGAGACCTTTATCGCTGCTGCCACTCGGATTGCAGATGGAATCGACCTGGATGAATTTGTTGCGCCTTCCAGCCCTCCACAGGAGGGGTAAAAAACTTCTATGCTCGATACTTTAAATTTGCCTCGGTATGCCGAGTGATTTTTGTAACCGATAAACCTTAACGGGCTTAGCGCCTGAGCACTTTCGGTTCCATAAGACGTTATCTGAGCTTGAATTCGATGTTAAATATGTTGGCATCTGGTATGAAGTGTCTTTTTGCAGGCTGGGATGAAGCACTTCTTGCAATCGACTTGTTCTTCAACACACTTAGGCGAGCACTGGGCTGCAGCTAAGCCTCCGAGTGGGAGGTCCGCTCTCCACTCGGTAGGATTTTCAAAAACTTAGGCGAGCTGGCTGCAGCCAAGCCCCAGTGGGAGTCTGCTCTCCACTCGGTGGGATTTTCAAAAACTTAGGCGGCGTTGGGCTGCAGCTAAGCCCCAGTGGGAGGTCTGCTCTCCACTCGGTGGGATTTTCAAAAACTTAGGCGGCGCTGGGCTGCAGCTAAGCCCCAGTGGGAGGTCTGCTCTCCACTCGGTGGGATTTTGAAAAACTTAGGCGGCGGGGCAGCAGCTAAGCCCCAGTGGGAGGTCTGCTCTCCACTCGGTGGGATTTCAAAAACTTAGGCGAGCAGGGGCTGCAGCTAAGCCCCCAAGTGGGAGGTCTGCTCTCCACTCGGTAGGATTTTCAAAAACTTAGGCGAGCACTGGGCTGCAGCTAAGCCCCCGAGTGGGAGGTCTGCTCTCCACTCGGTAGGATTTTTGTGGTGTGCCTCTAAAGAAGAGGGCATCAATGAACCTGTACCTCGTCTTCCTTGTGGAACACACATTATACTTGTGGCGTAGCTCAGAAGGAGAAGTAGCAGTCGACCCGTGCCTCGTCCTCCTTGCGGAGAGCACATTGTACTTGTGGCATAGCTCGGAAGAGGAGGTAGCGATCGACCTGCACCTCGTCTACCTTGCAGGCGCCGCGTTGTACTTGTGGCGTGCTCGGGAAGAGGAGGGTAGCGATCGACACATGCCTCGTCCTCCTTGCGGAGAGCACATTGTACTTGTGGCGTGGAGTCGGAAGAGGAGGTAGCGATCGACCCGCACCTTGTCTACCTTGCAGGCGCACGTTGTACTTGTGGCGTGGCTCGGAAGAGGAGGTAGCGATCGACCTGCACCTCGTCTACCTTGCAGAGCGCACATTATACTTGTACTTAGGTGAGTGCTATGCTGCAGCTAAGCCCCCGAGTGGGAGGCTGGCTCACCACTCGGTAGGATTTTATTGAAACTTAGGCGAGTACTTGGACTGCAGCTAAGCCCCCGAGTGGGAGGCTGGCTCACCACTCGGTAGGATTTTATTGAAACTTAGGCGAGTACTTGGACTGCAGCTAAGCCCCCGAGTGGGAGGCTGGCTCACCACTCGGCAGGATTTTAAAGTACTTAGGCAAAACGGATTCGCAGCTAAGCCCCCGAGTGGGAGGCTGGCTCACCACTCGGCAGAGATTTTTTTTACAAACTTAGGCGAAACGGATTCGCAGCTAAGCCACCCACTGAGGGGAAATTTTATTGAACAAATAAAAGTGACAACAATCACTAGGAAAATTATAACACTATTGTCTTGTGAAAAATGAACTACAGAAGTGCTTTTATTACATATCCGAGCGGCTACTTAAGTGTAAAAGGGGCGGAGCAGCTCCGCGTTCCAAGCTCGGGGCTCGTCGATCTTGTGCTCGACGTTGTAAAGATGGTACGCTCCGTTGTGGAGAACCTTGGTGACGATGAAGTGACCTTCCCAAGAAGGAGCAAGCTTGTGCGGTTTCTGCTGATCCACTCGGAGAACCAAATCTCCTTCCTGGAAGGCTCGACTCTTCATGTTTTTGGCGTGGAAGCGATGCAAGTCTTGCTGGTAAATGGTCGATCGGATCAGAGCCATCTCCCTTTCTTCCTCTAGAAGGTCGACCGCATCCTGCCGTGCTTGTTACCTTGACTTGATGTAGAGCTCGACCCGATGAGCGTTGTGAAGCAGGTCACTCAGCAAGACCGCTTCAGCTCCGTAGACCAAGAAGAAAAGAGTTCTCCCGGTCGACCAGTTTGGCATGGTCCTTAACCCCCAAAGCACCGAGGGAAGTTCGTCGACCCATGCTCCAGCCGCATGCTTGAGGTCACGCATCAGTCGGGGTTTCAACCCTTTGAGAATCAAGCCATTGGCCCGCTCTGCTTGTCCATTCGGTGAGGATGGCGGTGAAGCATAGTCGACTCGTGTGCCTGAGATGTCGAGCATACAATTCCTCGAATCAAAGTTTGACCCGTTATCAGTGATGATACTGTGTGGGACTCCATATCTGAATATCAACTCTCTGATAAAGCTGACAGCGGTGCCGGCATCAAGGTTCTTGATGGGTTTAGCCTTGATCCACTTGGTGCACTTGTCGACTACTACCAGCACATGTGTGAAACCGCTTCTGCCTGTTCTCAAGGGTCCAACCATATCCAACCCCCATACTGCGAAGGGCCAGACGAGTGGTATGGTCTTTAAAGCTGATGCGGGCTTGTGTGACATATTGTAGTAAAATTGACATCCCTCACACTTGTCGACTATCTCCTTTGCCATTTCATTCGCTCTCGGCCATTAAAATCCGGCTCGGTATGCTTTGGCCACGATGGTCCGAGAAGACGCATGATGGCCACAGGTCCCCGAGTGGATGTCGTCAAGGATTATTCGACCTTCTTCTGGCGTTATGCATTTCTGACCTACTCCAGTCGCGCTGTCTCTGTACAACTGTCCCCTTATCACGGTAAAGGCTTTAGATCGGCGGGCGATCTGTCGAGCCTCTTCTTCGTCCACCGGGAGCTCTTTCCTTAAGATATACGCGATATACGGTACTGTCCAATCAGGAGTGATCACTAAAGCTTCCATGATCGGTCGACCCTTCTTGGAACTTCAACCTCGATCGGATCTGTGATACTCTTGGGCTGCGGAGCTTCTTGATAAAAGGATCTTCTTTGGTGATGGAGTATGGATATGCTCTAAGAACACATAACTGGGAATGGCTTCTCTCTTGGAACCTATCTTCGCCAAATCATCGGCCGCTTGATTCTTGATCGGGGTATATGGTGGAGCTCTAACCCTTCAATTTCTTTTCAAGCTTCCTCACTGCATTGCGATATCCGATCATGGCTGGGCTTCTAACGTCCTCCTTCATCACTGATTGACCACCAAATCTGAGTCGCCATAAAACATAAGGCGACGGACGCCGAGTGAAATGGCCATGCGCAACCCATATAAAAGTGCTTCATATTCTGCTTCATTATTGGAACAATCAAAGTGGATTTTGAGTACACATCTGAGCTTATCTCCTCGGGGGGAAACCAAAACTACCCCAGCACCAGAACCATTTAACATCTTAGAGCCATCAAAGAACATGGTCCAATGCTCCGAGTGAACTTGAGTCGGCTGCTGTTGTTCAATCCACTCAGCAAGGAAATCTGCTATCGCCTGGGACTTAATGGCTTTCTTTGCCTCAAACTTGATATCAAGGGGAAGGATTTCAATCGCCCAATTTGCCACTCGACCAGTTGCATCTACGTAGTGCGAGAATCTCGACAATGGGCGTCGGCGGCTGTAATGGAATGATCGGAGAAATAAGGAGCAACCTTCTTCGTGGTCATGTAGATCCCATACACAAGCTTCTAATAATGAGGATATCTTTGCTTGATGGAGTCAAAACTTGGAGAGATAATACCTTTGGTATTGGACTTTGAAGGCTTTCCTTCTTCTTCCCGCTCGACCGTAGGCATTTATCTTGACGACTTGTCCTGTGGCTGCAATGTAAAGCAACAGAGGCTCTTTGCTGATTGGAGCAGCAAGCACCGGTGGGTGGAGAGCGAGCTTTTAGCTCGAGAAGCGCTGCATCGACTTCAGGTCCACTCGAACTTGCGCCTTCTTCATCGATCGGTAAAGAGGCAATGCCTTTTCACCGAGGCAAGAGATGAATCGACTTAGCGCGCCAAGCATCGATAAGCTTCGGACATCATGCACACGCATACGGGGTGTTTCATTGAGTATGGTGCCAACTTTTTCGGGTTAGCATCGATTCCTCGTTACGAAACAAGAAAACCGAGTAACTTTCCGCGGGAACTCGAATGTGCACTTTGATGGATTAAGCGATATCATACCTCCGAGAGATTGGCAAATGTTTCAGCGAGGTCGATCAACAGGTCGGAACCCTTTCGTGACTTGACTACGATATCATCCATATGCGCTTCCACATTCCGACTGATTTGGTGAGTAAACACTTTTGAATCATCCTCATGAGCGTGGCTCGGCATTCTTGAGACCGAATGGCATGGTAACATAGCGAAGCACCGAATGGAGTGATGAAAGCTGTTTTGATCTCATCGGGTCCATCTGAGCGGATCTGATGGTACCGGAATAGGCGTCTAAAAAGACAATCTCTCATCCCGCGGTCGAGTCGACAATTTGGTCGTCTGAGGAGAGGAAAATGATCTTTCGGGCAGGCCCGATTGATATGTTTGAAATCAATGCACATGCGAAGTGACTTGTCCTTCTTGGGGAACATGATGACATTGGCGAGCCACTCGGAGTGGTATATCTCTCGGATAAACTCTGCCGCCAGGAGTCGAGCCACCTCCTCACCAATGGCTTTTCTCTTCTGGACGGCGGACTGTCGAAGATGTTCTTTGATAGGTTTTGCTTTTGAGTCGACTCTTTGGCGATGCTCAGCCAGCCCCCTCGGAACACCCGGCATGTCAGCAGGCTTCCATGCAAAGATGTCCCAGTTCTCACGGAGGAACTGGATGAGCACTTCTTCCTATTTAGAGTCAAGTGTTGTGGAAATATGAGTCGAAGCTGCGCTGGGGTCGGTCGGGTGAATGTGAACGGGCTTTGTCTCACCAGACGACTGAAATGCTGATTCTGTGGCAGGCTTCTTGGCCCGCAATAAATCACTCGGATCTGCATTTTTCTTGTATTCCTCTAGCTCTACCACTTGTTATCACGGGAATCGGCAATCTTGAGCCTTTAAAAACACTCTTACGCCTTCTTCCGATTGCGGTGATAGTGATCACGCCTTTGGGGCCGGGCATCTTCAATTTGAGGTACACGTAACATGGTCGAGCCATGAACCGTGCATAAGCTGGTCTCCCCAAAATAGCATGGTAAGCGCTCTGAAAATCCACGACTTCAAATGTCAGCCTCTCTTTGCGAAAATGCTTCGAGTCGCCGAACACCACGTCTAGAGCTATTTGGCCGAGTGACTCAGCCTTCTTTCCAGGTATAACTCCATGAAAACTCATGTTGCTGGCGCTGAGTCTGGACATCGGAATGCCCATTCCTTTTAGCGTCTCCGCATACAATATGTTCAGTCCACTACCACCATCCATCAGCACCTTCGTCAGTCGAGTGCCTTCGACGACCGGGTCGACCACCAAAGCTTGCCTCCCAGGGGTGGCTATATGAGTTGGATGATCGGACTGGTCGAATGTAATGGGAGTTTGAGACCATCTCAGATAGCTTGGTGTTGCCGGGGCGACCATATTTACCTCATCGTTGATAACCTTCAATCGATTTTTACTCTCCACATCAGCAAAAATCATCAGGGTGGAATTGACATGAGGATATCCTCCATCACTGTCCTCCTTGTCCTCAGCCTTGTCCGATTCCTTTTCCTTGTCCTTGGGCTGTTTTCCTTGGCTAACTGGATTAAAAGCCGGCCTTTGGCGAGTGGTATGTTTGGGTAGATGAAGTTACCCTCTTCGTCTTTCTTCGTGTGGATGTGACACGGCGGATCCATCCGTCATTTCCTTCCTTATCTTTCACCTTCTTGGGGTTCCAGGATCCTTTGGGCTTCCCTTTGAATTTGCCCAGTCACGGCGAGCCTCTCCGGGGCCGCTGGCTCGGCTTTCGCTACGCTTCCATTGGAGTTTCCTTTTTCGGTGACTCAGCTTGTACTTGCCACTCGAGTTGATCCTCTTCTTCACCATTGGCGTGCTTGGTGGTGATTTCCATCATTCTACTCAGGGTCATATCTCTGGTCCGACCAAATTTCAAACTTAACTCTCTGTTCTTAACGCCATCCTTGAAGGCGCCTACTGCCTGATGATCAGACACGTTCTCCACCGTATGATGCAAAGTGATCCATCTTTGTATGTAATCTCTCAGGGTTTCATTCGACTTCTCCACGCAGACTTGCAGCTCTGTCAATCCAGCTGGTAAACACAAGTTCCTTGAATGTCTGGCGAACACTCGGAAAGATCTTCCCAAGTGTAAATGCTGCTAGAGCTAAGCGATTCAACCACGCCCTAGCTGAACCTTCCAACATGAGCGGTAAGTGTTTCATGGCCACCTCATCATTACCGCCGCCTATCTGTACCGCCACTCGGTAGTCTTCAAGCCGATTTCAGGCTTGGACTCACCGTGAACTTACTTACCCGATCGCCAACCTTGAAGTTGGGGGTATCACTTCTTGACTCGATGGCTCTGCTAAAACATTCTGGACCTGAAACATGAACTCGGCTGCTAGTGGGCGCATCTCTGTCATGGCCACCTCGATGAGCTCTGTTCCGATCGACTAAACCTTGCATGATGATGGATCTCGCGTCAAAGCCTGGTTCCCTAGGGTCAACCGGAACTCGTTGCCCAGCACTGCACTGGTGCCTATCATCTTGCTGCCGATGAGTGTAAGACCCACCCCTTGGGGGAGGAGTGGGCACTCGATGCTGATCATCACGGTCGAATCGGTCATCATATTGGTCACGTCGACCTTCGCGTCCCTCACGCCGTGGAGGCGATCTTGGGCTATGAGCCGATTGAACTGTATTCGCAGCGACGGATCGACTTTGAATCCTGTTGCGTGACTGTGACACAACTGAATTCTGATCTCCTGCTTCCTGGAGCAAATCCCTGATCTGCATCAAGCCTCTGCCAGCCTCCGACTGAGAGGGCTGAATTGACTCTGCTATACGGGCTGCAGCTACTAGATTCTGAATCGGGGTTCGATATACCAGAGTTGGTTGCGGAAAGAGTTGACGTCGACTAGAGTCGGGTACTCGTTGCAGCGCCGTTAAATCGAGTGCTCGCTGGAGGTTCTCGATCGATACGTTCAACCAAGTTAATGCCGTGCCTCCTCAAGGTGCGAGCCTCGGGAGTTTCTCTGCGATGGGAGCATGCGGGGCATCCATGTTCGGCGACGAAGATCTTCCCTCTGCGGGGAAGTGAGTGGCTCGGGTTGATATTCCTCGTGGGCTGGCGGGTCGCCTCCACCGTCTATCCGTCGGTGCGAGGAAGCCGGGAGGACTCTGAGGCCCATGACCATCGAACCTCCGCCGCGGATCACTTTGCTGCCGCTTTCGAATCACGATCTCTGGAGCCGGTCGGCGGTCGAACAGGCCGTAGAGATTCGTCGGGCTCGATTGCGCGACTTGGGTGGTGGCGATTGGCGAGCCATGCGTGTCTCACCCACCGCTGAAGCCTCGACCGACTAGGCGCTTCTTGGCGGGAAACGAGGAGGAAGGGCGACACGAGTCGACCAATATGGAGTCAATGGTTGCCGCAGTAGGACGCCGCGGACACACGCCCGAAAATGCGTCGCACCACGGACGGGGAGGGCATCGATGTCGAGTGGAGCCTCCTGGAGCCAAGCGGAGTTGTCGGCGATGAAAGTGAGTGTGCCAAGACGGATCTCGCGGCCCTCGACCAGAGCTCCATCAGAAACCATGATGAAGCCAATCGGAACAATTGCAACTTCTCCAAAAATCGCTAAGACACCTGCCCCACGGTGGGCGCCAACTGTCGTGGTTCTAGGACTGATAGTAGAATGGGGGGTAGGTATGGAGAGGCAAGATCTTAGCTATGGAGCGGTTATGCAGACAAAGGATTCTGAGTTGGGCCCTTCTCGGAGGAAGTAACAGCCCTCGTCACGGAGCCCAGGCGGTCATTGGATTATGTGTGTATAAGTTACGAGTGCGAACCCTTTACCTTGAGGAGGGTGGCTTATATAGTGTCGCGGACCCTCAGGCCCTCGATTATCAGGGTTTAAAGTACATAAAGGATTGGCGTTCTTGATAACGTCCTACATAAAGTGTCATCATGGCCATAAAGACTACTTAATTACAGACCGTGCGGATCTGAGTGGCTCTTGATCTCTGGTGGTCGAGTCGGTCTTCATGGTCGAGTGCCCTCGAGTCATCCGAGTGGATTCCCTCTTGGTCGATGAAGGCAGCCTCTTGAAGATGTCCTTGGGGAGGTACTTTGGGCAGGCCGTGACCCTACCCTAGGTACATGACTTCACCACCGACTCACCTGCATCTACTACTATTACTCCACACATCGACCGCTATCCATCATGCATCTAGTGTATTAAGTTCATAGAAAAACGGAGTAATGCAATAAGAACGATGATATGATGTAGACAAGATCCGTTTATCTATTGTGGCAGATATGGATCACGTCTTTTTATCCGTAGCAGCAACGATACATACGTGTCGGTTCCTTTACATCCTTTGGGATCAAGCACCGTAAGATCGAACCCACTACCGGGCACCTCTTCCCATTGCATGATAAATAGATCAAGTTGGCCAAACAAAACCCAAATATCGGAGAAGAAATACGAGGCTATAAGAGATCAAAGAACTCAAATAACTTTCATGGATATAAAAAGATATAACTGATCATAAACTCAAAGTTAATCAGATCCCAACAAACACACCGCCAAAAGACTCACATCATATCGATCTCCAAGAGACCATTATGTTGATAATCAAGAGAGAGAGAGAGAGAGAGAGAGAGAGAGAGAGGAAGCCATCTAGCTACTAATTACGGACCCGAAGGTCTACAAAGAAATACTCACGCATCATTGGAGAGGCACCAATGGAAGTGGAGAACCCCTCGTCTAGATTGGATCTCGTGGTTCTAGACTCTGCGGCGACTGGATGAAAATTTCATCGACTCCTCTAGGGTTTCTGGAATATTGGGGTATTTATAGAGCACAATGTATCCGGCTGTGTGAGCAGCCTCCACCCTTGTTTGCCCAACATCGCTAGATTAAACTGGTGCATGTCCCTGAAGCCCATGCCCCCTTTGCACTTTGGCGTCGTCAATTGTTCCCATGAGACCCAATGCACTGACTTCCTGTCAAGAGAGCTGCTCCAAATTTTTTTTGCCATTGGGGAGGTAACACTCTTGCAAACCTTCTTGGTTAGGATAAAAGTACTCATACTAAACGTTGGTATAGATTGCACCATTGATTTCATCAATGTTTCTCTGCCTGCACATGCCAATAAACGCTCAGACCACCCTTACATCTTCCCTCGGGCCCTGTCACCAATGTGGTCGAAAGTTTCACTTGTGATGCGCCCCACAGCAGTAGGAAGACGCAGGTACCGCTCGCTAAAAGCCTCAACCTGAATGTCCAACCTCGCCTTGATTGTTTGCCGCACCGAATCAGGGGTGTTTGTACTGAAATAAATTGCGCTTTTGTCTCTGTTAACCCTTTGTCTGGAGGCATTACCATAAGTCTCCAGAATTGTATTCAATCTGTCCGCACTTTGTCCACTTGCACTGATGAATATAAGACTATCATCTGCAAACAGTAAATGACTGACCCAAGGTGATCTGAAGCTAGCTCTGATCCCCCTGTCAATATATCCCCCATCATATGACTTGATCAAGGAAGATAAGCCCTCTGCACAAATTAGAAACAAATATGGTGATACGGGATCTCCCTGCCGCAAACCTTTTGAAGGGGTGAAAAAAGGGAGAAGCTCCCCATTGAGCCTAATTGAGAATCTGACAGAAGATACACACTTCATAATGAGCCTAGTAAAGCACATAGAGAACCCCAATCTCAACATGATAGCCTCCAAGTAGTGCCATTCGACTCTATCGTACGCTTTCATCATGTCAAGCTTAACCGCACAGGAATAATTCTTCCCCTTCTTCCTACGCTTCATTGTGTGCACACTTTCGCATGCAACTAACACGTTATCAGTGATCAAGCGTCCAGGAACAAAGGCACTCTGTTCTTCACTAATAATTTCATCCATAATACTCCGCATGCGATTAGTGATTGCCTTGGCAGCAATCTTATACAGAACCGGACAGAGAGCTATAGGGCGGTATTGAAGAATTGTCTGTGGATGCCGTACCTTTGGAATAAGAGTGATCGAAGTATCATTAAGTCCGATGGGTATGTCACCCCATTCGAAATTCGATCTTGCTCATGTCACGTCCTCTGGATAACACTCCAGTGACGTTGATAAAACCCGCTGTAAACCCATCAATGCCCGGGGCTTTGGAGGCTGCCATTTGGAATAGAGCCTCCCTCACTCATTAGCTCGTTGGGGTCAGCTATCAACAAAAAAATCACTCAGACTTCTCTTTCGGGGAAAACTCAGTTTTTCAGTCAGAAAAAGGTAGATTTACGGTGCTTGGTTGGTACCCAGACGCACCCTTGTCAAAATTTTGACACCCTATGATATTTTGGGCTTTCTGATTGGTTGTGATTTTTTTTGTTATCTACATAAAAGTTATCCATTCAGTTAGTAATCTTTTACTCCCTTTGGTGATGCGTCAATTAATTCGAATCGAAGGGAGAAGTAATTTTTGTTAAAGTGAGTGTCGCCAGCACGCTCAGGGTGGGCATAAAAACCGAGGAGCTGAAAACTGAACCCAAATCGAAAACAAAACCAAAATTTTGGCTAGTTGAATAAATGCAACAAATTCTATTAGCACACTCAAAAAGGCGGATATGATTGGGCCAGTATCGGATTTTGGGCTCCAAAACTAAACTAGCCAATTTAACCGAATTTAGCCCAGCGGGCACAACCACCTCTCTCGTGAGTCGCATCCATGTCACTCGCGACTAGCATGTCGTGCACATGTGAAAGAGTGTGGGCCTACGTGAGTAACGCCATCAAGGCCATTCCATTAGCACCACCTCGTCTAGCTGCCGAGATGAGCACAGATTTTGGCTATAGAAGGATGCTCCCTGACGCGTTCTTCGGCCTCAACTTCTCATGGTCTTTCGGTATAAGCCGGAAACATAATAAAATTAGTCGGTTAATCAATTTTGTGGTTAGCTGTTTTAAGTTGATGATTTCATCTTCTAATTTTGATGATCGAATTTGAAAAATAAAATGGCTGGAAAACAATTTTTTTTAATTTATACCATATGCTAACCCAGGCAATTGGCTGCTCTATTCCATAAAAAACGCTCTATACCTCCCATATAACGGACAACCCAAAAACAGTCATGTAAGGGTATCTCCAATGCCAACCCCCAACCCCAAAACGAATACAATATTTTTTTGCGGACAGTGGTGCACCACCGCCCATCTAGCTGTGCCCCCTCAAAATTTTCACCTCTTGGTTTTAAGTCCGCGAGCTCAAAATAATGACATATCAAATCGTCAATGATTGAAACTATTCAAATGCAACTGTGATTCTAATTTAAACAATACAGTCCAACTAAGTTTTCAAATAAAATAGTTCAAACTTGAATTCAACTCACACATATGTTCCAGTTGTCCCTATGATGCGGAGCATCCTATGGACATCGTCATGTCAAGAGTTTGTTTGGCAAGTGACACGTGTGACATCTACTCTGCATACATAAAGGTGAATCATCTCCCTTACACGTGTTCACTTGACCCTACTACTTGACACTCCTCTCGTGTGCATGCATAGGTGTTGCCGGAGCTTCACGGATGTCGAGGAGGAGTGCAAGCTTCAAGGAACAACTACACCATCCGTGAGGGAAGCATGGAAGATGAGATGGAAGAAGATGATGTTGTTGAAGCTACGGTGATCGGACATCAAGCCACAGGCGGGCATCCGGTATGCGTGCAGCCAGCAGAGATGCATCAACAGACGACTTAAGGCATCAGTGACCAGATATCCGGCGCCTCCCCAACGCTCAGACATCCGGCCTTTCCCCGGAAATTTGGTGTGAGGACTGCAGCAACAAAGGCCACTCCAGGCCAGACATCCGGCCCGATCCCCAGACATCCGGCGCCTCTGGAAGAGTCGGACATCCGACACCTGCCTGCGTGCAGCTTCTGGGCCGAAGCCATGTATTCCTCTCCTACCTACCCATTCGCCCCTAGCACTATGTATACCTCCTCCCCTCCTCAGTCTAGGGATAACTAAGATTAGAACAACACATTAGAGCTTAGTTCATGTACCTCCCCTTGTGGGATTCCTCTTGAGAGAGAAGAGTCCATTGGAGTACAAGGCCTGCATATGGAGAAGATCCCTTATGGATGCAAGACCTCCTAAGGGAGAAGGGTCTATCTAGATCATCAAGACCTCATCTCCTCTCGGATTTGGGATGAACTCTACCTTGTATATTTCCCTTTGATTGTTCATGTACCTTGTGGATCCATGTGTTTGTTAGTCTAGTGGATGTGTGATTGGACTTGTTCTTAAGTGTTTTTCCGTGTTCTTCCCCGTGTTCTTCGTGGGATCCCCCTTCCAAATCATGAAAATCATCAAGTAGGGTTCCACCCTACATTATATTGGTATCATGAGCCACGTTGATCATGAATTTGGAGTCCTCCCCTTTATTTTCTAGCCTATTTTTGTTTGATTTCATCTCAATTCGAAAATCCCCACCAAAAATAGCCATACCAATTTTTTATTTTCTTGGTTCATATGAGATTTTGTTGTGTTTGATCCATGATTTTGTTGTTTTGCAAGTGGATCTTGGCATTCCCCACCTCCCCACCAAGAAATCAATCCCAAAATTTTTGTTTGCTCCATCAATTTGACCCACATACCATCGATTTCGCCCCAAAACTAGTTTCGAGGTCCAAATCCTGATATGGAATTGTTCGTGTTAGAAATATGCCCTAGAGGCAATAATAAATTGGTTATTATCATATTTCCTGTCCATGATAAATGTTTATTATTCATGCTGTAATTGTATTGACCGGAAACTTAAATACATGTGTGAATACATAAACTACACTGTGTCCCTAGTAAGCCTCTACCATACTAGCTCGCTTTTCAAAGATGGTTAAGGTTTCCTAACCACGGACATGAGTTTTCAATTGATAACAGGTCACATCATTAGGAAAATGATGTGATGGATAGACCCAACCATAAGCTTAGCATCAGATCGTTTAGTTATTTGCTATGGCTTTCTTCATGTCAAGTATCTATACCTTCGACCATGAGATCATGTCACTCCCGGATACCGGAGGAATGCCTTATGTGCTATCAAACGTCACCTTGTAATTGGGTGATCATAAATGTGCTCTACAGGTATCTCCGAAGGTGTCTGTTAGGTTGCATGGATCGAGACTGGGATTTGTCGCTTCGTGTGACGGAGAGATATCTCTGGGCCCTCTCGGTAGTACAACATCATAAGAAGCTTCATGTGACTAATGAGTTTAGTCACGGGATCTTGTATTACATAACGAGTAATGATACTTGTCGGTAACGAGATTGAACTAGGTATGGAGATACCGACGATCGAATCTCGACCAAGTAACATATCATCGCACAAAGGGAATTGCATACGAGATTGATTGAATCCTTGACATCGTGGTTCAACCGATAAAGATCTTCGTGGAATATGTAGGAACCAATATGGGCATCCAGGTCCCGCTATTGGTTATTGATCAGAGAGGTGTCTCGGCCATGTCCGCATGATTCTTGAACCCGTAGGGTCCGCACGCTTAACGTTCGTGACGCTAGAGTAGTATTGGGATATGTGCATTGGTAACCGAATGTTTTTCGGAATCCTAGATGAGATCTCGGACATCACAAGGAGCTCCGTAATGGTCCGAATGTAAAGATTCATATATAGTAAGTCCTATTTTGGTCGGAAAAGTTTCAGGCATTAGCGGTATTGTACCGGGAATGCGAATGTGTCGATGGTCCACGGAGGGGTCCACCTACCTCGAGGGCCCACATGGGCTGTAGGGGGTGCGTCCTGGCCTACATGGGCCAGGGGAACTAGCCCCAAGAGGCCCATACGCCTAGAACAAGGAAAATGGGAGGAGTCCTAAGGGGGGAGGCACCCCCTAGGTTCCTTGGGGAGGGAGGATTCCTCTCTAGGCCGGCGCCCCCTCCCTTGGAGGAGGGGTCAAAGCTGCGCCCCAGCCCTCCCCTTGCCTCCTATAAATAGTGGGGGAGAGGTAGGGGCTGGACACACCAAATCCCACGCCCCGGCGGCTGCCGTACCTCTCCCAAAACTCTGTTTTCTCTTCAGATTGGTTTCGGCGGCGTTTGGCGAAGCCTGCCGGGATGCACCACCACCATCTCCACCACACCATTGTGTTGGTTGAGATCCCATCTACTTATCCTCTCTTGCTTCCTGAATCAAGAAGGAGGAGACGTCATCGAGTTGCACGTGTGCTGAACGCGGAGGTGTCATCCGTTTGGTGCTAGCTCGGATTGGATCGTGATTGGATCGCGAAGGGTACGACTACATCAACCGTGTTATATACGCTTCCGCTTTTGGTCTACAAGGGTATGTAGACACACTCCCCTTTCATTATGCATCTCCTGGATTAGATCTTGGGTGTTTCATAGGATTTTTTTGAGTTTGATGCTTCGCTCCCCTTAAGTGGCAACATGAGCTAGGTCTATGCGTAGATGTATGTGCACTAGTATAACACAAAGAAATTGCGGGCGTTGATGTTCAAATTGCTTACTTCCCATGTCTTATTTGGATTTGATGGTATTGTGGGATGAAGCGGCTCGGACCAACCTTACATGTCCACGCACATGAGACCGGTTCCACTGTTTGACATGCACCCTCTATTGAATAAAAGTGGCTTTGCGGGTGTCTGTCTCTCCCACTTTAGTTGAACCTGATTTGACGAGGGCGGTCCTTGTAGAAGGTTAAAAGGCAACTTGTATATCATTGTTGTGGTTTTGCATAGATAAGAACGGTTCTTATAGTTTGCCCTAACAACCACGTAAAAATTGCAACAACAAAGCAGATGACGTATAACTTGTTTTTGCAGGGAATGTTGTGATGTGGTATGGCCAAAACATGATGTGATATATGTTGATGTATGAGATGATCATGTTCTGTAATAGGTTCACGACTTGCATGTTAAGGCCTTGTACAATGGGAGGTGCTTAGAGAGATGCTTAGAAAAATAAATCGGGTTTTTCTGAAGCACCGGTGCCTATTTCTACAGGAGAGACGCTTAGTTAAGCGTCTATCTTGTACAAATAAGCACCGGTGCTTAAGAAAAGCCTGGTTTATTTCTCTAAGCACCTCTAATCACCTCCCATTGTACAAGGCCTAATGAGTCTGACAACCGGCAGAGCCATAGGATTGTCTTTAATTTATTGTATGACCTGCGTGTTACCCAATAACGCCATGTAATTGCTTTACTTTATCTCTATGGGTTAGCAATAGTTGTAGAAGCAATAGTTGGCGAGACGACCACGTGACGACACAATGATGGGGATAATGTCATGCCGGTGACGATGGAGATCATGCCGGTGCTTTGGAGATGGAGATCAAAAACACAAGATGATAATGGCCATATCATGTCACATATTTTGATTGCATGTGATATTTATCTTTTATGCATCTTATTTTTCTTAGGACGACGGTAGTATTATAAAATGACCCCTTCACTTAATTTCAAGATAAATGTGTTCTCCCTAAGCATGCACCGTTGCAAAAGTTCATTGTTTCGAAGCACCACGTGATGATTGGGTGTGGTAGACTGTAAGTTTGCATACAACAGGTGTAAGCCAGTTTTACACATGCAGAATACCTGGGTTAAACTTGACGAGCCTATCATGTACAGACATGGCCTCGGAACACAGGAGACAAAAATATCGAACACGAGTCATATTGTAGATATGATCAACATGGAGATGTTCACCATTGATGACTACCCCCATCTCACGTGATGATTGGACATGGGTTAGTTAATTTGGATCATGCACTAGTAGAAAACAGGGCTTTGGGGCAGGCCAGATAATTGCACTGGTCCCGGTCGTGTTATGAACCGGGACTAATGGATGCATCAGTCCCGGTTCATGAGGCCAGGACGTTGGCCGGGCCACGGCAGGCACCAGTCCCGGTTCATCTGACCCCTTTAGTCCCGGTTCCAGACACGAACCGGGACTAAAGGTCCTCGCTCCTGTCGCAGCCCGTTTAGTCCCGGTTGGTGGCTGGAACCGGGACTAAAGGCCAGTCTTCTGTCCCAGTTCTAGCCACAATCTGGGACTAATGAGATGCCTATATATATGCTCGCCCCTGCCTGGCCGGCCGACGTGTGGGAGGTGTGTGCTACTTTGCTCTCACCTCCTATGCACATGAGGTGTCCGATGAAATGCCCAAGCCACACTTAAGCTTTCTCCTCTCCAAGCTCAACCTCCAAGCTCCATTTCCCCAAGATTTGTCTAGCTTTGGCGGTGCACCAACTACACAAGTGTTCTAAAAAGTTAGCTATTTCATCCTTTCATCTCTCACTGCTAGTTTAGCTCGTTTCAAATGCTCTAAAAGTAGAGTGATTTGTGGGTTTTAGTGTAGGAGTGTATGTGGTTTTTTTAATTCAGATGCACAATCTGAGCTCAAATTAACTTCTTAGAGTCTGCACATGTGTAGGGTGACGTCTCGTCTCCGTCCTCACCGTCGTTGATCACCACGTCGATCTTGTTGCCGGCACCACCGTGGTGAGCCTATTGTTCTTATCTTCTTTTTAAAAGAAAAAAATTCTTACTTGTATGATTTAGATAGATACTTGTATACATTTCTTACTTTTATTATTGTTTGTTATTATATATTGCCATGGTTTTGGTATCTGCCCCCGTCGGCCCTCGTCCGGTCTATGATTCTGATGTGGTATATTATCTTTTATAACTATTTGTTTCATTTAGTGTTTATGACAATTATGATGACCAACGTGACATAGATGTTTTTATCTAGGAGGTATGTGAACCAGAAATTCCAACCAACCCTTTTGTCGAGAGGTTAAATTTAGTTGAAAAATAAAATGAGTATTTGAAAGAAAAATTGAAAATAATTAAGGAGGAGAAGATGAAATTGGAGTTGCATGTTGCCGATGTCATCGATGATCACAAGATCAAGATGAATGCAATGCGCTTGAAAGTAGAAAGATAAGAAAATATGCCATTGATAATGAGGCTTGGTATCATCGTATGTTTTAATTAGATGCTCTAGAGAGTTGTATGTTGTTCTATGAGAACTATGCATGAACTTTGTGTATTTATTTTTTCAGTAATAACATTTGATCAGTATTGCACTCGGGATAGATCTGATCTCCTTTATACTTACCTCAAACAACGAGTGAAGTCGACATGTTGATGAGAAAGGGGCCAAGGCCAAAGAGTGCTCTTTTGATGATGAACTTGTATTAATTTGGTCACTTCTCTGTTCATGATGTTCTATAATGGTTTTTGATACACTTAATTATATAATGCATGTAGATGAACCGACAATGTATGTACAGTGACCAACACACCTCCAAGTATATTGAGGGCCTGCATAAATTTCTCGAAGTGGCTGAGGCAAACAAGCAGAATGGTTTTATGTATTGTCCATGTACTGTCTGTGGTAATACTAAGGATCACTCTAACTTGAAACCCTTCACATCCACCTGCTTGAGAAGGGTTTCATGCCACACTATAATGTTTGGACCAAGCACGAAAAATGAGGGGTTATGATGGAAGACAACAAAGAAGAAGAGGATGATGACAACTATCCCCCTGAATACGGTGATACTACAACAGGGGAAGTTGAAGATCAAGAGGAATCAGATGATGTGTCTGATGATGATCTTCATCGGGTCATCGTTGATGCACGGAGAGAATGCCAAAGTGAAAGGGAGAAGTTGAAGTTCGATTGCATGTTATAGGATCACAAAAAAGGGTTCTACCCAAATTTAAAAGATGACAACACAAAGCTTGGTACCACACTGGAATTGCTGCAGTGGAAGGCAAACAATGGTGTATCTGACAAGGGATTTAGGAAGCTACTGAAAATAATGGAGAAGAAGCTTCCAAAGGATAACAAATTACCCGACAGTACGCACGTGAAGGAAATATGCCCTAGAGGCAATAATAAAGTTATTATTTTATACTTCCTTATTCATGATAAAGGTTTATCATTCGTGCTAGAATTGTATTGCTCGGAAACTCAAATACATGTGTGAATACATAAACAAATACCATGTCCCTAGTAAGCCTCTACTAGACCAGCTCGTTGATCAAAGATGGTTAAGGTTGGACATGAGTTGTCATTTGATAACAGGATCACATCATTAGGGGAATGATGTGACGGACAAGACCCATCCATTAGCTTAGCATAATGCTCGTTCAGTTTTATTGCTATTGCTTTCTTCATGTCAAATACATATTCCTTCGACTATGAGATTATGCAACTCCCAGATTCCGAAGGGATACCTTGTGTGCTATCAAATGTCACAACTTAACTGGGTGATCATAAAGATGCTCTACAGGTATCTCCGAAGGTGTTTGTTGAGTTGGCATAGATCGAGATTAGGATTTGTCACTCCGAGTATCGGAGAGGTATCTATGGGCCCTCTCGGTAATAAACATCATAAGCTTGCAAGCAAATGACTAAGGAGTTAGTTACGAGGTGATGTATTACGGAACGAGTAAAGAGACTTGCCGGTAACGAGATTGAACTAGGTATAGAGATACTGATGATCAAATCACGGGCAAGTAACATACTGATGGACAAAGGGAATTATGTATGTTGTCATAACGGTTTGACCGATAAATATGCAGGAGCCAATATGGGCATCCAGGTACCGCTATTGGTTATTAACCAGAGAGGTGTCCCAGTCATGTCTACATAGTTCTCGAACCCGTCGGGTCCGCATGCTTAACGTTCGATGTTGATTTGGTATTATATGAGTTATGTGGTTTGGTGACCGTATGTTGTTTGGAGTCCGGGATGAGATCATGGACATGACGAGGAGCTCCAGAATAGTCGGGAGGTAAAGATTGATATACAGGACAATGCAATTTGGTCTCTGGAATAGTTTTGAAATGCATTGGAAAGTTATCGGAATACCGGAAGGGGTTTCAGAGGCACCGGGAGAGTATTGGGCCTTAGTGGGCCAAGTAGAGGGGAACACACCAGCCCACATGGGCTGGTGTGCCCCCCTTAAGGAAGTCACACCCAATTAGATGGAAGGGAGAGGCGCCAATGATGTCGCTTGAAGCTACGTCGGTATTTCCCCAAAGAGGAAGGGATGATGCAGCACAACGGTGGTAGGTATTTCCCTCAGATATGAAACCAAGGTTATCAAACCAATAGGAGAACCAAGCAACACAACGTAAATAGCCCCTGCACACAAAGAACAACACCTCGCAACCCGACGTGTTAAAGGGGCTGTCAATCCCTTTTGGGGTACGACGCCTCAAGATAGGCAAAGGACGTGAGGTAAATTTGTAGATGGGATAAATAGATCGCGGAAAAAATAAATTGCAGCAAGGTATTTTTGTATTTTTGGTTTAATAGATCTGAAAATAAATGCAAGGAAAAAAGTAGATCGCAAGGCAAATATATGAGAATGAAGACCCGAGGCCCGTAGGTTTCACTAGTGGCTTCTCTTGAGAAAAATATCAAACGGTGGTGAACAAATTACTATTGGGCAATTGATAGAACTTCAAATAATCATGACGATATCCAGGCAATGATCATTACATAGGCATCACGTCCAAGATTAGTAGACCGACTGTCGTGGTTCTAAGACTGACAGTAGAATGGGGGGTAGGTATGGAGAGGCAAGATCTTAGCTATGGAGCAGTTGTACAGACAAGGGATTTACAAGTTCAGGCCCTTCTCGGAGGAAGTAATAGCCCTACGTCTCGGAGCCCAGAGGCGGTCGACTGGATTATGTGTGTATAAGTTACAGGGGTGCGAACCCTTTACCTTTGAAGAGGGGTGGCTTATATAGTGTCCGCGGACCCTCCGCCCTCGATTATCACGGGGTTTAAAGTACATAAAGGATTGGCGTTACTGATAACGTCCTACATAATGTTTCATCATGGCCATAAAGACTACTTAATTACAGACCGTTTGGATACAGAGTGGCTCTTGATCTCCTGGTGGTCGAGTGGGTCTTCATGGTCGAGTGCCCTCGAGTCTGTCGAGTGGATTCCCTCTTGGTCGACTGGAAGGCAGCCTCTTCTGAAGATGTCCTTGGGGAGGGTACTTTGGACAGGCCCGTGACCCTACCCTAGGTACATGACTTCATCATTAGCCCCCGAATGGATCGAGGTTTGAGTGAGGAAGGAGTTGATAATCTTTTCGACCTGTTTTTGTGTTCTGAGCATGTCTCATCCTGGATCAATGACCTTTTTTTTAATGATGGCAGCAACTTTTCTTTCAGTCGCCTTGATCCATTCTTTTCTTCTGTCGAGTGAACTTTTGAACTTGGTGAACTTCTGAGCGATGGATCGTAGGAAATCTACCGTCTAACAGGTTGATCTGTTGTTAGCGGATTTTGTGGGATCCAAATTTTGGGAAGCGCGCGAAACGGGGCGGACCGCGGTACTCGGATGGGATAAGGCGTAGATGCCTCGATTTCCGTGACGCCTTTTTCACCATGTATCACGCGCGTCTTCAAGTTTGAGATTTGAGGACCGCTCGGGCCTACACAGCCGACCACTCGGGCGTCCCTATATAAGGTGTCGTGCAAGGGTTTTTGAACAGTGCCTCTCCATTCTCCTCTCTGCCTTCTTCACCCCCGCCTGCTGCGCCCGCCTTTGCCTCCGCCCATCCACTCCTCGCATGCTTCGCCGGTGACGATGGTGAAGGAGAAGACGGCAGCCTTGGAGCGCGCGAAGAAGGCGACGGCGATGGCGAAAGCGAAGGGAAGAGCGACCAGCCGGGGTGGATCTTCGTCGAGGTCCCGCCTGCCGCAAGGTTGGGTCCAAGGGGATTAGATCCGCTCGACCATTACCCATGCGGATCTCAATGACCTGGCCAATGAGGGACTGATCTCTCATGGGTCAGCAAGGCTTCCGGGGACCGAGTGGCAACCGCAGCCACTCGAGGGTGAGTGCGTTCTCCTAGCCACTCATGTAGATCATGGATTCTCCCTGCCACCGAGTCTTTTCTTCCGAGGGTTTCTGAACTTCTTTGGGGCGCAACTCCACCATTTCACTCCCAATTCCATTGCCTATCTTGCTGCTTTCGTGTCCATGTGCGAAAACTTCCTGGGTTGTCGACCGCACTGGGGTCTCTTTAAGCACATATTCACCTGTCGCTCCCAGACGGTGAAAAAGGCGAGTCCAGATGATGAGAGGACCAAGGTTATCCAGATGTGCGGGGGTCTTGGGATCCAAATGAGGAGTAAGAGTGCTTTTCCGGCCATGACCCTTCCTGAGTCGGTTAGAGGGTGGCAGTCGACCTGGTTCTACTGCCAAGACGAGTCGACGCCGGGGCAGTCGACTGGTCTACCTCCGTTCTCCATGGACCGAGTGAACAAACCCTCTTCTCTGAAGGTGCTCCCTGAGGAGAAAGCTTAGGTAAAAATGTTGATGGAGCGTGTGGTCCAGCTCGTTCGGGACGGAGTGACGGGTATGGACCTTCTGGAGGTCTTCCTTCAACGGTGTATTCAACCACTTCAATACCGAGGCCACCCGATGTGGCTGTACTGCGGCACCGAAGATACCACTCGAGTTCATCCAGAGGCGGTCAGTGACGCTACACTGGAGAGGTGGATGGCTGCCATCACAGGGAATAAGGATAACCCTCGAGGGGCTAGGAGGATCCCACCACTCAACCATAATTACACACCGGACACGGTATGACCACTTATCCCCGGTTGTGATCTTGCTTCATTCATTCTGTTTCACTGCGAATTGGTTGATTGACCTTTGTCTTGTTTTGTTCTCTTGTCAGGCCACCATTGAGTTGTACTCGATGCCCAATGGAGCGCAAGCGCTGACTGAGGAGGAGGAAGGAAGTGGGGGCGAAAGCCCGGAGGAGTGGGATTCGGATGCTGATGACGATGATGAGGATGATGACTCTGGTGAGGAGGAAGAGGAGGAGGAGGAGGAGGAGGAAGTTGCACCTCCTCGCTCGGAAAGATGCTCGAAGCTTGTCCATGATCCCGACGGCGTGGTAAGGGGTTCGCGCCGTCAGCCTTGATCGACCAAGCGTCCTCGGACGACTTCTCCGGCGTCGACTGAGAAAGCTCCGAAGCAATCTCGAGTGGCGCCGTCGAAACCGGCGAAGGTCTTGTCGAAGATGAAGATGGTGATCCCCACTATCTTAGGGTAATGGTGTAACTTGAGTTTTCCCATTTCACATGAATTTATTCTTGGTCGACTCATGAGCTAATCGACTGACTTCTAGAACTGCAGTGCTGCTACTTCTGATACCTCGGCCAGGGCTGAAGATCATGAGATGGAAGATGCTATCACTTCAAAACCTGGTATGACTTTTGTAGTTCCGTCTTCAGTCGATTGGCTCCTTATCTCTAATTTTGATTCTTTTCTGCAGCTCCATCTAACATCGTTATCGACCTTCCTGACGACGACGACGAGGAACCACTGAGGCAGAGGAGGAACAGAAAGCGTCTGGCGGCAAAGCGACTCGGGGCGTGCGGCACGAGGCGTTGGTCGTGGAGGGAGACAACGTCACTCGGCCTACCGTATCCTTTGAGGTGCCGCTGACGAGTGCTCGCCCTTCGTCGTCGAGTGCTGCTCAGCATTCACTTTTCTTGACCCACCACGTCCCAGAGGACCAAGCCGTCTTTGCTAAAGAAGCAATCGCCGCAGGGGTCATGATGGAGCAAGTGAAGGCAATCCGAGACGCCAGCCAGGCAGCTTATGACGCCAGTTCAGCTCTTCAGAGTAATGTTCAGGTAAGTCGGTCACCGCCTGTTCTGTTAGGATATGATATCTGAAAATCCTAGTATCTGTCGTACACCCACTGGGTGCGTCGATTGGAATTCCGGATTAGTGGGGGCACGCTGAGTGCACCCACTGGGTGTAGTCCCCAAGGCTATGGTGGACTGCTGGCAGTCGACCATAGTCTTTATGTCTTAAGCTTTTTCTTTACTCGATCAGGTCGAATGGATTCATAGACCGGTGGAGGCATGCTGAGTGCACCGACTGGGTGTAGTCCCCGAGACTGTGGGCGACTGCTTGCAGTCAACTACAGTTTGAAGAACATCTCCTGTTTTTTTTGTTGGTCGACTGATCGACTCTAACTGATAAAACTAGTGGGGGCACGCTGAGTGCACCCACTGGGTGTAGTCCCCGAGACTATGGTCGAATGTTTATATTCGGCTGTAGTCTTAGAAACGCTATGATTTTTCCTTAGTCACTCGAAAGTGAACTGTCTTTGACATCTGTCGATTGGTTCTTCGCAGAAATCTTGCGAGCTTGCAGCTCGTTATACTGAGTTGGAGAACAAGCAAATCCAGCTCGAGCTTGACCTGAAACTGGTCCAGGAGAACTTCACGAATGCGAAGGAGGAAGCAAAAGGTATGTTTGGTGAGAACCTCGATGACTGCTTTTGCCTCTCGTCCGTTTTAGAGTCTGATCTCACTGTGACTTTGCAGACAAACTGAGGGATGCTCTGAAGAAGAAAGACCTTGACTTGGCTGAGATGCAGAAAGCGGCTTTAGAGAAGACCAAGCTCGCGGATGAGAAGCTGGCTTCAATCACCAAGCTTGAAGAGGAAAATACCAATCTGAAAGCTGCTCTTGATGCGGCCAACAAGGAGGTCAGTCGACTGAAGAGTGACAAGATTGCCCTGAGCGACAAGGCCAGTGAGTTGGTGGGAAAGAAGAACGATCTGGAGGCTTATCTGGGAGGACTCGCCAAGAAGCTATTCCTCATGCTTGAAGGTAATCTTTTCTATCAAATAGACATTTTAACTATGATTTCTCCATCAGACTGCTGTCTTGACTCTGGGGTTGTGTTTGCAGAGTTCTGCCAGAACTTTGAAGAGGAGACTGGTCGATTGGAAATAAACCTGGATCCCATCAACTCTCCTGTGAAAGATGAAGTTGCCATGAATGTGCTTCGTCTTGAATCTCGCGTTGTTGCTGTTGTCGACTACCTCGCAAGGGTGAATGTCACAACTTCCTGCATCGGCACAACACTCTAGCCAAGAGAGACGCTTCAGAACGATCTCGAGTCTCTAATAACTCGACTGAACGAGGTTCTAAGTCGAGTGCAAGAATGGAAGAAGTCTTCTGCCAGGTGCGGCGCGGATGTTGCTCTGTCTCTGGCCCGTGTTCACTGCAAGGAGGCGCGAGAGGACAAGCTGGCCGCCCTTAAGGTGGCTAATACCAAGAAACATGATTTCCGATCTTTCATGGAGTCCTTTATCGCTGCTGCCACTCGGATTGCAGATGGAATCGACATGGATGAATTTGTGGCGCCTTCCAGCCCTCCACAGGAGGGGTAAAAAACTTCTGTGCTCGATACTTTAAATTTGCCTCGGTATGCCGAGTGATTTTTGTAACCGATAAACCTTAACGGGCTTAGCGCCTGAGCACTTTCAGTTCCGTAAGACGTTATCTGAGCTTGAATTCAACGTTAAATATGTTGGCATCTGGTATGAAGTGTCTTTTTGCAGGCTGGGATGAAGCACTTATTGCAATCGACTTGTTCTTCAACACACTTAGGCGAGCACTGGGCTGCAGCTAAGCCTCCGAGTGGGAGGTCCGCTCTCCACTCGGTAGGATTTTCAAAAACTTAGGCGAGCGCTGGGCTGCAGCCAAGCGCCCGAGTGTGAGGTCTGCTCTCCACTCGGTAGGATTTTCAAAAACTTAGGCGAGCGTTGGGCTGCAGCTAAGCCCCCGAGTGGGAGGTCTGCTCTCCACTCGGTAGGATTTTCAAAAACTTAGGCGAGCGCTGGGCTGCAGCTAAGCCCCCAAGTGGGAGGTCTGCTCTCACTCGGTAGGATTTTGAAAAACTTAGGCGGCGGGCAGCTAAGCCCCCAAGTGGGAGGTCTGCTCTCCACTCGGTAGGATTTTCAAAAACTTAGGCGAGCACTGGGCTGCAGCTAAGCCCCCAAGTGGGAGGTCTGCTCTCCACTCGGTAGGATTTTCAAAAACTTAGGCGAGCACTGGGCTGCAGCTAAGCCCCTGAGTGGGAGGTCTGCTCTCCACTCGGTAGGATATTTGTGGTGTGCCTCTGAAGAAGAGGGCATCAATCGACCTGTACCTCGTCTTCCTTGTGGAGCACACATTATACTTGTGGCGTAGCTCGGAAGGAGAAGTAGCAGTCGACCCGTGCCTCATCCTCCTTGCGGAGAGCACATTGTACTTGTGGCGTAGCTTAGAAGAGGAGGGTAGCAGTCGACCTGCACCTCGTCTACCTTGCAGAGCGCACGTTGTACTTGTGGCGTAGCTCGAAAGAGGAGGGTAGCAGTCGACCTGCACCTCGTCTACCTTGCAGAGCGCACATTATACTTGTACTTAGGTGAGCGCTATGCTGCATCTAAGCCCCCGAGTGGGAGGCTGGCTCACCACTCGGTAGGATTTTATTGAAACTTAGGCGAGTACTTGGACTGCAGCTAAGCCCACGAGTGGGAGGCTGGCTCACCACTCGGTAGGATTTTATTGAAACTTAGGCGAGTACTTGGACTGCAGCTAAGCCACCGAGTGGGAGGCTGGCTCACCACTCGGCAGGATTTTAAAGTACTTAGGCGAAACGAATTCGCAGCTAAGCCCCCGAGTGGGAGGCTGGCTCACCACTCGGCAAGGATTTTTTTTTACAAACTTAGGCGAGACGGATTCGCAGCTAAGCCACCCACTAAGGGGAAATTTTATTGAACAAATAAAAGTGACAACAATCACTGGGAAAATTATAACACTATTGTCTTGTGAAAAATGAACTATAGAAGTACTTTTATTACATATCCGAGCGGCTACTTAAGTGTAAAAGGGGCGGAGCAGCTCCGTGTTCCAAGCTCGGGGCTCGTCGATCTTGTGCTCGACGTTGTAAAGATGGTACGCTCCGTTGTGGAGAACCTTGGTGACGATGAAGGGACCTTCCCAAGAAGGAGCGAGCTTGTGCGGTTTCTGCTGATCCACTCGGAGAACCAAATCTCCTTCCTGGAAGGCTCGACTCTTCATGTTTTTGGCGTGGAAGCGACGCAAGTCTTGCTGGTAAATGGTCGATCGGATCAGAGCCATCTCCCTTTCTTCCTCTAGAAGGTCGACCGCATCCTGCCATGCTTGTTCTGCTTCAGCTTCAGTGTAGAGCTCGACCCGAGGAGCGTTGTGAAGCAGGTCACTCAGCAAGACCGCTTCAGCTCCGTAGACCAAGAAGAACGGAGTTCTCCCGGTCGACCGGTTTAGCATGGTCCTTAACCCCCAAAGCACCGAGGGAAGTTCGTCGACCCATGCTCCAGCCGCATGCTTGAGGTCACGCATCAGTCGGGGTTTCAACCCTTTGAGAATCAAGCCATTGGCCCGCTCTGCTTGTCCATTCGACTGAGGATGAGCGACTGAAGCATAGTCGACTCGTGTGCCCTGAGATGTGCAGAACGCCCTGAATTCCTCCGAATCAAAGTTTGACCCGTTATCAGTGATGATGTTGTGTGGGACTCCATATCTGAATATCAACTCTCTGATAAAGCTGACAGCGGTGCCGGCATCAAGGTTCTTGATGGGTTTAGCCTCGATCCACTTGGTGAACTTGTCGACTGCTACCAACACATGTGTGAAACCGCTTCTACCTGTTCTCAATGGTCCAACCATATCCAACCCCCATACTACGAAGGGCCAGACAAGTGGTATGGTCTTTAAAGCTGATGCGGGCTGGTGTGACATATTGGAGTAAAATTGACATCCCTCACACTTGTCGACTATCTCCTTTGCCATTTCATTCGCTCTCGGCCATTAAAATCCGGCTCGGTATGCTTTGGCCACGATGGTCCGAGAAGACGCATGATGGCCACAGGTCCCCGAGTGGATGTCGTCAAGGATTATTCGACCTTCTTCTGGCGTTATGCATTTCTGACCTACTCCAGTCGCGCTTTCTCTGTACAACTGTCCCCTTATCACGGTAAAGGCTTTAGATCGGCGGACGATCTGTCGAGCCTCTTATTCGTCCACCGGGAGCTCTTTCCTTAAGATATACGCGATATCTGATCTTGTCAATCGGGAGTGATCACTAAAGCTTCCATGATCGGGTCGACCCTTCTTTGGAACTTCAACCTCGATCGGATCTGTGATACTCTTGGGCTGCGGAGCTTCTTGATAAAAGGATCTTCTTTGGTGATGGAGTATGGATATGCTCTAAGAACACATCACTGGGAATGGCTTCTCTCTTGGAACCTATCTTCGCCAAATCATCGGCCGCTTGATTCTTGATCGGGGTATATGGTGGAGCTCTAACCCTTCAAATTTCTTTTCAAGCTTCCTCACTTTGCATTGCGATATCCGATCATAGCTGGGCTTCTAACGTCCCACTCCTTCATCACTGATTGACCACCAAATCTGAGTCGCCATAAACCATAAGGCGACGGACGCCGAGTGAAATGGCCATGCGCAACCCATATAAAAGTGCTTCATATTCTGCTTCATTATTGGAAAAATCAAAGTGGATCTGGAGTACATATCTGAGCTTATCTCCTTGGGGGGAAACCAAAACTACCCGAGCACCGGAACCATTTAACATCTTAGAGCCATCAAAGAACATGGTCCAATGCTCCGAGTGAACCTGAGTCGGCTGCTGTTGTTCAATCCACTCGGCAAGGAAATCTGCTATCGCCTGGGACTTAATGGCTTTCTTTGCCTCAAACTTGATATCAAGGGGAAGGAGTTCAATCGCCCATTTCGCCACTCGACCGGTTGCATCTCGTGGTGCGTAATCTCGACAGTGGGCGTCGTGACGATCGTAATGGAATGATCGAGAGAAATAAGGCGCAACCTTCTTCGTGGTCATGTAGATCCCATACACAAGCTTCGATAATGAGGATATCTTTGCTTCGATGGAGTCAAAACTTGGAGAGATAATACATTTGGTATTGGACTTTGAAGGCTTTCCTTCTTCTTCCCGCTCGACCGTAGGCCTTTATCTTGACGACTTGTCCTGTGGCTGCAATGTAAAGCAACAGAGGCTCTTTGCTGATTGGAGCAGCAAGCACCGGCTGGGTGGAGAGCGAGCTTTTAGCTCAACAAGCGCTGCATCGACCACGAGTCCACTCGAACTTGTCTGCCTTCTTCATCAGTCGGTAAAGAGGCAATGCCTTTTCACCGAGGCAAGAGATGAATCGACTTAACGTGGCCAAGCATCCAGTAAGCTTCTGGACATCATGCACACGCACAGGGCATTTCATTCGGAGTATGGTGCCAACTTTTTCCGGGTTAGCGTCGATTCCTCATTCTGAAACGAGAAAACCGAGTAACTTTCCGCCAGGAACTCCGAATGTGCACTTTGATGGATTAAGCTTGATATCATACCTCCGGAGATTGGCAAATGTTTCAGCGAGGTCAGTCAATAGGTCGGAACCCTTTCGTGACTTGACTACGATATCATCCATGTACGCTTCCACATTCCGACTGATTTGAGTGAGTAAACACTTTTGAATCATCCTCATGAACGTGGCTCCGGCATTCTTGAGACCGAATGGCATGGTGACATAGCAGAAGCACCCGAATGGAGTGATGAAAGCTGTTTTGATCTCATCGGGTCCATACAGACGGAGCTGATGGTACCCGGAATAGGCGTCTAAAAGACAATCTCGCATCCCGCAATCAGTCGACAATTTGGTCGTCTGAGGGAGAGGAAAATGATCTTCGAGCAGGCCCGATTGATATGTTTGAAATCAATGCACATGCGAAGTGACTTGTCCTTCTTGGGGACCATGACGACATTGGCGAGCCACTCGGAGTGGTATATCCCTCTGATAAACTCTGCCGCCAGGAGTCGAGCCACCTCCTCGCCAATGGCTTTTCTCTTCTGGACGGCGGACCATCGAAGATGTTCTTTGATAGGTTTTGCTTTTGAGTCGACTCTTAGGCGATGCTCAGCCAGCCCACAGGAACACCGGCATGTCGTGAGCTTCCATGCAAAGATGTCCCAGTTCTGACGGAGGAACTGGATGAGCGCTTCTTCCTATTTAGAGTCAAGTGTTGTGGAAATATGAGTCGGAGCTGCGCTGGGGTCGGTCGGGTGAATGTGAACGGTCTTCGTCTCACTAGACGACTGAAATGCTGATTCTGTGGCAAGCTTCTTGCCCGCAACAAATCACTCGGATCTGCATTTTTCTTGTATTCCTCGAGCTCTACCACTGTTATCTGGGAATCGGCAATCTTCGAGCCTTTCTGAAAACACTCTTCTGCCTTCTTCCGATTGCCAGTGATAGTGATCACGCCTTTGGGGCCGGGCATCTTCAATTTGAGGTACACGTAACATGGTCGAGCCATGAATCGTGCATAAGCTGGTCTCCCCAAAATAGCATGGTAAGCGCTCTGAAAATCCACGACTTCAAATGTCAGCCTCTCTTTGCGGAAATGCTTCGAGTCGCCGAACACCACGTCTAGAGATATTTGGCCGAGTGACTTAGCCTTCTTTCCAGGTATAACTCCATGAAAACTCATGTTGCTGGCGCTGAGTCTGGACATCGGAATGCCCATTCCTTTTAGCGTCTCCTCATACAATATGTTCAGTCCACTACCACCATCCATCAACACCTTCGTCAGTCGAGTGCCTTCGACGACCGGGTCGACCACCAAAGCTTGCCTCCCAGGGGTGGCTATATGAGTCGGATGATTGGACTGGTCGAATGTAATGGGAGTTTGAGACCATCTCAGATAGCTTGGTGTCGCCGGGGCAACCATATTTACCTCACGGTTGATAACCTTCAATCGATTTTTACTCTCCACATCAGCAAAAATCATCAGGGTGGAATTGACATGAGAATATCCTCCATCACTGTCCTCCTCGTCCTCAGCCTTGTCCGATTCCTTTTCCTTGTCCTTGGGCTGTTTTCCTTGAAACTGCTGGATTAAGAGCCGGCACTGGCGAGTGGTATGTTTCGGGTAGATGAAGTTACCCTCTTCGTCTTTCTTCGTGTGGATGTGACACGGCAGATCCATCACGTCATTTCCTTCCTTATCTTTCACCTTCTTGGGGTTCCAGGATCCTTTGGGCTTCCCTTTGAATTTGCCCAGAGTCACGGCCAGAGCCTCTCCAGGAGCCGCTGGCTCGGCTTTCCGCTTCTGCTTCCGACTGGAGTTTCCTTTTTTCGACTGACTCAGCTTGTACTTGCCACTCCAGAGTTGATCCTCTTCTTCACCATTGGCGTACTTGGTGGTGATTTCCATCATTCTACTCAGGGTCATATCTCTGGTCCGACCAAATTTCAAACTTAACTCTCTGTTCTTAACGCCATCCTTGAAGGCGCCTACTGCCTGATGATCAGACACGTTCTCCACCGTATGATGCAAAGTGATCCATCTTTGTATGTAATCTCTCAGGGTTTCATTCGACTTCTCCACGCAGACTTGCAGCTCTGTCAATCCAGCTGGTCGCTTGCAAGTTCCTTCGAATGTCCTGACGAACACTCGGGAAAGATCTTCCCAAGTGTAAATGCTGCTAGGAGCTAACTGATTCAACCACGCCCTGGCTGAACCTTCCAACATGAGCGGTAAGTGTTTCATGGCCACCTCATCATTACCGCCGCCTATCTGTACCGCCACTCGGTAGTCTTCAAGCCAGATTTCAGGCTTGGACTCACCGGTGAACTTACTTACCCCAGTCGCCAACCTGAAGTTGGGGGGTATCACTGCGGCTCTGATGGCTCTGCTAAAACATTCTGGACCTGAAACATGAACTCGGCTGCTAGTGGGCGCATCTCTGTCATGGCCACCTCGATGAGCTCTGTTCCGATCGACTAAACCTTGCATGATGATGGATCTCGCGTCAAAGCCTGGTTCCCTAGGGTCAACCGGAACTCGTCGCCCAGCACTGCACTGGTGCCTATCATCTTGCTGCCGATGAGCGTAAGACCCACCCCTTGGGGGAGGAGTGGGCACTCGACGCCGATCATCACGGTCGAATCGGTCATCATATTGGTCACGTCGACCTTCGCGTCCCTCACGCCGCGGAGACGATCTTGGGCAATGAGCCGATTGAACTATATTCACAGCGACGGATTGACTGTGAATCCTGTTCCGTGACTGTGACACAACTGAATTCTGATCTCCTGCTTCTCGGAGCAAATCCCTGATCTGCATCAAGCCTCTGCCAGCCTCCGGCTGAGAGGGCTGAATTGACTCTGCTATCTGGGCTGCGGCTGCTAGATTACGAATCGGGGTTCGATATACCGAGTTGGTTGCGGAAAGAGTTGGCGTCGACTAGAGTCGGTACTCGTTGCAGCGACGTTAAATCGAGTGCTCGCTGGAGGTTCTCTAGTCGAGTACGTTCAGCCAAGTTGGCCAAACGTGCCTCCTCCAAGGCGCGAGCCTCGGGAGTTTCTCCTGCGATGGGAGTATGCAGGACATCCATGTTCTGGCGACGAAGATCTTCCCTCTGCAGGGAAGTGAGTGGCTCAGGTTGATATTCCTTGTGGGCCTGAGCGGGGTCGCCTCCGCCGTCTATCCCGTCGGTGCAAGGGAAGCTGGGAGGACTACGAGGCCCATTGACCATCAGAACCTCCGCCGCCGGATCACTGCTGTCGCACTCGAATGCAGTCTCTACGGAGCCAGTCGATAGATCGAACAGGCCATAGAGAGATTCGTCGGGCTCGATTATGACTTGGTGGTGGCGATTGGCGAGCCACTGCGTGTCTCACCCACCGCTGAAGCCTCAACCGACCAGAGCGCTTGCACTGGCGGGAGTCAGGGAGGGAGGACGACACAGGAGTCGACCAATATGGAGTCGACGGTTGCCGCAGCTGGACGCCGCTGACACACGCCCGGAAATGCGTCGCACCGCGGACGAGGAGCGCGTCGATGTCAAGTGGAGCCTCCTGGAGCCAAGCGGAGTCGTCGGCGATGAAAGTGAGCGTGCCGAGACGGATCTCGCGGCCCTCTACCAGAGCTCCGCCAGAAACCATGATTAAGGCAATCGGAACAATTGCAACTTCTCCAAAAATCGCTAAGACACCTGCCCCACGGTGGGCGCCAACTGTCGTGGTTCTAAGGCCGATGATAGAATGGGGGTAGGTATGGAGAGGCAAGATCTTAGCTATGGAGCAGTTATGCAGACAAAGGATTCTGAGTTCAGCCCTTCTCGGAGGAAGTAACAGCCCTCGTCTCGGAGCCCAGAGGCGGTCGATGGATTATGTGTGTATAAGTTCTGAGGTGCGAACCCTTTACACCGAGGAGGGGGTGGCTTATATAGTGTCTGCGGACCCTCCGCCCCGATTATCAGGTTTAAAGTACATAAAGGATTGGCGTTACTGATAATGTCCTACATAAAGTGTCATCATGGCCATAAAGACTACTTAATTACAGACCGTCTGGATACAGAGTGCCTCTTGATCTCCTGGTGGTCGAGTCGGTCTTCATGGTCGAGTGCCCTCGAGTCTGTCGAGTGGATTCCCTCTTGGTCGACTGGAAGGCAGCCTCTTCTGAAGATGTCCTTGGGGAGGGTACTTTGGACAGGCCCGTGACCCTACCCTAGGTACATGACTTCATCACCGACTCCTGCCTGCATCTACTACTATTACTCCACACATCGACCACTATCCATCATGCATCTAGTGTATTATGTTCATAGAAAAACGGAGTAATGCAATAAGAATGATGATATGATGTAGACAAGATCCGTTTATCTATTGTGGCAGATATGGATCACGTCTTTTTATCCGTAGCAGCAACGATACATACGTGCGGTTCCCTTTCTGTCACTGGGATCAAGCACCGTAAGATCGAACCCACTACCGGGCACCTCTTCCCATTGCATGATAAATAGATCAAGTTGGCCAAACAAAACCCAAATATCGGAGAAGAAATACGAGGCTATAAGAGATCAAAGAACTCAAATAACTTTCATGGATATAAAAAGATATAACTGATCATAAACTCAAAGTTCATCAGATCCCAACAAACACACCGCCAAAAGACTCACATCATATCGATCTCCAAGAGACCATTATGTTGATAATCAAGAGAGAGAGAGAGAGGAAGCCATCTAGCTACTAATTACGGACCCGAAGGTCTACAAAGAACTACTCACGCATCATCAGAGAGGCACCAATGGAAGTTGAGAACCCCTCGTCTAGATTGGATCTCGTGGTTCTAGACTCTGCGGCGACTGGATGAAAATTTCATCAACTCCTCTAGGGTTTCTGGAATATTGGGGTATTTATAGAGCAAAGAGTCGGTCCAGGGGGCACCCGAGGTGGGCACAACCCACCAAGGCGTGCTTGGGCCTCCTAGCGCGCCTTGGTGGGTTGTCCCCTCCTCGGGACTCCCCCCAAGTGCAACCAAGGCCCGTTGTGTTCCTTCTGGCCCATAAAAAATCACCGTAAATTGGCGTGGCATTTGGACTCCATCTGATATTGATTTCCTGCAATGTAAAAAACATCCAGAAAACAACAACTGGCACTTGGCACTATTTCAATAGGTTAGTAACAAAAATGATATAAAATGACTATAAAACATCCAAGATTGATAATAAAACAGCATGGAATAATCAAAAATTATAGATACGTTGGAGACTTATCAACATCCCCAAGCTTAACTCATGCTCATCCTTGAGTAGGTAAGTGATAAAATAGAATTTTTGATGTGGAGTGCTGTTTATCATGTCATATCGTATTCTTTTCTTCATAGCATGGACATTTGGACTTTTATGCGATTCAAAGCAATAGTCTAGTTCTGACATAATAATTTAGATAATCAAGCATATCAACAAGAAACCATGTCTTTCGAAATATCAATGCTAAAACAAGTTATCCCTAGCCCATCATGCTCAAACATTGATCCATTCATGAAACACGATCGAATATTAGCTACACCCAATACTTACGTACGATCATATTGTCCCCTAGTTGGTGCTTTTATAAGAGAGGATGGAGACTCAATTTAAAAAATAAAAATTGCATAAAGTAAAAGAAAGGCCCTTCGCGGAGGGAAGTAGCGATGTAGAGGTGCCAGAGCTCAAAGCGAAAAATTAGAGATAAAAATATTTTTGGAGGTGTATTCATCCCACCAACGAAAATGACTTGGAGCATCCCAACACTTTCCATGCTAGATATATCATAGGCGGTTCCCAAACGGAAAATAAAGTTTATTCCTTTTTCGACCATAACTTTCACTTTCCATGGCTAGCTGTATCCATGGGTGCCCTCCATACTAACACTTTCCAAGGAATTTATTATTTGACAACATAAAGTAAATTCATTTTTGCATTTCGGGACTGGGCATCCCTAATACCTTTGCCTTACTCTCATGCAATGACAAATGAATAAACACTCATCGTGAGAATAACACATCTAGCATGGAAAGTATTAGCTACCCGTTATCGTTCCGCGAGCAAAACAAACACACAAAAGAGAAGTTTATTTTGAAAATTAGAGATGGCACATGCAAATTTGCTTAGAACAGCAAAATAATGCCGCATATAGGTAGATATAGCGGAGTCATGTGGTAAAACTGGTTTAAAGGATTCTGGATGCACAAGTAGAGGTCATACTTGGTGCAAAATGAAGGCTAGCAAAAAGATTGAGAAGTGACCAACCAAGAAACGAATAATCCCATAAGCAAGCATTAAGCATAATTAATACCGAATAATGCACCACAAGTAAGATATAATTTTCGTTGCATGATTATTTACTTTCGTGCATGCATGGGGAATCACAAACCTTAACACCAATATTCTTACTTGAGCACAATTACTCATCAACATAAATCACATATCACACCATCATATCTCAAAACTATTACTAAGAATCAAGTTTATTTTGTCCAATTATCTTCATGAAATAATTTTTTTCTTTCTTTATCCTTCTTGGATATCTATCATGTTGGGACTAATTTTCATGTGTTGCTTTTCATATGCTCAAACAAATATAAGTGAAGATCATGAGCATAATGATACACCCATTTTGCATCATGCTTTTATATCAATATTTATTGTATTATGGGCTGTTATCACACATTATATCTCAATACTTATGGCTATTCTCTCTTATTTTACAAAGTTTACCATGAAGAGGGGGAATGCCCGCAGCTGGAATTCTAGTTGGAAAAGGAGCAAACGTTGGGAACCTATTCTGCACAGCTCCAAAAGTCCTAAAACTCCATGAAACATGTTTTTGGAATTAATAGTAATTTTTTAGCAAAAGAAATACACCAGGGGGCCCACACCCTGTCCAGGAGAGTGGAGGGCACGCCCCCCCCCCTACAAGGTGCCCCCTATCTCCTAGGCCCCCTGGTGGGCCTCCGATATCCATCTTCTGCTATATCAGAGCTTTTACCCTGGAAAAAATCGTGGGAAAGCTTACGAGACGAAATTCCGCCGCCATGAGGCGGAACCTTGGGGGGATCAATCTAGGGCTCCGGCGGAGCTGTTCTGCCGGGGACACTTCCCTCCGGGAGGGGGAAATCATCACCAACGTCATCACCAACAATCCTCTCATCGGGAGGGGGTCAATATCCATCAACATCTTCACCAGCAACATCTCCTCTCAAAACCCTAGTTCATCTCTTGTATCCAATCTTGTATCAAAATCACAAATTGGTATCTGTGGGTTGCTAGTAGTGTTGATTACTCCTTGTAGTTGATGCTAATTGGTTTACTTGGTGGAAGATCATATGTTCAGATCCTTTATGCATATTACTACTCCTCTGATTATGAACATGAATATGCTTTGTGAGTAGTTACGTTTGTTCCTGAGGACATGGGTGAAGTCTTGCTATTAGTAGTCATGTGAATTTGGTATTCGTTCGATATTTTGATGAGATGTATGTTGTCTTTTCCTCTAGTGGTGTTATGTGAACATCGACTACATGACACTTCACCATTATTTGGGCCTAGAGGAAGGCATGGTGAAGTAATAAGTAGATGATGGGTTGCTAGAGTGACAAAAGCTTAAACCCTAGTTTATGCGTTGCTTCAGGGGCTGATTTGGATCCATATGTTTAATGTTGTGGTTAGGTTTACCTTAATACTTCTTTTGTAGTTGCGGATGCTTGCAATAGGGGTTAATCATAAGTGGGATGCTTGTCCAAGTAAGGGCAGTACCCAAGCACCGGTCCACCCACATATCAAATTATTAAAGTGCCGAACGCGTATCATATGATCGTGATGAAAACTAGCTTGACGATAATTCCCATGTGTCCTCCGGAGCTCCTTTCTCATTATTAGAAATGTCCAGGCTTATCCTTTGCTACATAAAGGATTGGGCCACCTTTCTGCACTTTATTTACTTTATTTACTTGTTACTCGTTACCATTTATCTTATCACAAAACTATCTATCACCTACAATTTCAGTGCTTGCAGAGAAAACCTTACTGAAAACCGCTTATCATTTCCTTCTGCTCCTCGTTGGGTTCGACACTCTTACTTATCGAAAGGACTACGATTGATCCCCTACACTTGTGGGTCATTAAGACTCTTTTCTGGCGCCGTTGCCGGGGAGTGTAGCGCTTTTGGTGAGTGGAACTTGGTAAGGAAACATTTATATAGTGTGCTGGAATTTTCTGTTACTTGTCACTATGGAAACTAATCCTTTGAGGGGCTTGTTTGGGGTATCTTCACCCCAACCAGAAGAGCAAAGAGTTTCTCCTCAACCTACTAAACTTTATGAAAATATTTACTTTGAGATTCCTTTGGGTATGATAGAGAAATTGCTAGCTAATCCATTTGCAGGAGACGGAACATTGCATCCCGATTTACACCTTATATTTGTGGATGAAGTTTGTGGATTATTTAAGCTTGCAGGTATTCCCGATGATGTTGTCAAAAGGAAGGTCTTCCCTTTATCTTTGAAGGGAGATGCATTGACATGGTATAGGCTATGTGCTGATATGAGATCTTGGAATTATAAGCGACTAAAGCTGGAATTTCACCAGAAGTTCTATCCTATGCATCTTGTTCATCGTGATCGTAATTACATATATAATTTCTGGCCTCGTGAAGGAGAAAGCATCGCTCAAGCTTGGGGGAGGCTTAAGTCAATGTTATATTCATGCCCCAATCATGAGCTCTCTCGGGAAATGATTATTCAGAACTTTTATGCTCGACTTTCTCTTGATAATCGCAACATGCTCGATACTTCCTGTGCTGGTTCTTATATGCTGAAGACTATTGATTTCAAATGGGACTTAGGAAAGGATTAAATGCAACTCTGAAGATTGGGGTTCCGACGATGGTAAGGAGTCAGGTATGACACCTAAGTTCCATTGTGTTAAATCTTTTATGGATACCGATGCTTTTCGTGGATTTAGCGCTAAGTATGGACTTGACTCTGAGATAGTAGCTTCTTTCTGTGAATTTTTTGCTACTCGCGTTGATCTCCCTAGAGAGAAGTGGTTTAAATATAATCCTCATGTTGAAGTGAAAGTAGTTGCACCTATTACAGTCGAAAAGACTATTACCTATAGTGATCCTATTGTTCCTACTACTTATGTTGAAAAACCTCCTTTTCCTGTTAGTATAAAAGATCATGCTAAAGCTTCGACTGTTGTTCGTAAGAGTAATACTAGGAATTATACCCCTCTTGAGCAAATTAATGTTGAACCTAGTATTGCTATGGTTAAAGATCTCTTGGATGATGATTTAGATGGGCATGTTATTTATTTCTGTGGTGAGACTACTAATATTGCTAGACCAGATGCTAAGACATGTAGACCTGCCGTAGGCATGCCTGTTATTTCTGTTAAAATAGGAGATCATTGTTATCATGGCTTATGTGATATGGGTGCTAGTGCTAGTGCAATACCTTATACCTTGTACCAAGAAATTATGCATGACATTGCACCCATTGAATTAGAAGACATTGATGTTACTATTAAGCTTGCTAATAGGGATACCATTAAACCCTTTGGGATAGTTAGAGATGTTGAAGTTTTGTGTGGGAAGGTTAAATACCCTGCTGATTTTCTTGTTCTTGGTTCCCCACAAGATGATTTTTGTCCCATTATTTTTGGTAGACCCTTCTTGAATACAACTAGTGCTAAGATTAATTGTGAAAAGAATACTGTAACTATTGGCATAGATGGTATGTCTCATGAGTTTAATTTTGCTAAGTTTAGTAGACAACCTCGTGATAGGGAACTACCTAGTAAGGATGAAATTATTGGTCTTGCTTCCATTGCTGTTCCTCCTACTGATCCATTAGAACAATATTTGCTAGACCATGAAAACGATATGTTTATGAGAGAAAGAGAGGAAATAGATGAACTGTTCCTTAAACAGGAACCTATGCTGAAACATAACCTTCCCGTTGAAATTCTTGGGGATCCCCCTCCACCCAAGGGTGATCCCGTGTTTGAACTCAAACCATTACCTGATAATCTTAAGTATGCTTATCTTGATGAAAAGGAAATATATCCTGTTATTATTAGTGCTAACATTTCAGAGAAAGAAGAAGAAAGATTATTGAAAACTCTGAAGAAGCACCGAGCAGCTATTGGATATACTCTGGAGATCCTAAGGGCATTAGTCCCACATTATGCCAACACAAAATTACAGTGGAGAAAGATGCTAAACCAGTTAGAGATCCTCAAAGACGATTAAATCCCAAGATGAAGGAAGTGGTAAGAAAGGAGATATTAAAGCTCCTTGAGGCAGGTATTATTTATCCCATTGCTGATAGTGAATGGGTAAGCCCTGTCCATTGTGTTCCTAAAAAGGGAGGTATTACCGTTGTCCCTAATGATAAAGAAGAATTGATCCCGCAAAAGAATTATTATAGGTTATAGGATGGTAATTGATTTTCGTAAGTTAAATAAAGCTTCTAAGAAAGATCATTACCCTTTACCTTTTATTGATCAAATGCTAGAAAGACTATCCAAACACACAATTTCTGCTTTCTAGATGGTTATTCCGGTTTCTCTTAGATACCTGTGTCAGCGAAGGATCAATCTAAAACTAAGTTTAATTGCCCTTTTGGTACTTTTGCTTATAGACGTATGCCTTTTGGTTTATGTAATGCACCTGCTACCTTTCAAAGATGCATGATGGCTATATTCTCTGATTTTTGTGAAAAGATTTGTGAGGTATTCATGGATGATTTCTCGGTTTATGGATCCTCTTATGATGATTGTTTGAGCAACCTTGATCGAGTTTTGCAGAGATGCGAAGACACTAGTCTCGTCCTGAATTGGGAAAAGTGACACTTTATGGTTAATGAAGGCATTGTCTTGGGGCACAAGATCTCCGAGAGAGGTATTGAAGTTGATAAAGCCAAAGTTGATGCTACTGAAAAGATGCGATATCCCAAGGACATAAAAGGTATAAGAAGTTTCCTTGGTCATGCCTGTTTTTATAGGAGGTTCATTAAGGACTTTTCTAAAATCTCTAGGCCTCTAACTAATTTATTGCAAAAAGATATTCCTTTTGTCTTTGATGATAATTGTGTAGAAGCATTTGAAATACTTAAGAAAGCTTTGAACACTGCACCTATTGTTCAGCCACCTGATTGGAATTTACCTTTTGAAATTATGTGCGATGCTAGTGATTATGCTGTAGGTGCTGTTCTAGGGCAAAGAGTAGATAAGAAATTGAATGTTATCCAGTATGCTAGTAAGACTCTTGATACTGCCCAGAGAAATTATGCTACCACTGAAAAAGAGTTCTTAGCAGTTGTGTTTGCATGTGATAAGTTTAGACCTTATATTGTTGATTCCAAAGTTACTATTCACACTGATCATGCTGCCATTAAATATCTTATGGAAAAGAAATATGCTAAGCCTAGACTCATTAGATGGGTTCTCTTGCTCCAAGAATTTGACTTGCATATTATTGATAGAAAGGGAGCTGAGAACCCCGTTGCAGATAACTTGTCTAGGTTAGATAATGTTCTTGATGACCCAGTGCCTATTGATGATAGTTTTCCTAATGAACAATTAGCGGTCGTTAATGCTTCTCGTACTGCTCCTTGGTATGCTAATTATGCTAATTACATTGTTGCTAAATTTATACCGCCTAGTTTCACATACCAGCAAAAGAAAAAGTTCTTTTATGATTTAAGACATTACTTCTGGGATGACCCACACCTTTATAAAGAAGGAGTAGATGGTGTTATTAGACGTTGTGTGCCTGAGCATGAACAGGAACAGATTCTACATAAGTGTCACTCTAAATATTATGGGGGACACCACGCTGGAGATAGAACTACACACAGGGTACTACAATCTGGTTTTTATTGGCCTACTCTCTTCAAAGATGCTCGTAAGTTTGTCTTATCTTGTGATGAATGTCAAAGAATAGGTAACATTAGTAGACGTCAAGAAATGCCTATGAATTATTCTTTTCTTATTGAACCGTTTGATGTTTGGCGCTGTGATTATATGGGACCTTTTCCTGCCTCCAATGGTTATACACATATTTTAGTTGCTGTTGATTATGTTACTAAGTGGGTAGAAGCTATTCCAACTAGTAGTGCTGATCATAACACTTCTATTAAAATGCTTAAAGAAGTTATTTTTCCGAGGTTTGGAGTCCCTAGATATCTTATGACTGATGGTGGTTCACAATTTATTCATGGTGCTTTCTGTAAGATGCTTGCTAAGTATGATGTCAATCATAGAATCGCATCTCCTTATCATCCGCAGTCTAGTGGTCAAGTAGAGTTAAGCAATAGAGAGCTCAAATTAATTTTGCAAAAGACTGTGAATAGATCTAGAAAGAATTGGTCCAAAAAACTTGATGATGCATTATGGGCCTATAGAACTGCATATAAAAATCCTATGGGTATGTCTCCATATAAGATGGTTTATGGAAAAGCGTGTCATTTACCTCTTGAACTTGAACATAAGGCATATTGGGCTATTAAAGAGCTCAATTATGACTTCAAACTTGCCGGTGAGAAGAGGTTGTTTGACATTAGCTCACTTGATGAATGGAGAACTCAAGCCTATGAGAATGCCAAGCTATTCAAAGAAAAAGTCAAACGCTGGCATGATAAGAGGATACAAAAGCGTGAGTTTAACGTAGGAGACTATGTATTATTATTCAACTCTTGTTTGAGATTTTTTGCAGGAAAACTTCTCTCAAAATGGGAAGGTCCTTACGTTATAGAGGAGGTCTATCGTTCTAGTGCCATAAAAATCAACAACTTCGAAGGCACGAGTCCAAGGGTGGTAAACGGTCAAAGAATTAAACATTATATTTTAGGTAATCCTATTAATGCTGAAACTAATATTATTGAAACCGCAACCCCTGAGGAATACATAAGGGACACTTTCCAGAACGTTCCAGACTCCGAAAAGGTATAGGTATGTGGTACGGTAAGTAAACCGACTACAAAACAACTCCAATGGCAATTTTTATCAGTTTTGGAATATTTAAGAATTTTAGGAAGAAAGAAGTAGTCCGAAAGGGACACGAGGCCCCCACGAGAGTGGAGGGCCCCCCCTACTGGGCGCGCCCCCTGTCTCGTGGGCACCTCGTGTGCCTCCCGGACTCCGTTTTCCTGCACATTACGTATTTTGGTTGGTAAAAATTCATTATATATACTCCCGAAGGTTTTGACCACCGTATCACGCAAATATCCTCTGTTTCGTTTTGAGCTGTTTCTGTCTCAGATTTAGAGCAATATGTCGTCTCAGGATTCAGAAGGGGAAAGCTATGTGGCCGATTACCTCGCAGACCCTAAGGTCTACGGGGACTTGGAGCATGAAGCCTGGACCTCTGAAGAAGAGGAAGGCTATGAGCCTAAAGTAAAGGAGGAGATGAGTTCAGACGAAGACGAAGCCCCATTACCTCAGCCTGGGGACATGCACGCGGAGTTTAAAAAGTCAAGCACCCCTGATAGAACAAAGAAGCCAAAGATCGAGTTTATCCCTTTTCGTCTCTTGCAGGAAAATAAACAGGAATTATGCAAAAGAGTATTAAGCCTGGAGCAGGAGATCGAGGATCTAAAGGAACAAAATAATATACTCAAGCATAAATTGAGGACCAAGCCTACATCATCAACAACTCCTACTTCACCACCTCCGAGGACATAATCACATGGGTATGGGCACTCCCCTTGGCAACTGCCAAGATTGGGGGAGGTGCCCCAGTATTGTATCACCATCACACTCCTATCTTTACCATTTTATTTAGTTCGATACTTTTAGTAGTATCTTGATCTAGTAGTTTGAAGTTTTGATATCAAGTAGTTTTGAGTTTTGCATTGTGATCTCTTTTTGTAATCGAGTCTGTGAGCTATCTATAATAAATATTAGTGTTGAGTCGAGGGCTTTGATAGTTGCTATGATCTTGAGAAAGTAGAAAGAATAAAAGAGTTCATATTGATCTTATGGATAGTGATAACTTCACACATAGAAAGTATGAGGCATAAAAATTGTTGAGAGTTGTTTAACGTAGTTTTGGTCATCGTTGCAATTAATAGGAAGTGATAAGGAAAGAGGGGTTCACATACAAATATATTATCTTGGACACCTTTTTATAATTGGGAGCACTCATTAGGTATGACATGCTAAAAGAGTTGACGTTGGACAAGGAAGACAACATAATGGTTTATGTTTTCGCGCACCTTAGTTAAAGTATATTGTCATTGACCTTCCAAACATGTTGAGCTTGCCTTTCCCCCTCATGCTAGCCAAATTCCTTGCACCAAGTAGAGATACTACTTGTGCTTCCAAATACCCTTAAACCCAGTTTTGCCATGAGAGTCCACCATACCTACCTATGGATTGAGTAAGATCCTTCAAGTAAGTTGTCATGCTACAAGCAATAAAAATTGCTATCTAAATATGTATGACTTATTAATGCAGAGAAAATAAGGTTTGTACAAACTTGTTGTGGAAGTAATAAAAGCGACGGACTGCATAATAAAGGTCCACATACAAGGGGCAATATAAAGTGACGTTCTTTTGCATTAAGATTTTGTGCATCAACCCTAAACGCACATGACAACCTCTGCTTCCCTCTGCGAAGGGCCTATCTTTTATTTTATGTTTTTACTTTATACCTGAGTCAAGGTGATCCTCACCTTTCCCTTTTTCATTTTATCCTTTGGCAAGCTCCTCGTGTTTGAAAGGTCATGATATATATATATATATATATATATATATATATATATATATATATCCAATTGGATGTTAGTTAGAATGGGCTATTATTGTTGACATCACCTAAAGGTGAATACGTTGGGAGGCAACACAATAAGCCCCTATCTTTCTCAATGTCCGGCTGAAACTCCATAACCACAAGTATTGCGTGAGTGTTAGCAATTATAGAAGACTACAAGATAGTTGAGTATGTGAGCTTGCTGAAAAGCTCTATTGTTGACTCTTTCTGATGTTACGATAAATTGCAATTGCTTCAATGACTGAGATTATAGTTTGTTAGTTCCCAATGAAGTTTTTGAACCATACTTGACATTGTGAATTGATTGTTACTTGAGCGTAAGAAATCATATGATAAAATCTACATATGCTGCTGTTATAAGAATAATCATGATGCCCTCATGTCCGTATTTTATTTTTATTGACACCTCTATCTCTAAACACGTGGGCATATTTTTCGATTTCGGCTTCCGCTTGAGGACAAGCGAGGTCTAAGCTTGGGGGAGTTGATACGTCCTTTTTGCATCATGCTTTTATATCAATATTTATTGCATTATTGGCTGTTATTACACATTATATCTCAATACTTAAGGCTATTCCCTCTTGTTTTACAAGGTTTATCATGAAGAGGGGGAATGCCGGCAGCTGGAATTCTGGCTGGAAAAGGAGCAAATGTTGGAAACCTATTCTGCACAGCTCCAAAAGTCCTGAAACTCCACGAAACATCTTTTTGGAATTAATAAGAATTTTTGAGTGAAATAAATACACCAGGGGGCCCACACCCTGTCCAGGAGAGTGGAGGGTGCCCCCCTACAGGGCGCGCCCCCTATCTCCTGGGCCCCCTGGTGGGCCTCCGGTGTCCATCTTCTGCTATATCAGAGCTTTTTCCCTAGAAAAATTGTGGGAAAGCTTAAAGGACGAAACTCCGTCGCCACGAGGCGGAACCTTGGCGGAATCAATTTAGGGCTCCGGCGGAGCTATTCTGCCAGGGACACTTCCCTCCGGGAGGGGGAAATCATCACCAACGTCATCACCAACGATCCTCTCATCGGGAGGGGGTCAATCTCCATCAACATCTTCACCAGCAACATCTCCTCTCAAAACCCTAGTTCATCTCTTGTATCCAATCTTGTATCAAAACCACAAATTGGTACCTGTGGGTTGCTAGTAGTGTTGATTACTCCTTGTAGTTGATGCTAATTGGTTTACTTGGTGGAAGATCATATGTTCAGATCCTTTATGCATATTATTACTCCTCTGATTATGAACATGAATATGCTTTGTGAGTAGTTACGTTTGTTCCTGAGGACATGGGTGAAGTCTTGCTATTAGTAGTCATGTGAATTTGGTATTCGTTCGATATTTTGATGAGATGTATGTTGTCTTTTCCTCTAGTGGTGTTATGTGAACGTCGACTACATGGCACTTCACCATTATTTGGGCCTAGAGGAAGGCATGGGGAAGTAATAGGTAGATGATGGGTTGCTAGAGTGACAAAAGCTTAAACCCTAGTTTATGCGTTGCTTCGTTAGGGGCTGATTTGGATCCATATGTTTAATGCTGTGGTTAGGTTTACCTTAATATTTCTTTTGTAGTTGCAGATGCTTGCAATAGGGGTTAATCATAAGTGGGATGCTTGTCCAAGTAAGGGCAGTACCCAAGCACCGGTCCACCCACATATCAAATTATTAAAGTACTGAACGTGAATCATATGAACGTGATGAAAACTAGCTTGACGATAATTCCCATGTGTCCTCGGGAGCTCCTTTCTCATTATTAGAAATTGTCTAGGCTTGTCCTTTGCTACATAAACGATTGGGCCACCTTGATGCACTTTATTTACTTGTTACTGGTTACCATTTATCTTATCGTAAAACTATCTATCACCTACAATTTCAGTGCTTGCAGAGAAAACCTTACTGAAAACCGCTTATCATTTCCTTCTGCTCCTCGTTGGGTTCGACATTCTTACTTATCGAAAGGACTACGATTGATCCCCTACACTTGTGGGTCATCACATAACATATTCTTTCTCTCAAAACAATATAAGCGAAGGAAGAGAGAACTTCTTCAAAATTTTATTAACTCTCAAATAAATCTAAGTGAAGCAAGAGATCATTTCTTCAAAAAACACTAAGCACACCGTGCTAAAAAAGATATAAGTGAAGCACTAGAGCAAGTCCATTGCTCATAAAAAATTAAGTGAAGCATAGAGAGCAATTCTAATAAGTCATGACATAATTTTGTCTCTCTCAAATAGGTGTGTCCAGCAAGGATTGATGACTTAAAACAAAAAACAAAACAAGCAAATACACATATCATACAAGTCGCTCCAAGCAAAACACATATGATGTGACGAATAAAAATATAGTCTCGAGTGAAATACCGATGGTTGTTAGAAGAAAGAGGGGATGCCACTCGGGGCATCCCCAAGCTTTGTTGGTTGCTCATTCTTGGATAATAGCTTGGGATGCTGGGGCATCCCCAAGCTTAGTCTCTTCTATCCTTCTTTCATCCATCATAAGATAACCCAAAACTTGAAAACTTCAATCACAAAAAACTCAACAAAACCCTTGTGAGATCCATTTGTAAAAGAAAGCAAACCACTACTATAAGTGATGTGTCAAACCCGTTCTTATTTTGTTTTTGTATTATATCTACTGTATTCCAACTTTTCTATGGCAAAAACTCATCTAAGAAAACCACAGGGCCATCAAAATAAGCGCACAACACAAAGAAAACAGAATCTGTCAAAACAGAACAGTCTGTAGTAATCTGGAACTTTTGAATACTTATATAACTCCAAAAATTCTAACAAATTAGTACTACCAGCATAATTTTTATATTAATATTCTGCAAAAATAATCAGGCAAAACCTCTTTTCTGTGATTTATGATAATTATTTTTGTGAGCGTAAAGTTTCTGTCTTTTTCAGCAAGATCAAACAACTATCACCCCGGAAGATCCTAAAGGCTTTACTTGGCACAAACCCTAACTAAAACACAAAAAACACAATCATAACAGTAGCATATTTGTGCTAACACTCAAGAACAGAAAGCAAAAAACCAAAAAAATATTATTCATTGGGTTGCCTCCCAACAAGCGCTACAGTTTTACGCCCTTAGCTAGGCATAAAGCAAGGATCTAAGTTTTGTCATCCTTTTTCTTCTTAATTTTCTTAGAAGTATTTTCATCATGGGGTTTTTTAAACACAACATAGAACATATTATCCATGGAAACATTAGCATTTCTTAGTTAGTTTTCATCATAGCCCCTTTGATTACCCGCAACAATCCAAGAGTAGTGTTGATTAACATTACTAAAAACTTGTTGGATTATATCTAGAACGGGGACTTCCTTTTTAAGATTCTCATCAAATATATTATTATCCGCAAGCAGATGCCTTAGTGCATAATCACTACTATAAAGAATTTCATCTATCATGGGTTTTTCTCGATTCATACCATAAAAATCAAAGATTTCCCTAGCTTCCTGTATTATGTAGTCAAATTCATTTATAAGAATGAGAGTGGCCAAATTTTTGGCCCTAGGATTCTTTATGTCAGGAAGCTCAAAAAACAATCTTTGCAAGGTAGGATGGGTATGGATAAATTTACTTTCAAGTTTCAGAACTAGTGCTGAAATAGCATCCGCATAAGATCTAGTAGTTTTAAGTGAGGAGCATCATCAAGACTTAGATTCTCAACACAATTGAAAAAAATCTTGAATAGTTTCTTTTCCCATAACATTCCCTTGCCCCAAGATAAAATTTTAAGCATCCAGATTGCCCGTACGTCCAAATTTAGGAGTTAGGCCATCATTTGTTGGTGCCATACCGTAATCACTCATGATTGCAATCCAAGGATAGATCTGACAAGAAAATGGCGAACGGACAAAGAGAGGCGAATAAAACGACAAATTTTGGTGAAGTGGGGGAGAGGAAAATGAGAGGTAAATAATGTAAATTGCAAGGAGATTAGATTTGTGTTTAGGAACCTGGTTATGCTGAAGATCCTCCCTGGCAACGGTGCCAGAAATTCCTTTTGATGTCGCTTGAAGCTACGTCGGTATTTCCCCAAAGAGGAAGGGATGATGCAGCACAGCGGTGGTAGGTATTTCCCTCAGATATGAAACCAAGGTTATCGAACCAGTGGGAGAACCATGCAACACAACATAAACAGCCCCTGCACACAAAGAACAACACCTCGCAACCCAACATGTTAAAGGGGTTGTCAATCCCTTTCGGGGTACGGCGCCTCAAGATAGGCAACGGATGTGAGGTAAATTTGTAGATGGGATAAATAGATCGCGGAACATATAAATTGCAGCAAGGTATTTTTGTATTTTTTGGTTTAATGGATCTGAAAATAAACGCAAGGAAAAAAGTAGATCGCAAGGCAAATATATGAGAAAAAAGACCCGTGGGCCGTAGGTTTCACTAGTGGCTTCTCTCGAGAAAAATAGCAAATGATGGGTGAACAAATTACAGTTGGGCAATTGATAGAACTTCAAATAATCATGACGATATCCAGGCAATGATCATTACATAGGCATCACATCCAAGATTAGTAGACCGACTCTTGCCTCCATCTACTACTATTACTCCATGCATCGACCGCTATCCAGCATGCATCTAGTGTATTAAGTTCATGGAAAAACGGAGTAATGCAATAAGAACGATGACATGATATAGACAAGATCCATTTATCTATTGTGGCAGATATGTATCCCGTCTTTTTATCCTTACCAGCAACGATACATACGTGTCGGTTCCCTTTCTGTCACTTGGATGAAGCACTGTAAGATCGAACTCACTACCGGGCACCTCTTCCCATTGCAAGATAAATAGATCAAGTTGGCCAAACAAAACCCAAATATCGGAGAAGAAATACGAGGCTATAAGAGATCACACATATAAGAGATCAAAGAACTCAAATAACTTTCATGGATATAAAAAGATATAACTGATCATAAACTCAAAGTTCATCAGATCCCAACAAACACACCGCCAAAAGACTTACATCATATGGATCTCCAAGAGACCATTATGTTGGTAATCAAGAGAGAGAGAGAGAGAGAGAGAGAGAGAGAGACCCATCTAGCTACTAACTACGGACCCGAAGGTCTACAAAGAACTACTCACGCATCATCGGAGAGGCACCAATGGAAGTGGAGAACCCCTCCGTGATGGTGTCTAGATTGGATCTCATGGTTCTGGACTCTGCGGCGGTTGGATGAAAATTTCGCCGACTCTTCTAGGGTTTATGGAATATTGGGGTATTTATAGAGCAAAGAGTCGGTCCACGGGGCACCCGAGGTGGGCACAACCCACCAGGGCGCGCCTGGGCCTCCTGGCACGCCCTGGTGGGTTGTACCCAACTCGAGACTCCCCCCAGGTGCAACCAGGGCCCGTTGGGTTCCTTCTGGCCCATAAAAAATCATCATAAATTTGCATGGCATTTGGACTCCATCTGATACTGATTTCCTGCGATGTAAAAAACATTCAGAAAACAACAACTGGCACTTGGCACTATGTCAATAGGTTAGTACCAAAAAATGATATAAAATGACTATAAAACATCCAAGATTGATAATAAAACAGCATGGAATAATCAAAAGTTATAGATACGTTGGAGGCGTATCAACATCCCCAAGCTTAACTCCTGCTCGTCCTCGAGTAGGTAAGTGATAAAACAGATTTTTTGATGTGGAGTGTTGTTTATCATGTCATATCGTATTCTTTTCTTCATAGCATGGACATTTGAACTTTTATGCGATTCAAAGCAATAGTCTAGTTTTGACATAATAATTTAGATAATCAAGCATATCAACAAGAAACCATGTCTTTCAAAATATCAATGCTAAAACAAGTTATCCCTAGCCCATCATGCTCAAACATTGATCCATTCATGAAACACACTCGAATATTAGCTACACCCAATACTTACGTACGATCATATTGTCCCCTAGTTGGTGCTTTTATAAGAGAGGATGGAGACTCAATTTAAAAAATAAAAATTGCATAAAGTAAAAGAAAGGCCCTTCGCAGAGGGAAGTAGTGATGTAGAGGTGCCAGATCTCAAAGCGAAAAATTAGAGATAAAAATAGTTTGGGAGGTGTATCCATCCCACCAACGAAAACGACTTGGAGCATCCCAACACTTTCCATGCTAGATATATTATAGGCGGTTCCCAAACAAAAAATAAAGTTTATTCCTTTTTCCACCATAACTTTCACTTTCCATGGCTAGTCGTATCCACGGTTGCCCTCCATACCAACACTTTCCAAGGAATTTATTATTTGACAATATAAAGTAAATTCATTTTTGCATTTTGGGACTGGGAATCCCTAATACCTTTGCCTTACTCTCGTGCAATGACAAGTGAATAAACACTCATCGTGAGAATAACACAGCTAGCATGGAAAATATTAGCTACATGTTACCGTTCCACGAGCGAAACAAACACACAAAAGAGAAGTTCATTTCGAAAATTAGAGATGGCACATGTAAATTTGCTTAGAATGGCAAAAGAATACCGCATGTAGGTAGATATAGTTGACTCATGTGGCAAAACTGGTTTAAAGGATTTTGGATGCACAAGTAGAGGTCATACTTGGTGCAAAATGAAGGCTAGAAAAAAGATTGAGAAGCGACCAACCAAGAAACGAATAATCTCATAAGCAAGCATTAAGCATAATTAATACTGAATAATGCACCACAAGTAGGATATAATTTTCATTGCATGATTATTGACTTTCGTGCATTCATAGGGAATCACAAACCTTAACACCAATATTCTTACTTGAGCACAATTACACATCAATATAACTCACATATCACACCATCCTATCTCAAAACTATTACTAAGAATCAAGTTTATTTTGTCCAATGATCTTCATGACATAATTTTTTTCTTTCTTTATCCTTCTTGGATGTCTGTCACTTTGGGACTAATTTTCATGTGTTGCTTTTCGTAAGCTCAAACAAATATAAGTGAAGATCATGAGCATAACATATTTTCTTTCTCTCAAAACAATTTAAGTGGAGCAAGAGAGAATTTCTTCAAATTTTTACTAACTCTCAAATAAATCTAAGTGAAGCAAGAGAGCATTTCTTCAAAAATACTAAGCACACCGTGCTCAAAAAGATATAAGTGAAGCACTAGAGCAAGTCCATTGCACATAAAAATTTAAGTGAAGCATAGAGAGCAATTCTAACAAGTCATGACATAATTTTGGCTCTCTCAAATAGGTGTATCCAGCAAGTATTGATGACTTAAAACAAAAAATAAAACAGGCAAGACACATATCATACAAGACGCTCCAAGCAAAACACATATGATGTGACGAATAAAAATATAGTCTCGAGTGAAATACCGATGGTTGTTAGAAGAAAGAGGGGATGCCACTCGGGGGCATCCCCAAGCTTAGTTGGTTGCTCATTCTTGGATAATAGCTTGGGATGCCGGGGCATCCCAGAGCTTAGGCTCTTCTATCCTTCTTTCATCCATTGCAAGATAACCTAAAACTTGAAAACTTCAATCACAAAAAACTCAACAAAATCCTTGTGAGATCCGTTAGTAAAAGAAAGCAGACCACTACTATAAGTGCTGTGTAAAACCAATTCTTATTTTGTTTTTGTATAATATCTACTGTATTCCAACTTTTCTATGGCAAAAACTCATCTAAGAAAACCATAGAGCCATCAAAATAAGCACACAACACAAAGAAAACAGAATCTGTCAAAACAGAACAGTCTGTAGTAATCTGGAACTTTCGAATACTTCTGTAACTCCAAAAATTCTAACAAATTAGGAATACAATCATAATTTGTATATTTATCTTCTCCAAAAAGAATCATGGCAAAATAATTTTTTTGTGATTTATGATAATTATTTTCGTGAGTGCAAAGTTTTTGTCTTTTTCAGCAAGATCAAACAACTATCACACCGGAAGATCCTAAAGGATTTACTTGGCACAAACTCTAATTAAAACACAAAAAACACAATAATAACAGTAGATAATTGTGCTAACACTCAAGAACAAAAATCAAAAAGAAATAATATATATTCATTGTGTTGCCTCCCAACAAGCGCTACAGTTTTACGCCCTTAGCTAGGCATAAAGCAAGTATCTAAGTTTTGTCATCCTTTTTCTTCTTAATTTTCTTAGAAGAAATTTTCATCACGGGGTTTTGTAAACACAACATAGAACATATTATCCATGGAAACATTAGCATTTCTTAGTTGGTTTTCATCATAGCCCCTTTGATTACCCGCAACAATCCAAGAGTAATGTTGATTAACATTATAAAAAACTTGTTGGATTATATCTAGAACGGGGACTTCCTTTTTAAGATTCTCATCAAAGATCTTATTATCCCCAAGCAGAGCCTTAGTGCATAATCACTACTATAAAGAATTTCATCTATCACGGGTTTTTCTCGATTCATACCATAAAAATCAAAGATTTCCCTAGCTTCTCGTATTATGTAGTCAAATTCATTTATAAGAACGAGAGTGGCCAACTTTTTGGCCCTAGGATTCTTTATGTCAGGGAGTTCAAAAAACAATCTTTGCAAAGTAGGATGGGTACGGATAAATTTACTTTCAAGTTTCAGAACTAGTGCTGAAATAGCATCCGTATAAGATCTAGTAGTTTTAAGTATAGGAGCATCATCAAGACTTAGATTCCCAACACAATTGAAAAATTCTTGAATACGTTATTTTCCCATAACATTCCCTTGCCCCAAGATAAAAGTTTTAGCATCCAGATTTCCCGTACGTCCAAATTTAGGAGTTAGGCCATCATCTATTGGTGCCATACCGAAATCACTCATGATTGCAATCCAAGGATAGATCTGACAAGAAAACAACGAACAGACAAAGAGAGGCGAATAAAATGGCAAATTTTTGTGAAGTGGGGGAGAGGAAAATGAGAGGCAAATAATGTAAATTGCAAGGAGATGAGATTTGTGATTAGGAACCTGGTTATGTTGAAGATCCTCCCCGGCAATGGTGCAAGAAATTCCTTTTGATGTCGCTTGAAGCTACGTCGGTATTTCCCCAAAGAGGAAGGGATGATGCAACACAACGGTGGTAGGTATTTCCCTCAGATATGAAACCAAGGTTATTGAACCAGTAGGAGAACCAAGCAACACAACGTAAACAACCCCTGCACACAAAGAACAACACCTCGCAACCCGACGTGTTAAAGGGGTTGTCAATTCCTTTCAGGGTACGACGCCTCAAGATAGGCAAAGGACGTGAGGTAAATTTGTAGATGGGATAAATAGATCGCGGAACAAATAAATTGCAGCAAGGTATTTTTGTATTTTTTGGTTTAATAGATCTGAAAATAAACACAAGGAAAAAAAGTAGATCGCAAGGCAAATATATGAGAAATAAGACCCGGGGGCCGTAGGTTTCACTAGTGACTTCTCTCGAAAAAATAGCAAACGGTGGGTGAACAAATTACTGTTGGGCAATTGATAGAACTTCAAATAATCATGACGATATCCAGGCAGTTATCATTACATAGGCATCACGTCCAAGATTAGTAGACCGACTCCTGCCTGCATCTACTACTATTACTCCACACATCAAGCGCTATCCAGCAAGCATCTAGTGTATTAAGTTCATGGAAAAATGGAGTAATACAATAAGAACGATGACATGATGTAGACTAGATCCGTTTATCTATTGCGGCAGAAATGGATCCCGTCTTTTTATCCTTTGTAGCAACGATACATACGTGTCAGTACCCTTTATGTCACTGGAATCAAGCATAGTAAGATCGAACCCACTACCGGGCACCTCTTCCCATTGCAAGATAAATAGATCAAGTTGGCCAAATAAAACCCAAATATCGGAGAAGAAAAACGAGGCTATAAGAGATCACACATATAAAAGATCAAAGAACTCAAATAACTCTCATGGATATAAAAAGATATAACTGATCATAAACTCAAAGTTCATCAGATCCCAACAAACACACCACCAAAATACTTACATCATATGGATCTCCAAGAGACAATTATCACTACAAAAAATACACTTCTGTGATGATACGCGTTTGTCACAATAGGTCACGTTTTTTGTCATGCATGTACATCCATGACGATTTTATGACAGAATCAAGATAGTCGTACCCGTGTTGTCGTAGAAGTGTTCCATGACTTTACCAAAATTATCATCACGGAAGTGTCCATTTCCATGACGATAAATCGCCCGTCATAGAAGTGCTTTCATCAAGGGTGTCCGACACGTGGCATCCACCGTAACGGAATGTCGTTAAGCTATCAGGTCCGGTTTTGGATCCGGTAACCCGTTAACAGCCCCGACCAATGGGGATTTTCCACGTGTAAAATCAGCATTGGCTGGAGGAAACACGAGTCGGCTCACCGTTGGGACAGATGTCATCCACTCATTGGACCGAAGGCGCCTATGATACGTTGACACGTGGCACGGCCCAAAAGAGGCCCATTCCTGTGAAAAGGCCGGCCCGTTGACTTGGTCAAAAGGTGGCAGGCCAGCCCACGGAAACCCTGTTAACGACATGTTCGCATATAGCCCATTCACAACCCACTAACCCAGGGCCTGTTACGACCTATCCGAATTAGGCCCAGTAGCATCATCTGGGCCGTCCAATATGATTCTAGCCCGTTTTAACTTCCGGCCCATTATGGCCCATGAAGTCTTTTGGCCCATATGAGGCCCTTTGTAACTCTTGGCCCATTAACGACCCGTGGTGAAAATGGCCTGTAATGAATAGTGGATCACTTTATACGCATTAACGGCACGTGGTGAAACTGGCCCGTAATGAACAGTGTATCACTTTATACCCATTAACAGCCCATTATTCCGTTGGGCCGTTTCCAGCCCATGTTATCTTTCGGCCTTCTCAGGGCCCATTTATTCTTGGGCTCATTTCCAGCATTCATTTACTTACGGCCCATTACTGTCATTTTCTGCTTGTGGGCCAAATTCAGCCCGTGGTTACAATTGGCCCGTTTGTGGCCCATATACGTTGGGCCATTTTCATAGCGTCATCAAATACAGCCGATTAACGACGGCCCGTTATGGTCGGCCCATGAACGGTTCCAACTCTAGCTCGTTTACGACCATAATGTGGTCTGTTATTAGCCCATGTTTGGCCAACCGATCATACAGCCCGTAGAAGGCCCATTGATGATACGACCCGTAGAAGGCCCATTGTGTCTACGGCCTATAGAAGGCCCATTGTGTCTACGGCGTATAGAAGGCCCATTGTTTCTACACCCCACAGAAGGCCCATTGTTTCTACGGCCCGTAGGAGGCCCATGGTAACTACAATAAATATGTAGCCCATGGTTATTGTGGCCTAGTTTTAAAAAGTAGGTTATTGCGGCCACTAGCAAACCGCGGAAAAAGAACTGCACTGACTACAAGCAAACAAATAAACAAGACAATAAGGAAATAAATAAGCAAGCAACTTACGCTAGGCTATCACGGCTATTACACATATTACATCCACTGGGCATCAAAGTTCGCCACTAGTGCAAATATAGGGAACAAAGCAGCATATCATATACACTGGTTGTCAAAGTTGGCAAGCAGTGCGAATAAACACTGCAGCAAAACAAGTCCAAAACTGAAACCACTTCAGAAGAGCTCAAGAAACAATATCCTGGGTACCCATAATGCTGGAAAGATGCTTAGCAAGCTTATTAACTTTCTCTTGTTTAGCGCTTAAATCCTCCAGCACTTGTTGTTGCACCAGAAAGTATGCATCTGAATTCTGCAGGGACTTTCTCAGTCCTTTGGCCTCCTATCGCATAACATCTGATCGATGTCTTTCAACTTGGAGTTGAGACTCAAGAAGCCGAACTGATTCAGGCAGCGAGTTCGAAGAGCTGGTGCCAGCAGTAGTAGCCAGTAAGTCGAACACTACATCAAGACAGAACTTTGGGGTTGTCTTAGTGTCTTCAGTATAGTTTTTATCAGCTTGCTTGGAGACCAATAGGGATGTTTCACTATCTTGAACCTTATCTACATTACTTCCTTTACCATTGCATAATGGGGTACTCTTATCCAATATTTTATCTGGGTTCTAAAAGAGAAACAAACAAACACATCACAGGTTTATATTGTAGTATATGAAACTCATTTTGGTAAACCAGTTTGGTAGTAAGGTGGACAGGATAACAACATGAAACAAACATATATCTATGTAGTATGGTCACTATATGGTCTATATCATTCTAGTTTATGTTGCCAAATCCAGATAGAGACATTTCAAATCATATCTATTAAAGACAAAGCTGCATAGACAATATATAAGTGTGGGAAACTACACAACAATAACACTTGTAATGTGCATGTCATGAGAAAATAACTATTTATTCAATTGAAACTGAAATCAACATAGAGCAAGTTACAACAGCAAACACGTTAAAGAAACAGGTTTAAAACATACCTGTTGCACCATTGGAGTTTCAATTGCATCCTTCAAATTTGAAATTTGGTTGTTTGAAGTAATTCCGGTGATGCAAGAGCAAAGTAGTATGAACCATAGCTACGAAGCCTGACCTGAGAACAATTCTTCTTCTGCTTTAAGCGTTGACTTGGGGTTCGGAGTGGTGGTCCTCGTGCTTTGGGCACTATAGTTGCCTTACTAACTGCTCGTGTTTGGGTGCTCTGTGGTGGAGATGGTGTTGTGTCAACTGGAACTGGGTTACTATCTGCTGGGGTTGGGGTTAGAAGGGGTGTAGCTGGTTCTCTGTCCAACTGGGCAGGGGTAAAATCTGCGTGAGTCTGAGTTATGTGTGGTGGGGCTGGTTCTTGGGCAAGTACAACCGTGGTTCTATCTGCATCGACAGGTAGCACGATCATTTTTGAAGACCGTGTTTTTACTCCAACAGATACTGCCATCACCCCCTCCAATTGAAATGGCTGATAAACAAGAAAAGTAATTGAATGTACAAACATTGTAAGATAGACACGTGCAATGGGTAGTAGGGAAGAAAACAGGGCATGAAATAATTCACATTTATGTTGTCTAACCAAACAGAATAGCAGGACATAATTTCACATATATGATGGCTAATTAAACAGGATAACATGACACAATTCCACATGTATGATGGCTATCTAAACAGGATAGAATGACATACTTCAAAATATGATGACTATGTAAACAGGATGACATGATATAACTATATAATGTGTCTATTAAAGTGGTTGGCATGCCATAAATCACAAACATGTCGTCGATGGAAACATGATGGCATGATATAATTCACGGATAAGATAACATAATTCAAAATATGATGACTATGTAAATAGGATGAGATGATATAACTATATTATGTCTTTAGAAAATGGGTTGGCATGCCATAATTCAGATACATGCTGTCTATGTAAACATCAAGGCATCATATAATTCAAATATATGATTTATATACTAAGCAAGTGAGCAGAGGGCAATCGCATATATGATGTGTCAACTAAGGAGATGGCATTCAATATTGTGTATATGATGTAAAAACTAAGCATTGCAATACAACATATGCATGATATGAGTAATATAACCATGCCAAGTTTGAGCATACACCTCAGGGGGATAATAGGACTGGTCATCTGCCTCTGAATCCTCCTCTCAAGAGCTATCCGTAACTAGCAAGATATCTGCTTCAGCAGGTAGCATTACCTGCTTAGAACACCTTGTTCTCACTCCAGATTTCTCCATCACCAATTCAAATGGCTGATGCACAGGAAGAGCAGTTGAATATACAAACATTGTCGACAAATGCAATGAGAAATACAAAAAAAGGACGGCATGATATAATTCACATATATGACGCTTGGCTAAAGAGCAAGGCATTGCATAATTCACATATATAGTGCCTTGCAACAAGATAGCATTGCATAATTCACATATATAATGTCTTGCAACAAGATGGCATTGCATAATTCACATGTATGGTAATTAGACACTAAACAGGTGGCATTCACACAAAGCATGTCTAAACTAAGCAAATGACATAGCAATGCAACATACCATACACACGATATGAGCAACATAACCCTGCCAAGTTAGAGCATGTACCTGGGGGGGGGGGGAATAGGACTGGTCATCTGTCTCTGAATCCTCCTCTGAGGAGCTATCCGTAACCAGCAAGACATGCGCTATGTCAGATAGCATTGTCTGCTCTGAAGACCTTGTTTCCACTCCATATTTTTCCATGACCGTGCCAAATGGCCGATGCATAGGATGAGTAATTGAATGTACTAAAATTGTTGACAAATTTAACACGTAATAAAAAAAATGATGGCATGATATAATTCACATATAAGATGACTGGCTAACCAGGGTGGCATTGCAAAATTCACATATATGATGCCTAGCTAAACAAGATGGCATTGCATGATTCACATATACGATAAAGAAACTAAACAGATGGCATTGACACAAAGCATGTCTAAACTAAGCAGATGACATCTTTGATGTATACAGTAAGCAATGCAAGGCACCATATGCATGATATTACCAACATCAGCATGCCAAGTTAGAGCGAAGACCTCAGGGGGTAAATAGGAGTGGTCTTCTCCTTCTGAATCCCCCTCAGAACAGTTATCTTCCTCTTGATTACGATCCGAAGTGGGTGGAGGGGGGGGCTGCCTTTGCGCCCACCATGGAGCGACGTCTGCATGAAATTTTATTACCACACAAGGCTCGTTTCTTTTGATCTACATGTTCAGTTCCATTGTGTACAATAACTGACATGCCTAGGGATAAAACATAGTGAGATTATTTAAGGAGTGCATGCACAAATCCAGAGTCATGGTAGCAAACTGTGGATAGACCCAAAACCAACGATAGTAGGCAGATAATAGCTTTAATTAAAAAAATATAGATAATGGCTCCTTTAATGTTTGTTTGCACCCAACATGAAACTCATAGTAGACACCCGAGATTAACTAGATAGTATACAAATAGTACTGATTGCTGCCCCAATATGTACCCCACAACCATTTAAAAACTCAAGTTTCAGCATTAGTTTGGACCTGACTTGGAGTCTAATAGGTGAACACGACGATAAAGTAGCATGCCATCATATTAAGCGATGCATAACGCAAGTAGACACGAAAGAGTGTGACCTCTCTTGCGGACCCATGTAGTCCTCAAGGTCATCTGCTCAGTTGATGATGGTAATGCAATTGTCGTGGCTACCGGCGGCGGGGAAGAAGATCTGAGGCGGTGAAAGTCAGTCTAGAGAGCGGATCACTGCTGTGGTGAACCCTTCCGTCGTTGGAGCAGCTAAGCTGGGGTGGAACATACCGCCGCAGGAGCAGGACAAACCACACAAGGTTTTCTTTGACACATATCTGTAACAGAAATAATTATGTAAGGGCTTGTTTGAATTTGAGGATTCTAACAATGTAGGGATAGGAAATAGACAGGAATAGGATAGGAATGCACGTGCAAAACAGAGAATTTAAAACTCAGGATTTCTGCCAATCTAGGTGTTTTATTCACAAGAATTGGAAGATCACAGGATGCAAAGAAGCATGGTGAGATTAAGTCAAACCACAAGAATATGTACAGTTATAATGCTATTATGCTACTATCTCTTAGTCTTGTGCTTCATGAATAGGAATTTGAAAAGGAGGACAAGCGGAAATTAAAATTCCTACGGTTTTTCTTTCAAGGAGACACTAAAGGAACAAATCCTACAGTTTTCCTTTGCTCCATTCCTTTGAACTAAATTCATGAACAGAGTACCATAGGAAACTTTCGAATTCCTATGTTTTTCATTAACTTTTCCTTTCAAGCACTAGCGATTCTAGTAGGCAGGCTTGAGCAAGGAAAAGCCTACACTAAAAAAATGTTTTTGTGCTACTTCTATTACTTTGGACCTAGGCCACTGCCCTACTAGCTCAACTCCGAGGCCCATCGACAAATGCACAACTCAAACACGTAGAGATAAATAATGAGTGCGTTCAAGAGAGCCCATCACGGATAGCTAAGTTGCCTGGTACCTCAATGCTTGTCATATAGTAGGACAAAATAATCGTATTTCATGTTACTACGTGTGCTCAGTGGACAATATATATAACATGTAGAGTAAAAAAGAGATGCAACAAGTGTACAACCTCTTTGGTGAAGCCATGTCAATCTCAACATGATTGGGTTGGCCGGTGAGGATGCTCCAGCTGACTTAGCTATCGAAGGAGGGGAAGAAGATCTTAGCCGTCTGGAGATGGAGCCCGAGGTACTGCTCCACTGTGATGGAGGGGTTTCGTCATTGGAGTAGCTCCGGTGAGTTGTACGATGCCGAGGCTGAAGCAGGACAAGAGAGACAACATTAACCTGCGTAGAATTCTAATAGAATCTCCAATAGATGACGTAAAATACATAACCACAAAGTGCTAGATGTAAAATACATCAGCCGCTCATCTCTGAACTTAACTGTCGAAACTGAACTTAACTTTTGTAACTGAATTTTGCTGCCGAAACTGAATTTTACTGTCAAAACTGAACGCACTAGAGGTGAGGCTACACGCCAGTCGACTGACTTCTTCATCTCTGGTCAGTCGATTTTGCAGCCGTTGGATACAAAATCAAGGGCCTGCAGTTCATCTTCAACCTCCACCCCCCTGAGCCGCCAGCCACCACCGGCCAAAGAACCGCCCCCTGCCGGTCCGCCACCGCCCTGGCCATCCCTCTAGCCCCCCCCCCCCCGTGTCGAGTTTTTCTCCGGTGATCCCCATGCCACCACCCCACCACCACCGGCGACCACCGCCCCCACCCTGAACCCTAAGATAGATAGTGGGTACCTCTTCAGCGAGCCCCCCTTCCTGCTGCGGCTTGTTCTTCCTTAACTCTGGCGAGCCCCCCACCCCTGAAAATCGACTGACCCAAAAGTCGACTCAGTCGACTAAAGTGTAGCTAAATCGGAGCAGCATCGCAAGCAAGAGCAAGAGTGAGAGCAACAACGCGAGCAAGAGCAAGAGGAAGAGCAATAGTAGGAGCAGACCAAGCAGGGGACCGAGAGCAAGAGCAGAGCAGCAGCGCGAGCGAGAGCTAAAGCAGCAGCAACTCCTACTGATGTGGACGTCGCCGTCGAGGGAGCAACGTCATGGAGGAAGTGGCCGGCGATGCCGCCGTGGATGGAGCCGCGTCGTGTCGGCTCAGGACCGAGCGCCGGCAGCACCAAGAGATCAAATTAAGAAGAAAATGCGGCAATTAGTGTACAACCTCTTTGGTGGCACCGATTAGGTTGTAGCTTCATCCAAGGAAACGGTGATGATGATGCTCTTCCGGTGGTGCAGGTGAAGACGGCGGTGTGGGAATGGAGGTGGTGCGAAAGACGAGGGGAACGTCAAGGCAGCTCCTTGGAGGTGGAGGACAGGGCGGCTGAACCGGCGGGACGACGAGATCGATGACGGATCCTCATCCGGTATGGTGGATGAGGGACGTCGAGGTGTTGCTGTGGACGACGTCGTCGGGGAAGAGGCTCCGGCTGGGTGGCAGACGGAGGAGGGTGTGGGGCTTCGCGGGTTTTCGCGGCCTCGGTGTACGAATGGGTGGGCGGATGGGATGAGAGTGGGGAACCATGGCTTAGGGACGCGCTTGTCCGAAATGTGGGGTAAGTTATGAAAGTGCCCCCACCGATTAGAGGCGGTTCTTCTGATTCAGGGGTATCATGGGCATTTCGCGGGTCGGGATTTCGCAGGAGGTGGGAGTTTTCGCGTGCGTTGTAATTTTGGAATAGTAAGGTGCGGGTTAAGATGGAGGGAGTTGTTGGAGCACAACGAGACAAAGATATATCTTAAATATTTCGGGGTAACAAGGCGCGGGTTGAAGAGGCGGGAGTTTTGCAGCACGATAGACAGAGACGCTAGCTTGAAATTTCGGCATAACAAGGCGTGGCTTGAAATTTCGCAAGAACAAGCTTAACGTGTACCCAAAAAAACACAATTCGCACCTCATCACTAGAGATAGCCATGTCCCGTTTTACTATATTACTAGAAATGCATTCGAATACAAGAAAAACTAAAAAGATGGGACAACAAACATAACGTGTACAGTCCCAAAACAATTTGCACTTCCCTCAACAATAAAAAACAATGTGTGTTGTCTAGCATATGGACTAAATTTGAGTACATTTTCCCTGTTTGAATGGGATTGTACTCGGGTTAGTTATACAACCATCTAAATATTATCTTCAAAACACATGACATGAATATAGGAGAAGTAAATTCCTATATAAATACGAACTACATGTACATACGATCTCAAATTCAAATATATGTATCCATTTTGTGTTGAATTCAAATCATAGTACATGTATGCTCTAGCTAGATGTTCGGAATCTAAACCATGTATGATATACTATGTACAATGTGTTTAACACGCACAACACACACACAAACACCATTTAGACTAGTAAGGTACACGTGCATTGCATGCATGAGATTTGGCAGCCAAATTATGAATAAATATCACATTATAGCATGTAAGCTTTGAGTCATATATGCATGATGTAGATGTTCGTTTAATTCTTATAGTTCATTTCATTCAAAGTCATCTAGTTTTCATAAGAAAGCTAATCTATTTTAAGATTCATGGAATTGTGCGTTGTAAGGCATAAAGTAAAAACAAATAATGGCAAATCATGTAGAAAAACATTTGGGCAATTTTGATACGGAAGATTCTAGAACAAAGAAGAAGTGCTTGTGTTTTGAGGTTTGTGCATTATGCTTAAGTTCAACCATGGAGTCTTCTAGATTGTACATGTGACAAAATCTGGTGGAATCTAGATGATATCCAACGGCCAGTAGTGCTGAAATTTGCCATCTCTGCACCATCAGATTGGCCTCATCCAACGACCATCTTTGAAAGTTAAAGTTATCCGCACACTATATAAAAAATATAATATATATAGGGGTATAGATATAGATATGTGACGTGAAAACCACCCATCATCTCCAATTAGAATAGTGTGTCCATGCACGGATGCAATGTGGTCAAACGATGTCTGCCATCGGTATCTTAAATTCAAATCAGTCTCACCTTGTTCAATGTGTATACATTACAACATGCTCATTTCCAAACCACACCGCACAGATCTCAGTTATATTCATGCATTGATGGTTTCAAACATCATGATCTCTTATTCAAATATTTGAATTCAACTTTACATTGATTATGACCTCACCTAGTCTTTTACACCCACACAGTCGTCTTCTCTTTATAATTGTACCACTAACTTTCTCTCGTACATGCATGCACACACACTACCAGTCGGCATTATCAATCGCACACATGCAATCTTTTTCTTCAGGTTGGTCTCCCATGTTCATATGTTCATATGTTTGTAACAAAGTTAGAATTTTCTATGTTCATAGAATTTTTTTTCTTAATTTTTTTATGTTCATAGATTTTTTTGTCCATGTATGTATGAATATATGTATGGATGGATGGATTGATGTATATAGAAAATGTTAATACATTTGTAACAAAGTTAGAATTTTTTTGTATCAAATGACACTTTTGAAACAAAGTTTTGAGCAAGCTAATAGACTCTAGTAGAGACTTAGCAGAATTCCAGGAATTTTTAGGATATTGGTAAAACTTTAGAAATTCGTAGAAAATTAACCGTAACTCTGATGAAAATAATTTATATATGACGAATCCGAATATGCCTTTAGTTCGTGTGTCACAAGCAGCTAGCATTGCGAACCTGGAACCGTCCCACTCTGTTTCATCTGTCCGAAAATGCAGACTTCGGGAAAACATTCCCGAATGTTATCCCCCTTCACCTATATCCTGTAGTGCCGCGTTAGAACACCCCTAACTCTCTCGGGAATTCAACTTATCCCCGATAACTTCAACATGAGGGGGGGGAGGGTCCGCAAGTATCCTCGATGACCATGAGAGAGGCAGTCTGCAAAGCATCCTCTCTCGAAAGATAGGATGACTCAATTAACATGAGGGGGGAGTCCTCGACGATCATCTGAAACTAACTGTTATAAAACTTGTGAACTTTGCATGATGTTTGCCACTAATCCATTGCTCATATGCATATGATTCCTTGTTGTGATTAAGTCTATGTTTGCCACTAATTCATCTCTCATGGTTGTATATTTCCATGTTGTAATATTTGTAGAAACTATGGACAGACTTAGAAAAATAAGAATTATTGGGGGATATAATCCGTGACAAAGGTGATATCACCTTATCATTTCTCAACGACGCCGTTGGTGATGAAAGACAGGATGATGGCTCCGGTGATCCAATGAAGGAGGAAGGAGATCATGACGGCTCCGGTGATCGAATGGAGGAGGAAGGAGATCATGACGACTCCGGTGATCAAATGGGGGAGGAAGGAGCCTTAACTGTAGCAAAGTCCGACTATATATATATATATATATATATATATATATATATATATATATATATATATATATATATGAAAAGGTGCTTTCGTTCTTGTGGAATAAGAAGCCCTCGTACCTTAATGAAAGGAAAATCATATATACATACATACATACATATATTAATTAAGCCTCTGCTCACTAGATGTGTTAATTGTTTTGTATGTACATATATTGACGCTTCTTTCTTCTTTTATAGCCCTCCGGATCGAGCCAAACTTCAGGAAGGAGACGAGGCCTGAAGAAAAGGTTGGGCCAGGATGAAAGGTTCACGATCGAAGAAGTCGCTCCAAATGGCCAAGCGATTGCTCCCAAGTGGACCAAGAACACATTTGTACATCTGCGGAGTTATTGTTAGGAACAGCATCCCGATCAGCATCCAAGAATGGAATAAGAAGAAGGACCGTGAAGTTTCTTATGTCCACGATATACATAAATATGATCTTTGAAACTCGCTGATGACAAATTTCATCCTACCGCCAGAGGAGGATCTGAATAAGCCAGTTATTCTCCCGAAGATCAAGGCGTTTGCTCTTAACAAGATGGCAGAACTATTCAAGAACTGGAAGAAAGATTTGAACAAAAAAAATTCGACAAAGACAAGACTCTAGAAATCACCGGTCAATATGCGAACATAAAAGATCACTGGCCCACATTTGTGGCCTACAAGAAATCGAAGAAGGGCAAGCAAAGGTCATAGATAAATAAGCAAAATGATGCAAAGAAGTATCACCATGTTATGGGGTCAGGTGGCTACAGCAAATCCCGGCCTACGTGGGACAAAGCTGAGCAAGACCTGCTTGCTAAAGGGGTCTAACCAGCGATATTGCACTGGCCAGATCGGGCAACGACTTGGTTCTTCGGGGTTGGGGGATCTTTGGACCCAAAATCAGGGAAGTGTCGTTTAACGAAAGATCAACTTGCAATACCTATCAAAAAGCTTGAGGAAGCAATCAAAGAAGCGCTGGAAGGGATGTTCCATCCCAATAGAGAGAAGGACGAGCTGTCCAAGGCCCTTAGGAATCCTAAACACCCTGGATGAACACGAGGCACATCAGGCTCTGTTCCGTAGGTGCATGGGTTTCCCGATAGTGGTGGTTATAGACGCCGACAGAGAAAGAAGATAGAGGTAGAAAGCGAAATGCAGAAGATCAATGAAAGATTAGCGAAACTAGAGGAATTTCAGAGCCAGCGAGCTACTGGCCAACCATCTCAGCAGCACAAAAACCCTTCATTCAACACTACCCCTGAAGCTACCCCACCATCTCAGTGGAGAAGCAGCATGGCTTCCACGAAGCTCGTTCAGCCTAATATCGGCTCCTCGCTACCCCGTGGATAATATCACGGAGAATGAACATTGTGTGCTAATTCTGAAATGCCATAACCTGACCTTGAAGGTGGAGGTCGGCTCTGTCTTACCTCCTCGAGCTGAGGGAACTTTCCATTGTCGTCTGATTCCACATGTCTTTGCTATTGTCGGGTGATACGTCTCCGTCGTATCTATAATTTTTTATTGTTCCATGCCAATATTCTACAACTTTCATATTCTTTTGGCAACTTTTTATACTATTTTTTGGGACTAACATATTGATCCGATTGCCCAAGTGCCGTTCTCGCTGCATTGCATGTTTTATGTTTCGCACAAACCCCATATCAAACGGAGTCCAAACGGGATAAAAACGGACAGAGAATTATTTTGGAATATTAGTGATTTTTGGAAGGAAGAATCAACGCGAGACGATGCCTGAGGTGGCCAAGAGATAGGGGCGATGCCCACTTAAAGTGGGCGCGCCCCCACCCTCGTGGGCCACCCGTAAGGCGGTTGATGCCCTTCTTTGTCTGCAAGAAAGCTAATTTTTGGAAAATGATCTGGGCGAAGGTTTCAATCCAATCGGAGTTACAGATCTCCAGATATAAAGGAAACGGTGCCAGGGCAGAATTCCAGAACGCAGAAATAGAGAGATAGATCCAATCTCGGAGGGGCTCTCGCCCCTCCCAAGCCATGGGAGCCAAGGACCAGAGGGGAAAGCCTTCTCCCATCTAGGGAGGAGGTCAAGGAAGGATAAGAAGAAGGGGGGCTCTCTCCCCCTTGCTTCCGGTGGCGCCGGAACGCCGCCGGGGGCCATCATCATCACCGCGATCTTCACCAACACCTCCATCATCTTCACCAACATCTCCATCACCTTCCCCCATCTATATTCAGTGGTCGACTCTCCCGCAACCCGCTGTACCCTCTACTTGAACATGGTGCTTTATGCTTCATATTATTATCCAATGATGTGTTGCCATCCTATGATGTCTGAGTAGATTTTTGTTGTCCTATTGGTGGTTGATGAATTGCTATGATTGATTTAATTTGCTTGTGGTTATGTTGCTGTCCTATTGTGCCCTCTGTGTCACGCAAGCGTGAGGGATTCCGCTGTAGGGTGTTGCAATACGTTCATGATTCTTTTATTGTTGGTTGCTTGAGTGACAGAAGCATAAACCCGAGTAAGGGGATTGTTGCGTACGGGATAAAGGGGACTTGATGCTTTAATGCTATGGTTGGGTTTTACCTTAATGAATCTTTAGTAGTTTCAGACGCTTGCTAGAGTTCCAATCATAAGTGCATATGATCCAAGAAGAGAAAGTATGTTAGCTTATGCCTCTCCCACATAAAACTTGCTATCGGTCTAGTAACGTAGTCAATTGCTTAGGGACACTTTCACAACTCCTACCACCACATTTCGACAGTCACTTTATTTACTTTATTGCATCTTTATCTAAACAGCCTCTAGCTTTTATTTACATGTTCTTTATTATCTTGCAAACCTATCCAACAACACCTACAAAGTACTTCTAGTTTCATACTTGTTCTAGGTAAAGCGAACGTCAAGCGTGCGTAGAGTCGTATCAGTGGCCGATAGGACTTGAGAGAGTATTTGTTCTACCTTTAGCTCCTCGTTTGGTTCGACACTCTTACTTATCGAAAGAGGCTACAACTATCCCGTATACTTGCGGGTTATCAAGACCTTTTTCTAGTGCCATTGCCGGGGAGTCATAGCGTGGGGTGAATATTCTCGTGTGTGCTTGTTTGCTTTATCACTAAGTAATTTTTATTTGCTGTTCTAGGTTGTTCTCTATCTTTAGTTATGGATATGGAACATGAAATATCAAAAAATTAGGTGTACTTGCTACTCATGGAGATGGGGAACCTCCTAAAACCTTCGATGCTTATTATGTTCGAAATATTATGTACTACTTTGATAGTCCTGAGAAAACCCAACTCAACTTTATAACGGGAGACACATTGGATCAACGTGAATACTTTAGGGATTATCGCTTGACACAAAAAGGGAAACTATTATGGGATCAAATTCAAATGTTGAAGTGGTATGCTAGGGATCTATGCTTGAGATATGATATTACTTGTTGCTCTAGGATGAAGGCTCCACATCTTCCCCTTTCATGCAAATTTAATGATAATGAAACCTTAGCTTCTTATGCTAATAGTATCTATGATTACTATGATGTTGAACAAATTGAAGAATTTGTTGCTTTTAAGGCTGCTTATGAAATATAATCTTTGTTTGATGATGGTGTTTATAGGCCTGAAAATCTTGCTATACTTAGATATTGCTATGAAAATTATGAATACAATTACAATATTAATGTTTTTATTGAGAAAGTCTCCGCTGTCCAAGAAGAGACTAATATTTTGCAGGAAGCTATGGAAGAAGAAATTGATGAAACTGTGAGCTCATTGGATGAAAAAGATGATGAGGAGAGCGAAGAACAAAAGGAGGAAGAGCGGATTGATCACCTATGCCCACCTTCTAATGAGAGTAACTCTTCAACTCATACATTGTTTAATTCCCCTTCGTGATTACCAAAGGATGATTGCTATGATGATTGCTATGATCCCGTTGATTCTCTTGAAATATCCCTTTTTGATGATGCTTGCTATGCTTGTGGCCAAGATGCCAATATGAATGATGCTTATGGAGATGAACTTGCATTAGTTCCTTATGTTAAACATGAAATTGTTGCTATTGCACCCACACATGATAGTCCTATTATCTTTTTGAATTCTCCCAACCACACTATATCGGAGAAGTTGGTGCTTATTAAGGATTATATTGATGGGTTGCCTTTTACTACTACACATGATGATTTTGATGGATATAATATGCATGTGCTTGCTGCTCCTACTTGCAATTATTATGAGAGAGGAACTACATCTCCACCTCTCTATGTTTCCAATATGATAGTATTGCAAGAAACTGTTTATACTATGTGTGCATGAATTGTTCTTTTATGACATGCCGATGCATAGGAAGAAAGTTAGACTTCGTTGTTGCCTGATATATGTTACTTTGTGCTCGCTACTAAATTACAAATCATTGTTAATTAAAATTGGCTTTGATATACCTTGGGATCCGGGTGGATTCATTACTTGAGCACTAAATGCCTAGCTTAATGGCTTTAAAGAAAGCGCTGCCAGGGAGACAACCCGGAAGTTTTAGAGAGTCATTTATTTCTGTTGAGTGCTTTTATATAGTTTTAAAACACAAAATAAAGAGGGGAACCTAAAAACTTTTCAAAAAGGAAAGTGAAAGTGAGAAAGACAAGCATTTTTGAAGTGGGAGCTAGCCTTGAACTTTGTTCATGCTCACGGAAACTTTGTGAATCTTGATTACAGAAACTTTTCAACAAAAATAATTATCCCCTTGTATAATTCCATTTTATTATAAAAATAATGTGCCAATGTTTGCCTTTAGGATGTTTACAATGCTTGTTGGTTTGTACGGTGCAGGACAGAACCTTTGGCTGTAGTGTGTGTTTTTACATTTTTAACTGGAACGTCAATTTGTTCTGATTCCTTTTTCACTATCTTTTTATACAACTTTTTTATTTTTTCTAATTTTGGTAGAATTTGTGGGGTACCAGAAGTATGGTGGATGTTCAGATTGCTACAGACTGTTCTGTTTTTGACAGATTCTGTTTTTGATGCATAGTTTGCTTGTTTTGATGAATCTATCAAATTATATTAGTGTATTAAGACATGGAAAAGTTATACTACAGCAGACACAATGCAAAAACAAAATATGAATTGGTTTGCAACAGTACTTAGAGTGGTGATTTGCTTTATTATACTAACGGATCTTATCGAGTTTTCTGTTGAAGCTTTGTGTGGATGAAGTCTCTAAACGAGGAGGTCTGGATATGTGGAAAAGGAAGAGAGGCAAGAGCTCAAGCTTGGGGATGCCCGAGGAACCCCAAGTAAATATTAAAGGAGACTCAAGCATCTAAGCTTGGGTATGCCCCGGAAGGCATCCCCTCTTTCTTCAACAAGTATCGGTATGTTTTCGTATTCGTTTCGTTAATGCATTATGTGCAAGTCTTGGAGCGTCTTTTGCATTTAGTTTTCACTTTTCTTTTATGCACCATGCTGGTATGAAATATTCCTTGGTTGATTTATAGAATGCTCATTGCACTTCACTTAAATCTTTTGAGTATGGCTTTATAGAATGCTTCACGTGCTTCACTTATATCATTTGAAGTTTGGATTGCTTGTTTCTCTTCACATAGAAAACTACCATTTGTAGAATGCTCTTTTGCTTCACTTATATTTGTTAGAGCATGGGTATATCTTTTGTAGAAATAATTAAACTCTCTTCCTTCACTTATATCTATTTAGAGAGATGACAAGAATTGGTCATTCACATGGTTAGTCATAAAATCCTACATAAAACTTGTAGATCACTGAATATGATACGTTTGATTCCTTGCAATAGTTTTGGGATATAAAGGTGGTGATATTAGAGTTGTGCTAGTTGAGTAATTGTGAAATTGAGAAGTACATGTGTTGAGGTTTGCAAGTCCCGTAGCATGCACGTATGGTGAACCGTTATGTAACGAAGTTGGAGCATGAGGTGTTCTTTGATTGCTTTCCTTATGAGTGGAGGTCGGGGGTGCGCGATGGTTAACTCCTACCAACCTCCCCCCTAGGAGCATGCGTAGTAGTACTTTGCTTCGAGGGCAAGTAGACTTTTGCAATAAGTATATGAGTTCTTTATGACTAATGCGAGTCCATGGATATACGCACACTCACCCTTCCACTTTGCTAGCCTCTATTGTGCCGCGCAACTTTCGCCGGTATCATGAACCCATTATTTACCTTCCTCAAAACAGCCACCATACCTACCTATTATGGCATTTCCATAGCCATTCTGAGATATATTGCCATGCAACTTCCATCATCATCATATACATGACTTGAGCATTCATTGTCATATTGCTTTGCATGATCGTAAGATAGCTAGCATGATATTTTCATGGCTTGTCCGTATTTTGATGTCTTTGCTTTGCTAGATCATTGCGCATACCTGTACACCGCTGGAAGCATTCATATAGAGTCATATCTTTGTTTGAGATATCAAGTTGTAATATTGAGTTGTAAGTAAATAAAAGTGTGATGATCATCATTATTAGAGCATTCCCCAGTGAGGAAAGGATGAAGGAGACTATGATTCCCCCACAAGTCAGGATGAGACTCCGGACTTTATGAAAAATAAAAGAGGCCAAAGAATCCCAAATAAAAAAAGAGGCCAAAGAAGCCCACCAAAAAGAAAGAAAGAAAATAGAAAAAAAGGAAAAAATAAAAAATAAAAAGAAAAAATGAGAGAAAAAGAGAGAAGGGGCAATGTTACTATTCTTTTACCACACTTGTGCTTCATAGTAGCACCATGTTCTTCATATAGAGAGTCTCTTGAGTTATCACTTTCATATACTAGTGGGAATTTTCATTATAGAACTTGGCTTGTATATTCCGATGATGGGCTTCCTCAAACACCCGAGGTCTTCATGAGCAAGCAAGTTGGATGCACACCCACTTAGTTTCCAGTTTGAGCTTTCATACACTTATAGCTCTTAGTGCATCCATTGCATGGCAATCCCTACTCACTCACATTGATATCTATTGATGGACATCTCCATAGCCCGTTGATACGCCTAGTTGATGTGAGACTATCTTCTCCCTTTTTTCCTCACAACCACCACCATATACCACCATAGTGCTATGTCCATGGCTTGCGCTCATGTATTGCGTAAGAGTTGAAAAAGCTGAAGCGCGTTAAAAAGTATGAACCAATTGCTTGGCTGAAACCGGGGTTGTGCATGATGGGAGTAGTTTATGTGATGAAGATGGAGCATAGCCAGACTATATGATTTTGTAGGGATGAGCTTTCTTTGGCTATGTTATTTCGATAAGACATAATTGCTTGGTTGGTATGTGTCGGGGGTTGGGTGCGACATATGCCAACGGGTGGCTTATCATGGTGGGGGCGAGTAGAACGTCAGCGTGTGCAAACGCATGATGGCGAAGACATGCATGCCGGCGAATCTTACCCAGCTTCGGGGCTCTGCGAGGAGATAATACCCCTACTGCTGCTCTGCGGGGTCTCCGCATGGTCACTATGGGGTGATAGTACAAGGGTGCTCCTCGAGCTGTGTGGAGGCAGGAAGGAGCAAGGCTAGCTCTTTCCCTCTTGCTATATGTCTAGGAAACCTACTCAGGGCCGAACCCTTTGCATGGGTGCCCCGGGGGGTTTATATAGGCCTACCCCCCGGGGGTACAAGGGTAATCTGACTGGGCGTGGCCCCCAGTCGTCAGTCTCTCTTGCAGCCGTCTTCTCCGCCGACTTCTGGGGCCCGCCGACCGCGGGTCCCATGACAGCCGAGTAATCTTGTCAGACTCGATGACGCAGCTCGGTCGTGGGGTCGTGGGAACAGTGCCGCCGCTGTCGGTGATCACTGCTGCCACTCCCGTCCATCTGGTTTATGGCTTGTGGGGCCTCGCCGAGGCGGCCGACTCGGGTGGCCGACTCTGTAGGGCCGTCTTCGACTCTCCGCCGAGCTCTTCTATCTCAGCCGACGGAGGGCGATCTCCGATCGTCTGGCGCCCGCCGTCGTGGAAGGCAGTCTGCGTGCTGCTGTGGCTGAGGTCAGGGGTGGCATGGCAACAGTGCCGCGCCTCACCGGAGATCTCCCTGTGACGCGGCTCACTGTAGCCATGCCCCCCTCTCGTGGGTCCGAGGGGACAGCCACGACGGGCTGTACTCTGCGTTGGCTTTCGTGGAAGGTCGCGGGCCGACTCTCAGAGTCGGCCCCTGGAGAGGTCGCAAGCCCGGAGTCGGCTTGGTCTGGAGTCGGTCCCTGGAGGGGACTCGGTTTCTTCGAAGGTCGCCAGCTGGGACTCGGCCTTCTCGAAGGTCGCCTCTTTGGGACTCGGCCGAGGCGCGCTCGCCCGATGTCTTGAAAGATCTTGGGTCCTGGGTCTGCCTACCCATGGCCCATTACTCCGACAGTAGTCCCCGAAGCTGGCGAAGCCCGGCGGGCGCCGCCTCGTGGGCTTCGGCAGTTTCAGTCTCTGCGGCGCCGACTTTGAGATTCGGTTGCCGTGTCTTCGGGCCGCCTCGCAGGAGCCGGCCTGGCCCTGCTAGGGGCCGCCTCCCGCGAGTCATGGTGGGAAACCAGCGGCGTATCGGCCACGCCTCCCTGCCATCTGCGAGACGGTCCTATCGCGTAACGCCACGCGGAGGCGATAGCTCGCCGCCATCGCGTGGACGGACGGGCCGCCAGGTGGGGCCCGCCACTACCGCGCCTCGGCTCCCGAGCGGATCCGCTGCGGCCGAGGGCGGTTGGCATCCCCACGCGGTTACTGCGGGCAGTAACTTCGTGGGGTTTTTAACCGTGGGGCGTCGTGGGGTCGTGGGCGCAGTTAATCCCCACGTCGCCCCCTCGGCTTCTCAGCCCATGGGGCTATAAATAGGCCGAGGGGGAGCGGCGGCGCAGCACGCGCACTCCCTCCTCTGCCCTCTCGCCCTTCTTCTTGCTCTGTCGCACCGCTGCTCCGCTGCTTTTTCCTCTTCGTCGACGATGAGCTCCTCCTCCGCCGCGCCTACCGCCTCGCGCTCCGGCGAGTGGGACGGCTCGGATGTGGACGCGGAGGACATCGAGTTCCTCCGCCGGACCCGCCGCCTTCCGAGCGCTGATCTGGTGCAGGCCCGTCCCGCCGGCGGGAGAAATCCGGCCCGCGCCGGAGGCAGGCGAGCGGGTCATCTTCCGCTCGCACCTTATGCGCGGGATGGGGCTCCCGGCGAGCGGGTTTCTCCGCTCGTTCCTCGAGCTGTACCAGCTTCAGCCGCACCACCTCACCCCCAACGCGGTGGTGCTCCTCTCCGCCTTCGCCACCTTGTGCGAAGGCTACATCGGAGTTCTCCCCACCATAGAGCTGTGGGAGAGTTCTTCTCTTGGCTCGGCACGCAGGGCTGCCGCACGCCGCGCGCAGTGTGGCACGCTCATCGCGTCCACGGCGCCTGACGGCCGACAACCCTTCCCCGCCCATCCGGCTGGTGAAGTCGGTGAAGATGTGGCAAAAACATACTTCGCGTGAAGAACGCCGCCACCGACGGCGACCGGTCAACCTGCCGCCTTTCGACCCGAAGCCGCCGACCGCCGCCGCCAGCTGGTCCCAACGGTCGAAGACGCTCTCGGCCTCGGAGTCGGCGCCGTGGCGCGCCTCGAAGTCTTAAGCGCTTGATCGGAGGGGCTCGTCGCCTCCGACCTCCTGGCCACCTTTGTGGCGCGCCGGGTGCTTCCGCTCCAAGGCAGGCCCCATCTCATCTGCCAGATGAGCGGCCGGCATGATCCCAGCCGGCTGTGCACCAAGGACATGCCGCGCGTGGAAGTGGCGAACATGGTGAACCTCATCGCCCACTACAAGTTCACCGACGAGTGGCGTTCGGCAAGGAGCCGTACTCGCGCGACAACCCTCCGCCGGTGGTAAGTTTTCCATCGTGCTCGGTCTTGCATGTATCCGACCTCGAGCTCTAATCTTGTCGGGCTTCTTTGAGCAGAACCCCTCTTGGCGCTGCTGCTGCGCGCCGAGAGAACAGCGTGAATACGCCCTCGACCGCGAGGTCACGACGCGACGACCCCCCGACCTAGGAGCCAGCGGTCTTTGAGGCCGACGCCAAGGCGGCAGGGAGGAGGAGGAGGCGGCCAGCCGTCGGCGACCTTCGCCGACCGCCCGAGGATGACATCGACGCAGAAGTCATCCCGCGCCGCCAACCGAGAGCCGGCCCCTCCAACCAGGCCGGGTCGAAGAAACGCCACGCCAGGCCGAGCGTGCTCGGCGGCCGGCCGAAGAAACCCAGGGGGACCGCCGCCGCGACCAAGCGGGAGGAGGCGGCCGCGAAGGCCAACCGCTTCCGGAAGGAAGTGAAAAGGCCGCCGCTTATCTCTTCGTAAGTCCTTTATTCTTTGCTTTTTTCTGACTTCGCTTGAATTGCTCTGACTCTCGCCCCTCTCCTCTCCAGCGCCCCCCTCTCCCTTGAGAGAGTCGCCGCGCCCTCCGTCATGGGGTCGGGGGCGACGTCCTCCAACACGCGGCGGGTCGACCCCGCCGCCGATCTCCGGGAGGCGACGGAGCGGAACGCGCGGGAGAAGCGCGCGGAGGAGGAGGCTGTTACTGGAGAAGGCGCAGTCGACAAGGCGGCCGCCAACGCCAGCGACATCTGGGCGAGGCGCGGCGCGCGCGCGCGTCAAAAAACGGACGCCGAGGCGTTGCTCGCTCGCCAGGCGATGCTTGTCCCCGCTGTCATCAGCGCCGCCGCCCTCGACTTTACGGGCAGACCGGGAGGTCGGCACCGCCAACCTTCGCCGAGGAAGGCGGCGATGCCGAGCTCGGACACTTTCGCGCGCCGCCTCCGCCACCTCCGCCGCCTCCGTCTTGAGGCCGCACGTAAGCAGCTCAGGACCCGCGAGACCCGGCCGGCTGCGGACGACGCCGACGCGCAGCACTGCTTCGCGGTCGCGGCGCCGACTTCGCCGCCGAAGTCGAAGGACGAAACTCCGCGCCGCTGGCTCGGACGGACGCCGCCAAAGATGGCGAATCTGACGCCGAGGTTTCCAAAGCGCGCCCACCGGCTGGGTGCGCTGGCGCAACGGCTCGCTGAACCAGCGCTCTTAGACGCTCACCAAGTTGCGCAAGGAAGGCGAAGCCCTCCAACTCTACACCAGGACGCATCTGGCCATGCGGGCCTCAGTCCGGGTACGATTTGTTTTTTGGTTCTCTTGTCTCTTTCTCGTGGGGGCGCGCCAGCGCACCCACTGGGTGTAGTCCCCGAGTTCGGAGTCGGCTGCTGAGCAGGCGGCTCGGAACTCCTTTAGCGATCTTCGAAGGCTGACTTTGCTTTGCCGGCCTTGCAGGAGTACCACAACCTCCGCGCTACCGCCTTCAACCGCAACGTTGAAGAGCTGAGGAAGCGGACCGCCGATCTGGCGGAGAGTCGAGGTAAGCGGATTCTTCTTCTTGGCGCGCGCGGCGCACCAGCTGGTAATCCCGAGATTCGGGCCGACCGCTGCGCGGTCGGGCCGAATCTCTTCGGTGACTTTCCTTCTTTTCTTCTTGGCGCGCGCTAAGCGCTTCATGGGCTGTAGTCCCGAGATTGGGCCGATCTGCATTGATCGGGCGGATCTCCCGCCACCTTCTCATAATGACGTTTATCTTTCTTTGGGCTCAGACGCCAACGCCGCCCTTCAAGGGCAGCTAGATGAAGCCAACGCCGCCCGTCGTGCTAAGGAGGAAGAGTGCGACAAGCTTTCTCAGGAGCGTGACCTTCTGGCGACACACGGTGGCCGAAAGCGTAGGATCTGCCCGGAAGGCGCAGGGGACGCCAAGTCGCGGAAGAGGCCTCCTAGCCGAAGTTCGAGATGGAGCGGGCGCTCGACCGACCAGCGAGGCGATGTTGACCTCCGCTACCACGTGATCGAGGACGCCGTCGACGGTAACTCCTGTCTTCTCTTTTGGTCTTTCGATTCCTCGTCGAACTGTCTTCGGTTTTTCTTGATCGCTTTCTTGTCTTCGCAGACTTCTTCCGGCCACTCGCAGGCCGTCATTCCGCCATCGAGGCGGATCGGGAGGAGCGAAGGGCGCAGGGCGAAGAGATCGCCGCCAACGCGCCCCGCACTGTCGACGAGCAGATCTTGAGCATCGGGCTCGCCGCCTGCTCACCGCCCGATGCGCCGTTTTCAACGCGCGTGCCCAAGTCGTCCACCGCCCTATGGCTGGAGGTGCCGGCTCTTCGCACCGCTAGCCGGACGACCGACCGCTAGAGGTCGCCGTCGGTCGCCGAGGCTTGGAAGGGCTCCTCGGCCGCGCCGAGCACGCCGGCCCCGGAGTTCGCTCAGGGCTGGTACCGGGCTGGACTCGACCGCTGGCAGCGTTCGGTCGGAGGCCCAGCCGAGCTGGGGCCGTGGAAGGCGCCCTCGTCGGCGGCGGCCATCGCCGAGTACACGGACACTAGTGTCTTTGTGCTCGAGCGGACCGCCCGACGGCGAGGAGGCTCCGCCGAGTGGTTCGGGATGCACCCAGAGTATGAAGAAGACTCATGGAGGTAATCGGCTCCAAAGACCGAGGGGAGGCGAGTCCTGGAGGACGGAGGCGAGGAGGAGGAGGCGCCAGAGCACGAGGAAGGCGACCAGCCTCAGCCTGATCGCGCCTCCAGCAACGAGCCTCGGAAGGACAAGGCAATCGTCGCCGAGGGCGACCAGGCCGAGACCGCCACCGACCGCCCGACACCCGAGCCGCCGCCTCCGGCCCTCCGGCTCCGGAGGCCGCCCCCTAGGATGTATCGGCTTTACCTGTTTCTTTTGCTCTTGCTTAAAAAACTTGTTAGTTGCGCACAATTCCACCCGCGGGGTGTATTTGGCCAAGGGCCTTATGTAAATATTTATCAAGTTTCCGCCTTTTGCTTGCTTTGGCTCTTTTTAGACTGTTTTCCTTTGCCGCCTTCCTTTGGTTGCCGCCTTGCTATCTGGGCAGCCGCTCTGCGGACTGCCACTGGGTCAAGTGCTCAGCTACCTTGGGGGGCAAGTACTTAGTCGTTTAAAGCGTCGCAGCAAGTTTAGCTGGAAATCGGCCGGCCGACTCTCAAAGTCAGCCGTTCTTAATAAAGGTTAAAACTATGAGCCGACTGCTCGTGAGTCGGCTTAGTAGGGGGAACTGGGAGCCGGCTTGGGCTATGCGTAGCTCTTAAGTCCTTAGCCGTTTTTCATGTGTGCGCTCGCTTTCCGCCTCCCGGCTTACCGACAGTCGCTCTGCGAACTGTGGCTTTTTGTAGGAGACGGCTTTGAGCGCGGCACATTACTTGTCTGACCTCAGGGAGCGTTTCATAGCACAAGGCGGCGAGTCCCCGGGCCGACTTGTCGGACCCGGTGCCGGACGGTATGATAAAGACGGGGGAAGCGTTTCAAAAGCGAGATTCATATCATACAGATAATCAAAAGGGGCAGTCCCCGAGCTCGGCTCGGGGGGCCCAAGGTCTTGGTGCTTAATACAGAAAAGGGGAGTAGCGCGATACATACTGTATCAGCTGTAAAATCTTCGAAGAAGATTTGCATTCCACGGGCGCTCTGTCTCCTTGCCAGAGTCGTCTCTCTTGCGTGCTCGAGGCTTCGAGCATCGATCGTAGTAGGCGTCGCTTCCCAAAGACCTTGTCGATGATGAAGGACCCTCCCAAAGCGCGACAACTTGTCTGGCCGGCTGTTCTCTCGAATCAGCGGAGCACAAGGTCGCCTCTTGGAATGATCGTGGCTTGACCTTACGGTTGTAGTATCGCCGCAGACTCGCTAGTAGATGCTGGACCGGCTGAGTGCCAACAGCCGGCCCTCTTCCAGCAGGTCGACGCCGTCTTGGCGTGCTTCTTCAGCCTCCTCTTCGGTGTACATGGAGACTCGTGGAGAGTCGAATTGTATATCCGTCGGGATGACGGCTTCGGCACCGTAGACGAGGAAGAACGGCGTGAAGCCGGTTGATCTGTTCGGAGTCGTGCGCAGACTCCAGAGGACGGCAGGCAGCTCTTCCACCCAACAGCCGGCCGAGCGCTCGAGTGGTTCGACCAATCGAGGCTTGATGCCGGATAGGATGAGGCCATTGGCTCGCTCCACCGGCCGCTTGATCATGGATGGGCAACGGACGCTAAGTCCGATCGGATGCCTGCGTCGCGCAGAACGAGCCAAGGCGCCTTTGGCGGTTGGTGCCGCTGTCCGTGATGATGATGTGTGGTATGCCATACCGCACTGTGATGTCGGTAATGAAAGTCACTGCTGTGGGCCCATTTAATTTCTTGATGGGCTTTGCTTCCACCCACTTGGTGAACTTGTCCACTGCGACGAGTAAATGAGTCAGGCCGCCTCGGGCCGTTTTGAAAGGTCCCACCATGTCCGGCCCCAAACTGCGAAGGGCGAGCGATGGGGATCGTCTTCAGCAGTGGTTTACCAAGGGGCTTGGAGCGGAACACCTGGCACCCCTTGCACTTCTTGACTAATTCTTTAGCTTCTTCCAGGGCAGTCGGCCAAAAGAAACCGTGCCAAAAGGCTTTGGCCACGAGCGCCCTCGAGGCCGTGTGGTGACCACACTCGCCCTGATGGATGTCCTTGAGGATCGCTTGGCCTTGCTCCGACTCCACGCAGCGCTGGTGGACACCAGTGACGCTGCGCCTGACTAATTCTCTGTTGACTATTGTGTAGGCCGCCGCTCGCGTTGTACTTGCCGAGCCGTAGTCTCGTCTCAGTAGGCAACTCCTTGTCGACTAAGAACTTGAGGATGGGTTGTGCCCATGAAGGTGTCATTATCTCTTCGATCGCTACCACAAATGACTTGGACGAGGGCGGCTGGGCTGGAGGCGGCGGGTTGGACTCTGCCGCTTGCTGAATCGAGGGAATCTCTGGGCCAGTGGCGCAGCCTCGGCCGACCGGGCGCAGCCCCGGCCGATCGGGCGCAGCCTCGGCCGATCGCGCGAGTCCCGGCCGATCGTGGCTTTCTTGAGGTCGCTTGTTGGGTCTTGAGTCGGATCCGACTATCTCTGGGGGCCGCACGAAGATAGAGTCGGACTCGGTGAAGGTTTGATAGACGGCTTGAGGAGGCGCCAAGGGCGACGCCAAGGGAATCGCTTGGCGAGTAGAGCCGACTCGTGCCAAAGCATCCGCTGGTCGTTGTCGCTTCTTGACGTGGAGGAACTCGATCCTTCAAAATATCCGCCGAGCTGCTGTACTAAGAAGCGGTAGCTTGCCATGTTTGCGCCTTGGCGCCCCATCGCGGATGATCGCTGAACCACCAAGTCGGAGTCGCCAGAGCACGATCCGCGAATGCCGAGTTCCTTGGCAAGCCGGAGCCCGTGGATGAGCGCTTCATATTCGGCGACGTTGTTGGAGGCGGCGGTGGATTTGCAGCACGATTTGAGCTTGTCGCCTTTGGGGAGGTGAGGACGACGCCTGCCCGAGGCCGGGCGCATCTTGGAGCCGTCAAGTGTAGTCGCCAATGAGTAGAATCAGCGCAGCGGCGGTATTGGGTCTCGCCCACTAACGAGGAAGTCGGCGGCGCCGCGACTTGATGGCAATCACGAGGTTGGTAGTAGATCGTAGGAGCTAGGTCGATAGCCCACTTGGCCACTCGGCGGACGATCTCGACTTCCGATGATCTCGGCGAGTGGGGCAATGCAAACCACAAGTGATTGGGTGCTCTTGGAAGTAGGGCTTGACTTCTTGGCGGCAAAATGCACGCCAGAGCACATCTTCCGTAGTGAGGGTAGTTTTGCTTGGAGGTCGACATTACTCGCCAGTAATATACTGGTCTCGGATCGAGCGCCTTGCCTCCCTCCTTGCGCTCGACTACAATAACTGTCTTGACTACCCGACCGGTGGCGGCGATGTACAAAAGCATGGGCTCTTTGGGAGTCGGAGCCGCCAAAGACAGGGGGTCGTCGGATCATCTTCGCTTGGAGAAATGCCTCATCCGCCTTTGTGGTTCCACTCGAAAAAAGTGGTCTTCTTCATTAGTTGATACAATGGCGAGCTTTCTGCCCGACCGATCGATGAATCGGCTTATGGAAGCCAAGCAGCCAAAGTGAACTTCGCACGCTCTAGCGATCGGTGGGTACCTCCATCCTCTCAATGGCCTTGATCTTCACAGGTTGCACTCTATGCCGCTGCGGAGACCGTAAAACCAAGGAGCTGGCCGGTGGGACTCAACACGCACTTCTCGGGTTGAGCTTGATCCGAATCGGCGCAGATTCTCAAAGGTTTCTTTCAGATCCTCTAGCAGCGCCCCACGCCTCCGCCTTCACTACCACATCATCCACATAAACATGGGCATTCCCGCCGAGTTGCTTGAGGCATTTCGCATGCAACGCTGAAAGGTGGCGCCGCATTCCTCGCGAACGTCATCGTCTGTAGCGTAAGGCTCCAAACGGCGTGATGAATGCCGTCTTCACTGTCTCGCTGGATTCAACTTGATCTGGTGATATCCCGAGTATGCATCCAAGAAGCTCAACAGCTCGCATCCGCCAGGAGTCTATCACCGATCTATTCTTGGCAGGGCGAATGGATCCTTCGGCAGGCTTTGTTGAGGCTGGTGTAGTCGATGCACATCCGCCATCGCTTGTTTTTCTTCAACACTAGCACAGGTTAGCCAACCACTCCGAAAGAACACCTCCATGATGAAGCCGGCTGCCGTGAGCCGGGCTATCTCCTCTCCAACTACTCTCCTCTTCTCTTGACAGCGGCGCAAGGGCTGCCCGACCGCTTCACATCCGGCCCGACATGTAGCTTGTGCTCGGCGAATTCCGCTTGTACACTGCATGTCCTTGGGGACCATGCGAAGATGTCCTGTTCTCACGGAGGAAATCGACGAGCTCGCCTTCCTATTTGCTGTCAAGGCTCAGCCTCACGACAACAGCACCTCTCTGGGTGCTCCAGTCCAAGGGTATCTTCTTGGTCTCTTTGGCGGCTTGAATGATCCTTCGCCTCCGACTTTGGGGTCTGGCGACATCTCCGCCGCTTCCCAGCCATCGCCACGACACGTCAAGGAGCCGCCGCCGCGATCACCAAAGACTCGCCACCGATCGCTTCTCGTCACAAGCAGCGGACGACTTCTTGTAGTCGCCGCAACGGTCAGATCCCTTGAAGTCGGCATTTTCATCTTGAGATAAGCGTAGTGGGAACCGCCATGAACTTGGCTGTGGCAGGCCGCCTAGCAGAGCGTGGTATGGGCTCTCTAAGTCCACCACCAACCAGATCGGCTCTCGGCGGAAGTGATCTTTGTCTCCGAAGAGGACATCTATCGAATCTTGCCAATCGGGCGAGCGGAGAGGCCGGCACGATCCCATGGAAAATAAAGTCGGCTGCTCTGCAGCTGCCTCCGCCTCGATTCCGAGCATCTCCATGGTATCCTTGTACAGATGTTTATGCTGCTGCCTCCGTATCAGACTCGCGAGAAGCGGGCGGCCCGCTTGTCGCTGGCCAAGGTCGCCCAAGAACCAAGGGTATGAGCCCGGACTCGCATCACCTCGAGTGGTCCGCCTGACTCACCGATAGGCTTCTCGACCAATGCATGAATTCGGGGCTTCTGCTGCCATTGCGTTAACTTCTTCGCCGCTGCTTTGGCGCCGCCGGCCGTCATCTGTCAGACCGGTGAATACTACGATGCTCCGTGCTCTTTTGGGAACTCGTTTGGACCGCCTGATCGCCGCGCCACCGGCCGCGGAGGCGGCGGAGGCGGCGGCGGCCTCTGCGGCGGAGGGGCGAGGCCGCCTCCTTGGCGATCCCGACGAGCCAGTGGCACTTTCGGTGGTATGGTTCGACGGCCACCGCTGCCAGAAACTTGCAGGGCCGTCCCAGAGTCTCGCCAGGGAGAAAGCCGCAGCCGCTTGGACTTGCCGCCCTTCGCGCTTGGCGAGGCTGCCCTCGTGCTGCTGGTCTTCATCGCTGCCACCGCCGCCGTTGGACGCCGGCCGGGGCTTTGCGCTTGTTGTCGCTCTGTTGCTGCCGCCGGCCGGCGCCTCCGGCGGCGCTCGGGAGCCTGGGGATCACCTTGCCACCGCGATTGACTTGGATCTCCGCTTTCATAGAGGAGTCGGCTGTGGCGATGTTATCCGCTATGACTAGCAGCTCGCCGAGGGTTTCGGGCTCGCAGAGGAGCTTGTGCTTGAGGAGGGTGCCCTCTCGGCACCCGGCCGTAGTACTCGATGGCTCGCACCTCGTGCGCCTTCACAGAGTTTGAGCTCGCCCGGTAGCGTGAGATAGTCGCGCGTCGATTCCTCGGGCCTTGCACGACAAGGAGAGCTGGCGCGGAGGTCGCTTGTGCGTCTTTGGTGAAGTTGCGAATGAAGGCTTCGTGAAGTCGACCCAGCTGTTGATGCTGCGGGGCTTCAGTTGTTCAGCCATGTCCGGCCGTGCCTTGGAGCATGAGGGGAACATACTTGACGGCGACTTCGCTTGTTGCCGTTAGCGATCTTGACGACGTAGAGTAGTCTATCAGCCAATCTTCCGCTTCACGGAGCCGTGTATTTGGGCGTGTCTCGAGGGAGCGTGAACCCTTTGGGGAAGGGCTCGTTTACGATCGCGGGCCCGGCAAGGCGGGCCCGGGCCGTTCTTCTTCTAACGCCAGGATCTGTGGAGTCGGTCGATCCGGTGGCGGCGTCGTTTTCTCCGACTCCTCTCGGCGATCGAGGCGATCTCCTAGAGTCGGATGCTCGACAGCGGCGGGAGACTTCGCCGTTTTCCGAGGCGGGGGAAGCAGATAATCATCTCGCCGCTCCACCGCTCTGGGGCGGCCATCTTGGTCTCGCTCGATGGAGATGCGAGTCCGACTGTGGCTTGCAGCCGGCTCCTTCTCCCTCCTCCCGCGGACTCCGCCAGTCGGCGTCCGGGAGGTCGCGCCTTGATCTCGGCGAGGGGGCAAGTCATCATTCTTCTGTTGCCGCGTGTCAGCGCGGCCGCCTGCCGCGTTCTGCGCAGCAACCGCGTCGAGGAGCTGCTGGACTCGCTCCGTCATCACACGGCGCTCTTCGCCGTCGAGGTCCTCGCTTCGCCGCCGCTTGGCGCGCGGATGTTCTCCGCAGGGGTGGCGTAGACGGGGCGCTTCGCCCCGAACAGATCGGCGATGGCCGCGCCACGCTCTCGGACCGCGCCAAGACGGCTCGGCCCACTCGGAGCCGGCGAGCCACCTACAGCGCGATCCACCTCGCTGGTACGCTTGAGAAAGCGCCTCATGCTTGCTAACTTCTTGGCGCTTCGATAAGCTGAAGGCGGCGTTCTTCCAAGATCTGCGTCCGCGTCCTCTGGAGGGGCGCGACAGTTCTTCGAGGCCGCAGCAGCGGGTCTGGGCGTTTTCTCCGAGTGCTCGCCGTGGCGATGACGAGCACCTCCGTGACGGCGCTTCCGCCGCTCTCCTCGTCTGAAGCGGCTCGTCGTGAGACCACCACGCTGGTGGGGAAGGTATCAAGCGATCTGGCGCCGGAGTCGACCAAAGATCGGGTCGGAAGAGCCTACGGACTCCAAGTCACGGCGGGCTCGCCGGCGACTTGAAGTTGGTCAAGGAGGCCCGCGAGGAGGTTTCGGGGCCACCAGCGTCGGTGCTTTCGCGCTGGCTCGTCGGAGAGGCGACCTCACCGAGGAGTTCGGCGAGGCCGCTTCGCTCAGACGGCTTCGACGCCGCTGCAGCAAGCCGACGCAGAATTTATCTGGCGAAGCCGGGCTGGCTGCGCCGCCAGGAGGAAGAGGGTTCCGCCCGAGCAGATCTCCGGACGACGGTGCACCTCGCCCCACGATGGGCGCCAAATGTCGGGGGTTAGGTGCGACATATGCCAACGGGTGGCTTATCATGGTGGGGGCGAGTAGAACGTCGCCGGTGCCTGGAAACGGGATGAGGCGAAGACATGCACGCCGGCGAATCTTACCCAGCTTCGGGGCTCTCCGAGGAGATAATACCCCTACTGCTGCTCTGCGGGGTCTCCGCATGGTCACTATGGGGTGATAGTACAAGGGTGCTCCTCGAGCTGTGTGGAGGCAGGAAGGAGCAAGGCTAGCTCTTTCCCTCTTGCTATATGTCTAGGAAACCTACTCAGGGCCGAACCCTTTGCATGGGTGCCCCGGGGGGTTTATATAGGCCTACCCCCCGGGGGTACAAGGGTAATCTGACTGGGCGTGGCCCCCAGTCGTCAGTCTCTCTTGCAGCCGTCTTCTCCGCTGATTGGGCCCGCCGATTGATCAAGGGTCCATGAACAGCTGAGTAATCAGGCAAGACTCGATGATGCAGCTCGGTCGTGGGGTCGTGGGAACAAAGCCCGCCGTCAGTGATCACTGCCACTCCCCGTCCAATCTGGTTTATGGCTTGTGGGCCTCGCCAGAGGCGGCCGACTCGGGTGGCCGACTCTGTAGGGCCATCTTGGACTCTCCGCCGAGCTCTTCTATCTCACCGACGGAGGGCCGGCGATCTCCGGCCAGACGCGCCGTCGTGGTACAAAGGCTGCGCACTGTGGCTGAGGTCGAGGTGGCATGGCACAGGCGCCTCACCGGAGATCTCCTCGTGACTGCTCATCAGAGCCATGCCCCCTCTCGTGGGTCCGAGGGGACAGCCACGACGGGCTGTACTCTGCGTTGGCTTTCGTGGAAGGTCGTGGGCCGACTCTCAGAGTCGGCCCCTGGAGAGGTCGCAAGCCCGGAGTCGGCTTGGTCTGGAGTCGGTCCCTGGAGGGGACTCGGTTTCTTCGAAGGTCGCCAGCTGGGACTCGGCCTTCTCGAAGGTCGCCCTGCTGGGATTCGGCTGAGGGGCGCGGCCTGCCCCGATGTCTTGAAAGATCTTGGGTCCTGGGTCTGCCTACCCATGGCCCATTACTCCGACAGTATGCTTGAAGTATTATTATTTTTATGTCAAATGATAGACCATTGCTTTGAATCACTCGTATCTTAATATTCATGCCATGATTAGACACATGATCAAGATTATGCTAGGTAGCATTCCACATCAAAAATTATCTTTTTTATCATTTACCTATCGAGGACGAGCAGGAATTAAGCTTGGGGATGCTGATACGTCTTCGTCGTATCTATAATTTTTTATTGTTCCATGCCAACATTCTACAACTTTCATATTCTTTTGGCAACTTTTTATACTATTTTTTGGGACTAACATATTAATCCAGTGCCCAGTGCTAGTTCCAATCTGTTGCATGTTTTATGTTTTGCAGAAACCCCATATCAAATGGAGTCCAGATGGGATAAAAATGGACGGAGAATTATTTTGGAATATTTGTGATTTTTGGGAGGAAGAATCAACGCGAGACGATGCCCGAGGTGGCCACGAGATAGGGGCCCACGCCCACTTAAAGTGGGCGCCCCCACCCTCGTGGGCCCCTTGTAAGGCGGTTGATGCCCTTCTTTGGCCGCAAGAAAGCTAATTTTTGGAAAATGATCTGGGCGAAGGTTTCAATTCAATCGGAGTTACTGATCTCCAGATATAAAGGAAACAGTGCCAGGGTAGAATTCCAGAACGCAGAAACAGAGAGATAGATCCAATCTCGGAGGGGCTATCGCCCCTCCTAAGCCATGGGAGCCAAGGACCAGAGGGGAAACCCTTCTCCCATCTAGGCAGGAGGTCAAGGAATAAGAAGAAGAAGGGGGGCTCTCTCCCCCTTGCTTCCGGTGGCACCGGAACGCCGTCGGGGGCCATCATCATCACCGCGATCTTCACCAACACCTCCATCATCTTCACCAACATCTCCATCACCTTCCCCCATCTATATTCAGCAGTCCACTCTCCCGCAACCCGCTGTACCCTCTACTTGAACATGGTGCTTTATGCTTCATATTATTATCCAATGATGTGTTGCCATCCTATGATGTCTGAGTAGATTTTCGTTGTCCTATTGGTGGTTGATGAATTGCTATGATTGATTTAATTTGCTTTAGGTTATGTTGCTGTCCTATTGTGACCTCCGTGTTGTGCAAGCGTGAGGGATTCCCGCTGTAGGGTGTTGCAATACGTTCATGATTCTTTTATGGTGGGTTGCTTGAGTGACAGAAGCATAAACCCGAGTAAGGGGATTGTTGCGTACGTGATAAAGGGGACTTGATGCTTTAATGCTATGGTTGGGTTTTACCTTAATGAATCTTTAGTAGTTGCGGACGCTTGCTAGAGTTCCAATCATAAGTGTATATGATCCAAGAAGAGAACGTATGTTAGCTTATGCCTCTCCCACATAAAACCTGCTATCGGTCTAGTAACGTAGTCAATTGCTCAGGGACACTTTCACAACTCCTACCACCACTTTTCCACACTTGCTTTATTTACTTTATTGCATCTTTATCTAAACAGCCCTAGCTTTTATTTACGTGTTCTTTATTATCTTGCAAACGTATCCAACAACACCTACAAAGTACTTCTAGTTTCATACTTGTTCTAGGTAAAGCGAACGTCAAGCATGCGTAGAGTCATATCAGTGGCCGATAGGACTTGAGAGAGTATTTGTTCTACCTTTAGCTCCTCGTTGGGTTCGACACTCTTACTTATCAAAAGAGGCTACAACTATCCCGTATACTTGCGGGTTATCAAGACCTTTTTTGGCGCCATTGCCGGGAAGTCATAGCGTGGGTTTAATATTCTTGTGTGTGCTTGTTTGCTTTATCACTAAGTAATTTTTATTTGCTGTTCTATGTTGTTCTCCATCTTTAGTTATGGATATGGAACACGAAATATCAAAAAAGTGAGGTGTACTTGCTACTCTTGGAGATGGGGAACCTCCTAAAACTCTCGATGGTTATTATGTTCGAAATATTATGTACTACTTTCATAATCCTGAGAAAACCCAACTCAACTTTATAATGGGAGACACGTTGGATCAACGTGAATACTTTAGGGATTATCGCTTGACACAAAAAGGGAAACTATTATGGGATCAAATTCAAATGTTGAAGTGGTATGCTAGGGATCTATGCTTGAGATATGATATTACTTGTTGCTCTAGGATGAAGGCTCCACACCTTCCCCTTTCATGCAAATTTAATGATAATGAAACCTTAGCTTTTTATGCTAATGGTATCTATGATTACCATGATGTTGAACAAATTGAAGAATTTGTTGCTTTTAAGGCTGCTTATGAAATAGAATCTTTGTTTGAAAAGTATGAAGCTTTTGATGATGATGGTGTTTTTAGGCCTGAAAATCTTGCTATACTTAGATATTGCTATGAAAATTATGAATACAATTACAATATTGATGCTTTTATTGAGAAAGTCTCCTCTGTCCAAGAAGAGACTAATATTTTGCAGGAAGCTATGGAAGAAGAAATTGATGAAACTGTGAGCTCATTGGATGAAAAAGATGATGAGGAGAGCGAAGAACAAAAGGAGGAAGACCGGATTGATCACCCGTGCCCACCTTCTAATGAGAGTAACTCTTCAACTCATACATTGTTTAATTCCCCTTCGTGATTACCAAAGGATGATTGCTATGATGATTGCTATAATCCCGTTGATTCTCTTGAAATATCCCTTTTTGATGATGCTTGCTATGCTTGTGGCCAAGATGCCAATATGAATGATGCTTATGGAGATGAACTTGCTTTAGTTCCTTATGTTAAACATGAAATTGTTGCTATTGCACCCACGCATGATAGTCCTATTATCTTTTTGAATTCTCCCAACCACACTATATCGGGGAAGTTGGTGCTTATTAAGGATTATATTGATGGGTTGCCTTTTACTACTACACATGATGATTTTGATGGATATAATATGCATGTGCTTGCTGCTCCTACTTGCAATTATTATGAGAGAGGAACTACATCTCCACCTCTCTATGTTTCCAACATGATAGAATTGCAAGAAACTGTTTATACTATGTGTGCATGAATTGTTCTTTTATGACATGCCGATGCATAGGAAGAGAGTTAGACTTAGTTGTTGCCTGATATATGTTACTTTGTGCTCACTACTAAATTACAAATCATTGTTAATTAAAATTGGCTTTGATATACCTTGGGATCCGGGTGGATTCATTACTTGAGCACGAAATGCCTAGCTAAATGGCTTTAAAGAAAGCACTGCTAGGGAGACAACCCGGAAGTTTTAGAGAGTCATTTAGTTCTGTTGAGTGCTTTTATATAGTTTAATAACACAAAATAAAGAGGGGAACCTAAAAACTTTTCAAATAGGAAAGTGAAAGTGAGAAAGACAAGCATTTTTGAAGTGGGAGCTAGCCTTGAACTTTGCTCATGCTCACGGAAACTTTGTGAATCTTGATTACAGAAACTTTTCAACAAAAATAATTATCCCCTTGTATAATTCCATTGTATTATAAAAATAATGTGTCAAGGTTCGCCTTTAGGATGTTTACAATGCTTGTTGGTTTGTACGGTGCAGGACAGAAACTTTGGCTGTAGTGCACGATTTTACATTTTTAACTAGAACGTCAATTGGTTCTGATTCCTTTTTCACTATCTTTCTATTCAACTTGTTTATTTTTTCTAATTTTGGTAGAATGTTTGGGGTACCAGAAGTATGGTGGACGTTCAGATTGCTACAGACTGTTCTGTTTTTGACAGATTCTGTTTTTGATGCATAGTTTGCTTGTTTTGATGAATCTATCAAATTATATTAGTGGATTAAGCCATGGAAAAGTTATACTACAGCAGACACAATGCAAAAACAAAATATGAATTGGTTTGCAATAGTACTTAGAGTGGTGATTTGCTTTATTATACTAACGGATCTTACCGAGTTTTCTGTTGAAGTTTTGTGTGGATAATGTCTCTAAACGAGGAGGTCTGAATATGTGGAAAAGGAAGAGAGGCCAGAGCTCAAGCTTCGGCATGCCCGAGGCACCCCAAGTAAATATTCAAGGAGACTCAAGCGTCTAAGCTTGGGTATGCCCGGAAGGCATCCTGTCTTTCTTCAACAAGTATCGGTATGTTTTCGTATTCGTTTCGTTCGTGCATTATGTGCAAGTCTTGGAGCATCTTTTGCATTTAGTTTTCACTTTTCTTTTATGCACCATGCTGGTATGAAATATTCCTTGGTTGATTTATAGAATGCTCATTGCACTTCACTTAAATCTTTTGAGTATGGCTTTATAGAATGCTTCACGTGCTTCACTTATATCATTTGAAGTTTGGATTGCCTGTTTCTCTTCACATAGAAAACTGTCAATTGTAGAATGCTCTTTCGCTTCACTTATATTTGTCAGAGCGTGGGCATATCTTTTGTAGAAAGAATTAAACTCTCTTGCTTCACTTATATCTATTTAGAGAGATGACATGAATTGGTCATTCACATGGTTAGCCCTAAAATCCTACATAAAACTTGTAGATCACTGAATATGATATGTTTGGTTCCTTGCAATAGTTTTGCGATATAAAGGTGGTGATATTAGAGTCGTGCTAGTTGAGTAATTGTGAAATTGAGAAATACTTGTGTTGAGGTTTGCAAGTCCCGTAGCATGCACGTATGGTGAACTGTTATGTAACGAAGTTGGAGCATGAGGTGTTCTTTGATTGCTTTCCTTATGAGTGGAGGTCGGGGGTGCGCGATGGTTAACTCCTATGAACCTCCCCCCCCCCCTAGGAGCATGCGTATTAGTACTTTGCTTCAAGGGCAAGTAGACTTTTGCAATAAGTATATGAGTTCTTTATGACTAATGTGAGTCCATGGATATACGCACACTCACCCTTCCACTTTGCTAGCCTCTATTGTGCCGCGCAACTTTCGCCGGTATCATGAACCCATTATTTACCTTCCTCAAAACAGCCACCATACCTACCTATTATGGCATTTCCAAAGCCATTCCGAGATATATTGCCATGCAACTTCCATCATCATCATATACATGACTTGAGCATTCATTGTCATATTGCTTTGCATGATCGTAAGATAGCTAGCATGATATTTTCATGGCTTGTCCATTTTTTGATGTCATTGCTATGCTAGATCATTGCACATCCCTATACACCGCCGGAAGCATTCATATAGAGTCATATCTTTGTTCGAGATATCAAGTTGTAAGTAAATAAAAGTGTGATGATCATCATTATTAGAGCATTGCCCCAGTGAGGAAAGGATGAAGGAGACTATGATTCCCCCACAAGTCAGGACAAGACTCCGGACTTTATGAAAAATAAAAGAGGCCAAAGAAGCCCAAATAAAAAAAGAGGCCAAAGAAGCCCACCAAAAAGAAAGAAAAAAATAGAAAAAATAAAAAAATGAAAAAAAAAATGAAAAAAAAATGAAAAAAAAATGAAAAACAAAAAGAAAAAATGAGAGAAAAAGAGAGAAGGGGCAATGTTACTATCCTTTTACCACACTTGTGCTTCAGAGTAGCACCATGTTCTTCATATAGAGAGTCTCTTGAGTTATCACTTTCATATACTAGTGGGAATTTTCATTATAGAACTTGGCTTTTATATTCCGATGATGGGCTTCCTCAAACGCCCGAGGTCTTCATGAGCAAGCAAGTTGGATGCACACCCACTTAGTTTCTAGTTTGAGCTTTCATACACTTATAGCTCTTAGTGCATCTGTTGCATGGCAATCCCTAATCACTCACATTGATATCTATTGATGGGCATCTCCATAGCCCGTTGATACTCCTAGTTGATGTGAGACTATCTTCTCCCTTTTTTCCTCACAACCACCACCATATACCACCATAGTGCTATGTCCATGGCTTGCGCTCATGTATTGCGTAAGAGTTGAAAAAGCTGAAGTGCGTTAAAAAGTGTGAACCAATTGCTTGGCTGAAACCGGGGTTGTGCATGATGGGAGTATTTTGTGTGATGAAGATGGAGCATAGCCAGACTATATGATTTTGTAGGGATGAGCTTTCTTTGGCTATGTTATTTCGATAAGACATAATTGCTTGGTTGGTATGCTTGAAGTATTATTATTTCTATGTCAAATGATAGACTATTGCTTTGAATCACTCGTATCTTAATATTCATGCCATGATTAGACACATGATCAAGATTATGCTAGGTAGCATTCCACATCAAAAATTATCTTTTTTATCATTTAACTACTCGAGGACGAGCAAGAATTAAGCCTGGGGATGTTGATACGTCTCCGTCGTATCTATAATTTTTTATTGTTCCATGCCAATATTCTACAACTTTCATATTCTTTTGGCAACTTTTTATACTATTTTTTGGGACTAACATATTGATCCAAAGGCTCAGTGCAGCCTCACTGCATTGCATGTTTTATGTTTCGTAGAAACCCCATATCAAACGGAGTCCAAATGGGATAAAAATGGACGGAGAATTATTTTGGAATATTTGTGATTTTTGGGAGGAAGAATCAACGCGAGACGATGCCCGAGGTGGCCACGAGATAGGGGCCCACGCCCACTTTAAGTGGGCGCGCCCCCACCCTTGTGGCCCCCTTGTAAGGCGGTTGATGTCCTTCTTTGGCCACAAGAAAGCTAATTTTTGGAAAATGATCTGGGCGAAGGTTTCAATTCAATCGGAGTTAGTGATCTCCAGATATAAAGGAAACGGTGCCAGGGCGGAATTCCAGAACGCATAAACAGAGAGATAGATCCAATCTCGGAGGGGCTATTGCCCCTCCTAAGCCATGGGAGCCAAGGACCAGAGGGGAAACCCTTCTCCTATCTAGGGAGGAGGTCAAGGAAGAAGAAGAAGAAGGGGGGCTCTCTCCCCCTTGCTTCCGATGGCGCCGGAACGCCGCCGGGGGCCATCATCATCACCGCGATCTTCACCAACACCTCCATCATCTTCACCAACATCTCCATCACCTTCCCCCATCTATATTCAGCGGTGCACTCTCCCGCAACCCGCTGTACCCTCTACTTGAACATGGTGCTTTATGCTTCATATTATTATCCAATGATGTGTTGCCATCCTATGATGTCTGAGTAGATTTTCGTTGTCCTATTGTCGGTTGATGAATTGCTATGATTGATTTAATTTGCTTGTGCTTATGTTGCTGTCCTATTGTGACCTCAATGTCGCGCAAGCGTGAGGGATTCCCGCTGTAGGGTGTTGCAATACGTTCATGATTCTTTTATGGTGGGTTGCTTGAGTGACAGAAGCATAAACCCGAGTAAGGGGATTGTTGCGTACGTGATAAAGGGGACTTGATGCTTTAATGCTATGGTTGGGTTTTACCTTATTGAATCTTTAGTAGTTGCGGACGCTTTTTAGAGTTCCAATCATAAGTGCATATGATCCAAGAAGAGAAAGTATGTTAGCTTATGCCTCTCCCACATAAAACCTGCTATCGGTCTAGTAACGTAGTCAATTGCTTAGGGACACTTTCAACTCCTACCACCACTTTTCCACACTCGCTTTATTTACTTTATTGCATCTTTATCTAAACAACCCCTAGCTTTTATTTACGTGTTCTTTATTATCTTACAAACCTATCCAACAACACCTACAAAGTACTTCTAGTTTCATACTTGTTCTAGGTAAAGCGAACGTCAAGCGTGCGTGGAGTCGTATCAGTGGCCGATAGGACTTGAGAGAGTATTTGTTCTACCTTTAGCTCCTCGTTGGGTTCGACACTCTTACTTATCGAAAGAGGCTACAACTATCTCGTATACTTGCGGGTTATCATCGGGGTGGATGAAATAATGGACGGATTTGAGGGGCTGGAGCTTGAGTACCCTACAGGTGAAGGGGAGTTTCTTCTGGAAAATGCCTTAAGGAGTACCTGTCTATGGAGAAAGGAGATCATCAAGCTTCCAAACTGGACGCCGCCTCAGCATACTCAGTCGGATCCTCAGCAGACTCCTCCTCACAGTCCAACTCTGCTATCTCCGCTGCGTGAGTCGTCTCCGACGCGTCAGCCGTTGTAGGATTGAAAGTATGTCTAGAGGGGGGGGGTGATTAGACTATTTGACCAAATAAAAATCTAGCCTTTTCCCAATTTTAAGTTTTGGCAGATTTTAGCAACCTAGCACTAGTCAAGCAAACAACCTACACATGCAATTCTAAGAGTATAGCAGCGGAATGTAAATCATTGCATATGAAGGTAAAGGGGAGGAGTTTGGAGGGAGCAAACACAATGTATACACGGAGATTTTTGGCGTGGTTCCGATAGGTGGTGCTATCGTACATCCACGTTGATAGAGACTTCAACCCACAAAGGGTAACGACTGCACGAGTCCATGAAGGGCTCCACCCACGAAGGGTCCATGAAGAAGCAACCTTGTCTATCCCACCATGGCCATCGCCCACAAAGGACTTGCCTCACTAGGGTAGATCTTCACAGAGTAGGCGATCTCATTGCCCTTACAAACTCCTTGGTTCAACTCCACAATCTCAACGGAGGCTCCCAAGTGACACCTAACCAATCTAGGAGACACCACTCTCCAAAAGGTAATATATGGTGTGTTGATGTAGAACTCCTTGCTCTTGTGCTTCAAATGATAGTCTCCCCAACACTCAACTCTCTCTCACAGATTTGGCTATGGTGGAAAGATGATTTGAGTGGAAAGCAACTTGGGGAAGGCTAGAGATCAAGATGCTTGTGGTTGGATTGGAATGTCTTGGTCTCAACACATGAGTAGGTGGTTCTCTCTCAGAAAATGAGTAGTGGAAGTGTAGGCATGTTCTGATGGCTCTCTCTGATGGAGAAGGGGTGGAGGGGTATATATATAGCCTCCACGCAAAATCTAACCGTTACACACAATTCCCAAACTCGGTGGGACCGAATGGTTATACTCGGTCAGACCGACTTGGTTCAAAATGTGAATGTTAGGCATTTCGGTGGGACCAACAACATCAACTCGGTGAGACCGATGCGCTAGGGTTAGGGCAAAACCTCATCTCGGTGAGACCGATGCGCTAGGGTTAGGGCAAAACCTCATCTCGGTGAGACTGATCACATGAACTCAGTGAGACCGGTTTCGGTAATAAGAAAATAGAGACTTGGTCAGGCAAACTCGGTGGGGCCGATTGCTCATCTCGGTTAGACCGAAATGTTACGAGAAGGAAATAGAGAGTTTGCAATTCCAACTCGGTGAGACCGATCGCTCACTTCGGTTAGACCGAAATATTACGAAGGGAAACAGAGAGTTTGGATTCCCATCTTGGTGAGACCGAGGTCCCTATAGGTAAGACCGAACTGATTAGGGTTTGTGGATATGGCCATGTCAAGTGAACTCGGTGGCGCCGGATAGATCAAATCAGTGGGGCCGAGTTTGACTTTAGGTTTAGGACATATGTGGAAATGAGAAAGTGGTTGAGGGATTTTGGAGCATATCACTAAGCATTTTGAGCAAGCAAGCCATTAAGCAACACCTCATCCCCTTTTAATAGTATTGGCTTTCCTATAGACTCAACGTGATCTTGGATCACTAAAATAAAAAGTAGAGTCTTCAGCTTTTGCCAATATGTGTCCTTAGCATTTTGAGGGGTCCACCTTTCTAGTCCATGCCATACCAATCATTGAACTTTCTGAAACATTGATCTTGAAAGACTATTAATTCAATGAGCTATATGTTGTTATGAATTACCAAAACCACCCGGGGATTATTTGCACTTTCAATCTCCCCCTTTTTGGTAATTTATGACAACATATAGATCAAAGCTTTGACAAATGATAATATAAATGAAATACATCATCACTTTGAGAAGTATGTGATAAGCAAGAGCTCCCCCTAAATTTGTGCATTATTTAAATTTGCTTTTGAATGCAAATGCACAATCAATTAGGATTATAGGCCACTCTTCCATGTCACATACATCTTGGTGGAGCGCTCAAAATGATAGAATATGGAATATGCACTCATCACCAAAATAAGATATGAATGATCATACATAAGATAAGAATATCATCATTAAGCACAAGCATTAAAGTATGATATTATCAAACATATGATCATAAGAGTACCTCACACACAATCATAAAATATTGTTTCAACCAAACAAGCAAAGCAAATGGAGTAGCAAAAAGAGGCAAAAGAAGCAAGCACTCACTCTCTCGAAGCCTATGATCTATACACTTTCTCCCCCTTTGGCAACAAGTTACCAAAAATCTTTAAAATGCATAGTGCTATGAGGCTCTAAGCACGATCTTCGGGAGTTCCAGAGTGAGAAGGTGGCGTGGAGAGGAGTCCTGCGACGAATACATCCGAAGAGGTATGAGGAGCTGGTGGAGTTGCAACTGGAGGAGCAACAGAGGCTGTAGCTGCTGGTGCTGATGTAGTTGCCCTGGTGTCAATGGCTCGCACAGCTTCAGACCTTTGTACCCTTGGCACTCTCTAAAAGGCGTCTATAGTAGCTCTCCCTCTTCTCTCTTCTGCTTCATCCTAGAGTTGCTCAACTGTAGTCTGAATCTCTGTGACCTTCAAGTCTAGATCATAGAATTTAGTCTCAATGATTGTCTCTAGACTCTCTTGGATCTGAGTAAGGGTTGCCAACCCTTTCTCAATCCTCAAGGTTGCTTGAATGAGATAGCCCAGTTGATCTTGCTTGGATTTCAGGAATACTTGAGAAGCTTCTTTTGCACTTGGAATCTTGGCTGCCTTCTCAGCTCTAGCTTTCTCTTTCTTCTCCTGAGCCTACACAGATGTGGGATGTGATATATCCATGACAACCACATTAGCTTCAAACTCTGGCAGCATGGGAGATGTTACTTGTCCAGAAGGTACATGCTCTTGCCCATCTTGGAGTTGATGAGCATCTAAATTTATGGAGCATAGCCACGTGATCTCTTCTGGTCTGCAGCAGTCCTATTGATTGTCTCAACAATCAATGTCATCACCTTGAACTTTTATAGCGACCCGACCTCAAATGGTCAAGCCTCTATGCATCAGTGCCATCCCTGGATCGGTAATGCTGACACGCACAATACTCAAGGAATTATGACAGACTTCAATCACAGACTTATTACATCGAGTCCTCATAAAGAGTAAGATTACACAATAAAATAATGGATGAAGGCCATGTAAACTAAGTAATTGCGGAAGCTTCAAAGGTAAATGAGTCCATCAACTCCAACGGCATAGCTGAGTGCAAAACAACGACCTATCGCACCTTATTCATCGTCTGAGTAGTATGCAACATGAGACGTTGCAGCCATGTAGGCTAGCACATTGAATATGCTGGCAGAGTTACACAGTAAAGCAATGAAATGAGAGAACTATATCTACATGCAATATTTGGCTGGTGGAGGCTGTAAGTTTATGATTTTGCATAAAGCTAGTTTTCCCCTACAACAAAGGAATAAATTTATTTAACTACTCCCAAGTTGCCCAATGTTTGAGAAGGTAACCCCAACTCAAATCCCAATTAAAAGTATCAACATTAACCCAATAAATTCATTAAGTAAAGTGATGAGATCACATCAGTAATTCAAGTACCAGATACTCAAGATGTCCATAACTGCGGACACGACTAACCATGATTAGTTTATACACTCTGCAAAGGTTTGCGCACTTTTCCCCAGAAGACTCGACCGCATCCATGATCAGATGATCGAGACATAGTCTTTCTGAAGCACTTACTCTCTACTCCTGGCGGACAGGTACACCTACTTTCCCCTACATATGCTAGTCCACCTATTCAAGAGCTCACGCAACTTACTCAACTATGCCAGAGCCCATAATGGTTTGTGGCTGCACACGGAAGTTTATAGCATGAATGATCTTATGATCCCTTTGAGCCTGGGTGGCATACCGAAGGAAAAATCACACGGGTACTCCCGGATTTCCTTAAATAGGCAACACTGGGTTCCCCAGGTGCCTCAACCAATCCACCCAGATGTATATTAAAGTTGTCACCTTCATGTTATCCATGATTAAATAACTCTTAAACTTCCATGTGTAAATCACGACCCAATCCTCGTCTACGAGCATGGTTAAGCAATAATAAGCATAACGTATATTCCCGGGGTGATCGAAAGGTATTAGGTTCCTACCTCATGCACTACAACCAAACCAATTGTTCCCAAATCCTACTCATGCAATTCTTTGAGGAATAATACTAATGCATAGTAAAAATGGGTATAGAAGAGTATGATCAAAGTGTAACTTGCCTTGCCGATTCGTAGTAACAAGCTTCGCACTCCGGGTAATCTAGCATAGACAAACAGTAGCATACATAAGCAATCACTCAAATGAAACAACGAGAAAACTGAGAAAAGATCCAAATCAAACACGAAACAAGCAAACGGCTTAGACTAACAAAAAGTAAAACCTAATAGCATTATTATCATGTGGATTAGATCTTAACAGTAGGTATAAGTGATTAGCTACGATTTGCAAAAAGAAACAACTCAAACGGAGAAATGAAACTCAAAATACGAATGAAACAAGATTTTTTACTAATCTGGACTAAACTCAAATTTTACAATGTCAAAATCATGTTCAAGTTGGTTAACTGAAAAGAACAGAATGATACGAAGATTTAGGCGCTGGTTTCATCTAATTTGGATAAATGAGTAAAAAGTTATGCTAGTTTTAAGATCAGGGGCTAAATCGCGAGAAAACTATTCGCGGATAAGTCCCTGGCCAAAAATAAACTAAAAAGAAAAACTTACGGCGCAAACGTTCGCTAACAGAACTAATCCGACGAAAACCGTCTGTTAAAACGAATGAACGAACGAACATTCGTTAGTTAGGAAAACCCTAAAGAAAAACCGATCTAACTAAACCGAACCGAAATAAACCGGAAATAAACCGAGATCCGGCCGGTCTTATCGGTTCGACGGAAACGACGGTTTTTGACGGCAGCGGCTTCGGCTCCGGCGGCGGCGGGGCAAGGCGAGGCGGCGGCGACGACGACGGCAAGCGGCGGCGGCGGTTAGCGATGTGATGGGTTGCGGCTTGCGGCGGCGGGTTGAGGAGAGGAGGGGTCGGCGGCGCGGGCTTATAAAGGCCTCAGGGGGGATTCGACTTGGGGAAGGGGGCACGCGGCAGCGGTGCGGACGAGGAGTCCGGCTCGGACTCCTCCGGCGGACGGCGGCGACGGCGCTCGGGACTTCGGTCCCGAGTCGGTTCGGCGCCAGCGAGCCGGGCACGCCGCTCTTGGGCAACTGAGCCACCCACCGGTCCAAACTTTTTAAAAACAATTTCACCGCGAAGAAAAAAATCCTAAATAAATGTAAAAAAATTCCAGAAACATTTTTCACCGTCCAAACCTAATATTTAGGACAAGATGAACATTTTTCTGGGCTAAGATGCAATTTTCAAAAATGCAATATTTTTCTAATTCAAATAAAATAGCAAATGAAATACCAATAAATAAATAATTTGATTTTAAAATTCTTTCTCCAATATTTCTCTTAGGTTGAAGAAGTCATATTATCATCTCTCATTTATTTTTATTATTCAAAATAATAGGAGAGAAAAATAATAAAATCAAATTGATCCTCTCTGAAAATTTGAAATAAATTCAAATATTAATTTTGTGAAACCTCCAACTCTCTCCTTGGGTCCTTGAGTTGCTTAAGATTTCTAGGATCACAACAAAATGCAAGAATAAATATGATATGCATACGATGATCTATGTATAACGTCCAAATTGAAAATTGGGATGTTACAAACCTACCCCCCTTAAGATGAATCTTGCCCTCGAGATTCGGGTTGGTTAGCAAAAAGGTTTGGGTGGTCCTTGCAAAGATCTTCTTCTCGCTCCCAGGTGGCTTCTTCCTCAGTATGGTGGCTCCACTGAACTTTACAAAACTTGATAACCTTGCTGCAAGTAACTCGACTGGAAAACTCGAGAATCTTGACTGGCTTCTCTTCATAGGTCAAATCACTATCTAACTGAATTTTTTCCAGTGGCACTGTATCTCTTAGAGGAATATCGACCATCTCTGTGTGGCATTTCTTCAACTAGGAAACGTGAAACACAACATGAACTCCTGACAATCCTTCTGGCAATTCCAACTTGTATGCAACTTCTCCTAGGCATTCCAAAACTCTGTATGGTCCCACAAAACGTGGTGCTAGCTTTCTCTTTACTCCAAAACGTTTCACTGCTCAAAGTGGGGACACACGAAGATATGCTCTATCTCCGACTTTGTAACCTATCTCCTTCCATTTAGTATCCGCGTAACTCTTCTGCCTGGACTGGGCTACCTTGAGTCTATCGCGAATCAACTTAACCTTCTCTACAGAGTCTATGATTAAGTCTGGTCCGAACAACTATCGATCTCCAACTTCATCCCACGATAACAGCGTCCAGCACCTCCTTCCGTACAAGGCTTCGAAAGGGGCCATCTTCAAACTGGCTTGATAACTGTTGTTATAAGAGAACTCCGTATATGGCAAATTATCATCCTAACTAGATCCATAATCTAGCACACAAGCTCTCAACATGTCCTCCAGAATCTGATTGACCCTCTCGATCTGTCCATCTGTCTGTGGATGAAAGGTTGTACTAAACTCTATCCTGGTACCCAAAGTTTCATGCAACTGATTCCAAAACTTTGAAGTGAGCTGGGTTCCTCTATCTGATACAATGGTCCTCGGAACTCCATGCAGACATACAATCTTGGTCATGTATATTTTTGCCAACTTAGCACTCGTATAGGTTGTCTTCACCGGGATGAAATGAGCTATTTTCGTCAAACGATCGACTACAACCCAGATAGAGTCATAGCCTGAATGAGTCCTGGGTAATCCAGTGATAAGATCCATGCCAAGTTTATCCCACTTCCCTTCGAGTAACGGCAATGGCTGTAGCAATCCGGCTGGCTTCTGATGCTCTGCCTTGACTCTCTGACATACATCACATACTGCTACATACTTGGCAATATCCTTCTTCATTCCTGTCCACCAAAAACTTTCTTTCAAATCCAGATACATCTTAGTGTTGCCTGGGTGAATCGAGTACGACGAATCATGGGCCTCCTGCAGAATCAACTTCCTGATCTCGGGGTCATTAGGCACATATATGCGATCTTCAAACCATAAGGTGTCGTGCTCATCCTCACGAAATCCTTTAGCCTTTCCTTTGCTCATCCATTCCTTTATCTCCGCAATCTCTTTGTCAGTCTTCTGGGCTTCTCTGATCTTACCCATCAAAGTGGACTGAATTTCCAATGCTGCAACATAACCTCTCGAAACTATATCTAAGCATATCTCTCGAAGATCATCTGCTAACTCCTTAGGTAATCCTCCGGTTATGAGCATGTTAACATAACTCTTGTGGCTCAACGCATCTGCTACGACATTGGCCTTTCCGGGATGATAGTGCAATTTCATATCATAGTCCTTTATGAGCTCCAACCATCTCCTTTGCCTGAGGTTCAACTCCTTCTGCGTGAAGATGTATTTCAAACTATTATGATCCATGTATACATCACAATGGTTTCCGATGAGAAAGTGTCTCCATGTCTTCAACGCATGCACTACGGCTGCTAACTCCAAATCATGCGTAGCATAATTCAACTCATGAGGTCGAAGCTGTCATGAGGCATATGAAACAACTCTTCCTTCCTGCATAAGCACACCTCCAAGTCCTCAACGTGAAGCATCGCAATATACTTGGTAATCCTTGCGTTGGTCTGGGAGAATCAGCACTGGGGCTGTAACCAAACGTTTATTCAACTCCTGAAAACTGGCCTCACAATCCTCAGTCCATTTAAACTTGGTGTCCTTCTTCAATAACTCCATCATGGGCTTTGCAATGTTGGAGAAATTCTCAATAAACCTCTGGTAATAACCTGCGAGTCCAAGAATACTCCTGATCTGTCCAACTGATGTCGGTGCCAACCACTTAGTGACAGAAGCAACCTTGGTAGGGTCTACTGCTATTCCTTCTCCAGATATAACATGTCCGAGAAGTCCAACTTCCTTTAACCAAACTCGCATTTGTTGAACTTGGCATACAACTGATTTTCTATGAGCTTCTCAAGAACCAAACGCAAATGCTCCTTATGCTCTTCTTCATTCTTCGAGTAGACCAATATATCATCAATGAACACCACGACGAACTTATCCAAAATCTCCATAAACACTTTGTTCATCATATTCATGCAATAGGCAGGTGCATTAGTCAAACCAAATGACATAACGGTATACTCATATAGCCCATACCTTGTGGTAAAAGCTGTCTTAGGTATATCCTGCTCTCGGATCTTCAACTGGTGATAACCTGATCAAAGATCGATCTTGGAGAAAACTTTAGCTCCTTGCAACTGGTCAAACAAATCATTTGATCATCGGTAGAGGGTATTTGTTCTTGATCGTTACTTCATTCAGCACACGATAATCAACAACCATCCTCAAAGATCCATCCTTCTTCTCCCCTAGAAGCACTAGGGCTCCCCAAGGTGATGAACTTGGTCGAATGTAACCTTTCTCCAGTAACTCCTTTATCTGCGTCTTAATTTCCTCTAGATCCTTTGCGGGCATCCGATACAGTCTCTTTGATATTGGTCCGGTGCCTGGCAATAGCTCAATCAAAAACTCAATGTCTCGATCTGGTGGCATGCCTGGTAACTCTTTCGGAAAAACGTCGGGATAATCCTTCACCACCGGTACTTCCTCCTATACAACTCCTGATAAGGAATTCACCTGAGTTCTTCTCGACGCATGTCGAGATACATACTTGATCCTCTTTCCTTCTGGAGTGGTGAGAAGAATTGATTTACTAGCGCAATCATGTTTCCCTCAAACTTGGATAGCCAATCCATTCCTAGTATCACATCCAATGCTTGTGACTCCAGAATAATTAAGTCGGTGGGGAAAACATGTCTACCTATGGTTAGTGGCAACTGATAGCATCCCCTACTAGCCATATACTCCGCTCCTGGGGAACTTATTAACATAGGTGACTTAAGGGCTACAGTTGGAAGGTTATACTTATCCATAAATCCCCTTGATATGTATGAATGCGATGCACCAGTATCGAAAAGAACAAGTGCGGTAAATGCATTAATCAAAAACATACCGATAACTGCATCAGGTTGATCCTCAATCTCCTCCAAACTAACGTGGTTCACCTGACCTTTGGTGAAGGGGTTGGGCTTCTTCGTGGAACCTCCATTGCCATTTCCATTCTTTGCTTCAGGACATTCAGTGTCATAATGTCCAGTCTTCTGGCCCTTGAAATAGGTAATGTGGCTCAGATCCCTCTTGGTTGGTGTTGCGGGGTTGGAACAATTCTGGTTGCTGCTTCCCGCATTCCCGTTGCCATTCTTGGGGCCACTGTGATTGTGCGATCTTGCTTCATTGTGCATATGTCCTCCATGGTTATGGCCTCCATGGTTATGGGTATGTCCTCCCGAGTACGGGGAATAGCGGGGCTTATGCTGAGCTCCTGAAGTGTACCTCCTCTGTCCATACTTCCTCTTGCCATTATAAATCTGTTGCTGCTTGCCTTCAATCATGAGGGCCCTGTCTACCAACTCCTGGTAGTTTTTGAAAGTTGCCACAATCAACTACATGCTCAGCTCATTGTTGAGTCCCTCAAGAAACTTCTCCTGCTTAGCGGCATTTGTGGCTACATCATCTAGGGCATAGCGTGCTAACTTGCTAAACTCATCCACATACTGGCCCACTGTATGCCCTCCTTGGCGCAAGTTGCGAAACTCGTGCTTCTTCATGCTCATAGCTCCTGCTGAAACATGGGCAGTATGTAAAGCCTGCTAAAACAGATCCCAAGTAACTGTATCAATGGGCTAAGTGGCGGTGAAATTCTCCCACCATGATGCTGCGGGTCCATCAAGATGATGTGTGGCAAAGCGCACTCTCTCCGCATCTGTGCATCCTGCAGTGGTCAGCTCTCTTCCAATCTTGCGGAGCCAATCATCTGCAACAATCTTCTCGGTGCTACTAGAGAACACCGGCAGATTCAACCTTAGAAAGCGGGCTAGGTGGTTAACAGGGGGTGGTGGCGGTGGGTTGTTGTTGTTGTTGTTGTTATTGTTGTTGTTGTTGTTGTTGTTGTTGTTGTTGTTGTTGTTGTTGTTGTTGTCTTGGTTCTGGTTCTGAACTAGTATCTGCATCAAGGCATTCTGCTGCTGGATCAACTGAGTGAGCTCCGGTGGGAATGTAAATCCATTGTCATGTCTCGGAGGCATCTAATAGGTTAGAAGGGGTGAAAAAACAGAATAGAATGAGGTCTAAGAGAGATTCACTACCCATATGCTCATGAGACAAACACAATCAATTCACTTCATTCAATAACAGACAAGATTACACAAGCGATCTAACCTATGATTACAAACTCGATCGTTGCTAACTACTTGGAAGAATACTACTAGTTACATGGTGGTCACCTAGATATTTTCATCAGAGGAAGACTCCATAATATCTGCTCCAGCTTCGTCAACGTAGTCGTCATCGCTGTCATCATTTGAATCACTATCCGTGTCGGTGTTGTCCAGGATGATGTAGTCCTCCGAACGGATCTCCTTTGCTGGTTCTCGCTTGATATTCTCCACTGGCAGTCCTACCTTCCTCTTCAGGTCTTCTTGCTTCTCTAGTAGTACGACAATCTCTTCCTCGTATCCATCACATGTAGACTTGAGTTCCTCTTCGAGCTCGTTGTTTCTCTTCACCAGTTTCTTGATCTTCTTCATGTGGATAATTTTTGATTCTCTTGTCGATGAATATGATCTCCCATCTCTTGAATGTAGGCTGCAATTGATCCATCCCTCCTAGTATGAACTATCTCCCATTTTTCATCTCAGCGGCCACATATTTGATAAATGGTATTCTCCATCTCCTTGTGATACACTTCACATATGCGTCCAAAAGTGATATGGGCTGCCATTCTCTTTCCTAAACTCCAGCTTGGTGCATCCAGGTAGAAATCAATAGGCTCCATTGTTGGCGCAAATGTCCTCCCAGGTACCCAGACTTTGATCTTCCAGCGCTCCTCTTCCGGTACAGATGTAGAGAAAGTCCCCATGAAGCTTGGTAGTCCGATGTTCAGATACTTAGTGACTTCCTTCAAGTGTTGTCCAAAAGAGGTGTCGTCATCCGGCTAAGTGAACATGTTCCTGGGATCCACCATCTATAAAGTAGAAATAGAGGAGAATTAGAAATTAGCAGAGAAGAGAAATCTTGTGTCTTATTCTAGTGGTCACGTCCTACAGTTAGCGTGGGCTCTGATACCATCTTGTAGCGACCCGACCTAAATCGGTCAAGCCTCTGTGCATCATCCCTGGATCGGTAATGCTGACATGCACAGTACTCGAGGAATTATAACAGAGTTCAATCACACACTTATTACATCGAGTCCTCATAAAGAGTAAGATTACACAATAAAATAATGGCGGAAGGCCATCTAAACTAAATAACTGCGGAAGCTTCGGAGGTAAATGAGTCCATCAACTCCAACGGCATAACTGAGTGCAAAACAATGACCTATCGCACTTTATTCATCGTCTGAGTAGTCTCCAACATGAGACGTTTCAGCCATGTAGGTCAGCACATTGAATATGCTGGCAGAGTTACACTATAAAGCAATGGAATTCAAGAACTATATCTACATGCAATATTTGGCTGGTGGAGGCTGTAAGTTTATGATCTTGCATAAAGCTAGTTTTTCCCTACAACAAAGGAATAAATTTATTTTACTACTCCCAAGTTACCCAATATTTTAGAAGGTAACCCCAACTCAAATCCCAATTAAAAGTATCATCATTAACCCAATAAATTCATTAAGTAAAGTGATGAAATCACATTAATAATTCAAGCACCAGATACTCAAGATATCCATAACCGGGGACACGGCTAACCATGATTAGTTTATACACTCTTTGGAGGTTTGCGCACTTTTCCCCACAAGACTCGACTGCATCCATGATCGGATGATCGAGACATAGTCTTTCTGAAGAACTTACTCTCTACTCCGGGCGGACCGGTACACCTACTTTCCCCTACATCTGTTAGTCCACCTCTTCAAGAGCTCACGCAACTTACTCTACTATGCCAGAGCCCATAATGGCTTGTGGCTGCACACGGAAGTTTCTAGCATGAATAATCTTATGATCCCTTTGAGCCTGGGTGGAATACCGAAGGAAAAATCACATGGGCACTCCAGGATTTGCTTAAATAGGCAACACTGGGTTCCCGAGGTACCTCAACCAATCCACCCAGATGTATATTAAAGTTGCCACCTTAATGTTATCCATGATTAAATAACTCTCAAACTTCCATGTGTAAATCACGATCCAATCCCCGTCTACGAGCATGGCTAAGCAATAATAAGCATAACGTATATTCCCATGGTGATCAAAAGGTATTAGGTTCCTACTCATGCACTACAACCAAACCACATGTTCCTAAATCCGACTCATGCAATTGTTTGAGGAATAATACCAATGCATAGTAAAAACCGGGTATAGAAGAGTATGATCAAAGTATAACTTACCTTGCTGACGACCTGCAAACTCTAGAGATTCGTAGTAACAAGCTTCGCACTCCGAGTAATCTAGCGTAGACAAACAGTAGCATACATAAGCAATCACTCAAACGAAACAATGAGAAAAGCGAGAAAAGATCCAAATCAAACACGAAACAAGCAAACGGCTTAGACTAAAAAAAGTTAAACCTAACAGCAGTATTATCATGTGGATTAGATCTTAACAGTAGGTATAAGTGATTAGATATGATTTGCAAAAAGAAACAACTCAAACAGAGAAAGGAAACTCAAAATACGAATGAAACAAGATCGTTTACTAATCTGGACTAAACTCAAATTTTACAATGTCAAAATCATGTTCAAGTTGGTTAACTGAAAAGAACAGAACGATACGAAGATTTAGGCAATGGTTTCATCTAATTGGGATAAACGAGTAAAAAGTTATGCTAGTTTTAAGATGAGGGGTTAAATCACAAGAAAACTATTCATGGATAAGTCCCTGGCCGAAAATAAACTAAAAAGAAAAACCTACGGCGCGAACTTTCGCTAACAGAACTAATCCGACGAAAACCGTCCGTTAAAACAAACGAACGAACGAACGAACGTTCATTAATTAGGAAAACCCTAAAGAAAAACCGAGCTAACTAAACCGAACCGAAATAAACCGAGATCCGGCCGGTCTTACCAGTTCGACGGCGATGACGGTTTTTGACGGCGGCAGCTTCGGCTCCGGCGGCTTTGATAGCGGCGGCGGTGGTTGCGGCTTGCAGCGGCGGGTTGAGGAGAGGAGGGGGCGGCGGCGCGGGCTTATAAAGGCCACGGGGGGGATTCGACTTGGGGAAGGGGGCACGCGGCGGTATGCGGACGAGGAGTCCGGCTCGGACTCCTCCAGCGGACGGCGGCGGCGGCGCTCGGGACTTCGGTCCTGAGTCGATTCGGCCGCCAGAAGCGGCATGGCTCGCCAAGATGGGCGGCTGGCTTCGCCCGATCGGTCCAAACTTTTTTTCAACAATTTCACCGTGAAGGAAAAAAATCCTAAATAAATATTAAAAAATTCTAAAAAAATCGAGAAACAATTTTCACATCCAATCCTAATATTTAGGACAAGATGAACATTTTTTTGGGCTAAGATGCAATTTTCATAAATGCAATATTTTTCTAATCCAAATAAAATAGCAAATAAAATACCAATAAATAAATAATTTGATTTTAAATTCTTTCTCCAATATTTCCCTTAGGTTGAAGAAGTCATATTATATTCTCTCATTTATTTTTATTATTGGAAATAATAGGAGAGAAAAATAACAAAATCAAATTTATCCTCTCTTCAAATTTGAAATAAAGTCAAATATGAATTTTGTGAAACCACCAACTCTCTCCTTGGGTCCTTGAGTTGCTTAAGATTTCTAGGATCACAACAAAATGCAAGAATAAATATGATATGCATATGATGATCTATGTATAACATACAAATTGAAAATTGGGATGTTACAACTTTTCAGGCACATCAAACATATGCAGCAGATTTATTGAATGCCCTCTGATCATCCTGTCATCTCCAGACTTGGGCAGCAAGGTGTGTGTGAGAATTGTGTTGATTGTTGGTAGACCTGACAACAGATAATAAACAGACCCAAACTTGTGGGTGTCCAAGGCAGCAGCTGGGATTTCCTTGTGCATATGTGCCATGGGGTCATGTCCCTTCCTTGGCTTAGCGTACACATCTATATCGCCATCAAGCTCTTCTGGGGCATTTATCAGCTTTGCCCACTCATCCACAGTTGATTAGTACCTGGTACCCTCTATCATCCACATAATTTTACCATCGGGGTAAAAGTGTGCTGTGGAGTAGAACTACATGATCAACTCATCATCCATTTTCTTAACTTCTGGCCAACAAATGCATCAACCCCTATTAATCTGAAGCTCTCATGGACTCCTGGGAAGTGATCTTCATTGTTGTCAATGTACTCCCAGTCGACCCATCTCATGTCACTGACTATAGGCTTCTTGTCAAGCAACACAGTCTCATAGAAGTCTTGTTGTTCCTTTGTGTGGAACCTGTAGTCAACAGTTGTTCTCCTTCTAATGGCATATGGGTCATTCTTCCTCCATAGCCCGAGACTTGCATCCTTCCTCAGCTTCATGTTTTCAATAACAGGGTGAGTGTCATCGTGATCAGGAATCTTGGGCTTCAACTTTCTGAGCACTTGCTCTTCTTCTTCTTCTTCCATTTCAGGCACTGGGGCCTTGTTCTTTTTAGTAGCTAATATGTTTCTGGTGGATCTCTTTGGGGCTCGAGCAGCAACCTTGGGGCAGATTTGTGCTTTGAAGGAGTAGCCCCTGATCTGATTGCATCTCCCATCAGTTTTTGAGCCTTGGCAGGAGGTGCCTCTTGCTCTTCATCTTCAGTTGGGTCTCTGATCATTGAAGATCTCCCAATGACTCTGGCCATTGTCTTCTTGACCCTCTCCTTCCTCTTCTTGCCCTCACTATCCTCCTTGGGTTCAAGAGTGAACGCCATGATCTCTTGGGTTGAGGCTCTGGCTTTGGACATGGGAACTCTTCTTGCTGGAGCTTTTGTCTTTGATCCTGGCTTGAGATTTGCAGCAATGCCAGTTTCCTTCTTGTCTCCTTTCCTCTTAGAAGAGACTTCCTCATCAATCACAAAATCTTCATCCTCGGAATCAGATGTCTCCTTCTTCCTCTGCCTAGTTGCAGCTTTTGGCAGGTTGCTGGGAGTGCTTCTGCTCCCATCATATTGACTGCTCTCAGAGGGACTGGCGCCCTCACTCATCTGAACCCGTTCCTCTGACATATTCTGGCTATCATTGTTGTCAGACATGCTGAAAGCTGAAAGCTGACCCTATGAATAGATATAGATGAGATAGAGTGGATTGATACGTCTCCAACGTATCTATAATTTTTGATTGTTCCATGCTATTATATTGCTCGTTTTGGATGTTTATGGGCTTTACTTTACACTTTCATATCATTTTTGGGACTAACCTACTAACTGGAGGCCCAGCCCAAATTGCTGCTTTTTTGCCTATTTCAGTGTTTCGAAGAAAAGGAATATCAAACAGAGTCCAAACGGTATGAAACCTTCGGGAGGAATCTTTTTGGAACAAACGCAATCCAGGGGACTTGGAGTGGAAGTCAAGCAACAAGCGAGGCGGCCACGAGGGTGGAGGGCGCGCCCACCCCTACTGGGCGCGCCCCCGCCTCGTGGGCCCCTCGAGCGTCCACTGACCTACTTCTTCCACCTATATATACCCACGTACCCTGAAACCATCGAGGAGCACAACGAAAATCTAATTCCACCGTCGTAACCTTCTGTATCCGTAAGATCCCATCTTGGAGCCTTCGCCGGTGCTCCACCGGAGGGGGAATCGACCATGGAGGGCCTCTACATCATCTCCAAGGCCCTTCCGATGAGTTGCGAGTAGTTTACCATAGACCTTCGGGTCCATAGTTATTAGCTAGATGGCTTCTTCTCTCTCTCTTTGAATCTCAATACAAAGTTCTCCTTGGTCTTCTTGGAGATCTATTCGATGTAACTCTTTTTGCGGTGTGTTTGTCGAGATCCGATGAATTGTGGGTTTATGATCAAGTTTATCTATGAGAAATATTTGAATCTCCTCTGAATTCTTTTATGTGTGATTAAGTTATCTTTGCAAGTCTCTTTGAATTATCAGTTTGGTTTGGCCTACTAGATTGATCTTTCTTGCAATGGGAGAAGTGCTTAGCTTTGGGTTCAATCTTGCTGTGTCCTTTCCTAGTGACAGCAGGGGCAGCAAGGCACGTATTGTATTGTTGCCATCAAGGATAAAAAGATGGGGTTTATATCATATTGCACGAGTTTATCCCTCTACATCATGTCATCTTTCTTAATGCCTGTTCTCATGAACTTAATAATCTAGATGAATGCTGGATGGCGGTCGATGTGTGGAGTAATAGTAGTAGATGCAGGCAGGAGTCGGTCTACTTGTCATGGACGTGATGCCTATATACATGATCATGCCTAGATAATCTCATAATTATTCGCTTTTCTATCAATTGTTCGACAGTAATTTGTTCACCCACCGTAATACTTATGCTATCTTGAGAGAAGCCACTAGTGAAACCTATGGCCCCCGGGTCTATCTTTTATCATATAAGTTTATCATCTACTTTTATTTGCATCTTTACTTTTCCAATCTATATCATAAAATACCAAAAAAATTATCTTATCATATTATCTCTATCAAATCTCACTTTCGCAAGTGGCCGTGAAGGGATTGACAACCCCTTTATTGCATTGGTTGCGAGGTTCTTGTTTGTTTGTGTAGGTGCGTGGGACTTTTGAGGAGCCTCCTACTGGATTGATACCTTGGTTCTCAAAAACTGAGGGAAATACTTACGCTACTTTGCTGCATCACCCTTTCCTCTTCAAGGAAAACCAACGCAAGCTCAAGACGTAGCAAGAAGGATTTCTAGCGCTGTTGCCGGGGAGGTCTTCGCTCAAGTCAAGACATACCAAGTACCCATCACAAACTCATCTCCCTCGCATTACATTATTTGCCATTTGCCTCTCGTTTTCCTCTCCCCCACTTCACCCTTGCCGTTTTATTCGCCCTCTCTTTCCCAATCCCCTCTCTCTCTCTCTTGCTTGCCTTCCTGTTGCCATGGCCGAACCAAAAAGAACTAAGGGTACTTTCCAGGGTTTCGGTACCTTGGACAATCCCTCTATCCTCTTTATGCTCATAAATAATGATGCTATGGAAAGACCTACCGGGGTTACCAATGAGAGTTTCAATAATTTTGATGAAGATGACTCCGGAATTTTTCGTTATTTACTTGATGAGTCTTTAAAAGATGCTTGGGACAGGTTATTAAGGATTCGGGCTAGCTATGTACCACAATATCAAATTGAGGTTTACTTAAAAAGTTTCTATGTTGGCTTACTCGCTTCTTTCAAGCAAGTTCTATATTCTATTTTTGAAGGAGGTTTTCTTGAAGGCGATGCTATAGATACCTATGAAAAAATGAAAACTATATTTGGGCACCCTATAAATGATAAGGTTGAATCTACCACTCTCTTATGCTTTTATCAAAACGAAATTATTAAAGAGATGAAGGCTAGCCTAGATGCAAATTTCCGTAACGTGCTTAATCTTACTTCCTCCATTAATGGAAATGTGCTTTCCCAAAATAGAAAGATGAATGCCATAGAAAGGAAATTCTCTTTCCTTTCCGAGTGCCAAAGATGGCACTACTTAAATCTATCCTCGCTTTTATGCCTAGCTAGGGGCGTTAAACGATAGCGCTAGTTGGGAGGCAACCCAATTTTATATTTTTTTTGCTTTTTTCTTCTGTTTAGTAATAAATTTTTCATCTAGCTTCTGTTTAGATGTGTTTTTCGTGTTTTAATTAGTGTTTGTGCCAAGTAAACCTATAGGATAACCTGTGGTGATAGTTAATTTGATTCTGCTGAAAAACAGAAACTTTGCACGCACGAAAATAATTTTAGTAATTCACATAAATGTGATTTTGCGTTTATTATTTTTCCTGTAGATCAATAGAAAAATTTACCAGGACTTCCTATTTTAGTAGGATTTTTAGAGTTCCAGAAGTATTCGAGAGTTACAGATTTCTACAGACTGTTCTGTTTTTGACAGATTCTGTTTTTCGTGTGTTGTTTGCTTATTTTGATGCATCTATGGCTAGTATTGAGTGGTATGAACCATAGAGAAGTTGGAATACAGTAGATTTAGCACCAATATAAATAAAGAATGAGTTCATTACAGTACCTTATGTGGTGGTTTTTCTTTCTTGCACTAACGGAGCTTATGAGATTTCCTGTTGAGTTTTGTGTTATGAAGTTTTCAGGTTTTGGGTTAAGATTTGATGGATTATGGAATAAGGAGTGCCAAGAGCCTAAGCTTGGGATGCCCATAACACCCCAAGATATTCAAGGATAACCAAAAACCTAAGCTTGGGGATGCCCCGGAAGGCATCCCCTCTTTCGTCTTCGTCTATCGGTAACTTTACTTGGAGCTATATTTTTATTCGCCACATGATATGTGTTTTGCTTGGAGCGTCTTGTATGATATTAGTCTTTGCTTTTTAGTTTACCACAATCATCCTTGCTGTACACACCTTTTGGGAGAAACCCACTTGATTGGAATTTATTAGAATATTCTATGTGCTTCACTTATATCTTTTGAGCTAGATAGTTTTTGCTCTAGTGCTTCACTTAAATCTTATAGAGCACGACGGTGGCTTGATTTTGTAGAAATTGTTAATCTCTCATGCTTCACTTATATTATTTTGAGAGTCTCTTATAACAGCATGGTATTTGCTATGGTTATAAAATTGGTCCTAGAATGATGTGCATCCAAGTTGGGTATAATAAAAACTATCATAGGAAGTCAATTGGATGCTATGATCAATTTGATACTTGATAATTGTTTTGAGATATGGAAGGTGGTGATATTAGAGTCATGCTAGTTGGGTGATTACGAATTTAAAGAATGCTTGTGTTGAAATTGGCAAGTCCCGTAGCATGCATGTATGGTAAAAGTTGTGTAACAAATTGAAACATGAGGTGTTCTTAGATTGTCATCCTTATGAGTGGCGGTCAGGGACGAGCGATGGTCTTTTCCTACCAATCTATCCCCCTAGGAGCATGCGCGTAGTGCTTGGTTTTTGATGACTTGTAGATTTTTGCAATAAGTATATGAGTTCTTTATGACTAATGTTGAGTCCATGGATTATACGCACTCTTACCCTTCCATCATTGCTAGCCTCTTCGGTACCGTGCATTGCCCTTTCTCACCTTGAGAGTTGGTGCAAACTTCACCGGTGCATCCAAACCCCATGATATGATACGCTCTATCACATATAAACCTCATTATATCTTCCTCAAAACAGCCACCATACCTACCTATTATGGCATTTCCATAGCCATTCCGAGATATATTGCCATGCAACTTTCCACCGTTCCGTTCATCATCATGAAACGCATCATCATTGTCATATTGCCTTGCATGATCATGTAGTCGACATCGTATTTGTGGCAAAGACACCTTCATAATTTTCATACATGTCACTCTTGATTCATTGCCCATCCCAATACACCGCTGGAGGCATTCATATAGAGTCATATCTTGTTCTAGTTTTGAGTTGTAATCCATGAGTTGTAAATAAATAGAAGTGTGATGATCATCATTATTAGAGCATTGTCCCCCCCCCAAAAAAAGAGAAGGGCAAAAAGAAAAAAAGAAGGCCCAAAATAAATAAATAAATGAATAAATAAAAAGGGGGCAATGTTACTATCCTTTTCCACACTTGTGCTTCAAAGTAGCACCATGTTCTTCATATAGAAAGTCTTTTATGTTGTCACTTTCATATACTAGTGGGAATTTTTCATTATAGAACATGGCTTGTATATTCCTACGATGGGCTTCCTCAAAATGCCCTAGGTCTTCGTGAGCAAGCAAGTTGGATGCACACCCACTTAGTTTCTTTTGTTGAGCTTTCATACATTTATAGCTCTAGTGCATCCGTTGCATGGCAATCCCTACTCCTCATGTTGACATCAATTGATGGGCATCTCCATAGCCCGTTGATTACCCTCGTTAACATGAGACTTTCTCCTTTTTTTTCTCCACACAACCTCCATCATCATATTCTATTCCACCCATAGTGCTATATCCATGGATCACGCTTATGTATTTTGTGAAAGTTGAAAAAAGTTTGAGATTATTTAAGTACGAAAAAATTGCTTGGCTTGTCATCGGGGGTGTGCAAGATGGGAGCAATTTTTGTGTGACGAAAATGAAGCATGACCAAACTATATGATTTTGTAGGGATGAACTTTCTTTAGCCATGTTATTTTGAGAAGACATGATTGCTTAGTTAGTATGCCTGAAGTATTACTATTTCTTATGTCAATATGAACTTTTATTTTGAATCATTTGGATCTGAACATTCATACCACAATAAAGAAAATTACATTGAGAATTATGCTAGGTAGCATTCCACATCAAAAATTCTATCTTTTATCATTTACCTACTCGAGGACGAGCAAGAATTAAGCTTGGGGATACGTATCCAACGTATCTATAATTTTTTATTGTTCCATGCTATTATACTACCCGTTTTGGATGTTCATGGGCTTTACTTTACACTTTTATATAATTTTGGGACTACCCTACTAACCGGAGGCCCAGCCCGAATTGGTGGTTTTTTTGCTATTTCAGTGTTTCGAAGAAAAGGAATATCAAATGGAGTCCAAACGGAATGAAACCTTCGGAAGTGATCTTTTTGGAACAAACACAATCCAGGAGACTTGGAGTGGAAGTCAAGCAACAAGCGAGGCGGCCACGAGGGTGGAGGGCGCGCCCACCCCTACTAGGCGCGGCCCCCTGCCTCGTGGGCCCCTCGAGTGTCCACCGACCTACTTCTTCCTCCTATATATACCCATGTACCCTGAAACCATCGAGGAGCACCACGAAAACCTAATTCCACCGCCGTAACCTTCTGTATCCGTGAGATCCCATCTTGGAGCCTTCGTCGGTGCTCCGCCGGAGGGGGAATCGACCATGGAGGGCCTCTACATCATCTCCAAGGCCCTTCCGATGAGTTGTGAGTAGTTTACCACAGAACTTCGGGTCCATAGTTATTAGCTAGATGGCTTCTCTCTCTCTCTTTGAATCTCAATACAAAGTTCTCCTCGATCTTCTTGGAGATCTATTCGATGTAACTCTTTTTGTGGTGTGTTTGTCGAGATCAGATGAATTGAGGGTTTATGATCAAGCTTATCTATGAGAAATATTTGAATCTCCTCTGAATTCTTTTATGTGTGATTAAGTTATCTTTGCAAGTCTCTTTGAATTATCAGTTTGGTTTGGCCTACTAGATTGATCTTTCTTGCAATGGGAGAAGTGCTCAGCTTTGGGTTCAATCTTGCGGTGATCTTTCTCAGTGACAGCAGGGGCGGTAAGGCACATATTGTATTGTTGCCATCGAGGATAAAAAGATGGGGTTTATATCATATTACATGAGTTTATCCCTCTACATCATGCCATCTTTCTTAATGCGTTACTCTGTTCTTATGAACTTAATACTCTAGATGCATGCTGGATGGCGGTCAATGTGTGGAGTAATAGTAGTAGATGCAGGAAGGAGTTAGTCTACTTGTCATGGACGTGATGCCTATATACATGACCATGCCTAGATAATCTCATAATTATTCGCTTTTCTATCAATTGCTCGACAGTAATTTGTTCACCCACCGTAATACTTATGCTATCTTGAGAGAAGCCACTAGTGAAACCTATGGCCCCCGGGTCTATCTTTTATCATATAAGTTTATCATCTACTTTTATTTGCATCTTTACTTTTCCAATCTATATCATAAAATACTAAAAATATTATCTTATCATATTATCTCTATCAGATCTCACTTTCGCAAGTGGGCGTGAAGGGATTGACAACCCCTTTATTGCGTTGGTTGCGAGGTTCTTGTTTGTTTGTGTAGGTGCGTGGGACTGATGAGGAGCCTCCTACTGGATTGATACCTTGGTTCTCAAAAACTGAGGGAAATACTTACGCTACTTTGCTGCATCACCCTTTCCTCTTCAAGGAAAACCAACGCAAGCTCAAGATGTAGCATGGATGAGCATCACAAAGTGCAGAGATTTTGCAAAACAAATGAGTCAAAAACTTAGTTTGAATTTTCTACTGAAGTCATTTCAAAGCTACTGATTTCCTGAATTCGGTGACACCGAAGTAACATTCAGTGTCTAAACTAGTGAACTCGGTCAAACCGAGGCACAGTTCGGTGACACCGATATTGCTAGGGTTTCACAAAGTCCTAAACTCGATCACACCGATTTGCAAGTTTCAGTCAGACCGAAAATCATAGTGCAATGGCCTAGGCCAAATCGATGGGAACATTTCTACAACTCGGTCGGTCTGAGATGAAATCGGTGGAAACCTAACCCTAAATTTTTGAATCATATCTAATCTAAAGGAGGTTTTTGCTGGATAGAATAGTTTCAATCCTGGCAAGAATCATGGCATTACCTTTGTGCTAAGAATCAGAGTGAGAAAGCACAAAGGATCGAACTCATACCCTAACTTGGCGGTGAGTTCTCTACGGCGAGAACGGCGGAGGAGATCCCGTTGATGGCGGCGGAGACCAGCGGCAGGAGGACGCTGGCGACGGAGGCGATGATCCGGAGACCTGGAGTTGGCAGAGCTGGACAACGCGGGCGAAGGGTTTTCGAAGAAATTTCAAAAAATTCGACCCGTGGGTAATATATATATCCAGACCCTGTTGGTGAGACCGAGTGGAACAACTCGGTGGCACCGAGATGCAAAATCACAAGCGGTTACTGTAACTCGGTGAGACCGAAGTGTTGAAATCGGTTGCACCAAGATTGAAACCTAGATCAACTTAATGAACCACGGTGTGACTGAAAGGAATGAATCAGTCGGACTAAGATGCATCAAGAGGTTTTAGAAGTTTAAGTCTATGACGAATCAGTGGATCCGAGTGCTCCTAACCCGGAGGGTTCAAATCTGACTTAGATCGAACTTTGTGATGTAGCATGAATAGAGTTTGAGACGAGAAAAGCATAGATAGCTAGAGGAAATACTTAGGCATTCTTGTCCATCCATTTGACAAAATAAGAGACCAAACAATCAAAACAACAAATGGATGTCCTCGAATGGAGAAAATTATGCAACCAACATGCTCACACAATAAGATAGCAAATGAAATATGTGGCAAAGCACGCACAAACACTCTAGCATCTATCAAGCAATTGGCGATGACTATGCCATCTATATATGAGTATATTGACTTAGGAGTCAAATGAGAACATTTGATCATAGGTCATACTCATCGTTTAAGCACAAGTGGGGTTACCACTTTTACATAAAGCATTGTTGTGTTCACACCATTAGAGTTGCTTTAGCTCAATTCTTAGAGCAAAGCTCCCCCTAGATGTGATATCCCCTTTTAGAGGGATGAACTAACCTTGGGTTTTGTCGATGATGACTTCATGTAGATGTTGAAGATGTGGATGCTCAAAGTTGATGTATATCATTTGGAGCAATCCATTGGAGTGACTAGCACTTTCAATACCTACATGGGTCAGCCTACTACCTCTTGAGCTTGCATTGGTTTTCCCTTGAAGAGGAAAGGGTGATGCAGCAAGTACCGTAAGTATTTCCCTCAGTTTTGAGAACCAAGGTATCAATCCAGTAGAAGATGACGCACAAGTCACCGAATACCTGCACAAACAATCAAGAACTTGCAACCAACGCGATAAAGGGGTTGTCAATCCCTTCACGGTCACTCGCAAAAGTGAGATCTAATAGAGATAATAAGGTAAATATTTTTGATATTTTTTATGTATAGATTGGAAAGTAAAGATTGCAAAATAGTAGATTGGAAACTAGCAAGATCATGAACATAGGCATCACGTCCGTGTCAAGTAGACGGACTCCTGTCTGCATCTTCTACTATTACTCCACACGTCGACCGCTATCCAGCATGCATCTAGAGTATTAAGTTCATATAGAACGGAGTAATGCATTAAGCAAGATGACATGATGTAGAGGGATAAACTCAAGCAATATGATATAAACCCCATCTTTTTATCCTCGATGGCAACAATACAATACGTGCCTTGCTGCCCCTACTGTCACTGGGAAAGGACATGCAAGAATGAACGCAAAGCTAAGCACTTCTCTCATGGCAAGAAAGATCAATCTAGTAGGCCAAACAAAACCAATAATTCGAAGAGACTTGCAAAGATATCAAATCATGCATATAAGAATTCAGAGAAGAACCAAATAATAATCATAGATAACCTTGATCATAAATCCACAGTTCATCGGATCTCGGCAAACACACCGCAAAAGAATATTACATCGAATAGATCCCCAAGAACATCAAGGAGAACTTTGTATTGAGAATCAAAGAGAGAGAAGAAGCCATCTAGATAATAACGATGGACCTGAAGGTCTGTGGTAAACTGCTCACGCTTCATCGGAGAGGTCATGTTGTTGATGTAGAAGCCGTCCGTGATCAAATCCCCCTCCGGCAGATCGCCGGAAAAGCCCCCAAGATGGGATCTCATGGGTACAGAAGGATGCGGTGGTGGAAAAGTGGTTTCATGGCTCCCCCTGATGTTTTTAGGGTATAAGAGTATATATAGGCGAAAGAACTAGGTCGGTGGAGCTACGAGGGGCCCATGAGGGTGGGGGCGCGCCTACCCCCCGGGCGCACCCTCCTGCCTCGTGGCCTCCCTGTTACGTTTTTGACTTCATCTCCAAGTCTTCTGGTTTGCTTTCGGTCCAAGAAAGATCATTGCGAAGGTTTCATTCCGTTTGGACTCCGTTTGGTATTCCTTTTCTGCAAAACTCTAAAATAGGCAAAAAAACAGAAACTAGCACTCGGCCTTTGGTTAATAGGTTAGTCTCAAAAATAATATAAAAGAGCATATTAAAGCCCACTAAACATCCAAAACAGATAATATAATAGCATGGAACAATAAAAAATTATAGATACGTTGGAGACATATTGAGCATCCCCAAGCTTAATTCCTGCTCGTCCTCGAGTAGGTAAATGATAAAAACAGAATTTTTGATGTGGAATGCTACCTAACATATTTATTAATGTAATTTTCTTTATTGTGGCATGAATATTCAGATCCGAAAGATTCAAGACAAAAGTTTAATATTGACTACTTCAAGCATACTAACAAATCAATCATGTCTTCTCAAAATAACATGGCCAAAGAAAGCTATCCCTACAAAATCATATAGTCTGACTATGCTCTATCTTCATCACACAAAGTATTTAATCATGCACAACCCCGATGACAAGCCAAGCAATTGTTTCATACTTTTGATGTTCTCAATTTTTTTCAATCTTCACGCAATACATGAGTGTGAGCCATGGACATAGCACTATAGGTGGAATAGAATGGTGGTTGTGGAGAAGACAAAAAGGAGAAGATAGTCTCACATCAACTAGGCATATCAACGGGCTATGGAGATGCCCATCAATAGATATCAATGTGAGTGAGTAGGGATTGCCATGCAATAGATGCACTAGAGCTATAAGTGTATGAAAGCTCAAAAAAAGAAACTAAGTGGGTGTGCATCCAACTTGCTTGCTCACGAAGACCTAGGGCACTTTTGAGAAAGCCCATCATTGGAATATACAAGCCAAGTTCTATAATGAAAGATTCCCACTAGTATATGAAAGTGACAACATAGGAGACTCTCTATCATGAAGATCATGGTGCTACTTCGAAGCACAAGTGTGGTAAAAGGATAGTAGCATTGCCCCTTCTCTTCTTTTCTCTCATTTTTATTTGGGCCTTTTCCCTTTTTTACGGCCCCTTTTTTTCTTCTTTTTTTATTTTTCGTCCGGAGTCTCATGTCGACTTGTGGGGGAATCATAGTCTCCATCATCCTTTCCTCACTGGGACAATGCTCTAATAATGAAGATCATCACACTTCTATTTACTTACAACTGAAGAATTACAACTTGATACTTAGAACAAAATCTGACTCTATATGAATGCCTCCGATGGTGTGCCGGGATGTGCCATGATTCAAGAGTGACATGTATGATAGAATTATGAGAAGTGGCTTTGCCACAAATACAATGTCAACTACATGATCATGCAAAGCAATATGACAATGATGGAGTGTGTCATAATAAATGGAACGGTGGAAAGTTGCATGGCAATATATATCAGAATGGCTATGGAAATGCCATAATAGGTAGGTATGGTGGCTGTTTTGAGGAAGGTATATGGTGGGTGTGTGGTACCGGCGAAAGTTGCACGACACTAGAGAGGCTAGCAAAGGTGGAAGGGTGAGAGTGCGTATAATCCATGGACTCACCATTAGTCATAAAGAACTCACATACTTATTGAAAAAATCTATTAGTTATCAAAATGAAGTACTACGCGCATGCTCCTAGGGGGATAGATTGGTAGGAAAACACCATCGCTCGTCCCCGACCGCCACTCATAAGGAAGACAATCAATAAATAAATCATGCTCCAACTTCATCAGATAACGGTACACCATACATGCATGCTACGGGAATCACAAACTTTAACACAAGTATCTATCAAATTCACAACTAATATACTAGCATGACTCTAATATCACCATCTTCATATCTCAAAACAATCATAAAGAATCAAACTTCCCATAGTATTCAATGCACTTTCTATGAAAGTTTTTATTATACCCATCCTGGATGCCCATCATATTGGGACTAATTTTATAACCAAAGCAATTTACCATGCTGTTCTAAAAGACTCTCAAAATAATATAAGTGAAGCATGAGAGTTCAACAATTTCTATAAAATAAAACCACCGCCGTGCTCTAAAAGGATATAAGTGAAGTACTAGAGCAACATTGTCTAGCTCAAAAGATATAAGTGAAGCACATAGAGTATTCTAATAAATCACGAATCATGCGTGTCTCTACCAAAAGGTGTGTACATAAATTATGGTTGTGATAAACTAAAAAGCAAAGACTCAAATCATACAAGACGCTCCAAGCAAAACACATATCATGTGGTGAATAAAAATATAGCCTCAAGTAAAGTTACCGATAGACAAAGATGAAAGAGGGGATGCCTTCTGGGGCATCCCCAAGCTTAGGCTTTTGGTTGTCCTTGAATTTTACCTTGGGGCACCTTGGGCACCCCCAAGCTTAGGCTCTTGCCACTCCTTATTCCAAAATCCATCAAATCTACCAAAAACTTGAAAACTTCACAACACAAAATTCAGCAGAAAATCTCATGAGCTCCGTTAGTATAAGAAAATAAACCACCACTTTAAGGTACTGTAATGAAATCATTATTTATTTATATTGGTGTTAAACCTACTGTATTCCAACTTCTTTATGGTTCATACCCCCCGATACTACTCATAGATTCATCAAAATAAGCAAACAACACACGAAAAACAGAACCTGTCAAAAACAGAACAGTCTGTAGCAATATGTAAGTTTCGAATACTTAGGTAAATCCAAAAATTCTGAAATAAATTTGTGGACGTGAGGAATTTGTCTATTAATCTTCTTAAAAAATAATCAACCTAAAATCACTCTTCTTAGAAAAATGACAGCTATTCTCGTTAGCGCAAAAGTTTCTGTTTTTTACAGCAAGATCGCAAAGACTTCACCCAAGTCTTCCCAAAGGTTCTACTTGGCACAAACATTAATTAAAACATAAAACCACATCTAACTAGAGTCTAGATGAATTATTTATTACTAAACGGGAGTAAAATGTAAAGAACAAAAATAAAATTGGGTTGCCTCCCAACAAGCGCTATCGTTTAACACCCCTAGCTAGGCATAGAAACAAAAATAGATCTAGTATTGCCATATTTGGTATGCAATCCATAAGTGGCTCTCATAGTAGATTCATACAGAAATTTAATTTTCTTCCTAGGAAATAGTTCCATGCCCTTCCATAACGGAAATTGGAATCTAATGTTTCCTTCTTTCATATCAATAATTGCACCAATCATTCTAAGGAAAGGTCTACCAAGAATAATAGGACATGTAGGATTGCAATCTATATCAAGAGCAATGAAATCTACGGGCACATAATTCCTATTTGCAACAATAAGAACATCATTAATCCTTCCCATAGGTCTCTTAATGGTGGAATCCGCAAGATGCAAATTTAAAGAACAATAATCAAATTCACGGAAACGTAGCACATCACACATAGTTTTTGGAATCGTGGAAACACTAGCACCCAAATCACACAAAGCATAACATTCGTAATCTTTAAGCTTAATCTTAATAGTAGGTTCCCACTCATCATAAAGTTTTCTAGGGGTAGAAACTTTTGGTTCAAGCTTTTCTTCAAAAGATTGCATCAAAGCATCAACGATATGTTTAGTAAAAGCTTTATTTTGATTATAAGCATGAGGAGAATTTAACACGGATTGCAACAAGGAAATACAATCTATCAAAGAAAAATTATCATAATTAAATTCTTTGAAATCCAAAATAGTGGGTTCATTGCTAATTAAAGTTTTGACCTCTCCAATCCCACTTTTATCAGTTTTTGCATCTTGATGTAAAAACTCCAAATCATTTGAATGCCTTTTAACTAAAGTTGACTCATCTCCAGTCCCATCTTTATCAAGATTCATATTGGAAAGCAAAGATTTAATAGGAGTCACATCAATCACTTTTACATCTTCATCATTATTATCATGAAAACTAGAAGAACACGCTTTCACAAACCAATCTTTTTTAGCACGCATCCTAGAGGTTCTTTCTTTGCACTCATCAATGGAAATTGTCATGGCTTTGAGGGACTCATTGATATCATGATTAGGTGGAATAGATCCAAGTTTCAAAGAATCAACATCAAGAGAAATTCTATCCACGTTCCTAACTAACTCATCAATCTTAAGCATTTTTCCTTCAATCAAAGCATTGAAATTCTTTTGCGAACTGATAAATTCTTTAATACTATTCCCAAAATCAGAGGGCATGTTATTAAAATTTCCATAAGAGTTGTTGTAGGAATTACCATAGTTGTTAGAGGAATTACTAGGAAACGGCCTAGGATTAAAATTGCCTCTATACGCGTTGTTACCAAAATTGTACCTACCAACAAAATTCACATCCAAAGTTTCATTATTATTCTCAATCAAAGTGGACAAAGGCATATATCATTAGGATCAGAAGAAACACTTTTATTAGCAAATAATTTCATAAGTTCATCCATCTTTCCACTCAAAACATTAATCTCTTCAATTGCATGAACTTTTTTACTAGTGGATCTTTTGTGGTGCCATTGAGAATAATTAACCATAATATTATCTAGGAGTTTGGTAGCTTCTCCTAATGTGATTTCCATAAAAGTGCCTCCCGCGGCCGAATCCAAAAGATTTCTAGAAGCAAAATTCAATCCGGCATAATTTTTTTGTATAATCATCCACAAATTTAAACCATGTGTAGGGCAATTACGTGTCATTAATTTCATCCTCTCCCAAGCTTGTGCAACATGATCATGATCAACAACAACAACAACAACAACAACAACAACAACAACAACAACAACAACAACAACAACAACAAAGCCTTTAGTCCCAAACAAGTTGGGGTAGGCTAGAGGTGAAACCCATAAGATCTCGCAACCAACTCATGGCTCTGGCACATGGATAGCAAGCTTCCACGCACCCCTGTCCATAGCTAGCTCTTTGTCGATACTCCAATCCTTCAGGTCTCTCTTAATGGACTCCTCCCATGTCAAATTCGGTCGACCCCACCCTCTCTTGACATTCTCCGCACGCTTTAGCCGTCCGCTATGCACTGGAGCTTCGGAGGCTCATGCTGAATATGCCCAAACCATCTCGCATTTATGTTGGACAAGCTTCTCCTCAATTGGTGCTACCCCAACTCTATCTCAGATATCATCATTCCGGACTCGATCCTTCCTCGTATGGCCACACATCCATCTCAACATACGCATCTCCACCACACCTAACTGTTGAACATGTCGCCTTTTAGTCGGCCAACACTCCGCGCCATACAACATTGCGGGTCGAACCGCCGTCCTGTAGAACTTGCTTTTTAGCTTTTGTGGCACTCTCTTGTCACAGAGAATGCCAAAAGCTTGTCGCCACTTCATCCATACGGCTTTGATTCGATGGTTCACATCTTCATCAATACCCCCATCCCCCTGCAACAATGACCCCAAATACCGAAAGGTGTCCTTCCGAGGTACCACCTGGCCATCAAGGCTAACCTCCTCCTCCTCACACCTAGTAGTACTGAAACCGCACATCATGTACTCAGTTTTAGTTCTACTAAGCCTAAACCCTTTCAATTCCAAGGTTTGTCTCCATAACTCTAACTTCCTATTTACCCCCATCCGACTATCGTCAACTAGCACCACATCATCCGCAAAGAGCATACACCATGGGATATCTCCTTGTATATCCCTTGTGACCTCATCCATCACCAATGCAAAAAGATAAGGGCTCAAAGCTGACCCCTGATGCAGTCCTATCTTAATCGGGAAGTCATCGGTGTCGACATCACTTGTTCGAACACTTGTCACAACATTATTGTACATGTCCTTGATGAGGGTAATGTACTTTGCTGGAACTTTTTGTTTCTCCAAGGCCCACCACATGACATTCCGTGGTATCTTATCATAGGCCTTCTCCAAGTCAATGAACACCAAATGCATGTCCTTCTTTTGCTCCCTATATCTCTCCATAAGTTGTCGTACCAAGAAAATGGCTTCCATGGTCGACCTCCCAGGCATGAAACCAAACTGATTTTTGGTCACGCTTGTCATTCTTCATAAGTGGTGCTCAATGACTCTCTCCCATAGCTTCATTGTATGGCTCATCAGCTTAATTCCACGATAATTAGAACAACTCTGAACATCCCCCTTGTTCTTGAAGATTGGCACTAATATACTCCGTCTCCATTCTTCTGGCATCTTGTTTGCCCAAAAAATGAGGTTGAAAAGCTTGGTTAGCCATACTATCGCTATGTCCCCAAGACCTTTCCACACCTCAATGGGGATACAATCAGGGCCCATCGCCTTGCCTCCTTTCATCCTTTTTAAAGCCTCCTTCACCCTGCACTCTGGATGCGCCGCACAAAACGCATGCTGGTCTCATCAAAGGAGTCGCCCAGCTCAATGGTAGAACTCTCATTCTCCCCATTGAACAGCTTGTCAAGTACTCCCGCCATCTATGCTTAATCTCCTCGTCCTTCACCAAGAGTTGGCCTGCTCCGTCCTTGATGCATTTGACTTGGCCACTATCCCTCGTCTTCCTCTCCCGGATCTTAGCCATCTTATAGATGTCCCTTTCACCTTCCTTCATGCCTAACCATTGGTAGAGGTCCTCATATGCCCGACCCCTTGCTTCACCAACAACTCGCTTTGCGGCCTTCTTTGCCATCTTGTACTTCTCTATGTTGTCTGCACTCCTATCCAGGTATAGGCGTCTGAAGCAATCTTTCTTCTCTTTAATCGCCTTCTGGACATCATCATTCCACCACCAGGTATCCTTACCTTCGCTTCTCCTTCCCCTGGACACTCCAAACTCCTCCGAGGCCACCTTACGAATGCAAGTCGCCATCTTCATCCACACATTGTCTGCATCCCCTCCTTCCTTCCAAGGGCCCTCCTTAATTACCCTCTCCTTGAACACCTGAGCTACCTCTACCTTGAGCTTCCACCACTTCGTTCTAGCGACTTTGGCACGCTTATCCCGCTGGACACGGATCCGAAAGTGGAAGTCAGCAACCACTAGCTTGTGCTGGGGTACAACACTCTCTCCAGGTATCACCTTGCAGTCTAGGCACGCACACCTATCTTCTCTTCTCGAGAGGATGAAATCAATCTGGCTAGAGTGTAGGCCACTACTAAAAGTCACCAGATGTGATTCTCTCTTTCTAAAGAGGGTGTTAGCTACAATCATGTTGTAGGCTAGAGCAAAGCTTAAGACATCTTCTCCTTCTTGATTCCTGATGCCATAGCCAAAGCCCCCATGCGCCCCTTAAAAACATGTGTTAGATGTACCCACGTGGCCATTGAGGTCTCCTCCTATGAAGAGCTTCTCACCAATCGGTACACTCCTAACCATGTATTCCAAGCCTTCCCAGAACTCCCTCTTGGTGTTCTCATTGTGGCCTACTTGCGGGGCATACGCGCTGATAACATTGAGAACCAAGTCCTCAACTACAAGCTTGACCAAGATAAAACGGTCCCCACGTCTCTTGACATCTACCACTCCATACTTGAGGCTCTTGTTGATCAAGATGCCTACGCCATTTCTGTTTGCAGCCGTCCCCGTGTACCACAGCTTGAAGCCGGTATCCTCCACCTCCTTCGCCTTCTGTCCTCTCCATTTGGTTTCTTGGACGCAAAGGATATCAACACCTCTCCTCACCGCTGCATCAACTAGCTCCCGAAGCTTCCCTGTCAGAGACCCTACATTCCAGCTACCTAAGCGAATCCTCCTAGGCTCGGCTAGCTTCCTTACCCTTCGCACTCCTCGAGTCAAATGCGAAGACCCTTGCTCATTTTCCACTACATCCGGGCGCTGATGTAGCGCGCCACTAAGGATGCGACGACCCGATCCTCGCTCACTTGCCACCGTATCCGGATCAAGATACGGCACGCCACTTGAGGGGTGACGGCCCGGCCCTTGCCCATTTTCCACCACACCTGGGTTCCGATGTGGCACGTCAGTGAGAGGGTTACGCCCCAACAAAAATCTTTTGGGTTTCATCTCCATAAGAGTGGCTGAGTTTTTACGTTGGCTCGCCAAGCCTATCACAACCCTCCTCCTTTACCCGGGCTTGGGACCGGCTATGTTGAGACAACATAGGCGGAGTTGCAACATGATCATGATCAAGTTGCTTAAAATTCATAATATCGTTCCTAAGGGAGATGATCTTAGCGGGAGGAAAATACTTAGAGATAAAAGCATCTTTGCACTTATTCCATGAATCAATACTATTTTTAGGCAAAGATGAGAACCAAGTTTTAGCATGATCTCTAAGCAAAAACGGAAATAGCTTCATTTAACAATATCATTATCCATATCTTTCTTCTTTTGCATATCACACAAATCAACGAAGTTGTTTAGATGGGATGCGGCATCTTCACTAGGAAGACCATAAAATTTATCTTTCATAATAAGATTCAACAAAGCAGCATTAATTTCACAAGATTCAACATTGGTAGTTGGAGCAATCAGAGTGCTAATAAAATCATTGTTGTTGGTATTGGAAAAGTCACACTATTTAGTATTATCTTGAGCCATCATGACAAGAAATCAATCTAACACACAAGCACACAAGAAGCAAGCAAAAAGAGGCGAACGGAAGAGGGGCGAAGAAAAGGCAAAGGTTTTCGAAAATCTTTTTAGAAGTGGGGGAGAGGAAAACGAGAGGCGAATGGCGAATAATGTAATGCAAGGGAGAAGAGTTTATGATGGGTACTTGGTATGGCTTGACTTGGCGTAGATCTTCCCGGCAACGGCGTCAGAAATCCTTCTTGCTACCTCTTGATCTTGCGTTGGTTTTCCCTTGAAGAGGAAAGGGTGATGCAGCAAAGTAGCGTAAGTAGTTCCCTTGGTTTTGAGAACCAAGGTATCAATCCAGTAGGAGATAACGCACAAGTCACCGAATACCTGCACAAACAATCAAGAACTTGCAACCAACGCGATAAAGGGGTTATCAATCCCTTAACGGTCACTCACAAAAGTGAGATCTAATAGAGATAATAAGGTAAATATTTTTGGTATTTTTCATGTATAGATTGGAAAGTAAAGATTGCAAAATAGTAGATCGAAAACTAGCATGATGTAAATGAGATTCAGTAATATGGAAAAGAGACTTAATATAATGGAAAAGAGAACCGGGGGCCATAGGTTTCACTAGTGGCTTCTCTCGAGATAGCATGTATTACGGTGGGTGAACAAATTACTGCCGAGCAATTGATAGAAAAGCGCATAATTATGATGACATCTAAGGCAATGATCATGAACATAGGCATCACGCCTGTGTCAAGTAGACCGACTCATGTTTGCATCTTCTACTATTACTCAACACATCGAACGCTATGCAGCATGCATCTAGAGTATTAACTTCATAAAGAACGGAGTAACGCATTAAGCAACATGACATGATGTAGAGGGATAAACTCAAGGAATGTGATATAAACCCCGTCTTTTTATCCTCGATGGCAACAATACAATATGTGTCTTGCTGCCCCTACTGTCACTAGGAAAGGACCCCGCAAGATTGAACCCAAAGCTAAGCACTTCTCTCATGGCAAGAAAGATCAATCTAGTAGGCCAAACTAAACCGATAATTCGAAGAGACTTGCAAAGATATCAAATCATGCATATAAGAATTCAGAGAAGAACCAAATAATATTCATAGATAATCTTGATCATAAATCCACAATTCATCGGGTCTCGGTAAACACACTGCAAAAGAATATTACATTGAATAGATCTCCAAGAACATCGAGGAGAACTTTGTATTGAGAATCAAAGAGAGAGAAGAAGCCATCTAGGTAATAACTATGGACCCGAAGGTCTGTGGTAAACTACTCACGCTTCATCGGAGAGGTAATGGTGTTGATGTAGAAGCCCTCTGTGATTGAATCCCCTCCGACAGATCGCCGGAAAAGGCCCCAAGATGGGATCTCATGGGTACAGAAGGTTGCGGCGGTGGAAAAGTGGTTTCGTGGCTCCCCCTAATGTTTTTAGGGTATAAGAGTATATATAGGCGAAAGAACTAGGTCGGTGGAGCTACGAGGCGCCCTCGTGAGTGGGGGGGCGCCTACCCCCCTGGGCGCGCCCTCCTGCCTCGTGGCCTCCTCATTACATTTTTGACTTCATCTCCAAGTATTCTGGTTTGCTTTCGGTCCAAGAAAGATCATCGCGAAGGTTTTATTCCATTTGGACTTCGTTTGGTATTCCTTTTTTGCAAAACACTAAAATAGGCAAAAAAACAGAAACTGGCACTGGGCCTTCGGTTAATAGGTTAGTCCCAAAAATAATATAAAAGAGCATATTAAAGCCCATTAAACATCCAAAAGAGATAATATCATAGCATGAAACAATCAAAAATTATAGATACGTTGGAGACGTATCATAGCCCCACAAGGAACAAGCAAGAATATCCATAGACATAGAGTGAAGTACACACACATGATGATGTCCATGGAAGCATTAGGTTACCTTGTCCCTTGACTTACTATCAAGAGGGTTTGTGACTCCTTGAACTAGTGCGAGATGTGGAAGTTGATTGCACTTGTTCTTGCCAATATGAATATGAGTGAAGTATGTTGGCGGAGTCACCCTCAAGAACTCTCTAGTTCTTCTTCTTTGGGATCCACATCATCTTGATGGGAATCCTTGGGATTATAGATGTATTTGATGAAGTTGAACTTGAGGTAGACTTGGGAATCCACTTGACCAAGGCATTTGGAGCATCTTCAAATGCATAAATCTCCTCTTGAAGCTTGTCCTTGCCTTTTAGCTTGTGGTCTTGTGGTGGAAGATCATCATGAGTTTGTGTCCCCTTGAAGGAAGTAGGATCATACTTCTCTTGTTGAGGAATAAACTTCGTCTTGGGGTATTGATGTCTACTATGCAACCTTCTTCCTGTAGATGTTGTTGGGCCTCTATCACACCCTGATTTTCATGCCACTACACTTAAGCTAACAATCATGATAAAATGTGGTTTGACAAAAACTTTTGAGTGTTTTGGACCTTGCCTTGATTGGTTTTTGTTTGCTGTTTGCAAGTGCTCTAAAAATCAAATAAATCCTCCAACTCCTATACTTCATCTCCTTCCTTCAAACTCTTGAACCAATGATCATGCCATGTGTATAGGACATAAAACTAATTTCTTACAAAAATAATTTGGCCAAATAGTATTTTAAAAAAAATTAGTTTTCCAAAACCCCCTGAATTGAGGTTTGCACTGCAAGTACTTAATTAAGGGTAGTAAAAATCTTTCCAAAAATATATTTGACTCCTATTAGATATAGGATACCCAGAAACCACAAAAATATAATTTTAAAAGTTATTTTCCTATTTTATTTAAAAGCTTTTTCTTAAGGCCAGAAATGGTCTTTATTAGGGAAAAATCATTTTTATTGTTTCAAAAATATTTGACAAAAACCTAGGGAAACTCAGTGGACATATATTGTCCATATATAAGAGTTTCAACACATGGTCATGTTCAAAATATTGGTCAAATCCCTCAAAAACCCTTTCTGGATATTTCAAGCTTTTGAAATATTTACAAAGGAAATATTCTCCAAAAATTCCAAGAAAATTCTAGAATGTCACATATGACATATTAGATGATCTTGAAAAGTCTCATGACTTGGAGAACAATATAACATCATCAACTCCCCTCAAAACCATTTCTGTCCATTTTGAAGTTTGAGCAACTTTACATTGCCAAACATTTCCAAATGTTCTCAAACCTTGTGAACATGCTCAAATGTTCTAATTATTCATCTAGACCAAGTGGCACAAGTTGGAGAACAAGTTAACTTGATCAAAGTGCCCCAAAACCATTCCTATCCAGAACCAAGTTTGAGCAACTTTACATTGCCAAGTTTCTCCTTTTGATCTAAACTTTTGTGGACATGTTCAGGACCTCTAATGATAACACTAAACCAAGTGGTGCATCAAGGAGAATAGATTTGCATGACTAAATCTTGGAAAATCCATTTCTGTTCATTTCTAGGGTTCACAAAAGTTGCATTGGCAACTTTGCCCAAATAAGCTCCAAATTGGTGGAAGGCCCTAATTATGTGTGTCATTTCACCCTATGGAGTCTCATGGCAGATGGAAATCATCTACTTGCCCAAACCATCATCAAACACCTTCTGCCACTTTACCAAAATCCCATTTTTGGCCTCTTCCACTAATCTCCATGGACTCTACTTTTTACCACAACCTCTCCTAGTCCCCCTCTAGCACCTGGATGCCTTTATGCCCAAGGAAGCAATGATGGAGGGGGGAAGAACTCCACTTTTCTACTCTGGGCAGCAGCATTTCCACTCTCTCTCAACTCCCTCTCCCCTCCAGTGGATCCCCAGGGCATCCAATGCCATTTCCGCATTATTTACTCCCCCTTGCAGCTGCCAGACACAAGTGGGCGCGTGAGGACGCGAGAGAAAGCCGTGAGTGCCGACCATTTGCGCGCTCTGGAGCACGTCAGCGTGCTCCCGACCGTTGACGCCGCGTCCCCCGACCACCTCGAGCCTCTCCCTCACGCCAGTCGAGGTGTCTCGGCATCCGTGACACGCCATGGCCTGGTCCCCCTCCTTCTCCCTCCTGCTGCCCCCTCGCACGCGCGCCAGAGCCGCCCGAGAGCCCCAATGGCCGAGCCCACACGCGCGGCGCTCTGCCACTCCCCGCTCTCTCTCTCTCTCCTTCTCCCTCAACTTGGACCACGCCCACAAGCGCCGCAGACAGCCCCGAGCCTCCTCCCGTGGCCACTGCGGCCATTTTTGCGGGTGCCCGTAGGCCACGTCCACGGTGAGCCACGACCTCGCCATATAAGGCCGCCCCTGACCTCCCTCTGGATCCCCTTTGCTCTCTCTCTCTCCAGTGCATCCCCTGGACCAATCCGCACCTCCTCCAGTGCCCTCCAACCCCGTCCATGGCCGGAGCCGAGCCGCCGGCCATCGCTTAAATCCTCGTCGTCCGAGCCCCCTCCTCTCCACCTATGGGGGTCATTGCATCGCCGCAACCACCACAGAGCTCTCCCGCTCTCCATTTACACTCCCCGAAGGCCGTGGCGTCAAGTCCATCCTCGACGTCGCCCCGGTCCGCCGCACCCGAAGCTCCTTCTCTTCCCGGGCTCCCCCGCGGGCGTGAAGCACCTGGATGGGTGTGCCTGGTCACGCTGGACCCACCGGTACGCCGAGCGTCGCCGGGGGTGGCCGGTACCGCCGGGAGAACGCCGGCGCCCGCTCGGCCTCGCCTCCCCTGCCTCTGCTCTATTCGAGCGGGAGGTAGGAGACGGCCTGAGCACCGGGCCCCGCTCGTCAGCGACCCGGTGGGCGGTCCCGTCCGTTTAAGTGGAAACGTCTTCGGCTGGATCCGCCTCCCTGCTGAACGCAAGACTTCAACGGCCGCCGACGTGGCCTCCAGTGGTGGCGCCACGAGAGGTGGGCTGGGCTAGTGCGCTGCCCCACTAAGTCTCGCCCAGTGCACGCTGCTGCCTCCCTAGATCCAGCCCATTTAGGTAAATTCCTTTTCTTTTTCTTTTTCTGTGGACTGGTAAAATCCATAGAATATTCATATTAAGTCCAAATTTGATGATTCAAATTTCTGGTGACTCTATAAATCATGATCTACCTGTTGGTGCAACATGCACATTTTTCCAGAGACTTCTTCTTCACAAACATTCATCAAAATCTTGTTTTTCCATTTCTGTATCACATAGAGCCCATTTTTTATCCAAATTCCATGATTCAAATTCCTAGATGTTTATAAGTCAAAACTTAGTTTATGAACATTTTTCTCAATACTTTCTGTGCGACACAATATAATGAGCCATTTCTTCATATTTGTCAACTTTGCAAATTCATAGGAAATTCATTTGAACTCCAAATCCAGTGAAACCAACTCCTAGATGCTTCTAAAATCATGATTTGTTAAATGGGTGCCTTTGCTCATTTTTCAAAAATATATTTCTGTACACTTCTTGCAAATCCATAAACCCCTTGATTCCATCATATCAAAATGTTTAGGAATATCCACTGACCCAATTCCAACGAAACCAGTCTGGTTATTTTTCATATAACCAAGTGGTGTCCTAGAAAAGTCAACTTCATATTTTTAGAGCACTTTTATTTTTGCCTTGTTGTGTTGCTTATTGCGATTACTTCCGACGTTAGTTGACGAAGTAGATGGAGTACTTGGAGAAGGACCAGAAGATTTGAAGACTCTGATGAACCAGGCAAGCAGCCCTTTGACCATGTCTATGAAACCCTTTTTATGCATGTCATATAGCACCATATTGTTGTTGCAACGGAATCATGATGGGGTGGTAACCACTTTGATGGTTTGCCACCGTACTTCCTCATTGATACTTGCATTGTGCATGACCCTACCTTCTTATGAGGGTTATGCCGGTGGGAGTAGATAGGATGCTAAAGTAGATGCTACGCAAAAAGGGACGGGAATATGCATGGTGATGGAGACAAAGTATTTTCAAAAGACTTTTTGAAAACCCCATCGGGTGCCACTTATACCCGGGGGAGATGATGAGTTGGGTAGCCACTTGATGACGAAGTGGTGTACCGAGGCAAGTGTGTCTTGTTTTCAAAACGGATTGTTTTAAGTTGCGACCGTTATTCCAACCTTACATGCGCAACCACTCTACCCTTATATGGGAAAGGGCATTATTGATTACCTAGACCAATACTAGCTTGGAGCCCGCATTACTAGTGACAGGAGAGTTGTTGGTGCTCTCTCTCGGGACGGGGTCATGCCAGGTAGGGCGGCCATGACTGTTTTCACAGGGCACCGGACACACCGTTGGTACCCCGTGCTTGTGGTATGTGATGAATATGGGAGCAAGGCTCCACAACTTTATGATGTGAAATGTTAGGCACGGGGGTTACTACCAATCGAGTGGACTCCATGTTAGTGTCGTCTAGGGAAAGATAGTGATCGGGTGTTTACCCCGGGTACTTGAGGTACCGCGGGTCGTGGATGACACGGAAGTTCCCCGGATCTTGTGGGTAAAGTGTGCAACCTCTGCAGAGTGTAAAACTATTCGAATAGCCGTGTCCACGGTTAAGGACAGTTGGGTAACCGCTCTTGGGCTACGTCCACATGTTTACAAACCGTGTGTGTGTGTTGATAAAATGACTTAGGTCAAGTCAAGGGACTTGACATGATTGAGTTAGGTTGGTGCCCACTCTATTTATGTTGATATCTGTAACCTGTCCTCATGGTTACTTGAATTCTCCTGATGCATGTCTTACAAGTTGTTGAACATGTCATTGCACTCAAAACTAGCTTTCTGCAAAAATTTACCTATATCATGCATTGTTGTATCTTGAACCAAAACATGGGTTGCTTAAGTAGTACATTCAAAGTACTCATTGGCTTGCCAACGTTATTTTATTGGCTGGGCATGAAAGAACAGGATATGATGAAGAATACTTGGCATTTAACATGCGAAGCTAGGACGTTTTCGGTGTAATGCCCGTAGGGTTAAGGCAGATGGCATGGGTCCAAGTTACCGATGAAGATTTCCGCTGCGATGTTATACTCAAGACTCGACCATAATGGTCCTACTTGTGTAATACGGTATGTATGGATGTAAGACTCTTGTTATTCAGCTTATGTGTGTTTAGTGAGCATTGATCTCTGGGATCACTGTACACGTGCATTCAGTGATCACGACTTATGAGTCGGGGTCCCCATAGCCTCCAAGTGCAGAGGTTTGTAGGACAGTAGCAAATTCCCTCAAGTGGATGACCTAAGGTTTATCAATCCGTGCGAGGCTTAGGATGAAGATGGTCTCTCTCAAACAACACTGTAACCAAATAATAAAGAGTCTCTTGTGTCCCCAACACACCCAATACAATGGTAAATTGTATAGGTGCACTAGTTCGGCGAAGAGATGGTGATACAAGTGCAATATGGATGGTAGATATAGGTATTTGTAATCTAAAAATATAAAAACAGCAAGGTATCAAGTAACAAAAGTGAGCGAAAACGGTATTGCAATGCTTCAAAACAAGGCCTAGGGTTAATACTTTCACTAGTGCAAGTTCTCTCAACAATGATAACATAATTAGATCATATAACAATCCCTCAACATGCAACCAAGAGTCACACCATAGTCACTAATAGCATAGAACAAACGAAGAAATTATTGCAGGGTACGAAACCACCTCAAAGTTATTCTTTCCGATCAATCCATTGGGCTATTCCTATAAGTGTCACAAACAACCCTAGAGTTCGTAGTAAAATAACACCTTAAGAAACCAATCAACCAAAACCCTAATGTCACCTAGATACTCCAATGTCACCACAAGTATCCGCGGGTATGATTATACGATATGCATCACACAATCTCAGATTCATCTATTCAAACCAACACAAAGAACTTCATAGAGTACCCCGAAGTTTCTACCGGAGAGTCAAGACGAAAACGTGTTCCAACCCCTATGCATAGATTCCCAAGGTCACGGAACCCGCAAGTTGATCACCAAAACATACATCAAGTGGATCAATAGAATACCCCATTGTCACCACGGATATCCCACGCAAGACATACATCAAGTGTTCTCAAATCCTTAAAGACTCAATTTGATAAGATAACTTCAAAGGGAAAACTTAATCCATTACAAGAGAGTAGAGGGGGAGAAACATCATAAGATCCAACTATAATAGCAAAACTCATGGTACATCAAGATCGTGCCGTATCAAGAACACGAGAGAGAGAGAGATCAAATACATAGCTACTGGTACATACCATCAGCCCCGAGGGTGAACTACTCCCTCCTCGTCATGGAGAGCATCGGGATGATGAAGATGGCCACAGGTGATGGATCCCCCCTCCGGCAGGGTGTAGGAACAGGGCCCCGATTGGTTTTTCGTGGTTACAGAGGCTTGCGGCGACGGAACTCTTGATCTAGGTTATTTTCTGGGGGTTTCTATATTTATAGGAATTTTTGGTGTCGGTCTCACGTCAGAGGGGGTCTCCGAGTCATCCACGAGATAGGGGGGCACGCCCTCCACCCTCGTGGATGGCTTAGGACTCTTCTGGCCCAACTCTTTTACTTCGGGGGCTTCTTTTGGTCCATAAAAATCATCAAAAATTGGCAGTCAATTGGACTCCGTTTGGTATTCCTTTTCTGTAAAACTCAAAAACAAGGAAAAAACAGAAACTGGCACTCGGCTCTAGCTTAATAGGTTAGTCCCAAAAATCATATAAAATAGCATATAAAGGCATAAGACATCCAAGATTGGTAATATGATAGCATGGAACAATCAAAAATTATAGATATGTTGGAGACATATCAAGCATCCCCAAGCTTAATGCCTGCTCGTCCTCGAGTACGTAAATGATAAAAACAGGATGTTTGATGTGGAATACTACCTAACATATTTATCAATGTAATATTCTTTATTGTGGCAAGAATATTTAGATCCGAAAGATTCAAGACAAAAGTTTAATATTGACATAAAAACAAATACTTCAAGCATACTAACAAAGCAATCATGTCTTCTCAAAATAACTCTAGTAGGCCAAACTAAACCAATAATTCGAAGAGACTTGCAAAGATATCAAATCATGCATATAAGAATTCAGAGAAGAACCAAATAATATTCATAGATAACCTTGATCATAAATCCACAGTTCATCGGATCTCGGCAAACACACCGCAAAAGAATATTACATCGAATAGATCTCCAAGAACACCAAGGAGAACTTTGTATTGAGAATCAAAGAGAGAGAAGAAGCCATCTAGATAATAATGATGGACCTGAAGGTCTGTGGTAAACTGCTCACGCTTCATCGAAGAGGTCATGTTGTTGATGTAGAAGCCGTCCGTGATCGAATCCCCCTCTGGCAGATCGCGGGAAAAGCCCCCAAGATGGGATCTCATGGGTATAGAGGGTTGCGGTGGTGGAAAAGTGGTTTCATGGCTCCCCTGATGTTTTTAGGGTATAAGATTATATATAGGCGAAAGAACTAGGTCGGTGGAGCTACGAGGGGCCCATGAGGGTGGGGGCGCGCCTACCCCCCGGGCGCACCCTCCTGCCTCGTGGCTTCCTTGTTACGTTTTTTACTTCATCTCCAAGTCTTCTGGTTTGCTTTCGGTCCAAGAAAGATCATTGCGAAGGTTTCATTCCGTTTGGACTCCGTTTGGTATTCCTTTTCTACAAAACTCTAAAATAGGCAAAAAAACAGAAACTAGCACTTGGCCTTTGGTTAATATGTTAGTCTCAAAAATAATATAAAAGAGCATATTAAAGCCCATTAAACATCCAAAACAGATAATATAATAGCATGGAATAATAAAAAATTATAGATACGTTGCAGACATATCGAGCATCCCCAAGCTTAATTCCTGCTCGTCCTCCAGTAGGTAAATGATAAAAACAGAATTTTTGATGTGGAATGCTACCTACCATATTTATTAATGTAATTTTCTTTATTGTGGCATGAATATTCAGATCCGAAAGATTCAAGACAAAAGTTTAATATTGACATAAAAAATAATACTTCAAGCATACTAACAAATCAATCATGTCTTCTCAAAATAACATGGCCAAAGAAAGCTATCCCTACAAAATCATATAGTCTGACTATGCTCTATCTTCATCACACAAAGTATTTAATCCTACACAACCCCGATGACAAGCCAAGCAATTGTTTCGTACTTTTGATGTTCTCAAACTTTTTCATTGTTCACGCAATACATGAGCGTGAGCCATGGACATAGCACTATAGGTGGAATAGAATGGTGGTTGTGGAGAAGACAAAAAGGAGAAGATAGTCTCACATAAACTAGGCGTATCAACGGGCTATGGAGATTCCCATTAATAGATATCAATGCGAGTGAGTAGGTATTGCCATGCAACGGATGCACTAGAGCTATAAGTGTATGAAAGCTCAAAAAGAAACTAAGTGGGTGCATCCAACTTGCTTGCTCACGAAGACCTAGGGCACTTTGATGAAGCCCATCATTGGAATATACAAGCCAAGTTATATAATGAAAAATTCCCACTAGTATATGAAAGTGACAAAAGAGGAGACTCTCTATCATGAAGATCATGGTGCTACTTTGAAGCACAAGTGTGGTAAAAGGATAGTAACATTGTCCCTTCTCTCTTTTTCTCTCTCTCTCTTTTTTTGGGCATTCTCTTTTTTATTTGGCCTCTTTTTTTATTTTTTGTCCGGATTCTCATCCCGACTTGTGGGGGAATCATAGTCTCCATCATCCTTTCCCCACTGGGACAATGCTCTAATAATGAAGATCATCACACTTTTATTTACTTACAACTCAAGAATTACAACTTGATTCTTAGAACAAAATATGACTCTATATGAATGCTTCCGACGGTGTACTGGGATGTGCCATGATTCAAGAGTGACATGTATGACAGAATTATGAGAAGTGGCTTTGCCACAAATACAATGTCAGCTACATGATCATGCAAAGCAATATGACAATGATGAAGCGTGTCATAATAAACGGAACGGTGGAAAGTTGCATGACAATATATCTCGAAATGGCTATGGAAATGCCATAATAGGTAGGTATGGTGGATGTTTTGAGGAGTGTATATGGTGGGTCTATGGTACCGGCAAAAGTTGTGTGGTACTAGAGAGGCTTGCAATGGTGGAAGGGTGAGAGTGCGTATAATCCATGGACTCAACATTAGCCATAAAGAACTCACATACTTATTGCAAAAATCTATTAGTTATCGAAACGAAGTACTACGCGCATGCTCCTAGGGGGATAGATTGGTAGGAAAAGACCACCGCTTGTCCCCGATCGCCAGTCATAAGGAAGACAATCAATAAATAGATCATGCTCCGACTTCATCACATAACGGTTCACCATACATGCATTCTACGGAATCAAAAACTTTAACACAAGTATTTCTACAATCCAAAATTACTCACTAGCATGACTCTAATATTACCACCCTCATATCTCAAAAACAATCATAAGGAATCACACTTCTCATAGTATTCATTGCACTTTATATGAAAGTTTTTATTATATCCCTGTTGGATGCCTATCATATTAGGACTAAATTCATAACCAAAGCAAATTACCATGCTATTTAGAGACTCTCAAAATAATATAAGTGAAGCATGAGAGTTCATCTATTTATTCAAAATAAAACCATCGTCGTGCTCTAAAAGATATAAGTGAAGCGCTAGAGCAAATTACAAACTACTCCAAAAGATATAAGTGAAGATCAATGAGTAGTTGAATAATTATGTAACTATGTGAAGACTCTCTAACATTTAAGAGTTTAAGATCTTATTATTTTATTCAAACAGCAAGCAAAACCTAATAAAATAAAATGACGCTCCAAGCAAAACACATATCATGTGGTGAATAAAAATATAGCTCCAAGTAAAGTTACCGATGAACAAAGACGAAAGAGGAGATGTCATCCGGGGCATCCCCAAGATTAGGCTCTTGGTCGTCCTTGAGTATTATCTTGGGGTGCCTTAGGCATCCCCAAGCTTAGGCTCTTGCCACTCCTTATGACATAGTCCATCTAATCTTTACCCAAAACTTGAAAACTTCACAACACAAAACTCAACAGAAAACTCGTAAGCTCCGTTAGTATAAGAAAATAAATCACCACTTTTGGTACTGTCGTGAACTCATTCTAAATTCTTATTGGTGTTATATATACTGAATTCCAACTTCTGTATGGTTCATACCCTCCGGTACTACTCATAGATTCATCAAAATACGCAAACAACACATAGAAAACAGAATCAGTCAAAAACAGAACAGTCTGTAGTAATCTGTAACTCTCAAATACTTCTGTAACTCTAAAAATCCTAAAAAATTAGGAAAACCTGAGAAATTTGTGTACCAATACATATCCAAAATAATAAGATAAAAATCATATTTCTGCGAATTATCGAAACTAATTTACTGAGCGCAAAAGTTTCTGATTTTCAGCAGGATCAACACAACTATCACTGTAAGCTATCCTAAAGGTTTTACTTGGCAGCTTATTGAAACAAAAGCTATAAAAAATGATTACTACAGTATCATAATAATGTTAACACACAAAAACAGTAGGGGTAAATGTCGGGTTGTCTCCCAACAAGCACTTTTCTTTAATGCATTTTTAGTTAGGCATGATGATGACAATGATGCTCACATAAAAGATAAGAATTGAAACATAGCGGGAGCATCATGAAGAATATGACTAGCACATTTAAGTCTAACCCACTTCCTATGCATAGGGATTTTGTGAGCAAACAACTTATGGGAACAAGAATCAACTAGCATAGGAAAGCAAAACAAGCATAGCTTCAAGATTTTCAACACATAGAGAGGAAATTTGATATTATTGCAATTCCTACAAGCATATATTCCTCCCTCATAATAATTTTCAGTAGAATCATGAAAGAATTCGACAATATAACTATCACATAAAGCATTATTTTCATGATGCACAAGCATACAATTTTTATTACTCTCCACATAAGCAAATTTTTCTCATGAATAGTAGTGGGAGCAAACTCAACAAAATAACTATCATGTGAGGCATAATCCAATTGAAAATTAAAATCAAGATGACAAGTTTCATGGTTAACATTATTATTTATAGCATACATGTCATCACAATAATCATCATAGATAGGAGGCATGCTTTCATCATAATAAATTTGCTCATCAAAACTTGGGGGACAAAAAATATCATCTTCATCAAACATAGCATCCCCAAGCTTGTGGCTTTGCATATCATTAGCATCATGGATATTCAAGGAATTGATACTAACAACATTGCAATCATGCTCATCATTCAAATATTTGGTGCCAAACATTTTAATGAATTCTTATTCTAACACTTTGACACAATTATCAGAATCCTTATTTTCACTAAAGACATTAAAAAGATGAAGCATATGAGGCACCCTCAATTCCATTTTTTTGTACTTCTCTTTTATAAACTAAACTAGTGATAAAAAAACAAACTTAGATTCAATTGCAAGATCTAAAGATATACCTTCAAGCACTCACCTCCCCGGCAACGGCCCAGAAAAGAGCTTGATGTCTACTACGCAACCATGTTCTTGTAGACGTTGTTGGGCCTCCAAGTTCAGAGGTTTGTAGGACAATAGCAAATTTCCCTCAAGTGGATGACCTAAGGTTTATCAATCCGTGGGAGGCGTAGGATGAAGATGGTCTCTCTCAAACAACCCTCCAACCAAATAACAAAGAGTCTCTTGTGTCCCCAACACAACCAATACAATGGTAAATTGTATAGGTGCACTAGTTCGGCGAAGAGATGGTGATACAAGTGCAATATGGATGGTTGATTTATGTATTTTTAATCTGAAAACATAAAAACAGCAAGGTAGCAAGTAACAAAAGTGCGCAAAAACGGTATTGCAATGCTTCGAAACAAGGCCTAGGGTTCATACTTTCGCTAGTGCATGTTCTCTCAACAATGATAACATAATTAGATCATATAACAATCCCTCAACATGCCACTAAGAGTCATTCCAAAGTCAATAATAGCGGAGAACAAATGAAGAGATTATTGTAGGGTACGAAACCACCTCAAATTTATTCTTTCCGATCAATCCTTTGGGCTATTCCTATAAGTGTCACAAACAGCCCTAGAGTTCGTAGTAAAATAACACCTTAAGACACAAATCAACCAAAACCCTAATGTCACCTAGATACTCTAATGTCACCACAAGTATCCGCGGGTATGATTATACGATATGCATCACACAATCTCATATTCATCTATTCAAACCAACACAAAGAACTTTATAGAGTGCCCCGAAGTTTCTATCGGAGAGTCAAGACGAAAACGTGTGCCAACCCCTATGCATAGATTCCCAAGGTCACGAAACCCGCAAGTTGATCACCGAAACATACATCAAGTGGATCAATAGAATACCCCATTGTCACCATGGGTATCCCATGAAAGACATATATCAAGTGTTCTCAAATCCTTAAAGACTCAATCCGATAAGATAACTTCAAAGGGAAAACTCAATCCATTATAGGAGAGTAGAGGGGAAGAAACATCATAAGATCCGACTATAATAACAAAGCTCGCGGTACATCAAGATCGTGTCGTATCAAGAACACGAGAGAGAAAGATCAAACACATAGCTACTGGTACATACCCTCAGCCCCGAGGGTGAACTACTCCCTCCTCGTCATGGAGAGTGACGGGATGATGAAGATGGACACCGGTGATGGATCACCGCTCCAGCAGGGTGCCTGATACGTCTCCATTGTATCTATAATTTTTTATTGTTCCATGCCAATATTCTACAACTTTTATATACTTTTGGCAACTTTTTATACTATTTTTTGGGACTAACATATCGATCCAAAGGCTCAAAGCAGCCTCTGTCTGCATGTATATTTTTTGTTTCGCAGAAAACCCATATCAAACAGAGTCCAAATGGGATAAAAATAGACGGAGAATTATTTTGGAATATTTGTGATTTTTGGGAGGAAGAATCAACGCGAAACGGTGCCCGAGGTGGCCACGAGAGTGGCCCACGCCACCACTCCAGGTGGGCGCGCCCCCCACTCTCGTGGCACACCCGTAAGGCGGTTGATGCCCTTCTTTGGCCGCAACAAAGCTAATTTTTTGGAAAACAATCTGGAAGGTTTCAATCCAATCGGAGTTACGGATCTCCAGTTATAAAGGAAACGGTGCTAGGGCAGAATTCCAGAATGCAGAAACAGAGAGACAGATCCAATCTCGGAGGGGCTCTTGCCCCTCCCACGCCATGGGTGTCGGTGTCAAAACCGGCGGATCTCGGGTAGGGGGTACCGATCTGTGCGTCAAGGCTGATGGTAACAGGAAGTAAGGGACACAGATGTTTACCCAGGTTCGGGCCCTCTCGATGGAGGTAAAACCCTACTTCCTGCTTGATTAATATTGATGATATGGGTAGTACAAGAGTAGATCTACCATGAGATCATAGAGGCTAAACCCTAAGAGCTAGCCTATGATGGTATGATTGTCATTGTGATCGGCCTTCTAAGGACCAACCTCTCCGGTTTATATAGACACCGGAGAGGACTAGGGTTTACATGGAGTCGGTTACAAGCAAGGAAACATATTATCCGGATCGCCAAGCTTGCCTTCCACGCCAAGGAAAGTCACATCTGGACACGGGCCGAAGTCTTGAGTCTTGTATCTTCACGCTTCAATAGTCTAGACGTTGTACACAGTCCGGCTGTCCGGATACCCCCTAATCCAGGACTCCCTCAGTAGCCCCTGAACCAGGCTTCAATGACGATGAGTCCGGCACACACTATTGTCTTCGGCATTGCAAGGTGGGTTCCTTCTCCGAATACTCCAAAGTACCTGTTACGATGAATAGTGTCCGGCCTCCAATCAATGTTGTGCTCCTCGGCTTCAGTGCCTCCGTAATGACCATCTCCATGTGTCGAGCGAATGCGAGGAGTTGAGGCATTTTTGCATTTGCCACCCTCGATCCTCCGGGCCAACCGTCTATTTGAAGGGACAGGGACTCTCAGATCCAAACCTCACTCTCCTCCCTTGAGCTAGCATCCTAGAGCGCCACGAAAAACCATTCCAACATGGCCGGCCGTCGCAGCCCTTCTGCTTGCCCTCCTCGCTCTAAGTCGGGGGATTGGGGAGAGTGCTCAGTTCCTCACAGCCGTTGGGTAAAGTTACAAACCCAAGGGTTTCTCCCACCGGCGTTCATGGTCCCCGTCCGAGCTGGAATAGCCACTTATGATGGAGGGGAACAAGCCGAGGGATCTCCTAACCCATCTCTGGAGGAGCGGATATGCCTCATCCCGCATCTGCTGAGGGGCGTCGGGTTTCCTATCCACCCGTTTCTTCGCGGGCTCCTGGAGTTCTACGGCCTCCAGTTACATAATCTTACCCCAGCCTCTATTCTGCAAATAGCAGGGTATGTCGCCCTTTGTGAGCTGCTTTTAGGCTGCGAACCACACTTCGGATTATGGAGGAAGCTGTTATGCCTTGTCCCCCGCACCCAGGGAGAGTCCCTATGTCAAGTGGGCGGGGCCGAGGTATGGCGCATCGCCGAGACCGGATACCTATCCGGCACTCCTAAGAATGCACCAGAAAACTGGCCTTCAGAGTGGTTCTATATAAATGATGTTCCCCTTCCAGATCCAGTCCGGATAGGTCTCCCCAAGTTCAGCAATGCCCCGCCGAGGGCACGCTTAAGCTGGCGCCCCCGGGGCCCTCAAGAAGAGGACACAAGGGAAATATACTCCTGATGAACAGGATAAAGTTGCTGGCCAAATCCGGACTGACGATAGTTGAGGTCATGGCAATATGCATAAGGCGGGGAGTGCAACCGCTCCAATATCGGGGGAAGACCATGTGGCATTTCAACGGGGAAGACGATGCCACCCGCTGCGGCCGTAAGGGTCCAGACTCCGCTGCCGCTTTGGCAAGGATATTGTCCGATTTGTACAAAGGGGAAGAGGAGGAATTCCTCCGCATAAAAACGTGAGACGGATTCTCCATGTACAACCCCCCAGAGTGGGTAAGTTGCCATTCTTTTCCCAGCTTCACTTACTCTAGCGTTCTTCTGCTAATATTACTTGCATCAATGCTTCTGAGCAGGAACTGAGGAGGGCTGTAGAAGGAATCTTCAGCCCCTCCCTGCAACCAGAGGACCCTGGAAGGGCCCTAGATCCGAGACTCAAAGTAGATCCGGATATCACTGTGGAGCTTGTCAACGGGGTATTTTATCGAAAGTAGCTGATGGCGCCTAGTGGCCATTACGGCCGACTACCCTGGACTGCTCCCTGCGTCGCGTGTAAGCCGAGCTAAAAAACCCTATCCTCCGAAGAGGACTCCCCCAGGTATTATAATTTACCCTTGAGGCATCGTTCTATTTGCAGAAACGACGGCCGAAGCGAGGGGCCGAGCCCCTAGGGACTCGTCAACCACGGGCGTCCGGATCGGGCAGGCTCAAGAGGAAGGCGGTGAGGGTTGACACACAGCTACAGAGGTAAAGTAATGACATGTCCTATAATTATAGAATTTGAAATATGATAGCGCCCTTTGTGTCTGGCAGGAAGAGAAATAACCGGACTATGTCCGGACACCCCACCAATCACACCTCCACCAGCCGGTTCCAGAACCAGCTTCGGGGGCGGAGGTGGACACGGGGCTAGCACCGCATAGCCCCCCGACGAAGGATGCGGATATGTGTTCGGCCACAAACTCCGAAGTGGAGAGCGCCATGAATCACCGGCGTCGGAGGGCCGTGCTTCGGAATAACATCTTTTCCGAAGAGGCTTTTAATGCCTTCAATTCGGCAGATGCATATGTCCGAGATGCTCGAGGCGGGCTTGCCCAAGCAACAAACCAGTATACCAAAGACATACGGGTAAGAAATTTTGATAAGTATGTGTAGCAGTAGCCCCTGAGACTTGGAATAGTTGGGACAACTGTTTGAAGGATCAATATATGCACAGGTCCTTGTGGACAAGAATGAAAAATTGGTGCGGGAGCTGGAGGCATGCAAGGCCCAGCTGACTGATGCGGTAGCCAAGTTAGAGGGATCCCGGAAGGCCCCCTCTGATAATATTTGTCTCCATTATACGTAGATGTACCAGCATTAAATGGTCGGGCGGTTAGTCTAACGTAAAATTCTCGCAGACAATCCCGGGTGAATCCGAGGGCGAATGGGTGACGACTCGCATCTCCAATGGCAGCTAAAGGCTGGCGAGCGCATCCTTACGCAGGTGACGCAAGATAAGAACAAGCTACAAGATGCCAATATTCGTCTAGACGTGGAATTAAAGGACGTCCGTGCTCAACTCGCGGACTCCGTTAAGGAGAACAAAAAGCTTCGACGCGGCATTTATGGTAAGAGCTTAAGCGAACTGTGTGATATTTCGGCGAGGAAGTTTTTTGAAATTTTTTTGCCTGCAGGAATGTTAACGGGTCGCCCTGAAGAGGAGATGCCCTCATCTGCAGGTGATTTGCTGCAAGAACTTTTGCAGTTGCACGAGCGTGCTCGGCAGGTGATGCAGGGCGTTGCTCAGGCCTTGTGGCCATCAAGCCTCCTGCCGAATGGCATGGGGGAGCTTGCGGACTTGATTCAAGGATCCCGGCAGTGCTTCCGTCTATGGAAGATATCAGCATGCCGTCAAGGAGCAAGAGAAGCCTGGGCAATGGTGAAGACGCACCACACCAAGCTGGACCCGAACCATATGGCCGAAGTAGGACCGGCGGGGCCGGATGGGCAAGAAATTCCCATGAGTCTGGTATATGACCAGGTAGCGTTAGCTGCTAAGTATTCTCAACAAGATTGTAGGCTAGATAGCCTATTAGATGGTATAGAGGAGGAGTATAGTCAGTCTCAGTGACTTTGTAATTTAATTGGCATAAATAGCCCCTAGCCGGATTGAAATCATTTGTCATGGCGGGCCTTTTCGCTTCAGCCCCCGGATCCTATAGTCCGGGGTGTGTCCAAATACCTGCTCGGTTATACAAGAACCGGGGTATGCGTGGAGACCAGGCGTAGGGGTCATAAGTGCTTGAACAGACAAGTACCCAACTAGTTATGTTATATTGCATGGATAGCAAGAAACATCTTCCAGGGAGAATAGTTCCGTTAGGGGTTCCTTTCCCTGGGAATGCATGTGTCGATGCACATGTCCGGTTTGCAAATGACGGTGCAGGATACAAAGCTTCTGGTTTTTTTTTGTTGTAACCAACGAATACATCCTTTGTTCATCGATCGAATATTCTCTTAAGGAAACTAGCTTTCGGCTTCACCCAGTCTGAGGTACACATCCGGCTTAACCGGCAGTAACAATCGCAGAGGTGCTCCCCTTATGCCCTAGCCGAATTAACGGGAACGTAGGGCATAAACACAAGAGCCAGGCAACCCAGCTTGGCCACATCTTAAGTCATATCGATGCATATAATGGTGAAGAAAAGGCACATATGGAAAAAAGAACGCATATGCGATGGGCAAAAAGCCATTTAAAGTAATTATGTCTAGCTTCCGAATAGGAAGCCCCCAGGTACAGCTTACACACATAGTATGGCCGGAATGATCCGGGAGGCCGCACTGTATTAAGTACTTTGTGTGAAGAGAAAAAGGGTCGAGAAAGGAGAGAAAAAGAGGTGGAGCATAATTAAAAAGGAGGGGTAAGGAGACGAACACTGAGTTCGGCTTAGGCGTAGAATCTCCGGAGTCTGGCCGCGTTCCATGGGTTCGGCTCGAGTCTGTTATCGGATGCATTACGTAGACGGTACGCTCCTCCAGTGAGGACTTTGTCAATGATGAAGGGACCTTCACACTTGGGTTTGAGTTTGCCCTTCTTCTTCTCCGGTAGGCACAGAACGACCTCGCCAATATTGTAAGTTTTGGCCCGCACTTCTCTGCTTTGATATCGTCGAGCCTGCTGCTGATAGAATGCGGAACGGGCTTTTGCGACATCGCGCTCCTCCTCCAGGGCATCCAAGTTATCCTGTCGATCTAACTCGGCTTCCTTCTCTTCGTACATGCGTACGCGTGGCGAATCATGTATTATGTCGCAGGTAGTATCGCTTCGACCGTAAACCATAACAATGGTGTATATCCGTGGTTCGACGGTGTGGTCCGCAGCCCCAGTACGGAGTCGAGCTCCTGCACCCAAAGGTGTATCCGATTCTGTTAAAGATCGCACTAGTCTGGGTTTGATGCCGCTCATGATGAGACTGTTTGCCCGTTCGACCTAGCCGTTTGTTTGAGGGTGGTAGACGAAAGCGTAGCCGAGCTTAATGCCCATTTTGCCGCACCAAGTTTTTACTTCATCGACTATGAAATTTGAGCCATTATTAGTGATGATGTTGTGGGGGACACCGTACCGGTGTACGACCCTGGATATGAAGTCTATTACTGGTCCGGATTCGGCCGTTTTAACTGGTTTCGCTTCTATCCATTTGGTGAATTTGTCCACCATGACCAATAAGTATTTTTTTCTTATGACTTCCCCCTTTAGGAGGTCCGACCATATCCAGCCCCCAGACCGCGAAGGGCCAAGTTATGGGGATTGTTTGGAGAGCGATAGGGGGCATATGACTCTGATTGGCGAAGAGCTAGCAGCCGACGCAATGTTGGATGAGGTCCTGTGCGTCTGCTCGGGCCGTCGGCCAATCGAAGCCTGTACGGAAGGCTTTGTTGACTAGCACTTGAGCTGCGGCATGGTGTCCGCCCAGTCTGGCTTAGATTTCAGCCAGGAGTTGCCGCCCTTCCTCTTCGGAGATGCACCTTTGGAGCACTCCGGTCGCACTTTTCTTGTAGAGTTCCCCTTCGTGGAATTTGTAAGCTTTAGAACGCCGGACTATGCAGCATGCTTCATTTTGGTCTTCGGGGAGCTCCTGCCTATTTAGGTAGGCCAAGAAAGGCTCGGTCCACGAGGCGATTAGGGCCATGATTTCGTGGGCCGAAGATGTTATTTCGGTGGCAGAGCCTCCGATTGTGTCTGATGGTTCGGAGTCTGGGGGTGTGTTCGGATCCGTGCTGGTGTTGCCGGACTCCCCTTACCATACTACAGATGGCTTGAACAGCCTTTCCAGGAATATATTAGGTGGGACAGGGTCGCGCTTGGCGCCGATGCGGGCGAGGACGTCCGCCGCTTGATTGTTTTCTCGAGCCACATGGTGGAATTCGAGCCCCTCAAACCGAGCTGACATTTTGAGGACGACATTATGATAGGCCACCATTTTTGGATCCTTGGCATCAAAGTCTCCATTTATTTGTGATATTGCGAGGTTCAATCTCACAAGACTTCCAGCGTTGGATGCCCATAGAGACTGCCATCAGAAGACCATGCAACAGAGCCTCATATTCAGCTGCATTGTTGGAGTCTATGTATAATATTTGCAGGACGTACTGGACCGTGTCCCCGGTGGGAGACGTCAGGACTACCCCTGCTCCCAGTCCGGCCAGCATTTTGGAGCCGTCAAAGTGCATGATCCAGTTGGAGTACGCGTCGTACTCTTTAGGGAGTTCGGCTTCTGTCCATTCGGCAACAAAGTCAGCCAGTACTTGCGACCTAATGGCTCGCCGTGGTTTGTATATTATGTCGAACGGGAGGAGATCGATAGCCCATTTAGTGATCCGGCCCGTAGCGTCGCGGTTATTAATTATGTCATTGAGTGGTACTTCGGAGGCGACGGTAATCGAACACTCTTGAAAGTAGTGTCTTAGCTTCCGGGATGCCATGAAGACCGCGTATGCTATTTTTTGATAGTGTGGGTATCGGGATTTGCATGGGGTGAGGACCGTGGATACGTAATAAACCGGCTTTTGAAGCGGGAATTTGTATCCGTCCACCTCTCGTTCGACGATGAGCACTGCGCTTACCACTTGATGTGTTGCAGCTATGTATAGTAGCATAGGTTCGCCGATGTTTGGTGCTGTTAGGACTGGATTACTGGCCAATAAGGTTTTTATCTCATCGAGTCCAGCCGCGGCTGCATCCGTCCATACAAAGTGTTCAGTGCGCCGAAGGAGGCGGTAAAGAGGCAATGCCTTTTCTCCTAGCCTGGATATAAAGCTGCTCAAAGCGGCCATGCATCCAGCTAGCTTCTGTATGTGCTTGAGGTCTATTGGTATAGCCAACTGCGACAGTGCTCGGATTTTTGCTGGATTCGCTTCGATTCCTCTATTGGAAACAATGAAGCCCAGCAGCTTCCCCAAGGGGACACCGAAAATGCATTTTTCCGGATTCAACTTGATGTCGTATGTCCGGAGATTATCGAATGTAAGCCTCAAGTCATCTATTAGGGTTTCGACATGTCTAGTTTTTATGACCACATCATCCACATATGCTTCCACTGTTTTGCCGATTTGTTTTTCCAGGCATGTTTGAATCATGCGTTGATAGGTTGCGCCGGCATTCTTGAGCCCGAAGGGCATAGTGTTGAAGCAAAAAGGGCCATATGGCATTATAAAAGTTGTTGCAGCTTGGTTAGACTCTGTCATCTTTATTTGATGGTGTCCGAAGTATGTGTCGAGAAAACACAGCGAGTCATGTCCAGCTGTGGTATCGATGATTTGATCGATGCAAGGGAGGGGAAAGGGATCCTTGGGGCAAGCCTTGTTGAGGTCTTTGAAGTCGACGCATAAGCGCCATGATTTGTCCTTTTTTGGTACCATTACCAAATTTGCCAGCCAATCCGGATGTTTAATATCTCTGATGAATCCAGCCTCAAGCAGCTTGGCTAGCTCTTCCCCCATGGCCTACCGTTTGGGTTCTGAAAACCGCCTTAGGGTCTGTTTGACCGGTTTGTATCCCTTTAGTATATTGAGGCTGTGTTCGGCCAACCAGCGTCGGATGCCTGGCATGTTCGAAGGGTGCTAGGCAAAAATGTCCCAATTCTCGCGTAAGAAATCTCGCAGTGCGGCGTCCATCACGGGGCTCAACTGTGTCCCGATGGATGCTGTCTTCTTGGGGTCCGTTGGGTGGATTTGGAATTTCACTATCTCGTCTGCAGGTTTAAATGAGGTGGACTTGGGTCGCTTGTCGAGTATCACATTGTCCTTGTCCACGATGGCCCGCAGCATTGTTAACTCTTTGGCTGCTAGGGCTTCAGATAATGCTTCCAGGGCTAGTGCTGCGGTTTTGTTTTCGGCGCGAAGTGCGATGTCCGGATCACTGGCTAGAGTGATGATTCTGTTGGGTCCGGGCATTTTAAGCTTCATGTACCCGTAATGGGCTACAGCTTGAAAGCTTGTAAATGTGTCCCGCCCTAGAAGGGCGTGGTATCCGCTGCTAAAGGGAGCCACTTGGAATGTGATTTCTTCAGACCTATAATTCTCTGGGGTGCCGAATACCACATCGAGTGTGATTTTTCCCGCGCACCGCGCTTCCCGAGTAGGGATGATTCCCTTGAAGGTGGTGCCGCTTTGTTCAATGCGGCCTTTATCAATTTCCATTTTGTTGAGTGTTTCTTCATAGATCAAGTTTAATCCGCTTCCGCCGTCCATGAGTACTTTGGTGAGCCGAAAGCCGTCCACGATTGGGCTAAGGAACAGATCGGCCGGTGCCCGGACAGTCTGGAATCAAGGTTCATCACTAGCATTGAAAGTTATAGTAGTGTCGTTCCAGGGGTTTATCTTTGCCACATGGCAAATTTCCACAGAGCTTCGATGAGCTCGCTTGCGCTTGTTGTTTGGGGCAAAAGTCTCGAAGACTGTTAGTACCGTATTGTGTCCACTGGCAGGATGTTGTTCCGCTTTATGGCTTACAAGAAGATTCTTGCCACTTTTTGCCACCTGCCAGAGTATCCAACATGGCCTAAGGCTATGAGTTGGTATTGTATCCGGAGTACTATGGAGCTTACATGGCCCGTCGAGCCATTCTTCCAATACGGATCCCCGCCCTGGGGTGGGCTTTGGTTTCTTGGGGATTGGATCGGACGACTTACGAGAGTTCGTCCGTTTAGTTCGGACAAAGGTCTTGGTGAGAGTAGTACTATCCCAAAATTCTGTTTGGGTTTTCCACGTGCTCTCCATCGCACAGTACTTCCGTACTATGATTGCCAAGTCCGCGAAGCGTGCTATGTCGCGGCGGTTTATAGCATTGAGGAGTCCTTCGTCCGTGCAGTTTTTGCAGAAGAGTGAGACCATGTTCTCCTTGCGGCAGCCCTTGACCTTGTTAAGCGCAAGGAGAAATCTGGCCCAGTAGTGATGTACGGTTTCCTAGGGCTCTTGCCTGATGCGGGAGAGACAGTTTAAGTCCAGGTAGGTGTTGTTAGCAGAATACGGATTTTCATCCGATCTAACGCCCAAGGGCGCGGACGGTTCCGAGCTTAATGTACTCGTAATCCGGAGTGTCGCCTAATTTCTTCGGCCCAATGCCCGATTCTAAGTCCGGGACCTGGGTCATGTTTTCCTTTGAGCAGGTTTTAGGCTCAAGGAGTTCGGTGATCCGAACATAATTCGTCCTCAAAGTTGAGGTACATTTCGCGTGTGGTTCCTCCACTATCGCTATCTCATGGGTGATCGGCGGGGACCTGATGTCCCTTCGGTCGGGTTTAAGCCCAATCCGGTCATAGTTCGTAGCGACTCCCAGAGCGGAGATGCGATCTAGGTGTTCATTAAGGAAGGAGAGCTCCATCGGATCCATCTGTTCAGCAAGTTCCGAACTGACGCAAATGTTATGATTGATGACCCGAGACGCCATCGTCGGCGCTACCGCCGATGGGGCGGCCATGATAAAGCCGCCGAGTCAGAGTGTCTAGCCTATAGTCAGAGTTCCCTCCGAAGTAATGTCGTCCTTGATGACAAGACGAGCCATCGAGCCTTGCGGCGACAACACAGAGGAACTCTCAATGAAAGCACTAATGTCGGTGTCAAAACCGGCGGATCTCAGGTAGGGGGTCCCGATCTGTGCGTCAAGGCTGATGGTAATAGGAAGCAAGGGACACAGATGTTTACCCAGGTTCGGGCCCTCTCGATGGAGGTAAAACCCTACTTCCTGCTTGATTAATATTGATGATATGGGTAGTACAAGAGTAGATCTACCACGAGATCGTAGAGGCTAAACCCTAAGAGCTAGCCTATGATGGTATTATTGTCATTGTGATCGGCCTTCTAAGGACCAACCTCTCCGGTTTATATAGACACCGGAGAGGACTAGGGTTTACATGGAGTCGGTTACAAGGAAGGAAACATAATATCCGGATCGCCAAGCTTGCCTTCCATGCCAAGGAAAGTCCCATCCGGACACGGGCCGAAGTCTTGAGTCTTGTATCTTCACGCTTCAATAGTCCGGACGTTGTACACAGTCCGGCTGTACGGATACCCCCTAATCCAGGACTCCCTCAATGGGAGCCAAGGACCAGAGGGGAAACCCTTCTCCCATCTATGGAGAAGGTCAAGGAAGAAGAAGAAGAAGAAGAAGGGAGGCTCTCTCCCCCTTGCTTCTGGTGGCGCCGGAACACCGCCGGGGGACATCATCATCACCGTGATCTTCACCAACACCTCCGCCATCTTCACCAACATCTCCATCACCTTCCCCATCTATATTCAGCGGTCCACTCTCCCTCAACCCGTTGTACCCTCTACTTGAACATGGTGCTTTATGCTTCATATTATTTTCCAATGATGTGTTGCCATCCTATGATGTCTGAGTAGATTTTCGTTGTCCTATCGGTGATTGATGAATTGCTATGATTGGTTTGAGTTGCATGTTTTATTATTGGTGCTGTCCTATTGTGCCCTCCGTATCGCGCAAGCGTGAGGGATTCCCGTTGTAGGGTCTGCAATATGTTTATGATTTGCTTATGGTGGGTGGCGTGAGTGACAGAAGCACAGACTCGAGTAAGTAGGTTGTTTGCGTATGGGATAAAGGGGACTTGATTCTTTAATGCTATGGTTGGGTTTTACCTTAATGAATCTTTAATATTTGTGGATGCTTGCTAGAGTTCCAATCATAAGTGCATATGATCCAAGTAGAGAAAGTATGTTAGCTTATGCCTCTCCCTCAAATAGAATTGCAATAGTGATTACCGGTCTAGCAACATAGTCAATTGCTTAGGGACAATTCCACAACTCCTACCAGCACTTTTCCACACTCGCTATATTTACTTTATTGCATCTTTATTTAAACAGACCCTAGTTTTTATTTGCATGCTCTTTATTTTCTTGCAAACCTATCCTATCACACCTACAAAGTACTTCTAGTTTCATACTTGTTCTAGGTAAAGCAAACGTCAAGTGTGCATAGAGTTGTATCTGTGGTTGATAGAACTTGAGGGAATATTTATTCTACCTTTAGCTCCTCGTTGGGTTCGACACTCTTACTTATCGAAAACTGTTGCGATCCCCTACACTTGTGGGTTATCAAGACCTTTTTCTGGCGCCATTGCCGGGGAGTCATAGCGTGGGGTGAATATTCTCGTGTGTGCTTGTTTGCTTTATCACTAAGTAATTTTTTTATTTGCTGTTCTAAGTTGTTCTCTATCTTTAGTTATGGATATGGAACACAAAGTACCAAAAAAATTAGGTGTACTTGCTACTCATGGAGATGGGGTAACTCCTAAAACCCTCGATTCTCATTATGTGAAAGATATTATGTACTACTTTGATAATCCTGAGAAAACCCCATTCAACTTTATAATGGGAGACACGTTGGATCAACATGAATACTTTAGGGATTATCGCTCGACACAAAAAGGGAAACTATTATGGGACCAATTTATTATGTTGCGTTGGTATGCCCGGGATCTATGCTTGAGATATGATATTACTTGTTGCTCTAGGATGAAGGCTCCACACCTTCCCTTTTCATGCAAATTTAATGATAATGAAACCTTAGATTCTTATGCTAATGGTATATATGATTACTATGATGTGGAACAAATAGAAGAATTTGTTGCTTTTAAGGCTGCTTATGAAATTGAATCTTTGTTTGAAAAGTATGAAGCTTTAGATGATGATGTTTATAGGCCTGAAAATCTTGCTATACTTAGATATTGCTATGAAAATTATGAATACAATTACTATATTAATGCATTTATTGAGGAAGTCTCCGCTGTCCAAGAAGAGACTAATATTTTGCAGGAAGCTATGGAAGAAGAAATTGATGAAACTGTGAGCTCATTGGATGAAAAAGATGATGAAGAGAGCGAAGAACAAAAGGAGGAAGAGCGGATTGATCACCCGTGCCCACCTTCTAATGAGAGTAACTCTTCAACTCATACATTGTTTAATTCCCCTTCGTGCTTACCGAAGGATGATTGCTATGATCCCGTTGATTCTCTTGAAATATCCCTTTTTGATGATGCTTGCTATGCTTGTGGCCAAGATGCCAATATGAATTATGCTTATGGAGATGAACTTGCTATAGTTCCTTATGTTAAACATGAAATTGTTGCTATTGCACCCATGCATGATAGTCCTATTATCTTTTTGAATTCTCCCGACTACACTATATCGGAGAAATTTGCGCCTAGTAAGAATTATATTGATGGGTTGCCTTTTACCATTGCATATGATGATTTTGATGAATGTAATATGCATGTGTTTGCTGCTCATACTTGCAATTATTATGAGAGAGGAACTACATCTCCGCCTCTTTATGTTTCCAGCACGATAGAATTGCAAGAAACTGCTTATACTATGCATTGGCCTTTACTATGTGTGCATGAATTGTTCTTTTATGACATGACGATGCATAGGAAGAGAGTTAGACTTCGTTGTTGCTTGATATATGTTACTTTGTGCTCACTACTAAATTACAAATCATTGTTAATTAAAATTTGCTTTGATATACCTTGGGATCCGGGTGGATCCATTATTTGAGCACTATATACCTAGCTTAATGGCTTTAAAGAAAGCGCTGCCAGGAAGACAACCCGGAAGTTTTAGAGAGTCATTTATTTATGTTGAGTGCTTTTATATAGTTTAAAAACAAAAAAATAAAGAGGGGAACCTAAAAACTTTTCAAAAAGGAAAGTAAAAGTGAGAGAGATAAGCATTGTTGAAGTGGGAGAGCTCCTTGAACTTTGTTCATACTCACGAAAACTTTGTGGATCTTGATTACAGAAAATTTTCAACAAAAATAATTATCCCCTTGTATGATTCCATTGTATTATAAAAATAATGTGCCAAGGTTTGCCTTTAGGATGTTTACAATGCTTGTTGGTTTGTACGGTGCGGGATAGAAACTTTGGCTGTAGTGCGCGATTTTACATTTTTAAATGAAACATCAAATAGTTCTGATTACTTTTTCACTATCTTGCTGTACAACTTTTTTATTTTTCATAATTTTGGTAGAATTTTTGGGGTACCAGAAGTATAGTGAATGTTCAGATTGCTACAGACTGTTCTATTTTTGACAGATTCTGTTTTTGATGCATAGTTTGCTTGTTTTGATGAATCTATCAATTTATACTAGTGGATTAAGCCATGTAAAAGCTATATTACAGTAGACACAATGCAAAAGCAAAATATTAATTGGTTTGCAACAGTACTTAGAGTGGTGATTTGCTTTATTATACTAACGGATCTTACCGAGTTTTCTGTTAAAGTTTTGTGTGGATGTAGTGTCTAATCGAGGATGTCTCGATATGAGGAAAAGGAAGAGAGGCAAGAGCTCAAGCTTGGGGATGCCCGAGGCACCCCAAGTAAATATTCAAGAGACTCGAGCATCTAAGCTTGGGGATGCCCCGGAAGGCATCCCCTCTTTCTTCAACAAGTATCGGTATGTTTTCGAATTCGTTTCGTTCATGCATTATGTGCAAGTCTTGGAGCGTCTTTTGCATTTAGTTTTCATTTTATGCACCATTCTGGTATGAGATAGTCCTTGGTTGATTTATAGAATGCTCATTTCACTTCACTTAAATCTTTTGAGTATGGCTTTATAGAATGCTTCAGTGCTTCACTTATATCATTTGAAGTCTGGATTGCCTGTTTCTCTTCACATAGAAAACCGCCATTTGTAGAATGCTCTTTTGCTTCACTTATATTTGTTAGAGCGTGGGCATATCTTTTGTAGAAAGAATTAAACTATCTTGCTTCACTTATATCTATCTAGAGAGATGACAGGAATTGGTCATTCACATGGTTAGTCATAAAATCCTACATAAACTTGTAGATCGCTGAATATGATATGTTTGATTCCTTGCAATAGTTTTGCGATATAAAGGTGGTGATATTAGAGTCATGCTAGTGGGTGGTTGTGGATTGTAGATACACTTGTGTTGAGGTTTGCAAGTCCCATAGCATGCACGTATGGTAACCGTTGTGTGACAAATTTGAAGCATGGGGTGTTTCTTTGATTGTCTCCCTTATGAGTGGCGGTCGGGGGCGAGCGATGGTCTTTTCCTACCAATCTATCCCCCTAGGGGCATGCGTAGTAGTACTTTGCTTCGAGGGCTAATAAACTATTGCATATTTCTTGTTTCATAGAAAACCCATATCAAACGGAGTCCAAACGGGATAAAAACGGATGGAGAATTATTTTGGAATATTTGTGATTTTTTGGAGGAAGAATCAACGCGAAACAATGCCCGAGGTGGCCACGAGAGTGGCCCACGCCACCACTCCAGGTGGGCGTGCCCCCCACTCTCGTGGGCCACCCGTAAGGCGGTTGATGCCCTTCTTTGTCCGCAAGAAAGCTAATTTTTTGAAAACGATCTGGGCGAAGGTTTCAATCCAATCAGAGTTACGGATCTCCAAATATAAAGGAAACGGTGCCAGGGCAGAATTCCAGAACGCAGAAATAGAGAGATAGATCCAATCTCGGAGGGGCTCTCACCCCTCCCACGCCATGGGAGCCAAGGACTAGAGGGGAAACCCTTCTCCCATCTAGGGAGAAGGTCAAGGAAGAATAAGAAGAAGGGGGGCTCTCTCCCCCTTGCTTCCGGTGGCGCCGGAACACCGCCGGGGGCCATCATCATCACCGCGATCTTCACCAACACCTCCGCCATCTTCACCAACATCTCCATCACCTTCCCCCATCTATATTCAGCAGTCCACCCTCCCGCAAACCGCTGTACCCTCTACTTGAACATGGTGCTTTATGCTTCATATTCTTTTCCAATGATGTGTTGCCATCCTATGATGTCTGAGTAGATTTTCGTTGTCCTATCGGTGATTGATGAATTGCTATGATTGGTTTGAGTTGCATGTTTTATTATTGGTGCTGTCCTATTATGCCCTCCGGGTCGCGCAAGCGTGAGGGATTCCCGTTGTAGGGTCTGCAATATGTTTATGATTTGCTTATGGTGGGTGGCGTGAGTGACAGAAGCACACACTCGAGTAAGTAGGTTGTTTGCGTATGGGATAAAGGGGACTTGATACTTTAATGCTATGGTTGGGTTTTACCTTAATGAATCTTTAGTATTTGCGGATGCTTGCTAGAGTTCCAATCATAAGTGCATATGATCCAAGTAGAGAAAGTATGTTAGCTTATGCCTCTCGCTCAAATAGAATTGCAATAGTGATTACCGGTCTAGTAACATAGTCAATTGCTTAGGGACAATTCCACAACTCCTACCAGCACTTTTCCACACTCGCTATATTTACTTTATTGCATCTTTATTTAAACAGCCCCTAGTTTTTATTTACATGCTCTTTATTTTCTTGCAAACCTATCATATTACACCTACAAAGTACTTTTAGTTTCATACTTGTTCTAGGTAAAGCAAATGTCAAGCGTGCGTAGAGTTGTATCGGTGGTTGATAGAACTTGAGGGAATATTTATTGTACCTTTAGCTCCTCGTTGGATTCGACACTCTTACTTATCGAAAACTGTTGCGATCCCCTACACTTGTGGGTTATCAGTGCCGGAAAAGGGTCCCGATTGGCTTTTCGTGGCTACAGAAGCTTGCGGCGGCGGAACTCCCAATCTAGGTTATTTTCTGGGGGTTTCAGATTTATAGGAATTTTGGTGTCGGCCTCACGTCGTTAGGGGTCTCGAGTCATCCACGAGATAGGGGCGTGCCGGTAGGGCGCCCTCCACCTCGTGGATGGCTCGGGACTCTTCCGCCCAACTCTTTGGGGCTTCTTTGGTCCATAAAAATCATCAGAAATTGGCACGTCAATTGGACTCCATTTGGTATTCCTTTTTTGTAAAACTCAAAAACAAGGGAAAAAACAGAAACTGGCACTAGGCTCTAGGTTAATAGGTTAGTCCCAAAAATCATATAAAATAGCATATAAATGCATATCAAACATCCAAGATTGATAATATAATAGCATGGAACAATCAAAAATTATAGATACATTGGAGACGTATCAGGTATTGATCTTCTTCCCACTCAACTCCATTGGCATTGAACTTTTGTTCAAAACCAACACCTTGATTCTTCTAGTGCCTTCCTTGCTTGCGTACAATTTCCTCAAATTGCTTACTTTTGGCAAGGCTCTTGTAAACACCTTTCTCTATAATTCCCTTCAATAAGCTATTTTCTTGCTCAAGTGTAACTTGGCTAAGAGAATCATTAGTGGAATCAAGAGAACTACTAGAAGCAACAATATTGGATTTAGCATGATTATTGTTACTACTAGAAGAAGAATCTTTCTTACTCTTGTTGCTAGATTTTACTTGTGGCATGTAAGTAGACAAGAGTCAACACTTTGCAATGTAAGAAGAACTTTTCTTCCGAAGATCATCATTGATGGCCTTTAAGAACCCATGTTCTTGCTCTAGGTTGAGCTTCTCGAAGCGTAGCTTCTCATGAGTTCTAAAAAATTCTTGATGATCTTCTAAAGTAGTTTCATGAGCTAACGTAAGAGTGTTTAGTTCTTTATTAGACGCTCAATCTCCTTCTTATCATTGTCATTTGTTTCATCTTGATTAGCATGATTGATAGCAATTTCATCATAGTTTTATTCACTAGCATTGCCAACAAGTAAATCATCATCACCTAGCAAATCATCTTCATCACTATTGAAATCAAAATACTCGGGGTGTGATACCTTGGGGCCTTTTTCCATGAAGCATCTTCCAATTCCTTCATTTGGTGTCGGTGTACTAAGGTAGGGGTACCTCAGTACCCCAACTTGTGCACGGGCGATTCTTGACTTCAGCGGGGTTTACCACGTGCTCGCCAAGACCTTCCTGCTCATGTCAAACCATTCAAAGACGAAGTATACAAGACAGAAGATCGAGACCCGGCAAGCGGAGTTTGCCGGAAGGCCGCTCGTGCTCAAGGTTACATCACTCACGCAAGGCCCCGCAAGAGGAGCTCGCCAGAAGACTAGAAGATTACATCATAGAAGACATGCCTCGGCGCTATATGCGTCCGGCAAGGGCCCGGGAGCGACAAGTTACAGAGCCCGCAAGCTCCCGGTCCGCAAGTTAAGACCCGGCAAGGTGCTTGCCGGAGAATTGCGCCAGTGCCAGCCCAGCTCATCAGCCCACGCGTGCCTCGGGCCTTTTCAGGACGCGTGGCGGATGGTCAGGCAGCCTGGGGACACGGTGGCACTTCACGGTGGTGGATCCATCGCCGTGGCGACGGAGACGCAAGGGCGGGAGCTTTTGGGGTCGACGGCGACGGCATTAAATGCCCTTGTCCCCATCACAAAGTAGGTAGCGACCATTGCTCACGCCGTAGCTCCACTGTTCCCGCGACTGCTCCAACTACCACCTCTTTTACATTTTTACCCCTTTCTCCTCGCTGACACTGCCGGTGACCCTTGCACTATGAAAGGAGGCCCATGCACAACGTGGGGGGTTCGGTTCGAACCTTGACAACTCTCGCTCGGTGTAGCTGCTCTCAGAGCTCTTCAAGCTCCGAGCTCAATACAAACCAAGGCAGGAGTAGGGTTTACGCGTCCGTCAGCGCCGAACTCGGGTAAAACCGCCCGCGTGCTCGCCACGATCTGCTCTCTGTGCTCCCTCCGCCCTCGTCAAGATGCATAAGGGCTCCGCCCCATAGGTGTTCGTGGCGCGCTTTCCCGGCATCTTTGGCGCGCCCGTAGGGGCGCCGAGGTTGTGCGGACTGATCCGGCGCTCACGCGGCGCGTTCTTCATCAACCTCTCCGCCATCAACAATTGCGCCATGGCCCCAAGAAGAAGGCTTCGAGGTTGCGAGTTCGCTGCGTCTCATCCGCCGCCACCGGAGCCAACGGTGGGCGGAGGAGACGCCGTCGAAGGATGGTCGCCGGCGAGACAATCGCGCGCCACCGCATCAAGGACAAGACGGATGGCCGCGCCTCGTCTCCGTGGACGCGCCGCGACCATCTCAAACACGACAACCCAGCAGCGCCGCACCACGGAGGTGGTATCCGCCGCTTGGGCAAGGACACACCGAAGGCTCGCGGGATGCTCCGACCACCGTCCGGACACAAGCAAAGCGGCGGCGCCGGCAGACCTCGCCCTTCTAACGCTGTTAGAGTCCGAGCATATCCGCTCCTCGCGCCGCTTCGCCCCGCTCCCCTCCGCAGCGCCGCAAGGGCGCAATCGCTCTCGACTTCCCTCCAGCGGCGGACAAGGCCGAGGACCGAGGGCTACCATCTAGAGCTCGATCGCCGCCAACAACGACCCTTCACAGCAGCCGGTGACCTCGCGGCGCGCAAGCCGAGAAGACGGCGGCCGACGGCGACAAGACCGCCGGGTGCAACCACTGCACTCCCGCCGCTGAAGCGAAGACGCCGCCACGCGAGTAACGCCGACGACGGCTCCACAGCGTCGCCGGATCCGCAGGCTCGCCGAGATCAACGCCAGTCTCGACGATCGGCGATAAGAAGACGCCGACCACAATCGAAGCGCGCCGAGAAGCTCGGCGACAATCGACCAGAGCTGAACGCTGCCGACGCCAAGACGCGCCCGGTGAGCTGTGCGACTTGCCAGACGCTGCAGCTGCCCTGCGTTCACCCGCGAAAGCTGCAAGGCCCAAAGGCTCCAAGATGAAGAATTTCAAGCCCGACGCATCGAGAAGTACGACGGCAAGACGCACCTCGGAATTCCTCGTTCACACCATCGCGGTGCAGCTGCGGGCGCGACGAGAAGATTCTGGCGAACCATTTCCCGCTTCGTGCTTAAGCGAACGCTCGTTCTTGGCTTATGCACTTGCCGGAAGGCTCCATTTCTTCTTGGGCAGACCTTTGCCATCAGTTTGTTGGCGCCTTCACCGGGCGGCCACAAACCCCACGCCCAGAGAGCGATCTCCACATTTTGGCCCGTATGAAGGAGAATCCTGCGCAAGTATATCCAACGCTTGGCCGTGCAAAGACAACATCTCGATGTCCACCTCGCCATGTTATCGCTGCGTTCCACCGTAACGTCGCGTAACCGCCAGATGCGTGAAGAGATGGCGATGACCAAGATTCGGGATGTCACGAGCTCTATGCTCGCTGATAAGGCAAGACGCTGAAGAGGGAGGAGACTCCCGGGAGGATGTCAAGCAGGAGGAAGCGAGAAGGACGACGCCACCCCGCAAGAAGAGCCGCGGCGGAGCAACCAAAGAAGAACAAGAAAGAGGTGCTTGCCGCCGAGAGGTCCGCAAGGAGGCTCCCGCCAAGCAAGCACAGCTGGCTGCTCGGCAAGGAGCCCGCCTCAGAAGCGGCAGCCAACAAACAGATCGCCCGACAAGCAATCTTGCAAAATCCATCGCACTAAGGGCCACGATCTCTCCAATCGCAAGCGCCGAGTATCTCGCCGAGCAAAAAAAGCTGAGTACGAGAGGCGCGACAAGGAGAAGGCTCAAGGTGGCGGAGGAGAACCAAGCAAGAAGCGGCCGCTCAATGGCCGGGAGGACGCCAGCTGCAAGGCCAAGCAGCGGCAAGGTGATCGACCTCCCGGGGCGCGACAAGGATGAAGAAGACGACGACGAAGATATGGAGGATGAGGATAACAGCGAGCGGGAGTTCCAAGGCCACGGAGGTCTGTGCGTCGACGGTGGCGCCTCTCAGCACACCTCCCACCGCCAGCTAAAGCAAAGGTGCGTGAGGTGAATGCAGCGAGCCGCCCGTGGAGTCGCCAAGCAGTTCTCAAATGGTCCAAAGACGCCCATCATTTTTGATCTTGAGGATCACCCCGACCGCACCACCGCGGTCGGTGTTTGCCGATGCTGGTCTCGCCCACCATCCGCAACCTCAAGGTCACCAAAATGTTGGTTGACGGCGGGCCGGGCTGAACTGATCTCCTCTGCTGTGATCAAGAAACTCCAAATTCCAGATGGCGAGCTCAAGAGACCGGTTCTTTCCAAGAAATCAACCCGGACGGAGTAAGCCCAAGGAAAGATCACTCTGCGGTGACCTTTGGTGGGAGCTCAATTTCAGGATCGAGCGCATCACTTTCGACGTCGCCGATATTCCGCTGCGATACAATGGAATACTCGCCGCCCCGCCTCGCCAAGTTCATGGCAGCTTCCCATTATGCTTATAACGATTCAAGATGCCGGGCCGATAAGCGCCATCACCGCCCACGGCGACAAGAAGGATGCGCTTATCTGCGCCGACAAGATCTACCGGGATGCGCGGCCGCGGCCGATAAGAATACACTTGCCGCTGAAGCTCCCGGGGAAGAAGACGAAGACCAAGTCCGCAGTGCTCCGGCCCACTCCGCAACCGCACCTCTTGGTCTGCTTGCTGCCGCCGAGGACGCCCCGCCGAGCTCCACCGCAAGTGCGAGGAAACAAAGACAGACCAGCCAAAGATCAAGCTCGGCAAGGACGGCAGCTCGGTGCTCACTCCGGCAGCGCGTCTCCCCGAGCGCCATGCTGCCGCCGAGGACGCGCCATCGAGCCCCGCCGACCGTCCACCGCCAAGAAGGCAAAGAAAATTGCCAAGCTCGAACTTTTGAGTTGTACCCCGAGAACTGTACCGTATGAAGGACACGGGCGCGAAAGGTCGAATCGTGGTTGGGTTGCGCCGTCGGTTAAATCTTGAGTCCACTCGACGATAAAAGCACGCCGCAACCAGCCCGACAAGTTCTTCCGCCGGGGCTGCACCGCCAGTGGCATTGATGCCCTGCGCCGACAAGCATGTTTATGTTGGTGGGCTCCCAGCGTAAGGTCGAGAACATACAAGGGGAAGGATCGGGAGGAGTACAGCCTCGACGGATTGTTGGAAATAGAAAAGCTAAGTCGTCCGAGCTTTTGTGCGAGCACTCCTTAGTTCCATGCTTTTTATGTTATGTTCCTCGTGCTTTCGTCCTTTGTACGCAAAACCTGTGCGCGGAGGAACCTACTCATGGATAGCCGCACTCTTATCTTGTTTCCGAGCATGCTCAACGATTTAAGTGAGCTGCGACAAGTGTCGCGCCTTGTTTCGCTTTTCGAGTCCGCCGGCAAGCTAAGTGCGTTATGACTAGTCGCGCAAGGTTGCTTGCCGGTAAGACCTTGGCGGCCAGGCCGCTTCGAGTTCAGACTCAGCGCTGGCAAGGGCCCCTTTGCTGGCAAGTTTCCCTAGAAGCGTAGGGTAAAAGTGCACAAAGGGTGTAAAGTAGAGGGTGTAACGAAGCAAGCCCTGCTGTAAGATGCCCTTCATATGAGAAACTTGTGCGCGGAGGAACCTACCCATGGATAGCCGCACCCTTATCTTGTTTTCGAGCACGCCAACGATTTAAGTGAGCTGCGACAAGTGTCGCGCCCTTGTTTCGCTTTTCGAGTCCGCTCGACAAGCTAAGTGCGTTGCGACTAGCTGCGACAAGGTTGCTTGCCGGTAAAGACCTTGGCCAAGAAGGTGCTTGAGTTCAAGACTCGGCCATGGGCGAGGGCCCTTGCCGCAAGTTCCCTAGCAGCGAGAGTATAAACATACGAAGGGCAAGGCACGCATCGTATTGCAAAGTTGCACGAAAGGATTTATATACATATACATGTAAATAATGAAACTGTTGCAGACCTATCTCACCTGCTTTCATGGCTGAAATTACAGCAACAAGGAGAAACCGTAAGAGCACACCAAAGACTGGATTTTGGCGAGCCAGAGTTGCGAGGGCTGCGAAAGCAAGATTCCTCCCCGCCGGATAATAGCAATCAAAAGCTGCGGAATCAGATAAGTTTTTCATCCTCGTCATGCATCCTCTCATGGACTGGGAAAGCGGATCTGCCCTTGAACGAAGCGTGTCTTGTAAAACCCGTGCGCGGAGGAGCTGTGTCGTGGCCCGATTGCGCCCTTGGTTTGTTTCCGAGTCCGCTCAACGATTTAAGTGAGCTGCGACAAGTGTTGCGCCTTTGTTTCGCTTTTCGAGTCCGCTCGACAAGCTAAGTCTTGTTGCAGAATCGCCCGCAAGGTTGCTTGCGGAAGCAACACCGCCAATGGCTGCCGATGTCCTGCACTCAGCAAGTGTGTTCGCGCCGGCAAGCTCCCCGAGAGCGCAGGATGGGAACATACAAGGCACGAAGTCAAGTAAAAGACTCGGTCCGACAAGCGTTCCCCTCTTTTCATTAAAAACATCCTAGTTTAGTACAAGTCCATAGAGGATGAAAAACATGATAGAGAGGATTACATATTTTAAATACAACTAAGGCCCAAGGGCTTACAAAATTAGAAGATAAGATGCCCGTAATCCCTCTCCTGTTTCTCTGCTCAGAGTTAGGTCAAGGAGGACCCGCAAGAGAAGCTTGCCGGAAGGGCAAAAGGGGAGCCTAGGAGAGCTACGGCGCGAAGATACCAAGAGAACTTCCCGGGCCGGCCAGAGCTTGGCGGAGACGGAGGCGCCGGAGGCAGCTTGAAGACGAGGTGGTGGGACGTCGGCCTGCTGACGAGGGCTCCTCGCCTCGTACTCCGACATGACGGCCTTGCCACCACCCTCTTCCTCTTCCGCAGCCTCCCACGCCACCGCCCAAGGAGACGGCCCGGGAGTTGTAAGGCGGCGACCGGATGATGGGGTCGCCGGTGGCCTTGAGGCAGCATCCGACGCCTAGTCGGACCCGCCATCTCGCTGCCGTCGCTGCCGCCCCCTCCTCGTCCTCTCGCCGAGGAGGGACCTTCGCTATCGGAGGAGCTGTCCACACATCTCGCCGGTCCCGGAATCCCAAGACCTTGACGGCGAAGGTCGCCTCCATTAACTTGAAATGGAGGGTAAACCCCGCCGTCAAGCTGTGGATGCGCGAACGCCTTCCACCTCGATCGAAGTACATCATGCCGGGCTGGGGACACGACACTCACTCGAGTGCCGCTGATCCCACAGCCCTCATGCGCAACTCCATCACCTCGGGCGGATCCGGTTCCATCGCTCGTGAACGGACCCGGCAGCCGAGGCGGCGACGAGGCGCCGGCGCAGCTTGATGAAGAACTCCTGTGGATCGTCTCGGTATGGACCGCCTCGAGAAAGGGGCCACCGGAGGAGACGGGAGGCACATCGCCACGACCGCCTCTCCCGGCCGCCTCGACCACGCCCTCGGCCTCGTCCGCACCTCGCCCCCTCCTCTCCCCCTCGTGGCGGCCGCCGCCACGGGTCTTGAATAGGGAGAAGTGCGCTGCCTCGAGGCGACCCTCGCTGCCACCGCTGAAGAACTAGGATTTCTCCTTCCATGGCGTAAAGAAGAACGGAAGTCAAGACGAAGGGAGAAGAGGAAGTGTGGGACCATTGTGCTCCCCTTCCGCCCCTTTTAAAGGGGCGAGGTGGGGGCTCAACCGCCCTGCCCGGCCAATCGGGAAGCGAGGAGGGCAGAGGAGCGGGGCCGACTCGCCATCTCCACCCGTGACGGCTCGGTTTCCCACCTTCGCCGCCCACGACCCCTATGCATGAGGGCGCGTGGCGGCGCGGGCCGAGCGACGGGTGAAGTGACCTCGCTCTGCACCACGATCACGGGGTGGATGTTCTAAAGACCATAGCGCCGCCCACGTATCCCACGACGCCAAATCGACGCGCCATTACGGGGATGCGGCAGATGCGGAAGTGGATTCAGCGCCCAGGCCGCGTGTGCCCGTCAGATTGTTTTGGGCCTCGCCCAACAACAGCGCTTCGGCACCGCAGTGTGGCCCAGCCCGGGGCTCTGTCGGTGTACTCGGTAGGGGTACCTCGACTCCCCAACTTGTGCACGGGCGGTTGCAGCTTCCGGCGGGGTTTACCACGTGCTCGCCAAGACCTTCCCGCTCATGTCAAACCATTCAAAGACGAAGTATACAAGACAGAAGATCGAGACCCGGCAAGCGGAGTTTGCCGGGAAGGCCGCTCTGTGCTCAAGGTTACATCACTCACGCAAGGCCCCGCAAGAGGAGCTCGCCAGAAGACTAGAAGATTACATCATAGAAGACATGCCTCGGCGCTATATGCGTCGGCAAGGGCCCGGGAGCGACAAGTTACAGAGTCTGCAAGCTCCCGGTCCGGCAAGCTAAGACCCGGCAAGGTGCTTGCCGGAGAATTGCGCCAGTGTGCTCGCGCTCCACTCATCAGCCCACGCCGTGCCTACAGGGCCTTTTCAGGATCGCGTGGCGGATGGTCAGGCAGCTGGGGACACGGTGGCACTTCACGGTGGTGGATCCATCGCCGTGGCGACGGAGACGCAAGGGCGGAGCTTTTGGGGTCGACGGCGACGGCATTAAATGCCCTTGTCCCCATCACAAAGTAGGTAGCGACCACTGCTCACGCTTTGTAGCTCCACTGCTCCCAAGACTGCTCCAACTACCACCTCTTTTACATTTTTACCCCTTTCTCCTCGCTGACACTGCCGGTGACCCCTTGCACTATAAAAGGAGGCCCATGCACAACGTGGGGGGGGTTCGATTCGAAACCTTGACAACTCTCGCTCGGTGTAGCCGCCATCAGAGCTCTTCAAGCTCCCGAGCTCAATACAAACCAAGGCAGGAGTAGGGTTTCTGCGTCTGTCAGCGTCTTAACTCGGGTAAAACCGCCAGCGTGCTCGCTACGATCTGCTCTCTGGCTCCCTCCGCCTCGTGCCAAGATGCATAAGGGGCTCCGGCCCCATAGGTGTTCGTGGCGGGCAGTTTCCCCCGGCATTTGGTGACTCAAATATGTCGTAGGAGTTGGTTGACACAAGTGCAAGACCGACAACACCTTCATCTTGAGTATATTCGGAGTCGGAGTGATAACTTCTCTTGGAGTGGTGGTCGGAGTCAGAACCGGATACCCATTCACCAACATGAGCTTGATGTTTTTGTTTTGTGTAGCTCTTTGATGACTTGTCCTTCCTTTCCGAATCCTTGCTTCTGCAAGAGGTTCTTCGTTCATAACGATCATCTCTACTCCTTCTCTCTCTTGGAGGTGATTCTTCCTTTCTACTTCTTCTTTTAGGTGAGTCTTCTCTTCTTTTGTAGGGATCCGTACACTCATTGGATTAGTGCCTGGGTCTTCCACAATTGTAGCAATTTTGCTCACGACTAGAAGATCTTTTGTCATGGTAGGATCTTGACTTGGATCTTCTTTCTTTGCTTCTACTCTTGTAGAATTTGTTGAATTTCTTCACCATCAAGCTCAATTCCTCATTGAAGACTTGTTTTTCACTTGATGTTGCAGGAGCATCACATGAGGGTTTATATGCACCACTAGACTTGTTGTGAAGCTCTTCTTTATACTTGAGTGACATCTCATGAGCAACAATTCTTCCAATGACTTCCGTTGGCTTAAGATCTTTGTAGTTGGGCATCATTTGGATCAATGTGCACACGGTATCATATTTTCCATCCAAGGCTCTTAGGATCTTCTTGATGATGAATCTGTCAGTCATCTCTTCACTTCCTAAGCCAGCAATGTCATTTGTGATGAGAGCAAGCCTAGAGCACATTTCAGCGTCACCTTCACCATCCTTCATTTTGAACTTGTCAAGTTGACTTTGAAGCATATCCAACTTGGATTCCTTGACGGACTCGGTACCTTCGTGCATATCAATCAAAGTATCCCAAATGTCCTTTGCATTCTCAAGACGGCTGATTTTGTTGAATTCTTTGGGACACAATCCATTGAAGAGGATATCGCAAGCTTGAGCGTTGTATAGCAACATCTTCAACTCTTCCGCAGTTGCTTCACGATTTGGTTCTCTCCCGTCGAAGAATTCACCTTGCAAACCAATGCACACAACAGCCCAAATGGCGAGGTTATGTCCAAGAATATGCATTTTCATCTTATGCTTCCAACTAGCAAAATTAGTACCATCAAAGTAAGCACCTCTACGGTGGTAATTTTCCTCGCTAGACGCCATACTCTCCTAGGTTGTGAAACCAAGGCTATGATCACCAAAGCTATGGAAATCAAGGAAAATGGAGACCAAAGCTCTGATACCACTTGTAGGATCGAAAGTATGTCTAGAGGGGGGGTGATTAGACTACTTGACCAAATAAAAATCTTGCCTTTTCCCAATTTTAAGTTTTGGCAGATTTTAGCAACTTAGCGCTAGTCAAGCAAACAACCTACACATGCAATTCTAAGAGTATAGCAGCGGAATGTAAATCATTGCATATGAAGGTAAAGGGGAGGGGTTTGGAGGGAGCAAACGCAATGTAGACACGAAGATTTTTGGCGTGGTTCCTATAGGTGGTGCTATCGTACATCCACGTTGATGGAGACTTCAACCCACAAAGGGTAACGGCTGCGCGAGTCCATGGAGGGCTCCACCTATGAAAGGTCCACGAAGAAGCAACCTTGTCCATCCCACCATGGCCATCGCCCAAGAAGGACTTGCCTCACTAGGGCAGATCTTCACGAAGTAGGCAATCTCCTTGCCCTTACAAACTCCTTGGTTCAACTCCACAATCTTGATGGAGGCTCCCAAGTGACACCTAGCCAATCTAGGAGACATCACTCTCCAAAAGGAAATAGATGGTGTGGTTATGATGAACTCCTTGCTCTTGTGCTTCAAATGATAGTCTCCCCAACATTCAACTCTCTCTCATAGATTTGGCTATGGTGGAAAGATGATTTGAGTGAAAAGCAACTTGGAGAAGGCTAGAGATCAAGATTCTTGTGGTTGGATTGGAATGTCTTGGTCTCAACACATGAGTAGGTGGTTCTCTCTCAGAATGAGTAGTAGAAGTGTAGGCATGTTCTGATGGCTCTCTCTCTGATGGAGAAGGGGGTGGAGGGGTATATATAGCCTCCACACAAAATCTAAACGTTACACACAAATTCCCAAACTCGATGGGACCGAATGGTTAAACTCGGTTAGACCGACTTGGTTCAAAATGTGAACGTTAGGCATTTTGGTGGGACCGACTATTGCAAATATGCCCTATAGACAATAATAAAATGGTTATTATTATATTTCCTTGTTCATGATAATTGTCTATTGTTCATGCTACAATTGTATTGACCGGAAACCGTAATACATGTGTGAATACATAAACCACAACATGTACCTAGTGAGCCTCTAGTTGACTAGCTCTTTGATCAACAGATGGTCATGGTTTCCTGACAATGGGCATTGGATGCCATTGATAACGGGATCACATCATTAGGAAAATGATGTGATGGACAAGACCCAATCCTAAGTATAGCACAGCATCGTGTAGTTCGTTTGCTAAAAGCTTTTCTAATGTCAAGTATCATTTCCTTAGACCATGAGATTGTGCAACTCCCGGATACCATAGGAATGCTTTGGGTGTACCAAACGAATCGGGTGGCTATAAAGGTACACTATGGTATCTCTCGAAAGTGTCTGCATTGGGTTGGCGTGAATCGAGATCGATTTGTCACTCCGTATGACGGAGAGGTATCTCTGGGCCCACTCAGTAATGCATCATCATAATGAGCTTTACTAAGTAATCAGTCATGGGATCATGCATTACGGAATGAGTAAAGTGACTTTCCAGTAACAAGATTGAACGAGGTATTTGGATACCGACGATCGAATCTCGGGCAAGTAACGTACCGATTGACAAAGGGAATTGTATACGGGATTGATTGAATCCTCGACATCGTGGTTCATCCGATGAGATCACCGTGGAACATGTGTGAGCCAACATGGGTATCTAGATCCCACTGTTGGTTATTGGCCGGAGAGCTGTCTCGGTCATGTCTACATGATTCTCGAACCCGTAGGGTCTACACACTTAAGGTTCGGTGATGCTAGAGTTGTTATGGGAATTAGTATGCGGTTACCGAATGTTGTTCGGAGTCCCGGATGAGATCCCGGACGTCACGAGGAGTTCCGAAATGGTCCGGAGGTAAAGATTTATATATGGGAAGTCTAGTTTCAGTCACCGGAATAATTTCGGGGTTTACCGGTATTGTACCGGGACAACCGAAAGGTGTCCGGGGGTCCACCGGGTGGGTCCACCTGCCACGGGGGACTAAATGGTCTGAATAAGGGTGGGAACCATCCCCCTAGTGGGCTGGTGCGCCCCCCCAAGGGCCCAAGGCGCCTAGGGTTGAAAACCCTAAGGGGTGGGGACACCTCCCACCAACTTGGGGGGCAAGCTCCCCCCCCTTGGCCGCCCCCTAGAAGAGATCTAAGGGGGACGGCCCCCTCTCCCCTTCCCCTATAAATAGTGGGGGGGGGGTTGGCTGCCATACCCTTCCTCTGGCGTAGCCCTCCCCCTCTCCAACACCATCTCCTCCTCCGTAGTGCTTGGCGAAGCCCTGCCGGAGAACTGCAAGCTCCTCCACCATGTCGTCGTGCTGCCGGAGCTCTCCCTCAACTTCTCCTCTCCCCTTGCTGGATCAAGAAGGAGGATACGTCCCCGGGCTGTACGTGTGTTGAACACGGAGGCGCCGTCCATTCGGTGTTAGATCGGATCTTCCGTGATTTGATTCGCCATGAGTACAACTCTTTCATCCGCGTTCTAGTGACGCTTCTGCTTAGCGATCTTCAAAGGTATGAAGATGCACATCCTCTCCCTCTCTTGTTGCTAGAATCTCCATAGATTGATCTTGGTGATGCATAGAAAATTTTGAATTATTGCTACGTTCCCCAACAGTGGCATCATGAGCTAGATCTATTGCGTAGATTCTATGCACGAGTAGAACATAAGTAGTTGTGGGCGTTGGTTTGTTCAATTTGCTTACCGTTACTAGTCCTATCTTGTTTTGGCGGTATTGTGGGATGAAGCGGCCCGGACCGACCTTACACGTATGCTTATGTGAGACAGGTTCCACCGACTAACATGCACTTGTTGCATAAAGGTGGCTAGCGGGTGCCAGTCTCTCCCACTTTAGTCGGATCGGATTTGATGAAAAGGGTCCTTATGAAGGGTAAATAGCAATTGGCATATCACCGTTGTGGCTTTTGCATAGGTAAGAAACGTTCTTGCTAGAAACCCATAGCAGCCACGTAAAACATGCAGCAACAATTAGAGGACGTCTAACTTGTTGTTGCAGGGTATGCCATGTGATGTGATATGGCCAAAAGAATGTGTTGAATGATATGTGATGTATGAGATTGATCATGTTCTTGTAATAGGAATCACGACTTGCATGTCGATGAGTATGGCAACCGGCAGGAGCCATAGGAGTTGTCTTAATTTATTGTATGACCTGCTTGTCAATGATAACGCCATGTAATTACTTCACTTTATTGCTAACCGTTAGCCATAGTAGTAGAAGTAATAGTTGGCGAGACAACTTCATGAAGACACGATGATGGAGATCATGGTGTCATGCCGGTGACGAAGGTGATCATGCCACGCCTTGAAGATGATGATCAAAGGCGCAAAATGATATTGGCCATATCATGTCACTTTATGATTTGCATGTGATGTTTGTCATGTTTACATCTTATTTGCTTAGAACGGCGGTAGCATAAATAGGATGATCCCTCATAAAAATTTCAAGAAAAGTGTTCCCCCTAACTTTGCACTGTTGCGAAAGTTCGTTGTTTTGAAGCACCACATGATGATCAGGTGTGATAGATTCTAACGTTCGCATACAACGGGTGTAAGCCAGATTTACACATGCAAAACACTTAGGTTGACTTGACGAGCCTACCATGTACAGACATGGCCTCGGAACACAAGAGACCAAAAGGTCGAACATGAGTCATATAGTAGATACGATCAACATGAAGATGTTCACCGATGATGACTAGTCCGTCTCACGTGATGAGCGGACACAGCCTAGTTGACTCGGATCATGTATCCCTTAGATGACTAGAGGGATGTCTATCTGGTGGGAGTTCATTAAATAATTTGATTAGATGAACTTAATTATCATGATTATAGTCTAAAAATCTTTGCAATATGTCTTGTAGATCAAATGGCCCACACTAATGTTGCCCTAAACTTCAACGCGTTCCTAGAGAAAACCAAGCTGAAAGACAATGGTAGCAACTATACGAACTGGGTCCGGAACTTGAGGATCATCCTCATAGCTGCCAAGAAAGCATATGTCCTAGAAGCACCGCTAGGTGAATCACCCATTTTCCCAGCAACTCAAGACGTTATGAATGCCTGACAGTCGCGTAGTGATGATTACTCCCTGGTTCAGTGTGGCATGCTTTATAGCTTAGAACCGGGGCTCCAAAAGCGTTTTGAGCAGCACGGAGCATATGAGATGTTCCAAGAGTGGAAAATGGTTTCCAAGCTCATGCCCGGGTCGAGATATATGAAGTCTCCGACAAGTTCTATAGTTGTAAGATGGAGGAAAACAGTTCTGTCAGTGAGCATATACTGACTATGTCCGGGTTACACAACCGTTTGTCTCAGCTGGGAGTTATAGATGACTCGGTCATTGACAGGATCCTCCAGTCGCTCCCACCTAGCTACAAGAGTTTTGTGATGAACTACAATATGTATGGGATGGAGAAGTCCATTCCTGAGTTATATTCTATGCTGAAATCAACGGAGGTGGAAATCAAAAAGGAACATCAAGTGTTGATGGTGAATAAGACCACTAGTTTCAAGAAAGTCAAGGGTAAAAAGAACTTCAAGAAGGACAGCAAGGGAGTTGCCGCGCCCGGTAAATCAGTTGCCGGGAAGAAGCCAAACAATGGACCCAAGCCCGAGACTCAGTGCTTTTATTGCAAGGGAAATGGTCACTAGAAGCGGAACTGCCCCAAGTACTTAGTGGACAAGAAGGTCGGCAACACCAAAGGTATATGTGATATACATGTTATTGATGTGTACCTTACCAGTACTCGTAGTAGCTCCTGGGTATTTGATACCGGTGCGGTTGCTCATATTTGTAACTCAAAACAGGAGCTGCAGAATAAGCGGAGACTGGCGAAGGACGAGGTGACGGTGTGCATCGGGAATGGTTCCAAGGTCGATGTGGTCACCGTCGGCACGCTACCTCTACATTTACCTATGGGATTAGTTTTAAACCTCAATAATTGTTATTTAGTGCCAGCTCTGAGCATGAACATTGTATCTGGATCTCGTTTGATGTGAGATGGCTACTCATTTAAATCCGAGAATAATGGTTGTTCTATTTATTTGAGAGATATGTTTTATGGTCATGCCCCACTGGTCAATGGTTTATTCTTATTGAATCTCGAACATGATGTTACACATATTCATAGTGTTAATACCAAAAGATGTAAGGGTAATAATGATAGTCCCAGGCACTGCCGCCTTGGTCACATTGGTGTCAAACGCATGAAGAAACTCCATGCAGATGGACTTTTGGAGTCTCTTGATTATGAATCATTTGACACATGCGAGCCATGCTTCATGGGCAAGATGACCAAGACTCCGTTCTCCGGAACAATGGAGCGAGCAACCAACTTGTTGGAAATCATACATACTGATGTGTGCGGTCCAATGAACGTTGAGGCTCGCGGTGGCTATCATTATGTTCTCACCCTCACTGATGACTTAAGTAGATATGGGTATGTCTACTTAATGAAACACAAGTTTGAGACCTTTGAAAAGTTCAAGGAATTTCAGAGTGAGGAGGAGAATCAACGTGACAGGAAAATAAAGTTCTTACGATCAAATCGTGGGGGAGAATATCTGAGTCACGAGTTTGGTATGCACTTAAGGAAATGTGGAATTGTTTCACAACTCACGCCGCCTGGAACACCTCAGCGTAATGGTGTGTCCGAACGTCGTAATCGCACTCTATTGGATATGGTGCGATCTATGATGTCTCTTACCGATTTACCGCTATCATTTTGGGGATACGCTTTAGAGACAGCCACATTCACTTTAAATAGGGCACCGTCTAAATCCGTTGAGACGACACCGAATGAATTATGGTTTGGGAAGAAACCTAAGCTATCGTTTCTAAAAGTTTGGGGATGCAATGCTTATGTCAAGAAACTTCAACCTGAAAAGCTCGAACCCAAGTCGGAAAAATGCGTCTTCATAGGATACCCTAAGGAAACCATTGGGTATACCTTCTACCTCAGATCCGAAGGCAAGATCTTCGTTGCCAAGAACGGATCCTTTCTGGAGAAAGAGTTTCTCTCAAAAGAAGTAAGTGGGAGGAAAGTAGAACTTGATGAAGTACTGCCTCTTGAACCGGAAAGTAGCGCAGCTCAAGAAAATGTTTCTGTGGTGCCTGCACCGACTAGAGAGGAAGTTAATGATGATGATCAAGGTACTTCGGATCAAGTTGCTAATGAACTTCATAAGTCCACAAGGGCACATTCCGCACCAGAGTGGTACGGCAACCCTGTCCTGGAAATCATTTTGTTAGACAACGGTGAACCTTCAAACTATGAAGAAGTGATGGCGGGCCCAGATTCCAACAAATGGCTTGAAGCCATGAAATCCGAGATAGGATCCATGTATGAAAACAAAGTATGGACTTTGACAGACTTGCCCGATGATCGGCGAGCCATAGAAAATAAATGGATCTTTAAGAAGAAGACTGACGCGGATGGTAATGTGACCATCCATAAAGCTCGCCTTGTCACTAAGGGTTATCGACAAGTTCAAGGCGTTGACTACAATGAGACCTTCTCACCCGTAGCAAAGCTGAAGTCTGTCCGAATCATGTTAGCAATTGTTGCATTCTATGATTATGAAATATGGCAAATGGACATCAATACGGCATTCCTTAACGGCTTCCTTAAGGAAGAATTGTATATGATGCAACCGAAAGGTTTTGTCGATCCTAAGAATGCTAACAAGGTATGTAAGCTCCAGCGCTCCATCTATGGGCTGGTGCAAGCATCTCAGAGTAGGAACAGTCGCTTTGATGAAATGATCAAAGTGTTTGGGTCTATGCAGACTTATGGAGGAGCATGCGTTTTACAAGAAAGTGAGTGGGAGCTCTGTAGCATTTCTCATATTATATGTGGATGACATACTATTGATGGGAAATGATATAGAACTTTTGGAAAGCATAAAGGCCTACTTGAATAAATGTTTTTCAATGAAGGGCCTTGGAGAAGCTGCTTACATATTAGGTATCAAGATCTATAGAGATAGATCGAGACGCCTCATAGGTCTTTCACAAAGCACATACCTTGATAAGATATTGAATAAGTTCAATATGGATCAGTCCAAGAAGGGGTTCTTGCCTGTTTTGCAAGGTGTGAGATTGAGCATGGCTCAAAGCCCGACCACGGCAGAAGATAGAGAAAAGATGAGTGTCATCCCCTATGCCTCGGCCATAGGGTGTATTATGTATGCCATGCTGCGTACCAGACCTGATGTAAACCTTGTCGTAAGTTTGGTAGGGAGGTAGCAAAGTAATCCCGGCATGGAACACTGGACAACGGTCAAGAATATCATGAAGTACCTGAAAAGGACTAAGGATATGCTTCTCGTTTATGGAGGTGACGAAGAGTTCGTCGTAAAGGGTTACATTGATGCTAGCTTCGACACAGATCTGGATGACTCCAAGTCACAAACTGGATACGTGTATATTTGAATGGTGGGGTGGTCAGCTGGTGCAGTTGAAAGCAGAGCATCGTGGCGAGATCTACATGTGAAGCGAAGTACATGGCAACCTCGGAGGCAGCACATGAAGCAATATGGATGAAGGAGTTCATTACCGACCTAGGAGTTATTCCCAATGCGTCGGGCCCGATGACTCTCTTCTGTGACAACACTGGTGCTATTGCCCTTGCCAAGGAGCCTAGATTTCACAAGAATACTCGGCATATCAAGCGTCGCTTCAACTCCATTCGTGAAAATGTTCAAGATGGAGAGATAGATATTTGTAAAGTGCATACGGATCTGAATGTCACAGATCCATTGACTAAACCTCTTCCACGAGCAAAACATGATCAACACCAGAACTCTATGGGTGTTCGATTCATCACAAAGTAACTAGATTATTGACTCTAGTGCAAGTGGGAGACTGTTGGAAATATGCCCTAGAGGCAATAATAAAATGGTTATTATTATATTTCCTTGTTCATGATAATTGTCTATTGTTCCTGCTATAATTGTATTGACCAGAAACCGTAATACATGTGTGAATACATAGACCACAACATGTCCCTAGTGAGCCTCTAGTCGACTAGCTCGTTGATCAATAGATGGTCATGGTTTCCTGACCATGAGCATTGGATGTCATTGATAACGGGATCACATCATTAGGAGAATGATGTGATGGACAAGACCCAATCCTAAGCATAGCACAAGATCGTGTAGTTTGTTTGCTAAGAGGTTTTCTAATGTCAAGTATCATTTCCTTAGACCATGAGATTGTGCAACTCCCGGATACCGTAGGAATGCTTTGGGTGTACCAAACGTAACTGGGTGGCTATAAAGGTACACTACAGGTATCTCCGAAAGTGTCTATTGGGTTGGCACGAATAGAGACTGGGATTTGTCACTCCGTATGACGGAGAGGTATCTCTGGGCCCACTCGGTAATGCATCATCATAATGAGCTCAATGTGACTAAGTAGTCATCACGGATCATGCATTACGGAATGAGTAAAGTGACTTGCGTGCGAGATTGAACGAGGTATTGGGATACCGACGATCGAATCTCGGGCAAGTAACGCATCGATTGACAAAGGAATTGTATACGGATTGATTGAATCCCGACATCGTGGTTCATCCAATGAGATCATCATGGAACGTGTGGGAGCCAACATGGGTATCCAGATCCCGCTGTTGGTTATTGGCCGGAGAGCTGTCTCGGTCATGTCTGCATGATTCCCGAACCCGTAGGGTCTACACGCTTAAGGTTCGGTGACGCGGGAGTTGTTATGGGGTTAGTATGCGGTTACCGAATGTTGTTCGGAGTCTCGGATGAGATTCCGGACGTCACTAGGAGTTTCGGACTGGTCCGGTGGTAAAGATTTATATATGGGAAGTCCAGCCATCACCGAGAATAATTTGGGGTTTATCCAGATTGTCTGGGACCACCGAAAGGTGTTCGGGGGTCCACCGGGTGGGTCCACCTGCCACGGGGGACTAAATGGGCTGAACAAGGGTGGGAACCAGCCCCCTAGTGGGCTGGTGTGCCCCCCAAGGGCCCAAGGCGCCTAGGGTTGAAAACCCTAAGGGGTAGGGGTGCCTCCCACCAACTTGGGGGGCAAGCTCCCCCCCTTGGCCGCCCCCTGAGGGAGTCCTGGATTAGGGGGTATCCGGACAGCCAGACTATGTACAACGTCCGGACTATTGAAGCGTGAAGATACAAGACTCAAGACTTCGGCTCGTGTCCGGATGGGACTTTCCTTGGCGTGGAAGGCAAGCTTGGTGATCCGGATATTATATTTCCTTCCTTGTAACCGACTCCATGTAAACCCTAGCCCTCTCCGGTGCCTATATAAACCGGAGAGGTTGGTCCTTAGAAGGTCGATCACAATTACATTCATACCATCATAGGCTAGCTCCTAGGGTTTAGCCTCTACGATCTCGTGGTAGATCTACTCTTGTACTACCCATATCATCAATATTAAGCAAGCAGGAAGTAGGGTTTTACCTCCATCTAGAGGGCCCGAACCTAGGCAAACATCTGTGTCCCTTACTTCTTGTTACCATCAGCCTTGACACACAGATCGGGACCCCCTACCCGAGATCCGCCGATTTTGACACCGACATTGGTGCTTTCATTGAGAGTTCCTCTGTGTCGTCGCCGTCAGGCTCGATGGCTCCTTCAATCGTCGTTATTGACACTGTCCAGGGTGAGACTTTCCTCCCCAAACAGATCTTTGTGTTCGGCGGCTTGCTGCATGCCAATAATTCGGCAGCACCGGAGCAAATCGATAGCTATGCCCCCGGCCATCAAATAAGGTTCGGAAGCCTGAAGTACACGGCGGATATCCGCGGAGACTTGATCTTCGATGGATTTGGGCCAGTGCCAGAAGCGCCGAACAGTCGCGATGAGCATGGCTTAGACCTGTTGTCAGACGTTGCTTGGGATATCATCCCGGCAGAAGCCTCGGACCTAAATCCGGGACAGGTTGCGTTGCCTAAGGACGGAGGGCTGGACCCCGCCCCACAGGCCGTACCCTCATCGGCGATGGAGCCGAACACAGGCCTCACTTTTGAGGAAGCCTGTGACTCCGGGTCCCCAGACTCGTGTCTGGTTGTAGGCACCAGTCCGCGCGTCCCCGAGCCAGCCGATCCTGGTTGGGCTCCGATGATGGAGTTCACCGCGGCGGACATCTTTCAGCACTCGCCCTTCGGCGACATACTAAACTCATTCAAAACCCTCTCTTTGACAGAGAATCTCGGGACGAATTATGTCCGTCTCGAGTGGGAAGCAGGCGACGAAGACATTCGTTGCCCACCCACCACCCACTTAATAGCCACGGTTGATGATTTAACCGATGTGCTGGACTTCGACTTCGAAGGCATCGACGGTATGGACGACGATGCAGGAGAAGACTCAAAATCCATGAGGTGCCGGATTCACGCCTCGCCACACAACATATACATGGTGGATATGCCCAAGGAAGGCGACGGTGACAATCCGGAAGATAACACCCCTGGGCAAAAACCAAAGTGACGGCGCAGACGCTGTTCCAAATCCGGCAACAATAACAATATCAGCAAGAGCGCCAGAAGAATGGATACTCCAGTCAACCCTGAGGGCAATAATGACCAAACAGAACCAGCGATGGAGCGGGACGAACCAGGTCATGCCGAACATAGTCCGGAACATACGCCCGAAGAAAACGATCCAGAGGGACGAGTTCATCAAACCGCCCCAGGACAAGAAGACAGTCCGGACGACGATGCATTCATCATTCCGGAAGAACACGTGGAATGAGAGAACCTCCACAGAAAGCTTATGGTCACAGCAAGAAGTCTGAAGAAGCAGAAGCAGCGGCTTAAAGCTGCACAGGAAACGCTCAATCGCAGATGGAACAAAGTGCTATACACTGAGGAAAGATATGGCGACGGTCGCCATACAAAGAGCTACCCAAAACGCAAGCTACTGCCAGAATTCGACGACGAGGCCGTCCCACTGAAGAATAACACGACCAGGAGACCAGGAGCACCACTTCATAACCGCAATAAATCAGCTACTGAAGACGCCCACGATCTATGTGAGCACCTGGAGAAGAAAGCTGGCGCAGCTAGGACCATCTACGGATCTAAAGGACACACTCCGGCGAGGGACTATGGTCATCAAAACAATTATGACAACCAAACACCAGTTCGGAATAAACACCGACCACAACAACAGCCGACGGCATGCCACAGCGCGTCGAGATACAGAGGGGCTGCTCACCCCCTGTGCTTTACTTATGAAGTACTGGACCATGAATGCCCACAGGGCTTTAAACCTGTAAACATAGAGGCATACGACAGAACAACAGACCCAGGGGTCTGGATCGAGGACTTTATCCTCCATATACACATGGCCCATGGGGACGACCTCCACGCCATCAAATACCTTCCACTCAAACTGAAGGGACCAGCTCGGCACTGGTTGAAAAGCCTCCCCGAAAATTCAATCGGGAGCTGGGAGGAACTAGAGGACACTTTTAGGGCCAATTTTCAAGGGACCTATGTCCGGCCTCCGGATGCTGACGATTTAAGTCACATAATCCAACAACCCGGAGAGTCCGCCCACAAGCTTTGGAACAAATTCCTCACTAAGAAGAATCAAATCGTTGACTGTCCGGATGCCGAAGCCTTAGCGGCATTCAAACACAGCATCCGTGACGAGTGGCTCGCCAGACACCTCGGCCAAGAAAAGCCAAGGACAATGGCAGCCCTAACAAGCCTTATGACCCGCTTTTGCGCGGGAGAAGATAGCTGGTTAGCCCGTAAAGGCACCAGCGACCCCAGCACATCCGAAATAAGGGATGGCAACGGGAAGCCATGGCATAATAAAAATAAACGCCAAAACCAGGAAGAGAGCCCGGACAACACAATGGTTAATGCCAGATTCAGGGGCTCTCGACCTAACTAGCAAAATAAGCAATCTAAAGGTAGTAAAGAGGGACTGTCTGGTTAGAACAGAGTTCTGGATAGACTATGCCAAATTCATGGCACCCCCGACAAACCTGCGAACCACACGCACACAGAGTGCTGGGTCTTCAAGCAGGCCGGCAAACTAAACACCGAACACAAGGGAAGGGAAACACCAAGTGAAGACGAGGATGAACCTCGCCAACCGAACACTGGGGGACAGAAAAAATTCCCGCCAGAGGTTAAAACAGTGAACATGATCCACGCGACTCGCACATCCTTGGGAAGGCACGAACGCGCTCATAAAGACGCACGCGATATAGAGCCCATCGTACCCACACCTAACTACTGGATGTCTTGTTCGATCACCTTCGATCGCCTGGACGGCCAAACTAGTATTCGGCGCGAAGGATCTAATGCCTTGGTGCTTGATCCAATAATCGACGGATACCATCTCACTCATGTCCTCATGGATGGCGGTAGCAGTCTCAATTTAATATATGAGGACACTGTCCGCGGGATGGGGATAGACTCATCCAGAATCAGCAAGATTCACACCACCTTTGAAGGGGTGATACCAGGCGTTGAAGTCTACAGCAAGGGCTCCGTCATACTGTAGGTAACATTCGGCCCTCCAGGCAACTCCAGAAGCGAAGAACTAGCCTTCATCATCGCACCTTTCCAAAGTAGCTATCAAGCATTGCTTGGAAGAATGGCCTTCGCCCGCTTCAACGCATTGCCGCACTATGGCTACCATACACTTAAGATGCCCGGTCCACGTGGCGTAATCACTGTTAGCGGAATAACAGAGTGCTCTTCGCGTGTAGAGGAATACGCGACGACCCTAGCGGCCGGACTATAAGCAGCCTCTAACAAAAATACAGCGGGTCGTTAAGACCACGGACACAGTTAGGCGAGTCCGGCAGCCCACATTAAACTAGGGCACCGTATATGTAATCCTATAGTGGATACCAGGGGCTAATAATAGAAGCCCCATTTTTGGCTCAACCTTACGGGCAGGCCATCACCTCACACTTTTATCCATCGCATACTTACGTTGCACTCTTCCATGAGTTCCCCTTTTCTGCAGACAACGTTCGCACGATACCCTTCCAGGATGCGGCACAACGGAGACAAAGGTGCAGACGTGCAGCAGGGCCCCGTTCAATAGGTTTCTTTTTAGATTAAGCCCATGTGTAAACCTTTTCTATTGCCTCTTGTTGTTTCATCATCCCATGGGTTCCATACCCATAGAGGATACTGCCGTTTTTGGCATTTTGGCCACGACAGATTCATGCACGTACTTGGAAATACATGGTTTATAATGAATGGGCATTTTTTGAGCTCATCATCCATTATAAAGTCCGAATACCTTCGGGAGTGTTCGGCATCACGAGTTTGGACTTATATGCATCAGCTCCGAATCATGTCTTTGGTCAAATGTTGGGTTTGCCCGGCTCCTGGGTTCGCCGCCTTACGTTCCGTCATAATCGGCTAAGGTGGCCAAAGGAGAACTACTGCGATTGTGCCCTGGTTATTCCGGATGAGCACCTCAGTAGAGAAAGCCGAAAACTGACTATCATGATACAGCGAGAGACTGGTCAACCACTCGACGACTCACCGGAATCTCTAGGATTCCTCCGCATTAGCAAAGGGCCATTTCCCGGTCAGGTACATACGCGCCCATATTCGGATGCATGCGAAGGTACCAAGGGCTACATAGTAGCCCCAACATTAGAATCTCACGGCTAAGCAAAAGTGTTACAGCTATATAGTCCGGTTGCCTAGTTCGTCGTGCGATCACCTCCTTGCCGGACCAAGACGTTGGATCAAGCGTGATCAAGCATATTTTTTCACGAACACCGCCGTGTTGTATGCGTGGGGGCTGAAGCCAACGACTGCTATCTTTCGGATTACATACTTATATATACATATATATAAACGGCCGCACAGGGGAAATAATCATATTCTCAGGCAAATAGTATAAATCTAGCCTCATAATTATAATAAACATTGTTTTTACAATGATTTCGTTCATTCGAAGAGGACATTCTTCGAGCACTGCACCTCTACTAGACGGGCACCTTCTGTGACCTGCGCCAAGTAGTGCTCGGCCGGATATTAACCCCCCCATCGGATCCTGGGCTGCTATCATGGTGGCATCCATATCTGTCCAATAGGCTTTAACGCGGGCGAGGGCCATCCGTGCACCTTCTACACACGCCGATCTCCTCATGACATCGATCCGAGGCACAGCCCCAAGGAACTGCTGCACCAAACTAAAGTAACTGTCCGGCTTAGGCCCCTTCGGCCAAAGATGGTCTATTACAGACCGCATTGCAAGCCCGGATAGCTTGTGAAGCTTCGCTACAGCAGCCATCTTGTCACTCAACGGCAGCAGGCGAGTGGGAGCATGGAATTGCAACCAGAAAAGCTTCTCCACTTCCTTGTCACCTTGACCTTTGAAGAAGTCGGCAGCATCAGCCGTACTCTTCGCCAAATCTGCATATCGTCCACGGACTCAGCGTCCATCCAGGGCGTGCCGGATCGAAAAATTTCGTCCGCAGTAAATAGGAGCCCCCAGCTGCGATTTCACCGGCTTGTCGAAGCTCCTCCCGCGCACCCCTGAGCTCGGTCCGGATTTCTTTGGTGGCACTCAACGCCTTGTTCAGTTCGGCCGAATTACCCCCATGCTCCTTCTTCAGGAGCTCATACCGGTCAGCGGCATTTTTTAACTCGATAGCCATTTCGGCTATCTTTTCCTCGCTTCGGTGATGAGCAGCCTGTTCGGCTCTCAATTCCTCAGCCACCTTTAAGGCAGCCGCATTGCTCACCCGAGCTTGTTTCTTGGCTAGAGCAAGTTCCGCCCTCAGGGCCTCCACGGCAGTAGCACCATCTGCAGTCCGAACAAATTATATTAATATGCGCCACCTTAATATTTTCCTATGCAACGGGAGACAGGCCACATACCTTGTGATGTATCCAGCCGCTCATTCATCAGAGTAATATCGGCATCAATCGACCCAATTTGCCTCGACAGTTCGGCAACTTCAACGGATGGGCCGGCGGCCAGACCCACAGGTACCTGCACACATTTTCACATTAAACCTTGGTTTATGATCCCCCGTTTGCCACCTAGGGCAGGCAACCAGAGTCTCAGGGGCTCCTATCTACATGGTGTATTCCTCATTACATACTCAAAGCCTCTGAGAAGGCTTGTGAATGCTTCATTCAAACCGCTTCTAGCGGATGAAATCTTCTTGAGCACCGCACTCATTAATGAGCGGTGCTCCTCCGAAAGCGCAGCTCGCTCCAGCAAGCCCGTCAGCACGTCCGGCCGGACATCGAACTGCGCCGGACTCTTCCCATCGCCCCCCGTTGTAGCCAAATGCTCCGGGTGTAGGGCGGCTGATGGATTGACTTCCGGCTTCGGCAGATCCGGACTCCTCCGTGACGACACCTCGGTGTCGCCCGCTTCATGAGTCGGAGAAGGGGGTGGGGTCTCGCTCTCCATCATCTCCGGAGGAAGGTCCCCCGAAGACAAACCCTGTTGAGAGGAGCTGCTGGCCGGACTGCAAAAAGTTGAATCCTGGTTATTGATCTAGGAGAAACATAGTACCTTCGGATTGTAGATTGACTTACAGCTCGATGGAGGGCTGGCCCGTTGGAGGGCATGGTGCGGTGAGGGTTCCCGTCAGGGCAAGGCCCCCTGGGAATGTCTTTTCCCCTAATTTGGGCATCTCTGCCTCCAAATCTTCGGAGGCGGCCCTCTTCTTCCCGCGCGGGGAGGAGGTTCAGCCTCCCCTCCCCGACTATCCTCCTTGGGGGAAGTAACAATTCCCCCGGTTCGGATGTGAAAGTGCAACTAATCCTCGGGTGGTTTTGGTAATTAATAACAACATATATATCATTGAACTAATTATTTCTTGAGAATATTTCAGAAAGTTCAGTGATATGGGTATGGCAATGACTGATGATGTGGACCCCTCAAAATGCTAAGGAAAGCATTGGCAAAAGCTCAAGACTCCATTTTTGGTTTAGTGATCCAAGATCACATTGAGTCCATAGGAAAGCCAATACTATTAAAAGGGATGAGGTTATGATGATGATCTGTTGCTCAAAGTGCTTAGTGATTTATCTCTCAAACTATCGCAATCTTTCATTCCAACATAAACTCATAAGTAATCTCGGTCCCACCGATTCCATAAACTCACCACACCGAGATGAACCACCTCACCATATAGCCAAACCCTAAGAATTTCGGATTTTCCGATTCCAAACTCGGTCATACGAAATTGGTGTTGCCAAGCTTCAGAACATACAGACTCAAATCGGTGTCACCGAGATGAGAAAGTCGGTCCCACCGAGATTGGCAAACCCTAGACTTTGGAAGAATCGGACTAACCGAGATTGTATTTTCGGTCCCACGAAAATCCCAACGCTCACAAGATTTGAACTTTCGGTCTCACCGAGTTGTCAACTTCGGTCCGACCGAGATTGGTCAAATGTGTGTAACAGTTGGATTTTGTGTGAAGGCTATAAATACCCTCCACCTCCTCTTCATTCGTGGAGAGAGCCATCGAAAGAACTACCACTCCTACCTTACATTTCGAGAAGAAAACTACCTACCCTTGTGTTGAGATCAAGTTGCTCCACTCCCACCATATGAAACTTGATTTCTAGCCTTCCCAAGTTGCTTTCCACTCAATCCCTTCTTCCACCACAGCCAAATCGGTGAGGAGAGTTGAGTGTTGGGGAGATTATCATTTGAAGCACAAGAGCAAGGAGTTCATCATCACCAACACCATCTATTACCTTTTGGAGGGTGGTGCCTCCTAGATTGGTTAGGTGTCGCTTGGGAGCCTCCGTCAAGATGTGGAGTTGAACCAAGAAGTTTGTAAGGGCAAGGAGATCGCCTACTTCGTGAAGATCTACCCCGAGTAAGGCTAGTCCTCCGTGGGCGATGCCATGATGGCATAGACAAGGTTGCTTCTTCGTGGACCCTTCGTGGGTGGAGCCTCCGTGGACTCTCGCAGCCGCTACCCTCCGTGGGTTGAAGTCTCCATCAACGTGGATTGACGATAGCACCACCTATCGGAACCACGAGAAAAATCTCCGTGTCTCCAAATTGCGTTTGCTCTTCTCCACCTCTTATTTACTACATGTGCAATTTACTTTCCGCTGCCACTACTCTAGAATTGCATGTGTAGGGTGATACTTGACTTGGTTATCATTGTGAACTTGCTAAAAACTTGCCCTAATCAAAAGGCTAAACTTTTAAGTTGTCAAGTAGTCTAATCACCCCCCCTCTAGACATACTTCCGATCCTACAAGTGGTATCAGAGCTTTGGTCTCCATTGGATTGGTTTTCATTGCATTGGATTCCATAAGCTTGGTTTCACAACCTAGGAGAGTATGGCGTCTAGTGAGGGTAATTTCAGAGAGGTCCTTACTTTGATGGTTCAAACTTTGCTAGTTGGAAGCACAAAATGAAAATGCATATTCTTGGACATAACCCCGCCTCATGGGGCATTATTTGTGTTGGCTTGCAAGGTGAGTTCTTCGAGGAAGGAAAAGTTCGGATCGCGAAGCTACTGCCGATGAGTTGCGGATGTTACTGAAACAATGCTCAAGCTTGTGACATTCTCTTCAATGCTTTGTGTCCCGAGGAGTTCAACAAGATCAGCCGTCTTGAGAATGCAAAAGAGATTTGGGATACTTTGGTCGAAATGCACGAAGGTACCGAGTCCGTGAAGGAATCAAAGCTAGATGTTCTTCAAGGTCAACTTGACAAGTTCAAGATGAAGGAAGGTGAAGGAGTCGCTGAAATGTACTCTAGGCTTGCTCTCATCACCAATGAGATGGCAGGCTTAGGAAGCGAAGAAATGACCGACCGATTCATCATCAAGAAGATTCTCAGAGCTTTGGATGGAAAGTATGACACCGTGTGCACTTTGATCCAAATGATGCCAAACTACAAGGATCTCAAGCCTACCAAGTCATTGGAAGGATTGTTGCTCATGAGATGACACTTAAAGATAAGGAAGAGCTTCACAACAAGTCAAGTGGTGCTTACAAAGCTGCAGTTGAAGCTCCCACAACCTCAAGTGACAAGCTAGTTTCCAATGAAGAGATAAGCCTAATGGTGAAGAACTTCAACAAATTCTACAAGAGTAGAAGCAAGGAAAGAAGCTCAAAGTCTAGATCATATGATGAAAAGAGATCTTCTAGTCGTGATCGAAACTGCTACAATTGTGGAAGACCCGAACACTACTCAAATGAGTGTTCGACTCCCCACAAGAGAAGAGAAGAATCTCCAAGAAGAAGAAGCTCAAGAGAAGAGTCGCCTCGAAAAGAAAGAAGGAGTAGAGATGATCGTTATGAACGAAGATCCTCTCGGAGAAGCAAGGATTCGGAAAGGAAAGACAAGTCATCAAGGAGCTACACAAGAAGAAAACATCAAGCTCATGTTGGTGAATGGGTTTCGCCCGACTCGACAATCACTCGAAAGAAGCTATCACTCCAACTCCGAATACTGATCAAGATGAAGGTGTTGCGGTCTTGCTCTCGTGTCCTCAAACTCCAACTCCTATGACTTGTTTGATTCACCAAATGAGGGAATTGGAAGATGCTTCATGGCAAAAGGCCCCAAGGTATCACACCCTAATTTATTGACTTTGATAGTGATGAAGATGACTTGCTTGGTGAAGATGAGCTTTTACATGACAAATCTAGTGAGCTTAGTAATGATGAACATGCTAGTAGTCTTTATAGTCGAGAAGAGTCGAATGACAATGCTATGAAGGAGATTGAGCGTCTAACTAAAGAACTAAACACTCTTAAGTTAGCTCATGAAACAACTCAAGAAGATCATAGAGAGCTCCTAAGATCTCATGAGAAGCTACGCTCGAGAAGCTCAATCTAGAGCAAGAACATGAGTTCCTAAAAGCTATCAATGACGATCTTCAAAGAAGAGTTCTTCATATCTTGCCAAACGACTTCTCTTGTCTAATTTCTTGCCACCTATTAAAACTAAGCATGACAAGCATAAGAAAAATTCTTCATCTAGTAGTAACAATAATCATGCTAAATCAAATGTTGTTACTTCTAGTAGTTCTCTTGATTCCACTAACAATGTTTCAAGCCAAGTTTCACTTGAGCAAGAAAATAGTCTATTGAAAGGGATTATAGAGAAAGGTGTCTACAAGAGCCTTGCCGGAAGCAAGAACTTCGAGGAAATTGTTCGCAAACAAGGAAGACACCGGAAGAATCAAGGAATTGGTTTTGAGCGAAAGTTCAACGCCGAAGGTGTTGAATGGGAAGAAGGTCAATATCCCACTCCAAAGTTTGTTTCTCAAAAGGAGAAGTATGATCCTACTTCTTCCAATGTGGAACAAGCTCAAGATGACCTTCCACCACAAGACCACAAGCTAAAAGGCAAGGACAAGCTTCAAGAGGAGATTGATGCATTCATTGAAGCACCCAAGGCCATGGTCAAGTGGGTTCCCAAGGCAACTTCAAGTTCTACTTGACAAGCTCAACTACTACCCCAAGGATTCCCATCAAGATGATGTGGATCCCAAGAAGAAGAACTAGAGAGTTCTTGAGGGTGACTCCGCCAACATACTTCACTCACATTCATTTTGGCAAGGACTTGTGCAATCAACTTCCACATCTTGCACTAGTTCATGGAGTCACAAACCCTCATGTTGGTAAGTCAAGGGACAAGGTAATCATTGCTTTCATGGACATCATCTATTGTGTACTTCAATCTATGTCCATGGATATCCTTGTTTGTTCCTTGTGGGACTAACCCATGTAGGTATTGAAAGTGCTCGAATCCAAAGGATTGCTCCCAACTCTTGATGATCTTCATCAACATTGAGCATCCACATCTTCAACATCTACATGAAGTCTTCTCGACAACCCAAGGTTAGTTTGACCCTTTAAAAGGGTTCTCACATCAAGGGGGAGCTTTGCTCTAAAGAAATGAGCTAAAGCATCTTCAAATGATGTGAACACATTAATGCTTTATGGAAAAGTGGTAACCCCACTTGTGCTTAAACGATGAGTATGACCTATGATCAAATGTTCTCATTTGACTCCTAAGTCAATATACTCATATATAGATGACCTAGTCATCGCCAAATTGTGTGCTAGTTGCTAGTGTTTTGTTTGTGCATGTTTGACACATATTTTATTTGCTATCTTATTGTGTGAGCATGTTGGATGCATGATTTTATCCATTCGAGGACATCCATTTGTTGCTTTGGTCTTTTGGATTTTTCTCTTTGACCAAATGGATGGACAAGAATGCCTAATTCCTCCCTAGCTATCTATGCTTTCTTGTCTCAAACTCTATTCATGCTTATATCACAAACTTTGAACAAGTCTTTTTGGACGCATCGAGTGAGGAGCACTCGAGCCACCGATCCGTCAAAAGCTTAAATTCCAAAACCTTCTAAGTATTTTCGGTCAAACCAATATACTCAAATCGGACGGATCAAATCACTTGGATTGATCTAGGTTTTCACCTCGGTGAAACCGAAGTTACAAATTTCGGCGTGACCGATATGTGTAATCGCTTGTTAACCATCTCGGTCCCACCGAAGTTTTCCAACTCGGTCCCACCGACACCAAGGGTATATATACCGAGGGCAGCGCTTGATTATTCCTTCAAACGTCTCGCCCCCAAACCCTTAGCTGCCGTCGCCGTGGTCTTCGGATCGTCTCCGCCGTCGCCTGTGCGCCCTCGCCGCGGGTCTCCATCGCCGTCAACGGTCAATCTCATCGCGCCGTTGCCGCCGTAGTGAAACTCCACCAGATTGGGTGAGTTTCATCCCTCTCGTGCTTCAACCTCTGATTCAATGCACGATAGGTTTTGCCTAGCTTCTTGCCAAGTTTGAAATCTTCCTATCCAGCAGATTAGATCGTAGAACAAAATTCGAGTGAAAATTTTAGGGTTAGGTTTCCGTCGAACACATCTCGGTGTGACCGATTCTACATTCTCGATCGACCGATTTGGCCTCTGCCATTGACCGCACTTTTCGGTTAAACCGAAGTTGTGCAAATCGGTAAGACCGAAATGAGGATTTAGTGAAACCCTAGTGCTCTCGGCTAGACCGAAACCCATTTCGGTCCAACCGAAAGTGGTGTATACGGTTAGGTTTAGACACTTGGATTCACGAATTTTAGACTCGGTCGACCAAATGCATTCTGTGAAAACCTAAAACTAATGTTTGAACTCATTCTTTTGCAAAATCCTCTGCAGTTTGTGATAACTCTTCTATTCGCCTATACCTACTCTATTCACGGGTTGTCGGTCATATGTCGATGCAAGTGACAGCGAACAGTCCGAATCACCGGTTGAGATTCCAGAGGCGCTTACAAGTCCCAAGCAAGCAGTTTTTCAGATGATGGAGAGAGGAGCACTCCAAGTGGATTGCCTCCACTGCCACCGTGGTCGGAAGAAGAGGAATTCGATGAGGAAGACTCGACTTTGTTGCTTGATGAGGAGATTACTTCCAAGCCTAAGAGGAAAGTGGTTGCCAAGGGCTATCAAGGGCAACAAGCAAAGAAAGGCACCAAAGAAAGAGAAGAAATCCACAGTTGCAAAGAAGCTGAGCATGGAAGAAGAAACCTCCAAAGAAGATCAAGAAAACTTCCAAGAGGAAGAGGCTAGTTCATGAAGAAGCCGATGATGACTCGATGAGGAAGCACCCCAGCCTCCTCGAAGCAAAAGTTGATGGGAGATGCCATCGTAAGGAGCACCCACAAAATCTAAGCCATCAGCTCCAAAGAAAGGCAGCCCAAGCCAAACCTGCCAAGCCAAAGAAAACTGTGAGAAATATTCACGACAATGTGCCACTGCTGAATCGATGAAGAGGCACATGTTTTGTCAAGCTCGCATGTAAACCGCCATTCATAATGATGCTCATCCTCGAGCTGAAAATATGAAGGAAAGGAAGGACAAAGGTCTCGTGCTATGGAGGCAAGTTGATCCATATGCCACCAGAGAAGAACATTTGTTGACTCTAGGTTCCACACCGAGAGAGCAACAAGATTTCTATGAGACAGTGCTCATGGACAAGAAACCAATTGTTGCCGACACCAGATATGCTGACCGGGATTACATCGACAAAGGAAGAGCACAGAGACTACTTCCCACATGTGCATGAGAGCTTCACCGCATGTGGAGTTGCTGAGTTCGTTGGTCGAAATTGATCGCTTGGAATGATGAGATGATCATGCGCTTCTATGCCACCGCACATTTCTATCCGATGGCGAATTGTATGGATGATGAAGGCGTAGATTTTCTTCAACTGTTGAAGAATGGAGAGCGTTCTTGAATGCACCAAAGATCAAGAGATGATGATGTAGATGTCTATGGCATTCCAAAGAAGAATCACGAGTCTATGAAGAACATGTACAATGAGGTACCGACAAGGATGTTGAGATATGGAAGCTTGGATCAGTTTATCATCTTCAGTGTGTCTCCCAACCACTAACACCATTCTCGAGGCATACTTTGATGCCCAAGTCAGAGACCACCACATGATAAGAGGCTATTCTATCAACATGCTGCACATTCTAGATCGAAGACACCTTTTAAGGTGATGGACCGATAGTAGAGACTATCAAGAGGACAAAGACAGACGACTGAAGAGGTCATGTGGGTTTGCTCCGCACATTCAGATGCTCATCAATGCCAAGTTTGGCACGGACACCTACCGTTGGATAGACCCCACTTGCCACCGCAGCCCTTGAACATGAAGATAATGAAGTTGTGATGACCGAGGATGCTCCCACATCTGTTGAAGGACACGCTAAGTCTGAAGCTGCCAAACAAGCTAAAGCGAGAAGGAAGCAAGCAGAAGCAGAAGAAAGCCCAAGAGCGTTGGAGAACAACTTCTTGAAGCCACTCGGAGGATTGAACTACGCTGCCAAAGATAGTGCGCCTCTCGGGAGAGTCTTGAGAGGATAGTTGAAGACAAGTTCCATGCTCGGATGTCAAGTCGATCAAGTGCAGTCACCGTCAACAAGCTTGAGGCGGACATCGAGGAAGCGAAGAGGAGAAAGCAGAGCTCATGAAGGAGATGGAAGGTGATCTAGTCCAGATGACTATGAGCAGCCTGCTCCAAAGCCCACAAAGCCCAGATCACCGCTATTCCAAAGGATGACCCTGGGCTACTACATCAAGACCTCCCACAGCTCCATCGGTTCCAAAGACCAGCTCCAAAGATCCACTCCTCCAGCTCCACAGACTTGCGAAGCTTTTGCAGATGCAGCTATCTCCACTCCATCGACGCAGCAGAGCCGCCAGCAGAGTCCCTAGTGACGATTAGCTCTATACCTTCGAACTTTTGGTAACTTGTTGCCAAAGGGGAGAAATTGTATAGATCATAGGACTTCGAGAGAGAGTGCTCGTTTTTGCTCTTTCGTTTGTGGTTTTCCTTGAGATACTTTTGAGTTCTTTGAGACATTTCGTGTGTTTGATACTACGCTTGCTCTATCTTTGATGAGTGCTTGATCATACTATGCTTAATGTGTGCTTAATGCTTATCATATTCTATTCATATCTTGTATGATCATTTACTCATGTCTTGGTGATTGGGTGCATGTTATTCATTCTTATCATTTTGTGCGCTCCACCAAGATGTATGTGACATGGAAGAGTGACCCATGATCCTAATCGATTGTGCATTTGCATTCAAACGCAAATCTTAAATAATGCACAAATTTAGGGGGAGCTCTTGCTTATCACATACTTCTCAAAGCGACGATGTTATTCATTGATTATATCATTTGTCGAAGCTTTGATCTATATGTTGTCATCAATTACCAAAAGGGGAGATTGAAAGTGCAACTAATCCCGGGTGGTTTTGGTAATTAATAACAACATATATATCATTGAACTAATTATTTCTTGAGAATATTTCAGAAAGTTCAAGGATATGGGTATGGCAATGACCGATGATGTGGACCCTCAAAATGCTAAGGAAAGCATTGGCAAAAGCTCAAGACTCCATTTTTGGTTTAGTGATCCAAGATCACATTGAGTCCATAGGAAAGCCAATACTATTAAAAGGGATGAGGTTATGATGATGATCTGTTGCTCAAAGTGCTTAGTGATTTATCTCTCAAACTATCGGCAATCTTTCATTCCAACATAAACTCATAAGTAATCTCGGTCCCACCGATTCCATAAACTCAGTCACACCGAGATGAACCACCTCACCATATAGCCAAACCCTAAGAATTTCGGATTTTCCGATTCCAAACTCGGTCATACGAAATTGGTGTTGCCAAGCTTCAGAATACAGACTCAAATCGGTGTCACCGAGATGAGAAAGTTGGTCCCACCGAGATTGGCAAACCCTAGACTTTGGAAGAATCGGACTAACCGAGATTGTATTTTCGGTCCCACGAAAATCCCAACGTTCACAAGATTTGAACTTTCGGTCTCACCGAGTTGTCAACTTCGGTCCGACCGAGATTGGTCAAATGTGTGTAACAGTTGGATTTTGTGTGGAGGCTATAAATACCCTCCACCTCCTCTTCATTCGTGGAGAGAGCCATCGAAAGAACTACCACTCCTACCTTACATTTCGAGAAGAAAACTACCTACCCTTGTGTTGAGATCAAGTTGCTCCACTCCCACCATATGAAACTTGATTTCTAGCCTTCCCAAGTTGCTTTCCACTCAATCCCTTCTTCCACCACAGCCAAATCGGTGAGGAGAGTTGAGTGTTGGGGAGATTATCATTTGAAGCACAAGAGCAAGGAGTTCATCATCACCAACACCATCTATTACCTTTTGGAGGTGGTGCCTCCTAGATTGGTTAGGTGTCGCTTGGGAGCCTCCGTCAAGATGTGGAGTTGAACCAAGAAGTTTGTAAGGGCAAGGAGATCGCCTACTTCGTGAAGATCTACCCCGAGTAAGGCTAGTCCTCCGTGGGCGTATGCCATGATGGCATAGACAAGGTTGCTTCTTCGTGGACCCTTCGTGGGTGGAGCCCTCCGTGGACTCTCGCAGCCGTTACCCTCCGTGGGTTGAAGTCTCCATCAACGTGGATTGACGATAGCACCACCTATCGGAACCACGAGAAAAATCTCCGTGTCTCCAAATTGCGTTTGCTCTTCTCCACCTCTTATTTACTACATGTGCAATTTACTTTCCGCTGCCACTACTCTAGAATTGCATGTGTAGGGTGATACTTGACTTGGTTATCATTGTGAACTTGCTAAAAACTTGCCCTAATCAAAAGGCTAAACTTTTAAGTTGTCAAGTAGTCTAATCACCCCCCCTCTAGACATACTTCCGATCCTACAGGATGCGTAGCATGTGGGGTTCGGTTTTTTTGTTCCTCCCCTTGTCTTTCCCCGAGGGCATTCTGCTGAGTACCCGGTCGAGCATCTTGGCCACGGTAGGGGCGGGCGAGCCTTCGGGAAGTGACGCCGGACACCTGATTCTCTCCGCCTTGATGAGCCATTCCTGGACGCTGATGATTTTCAGAATAAACAATCATGACAAATACAAACAGGGTGTCCAGTATCAAGGCTACTTACTTGAGTATCTTTGCAATTGCAGCTTAGGCCCGCATCCTCGGTGGTATCTGGACACACTACTTTCCGTCCGAAGAATAATTTGCACATCTCTTCGAGCTTCAAGCCGAAGAAGTGCTTCACAGTCCGCGGACCCTCCGGACTGAACTCCCACATCCGAAGAGGCCGGCGTTGGCACGGCAACATCCGCCGGATTAACATCACTTGCACTACGGTAACAAGGTTGATATCCCTCTTGAGAAGCTCCCGGATGCGGTTCTGCAGTATTGGTACATCGCCTGCGGGCCCCCAATTATGTCCTACGTCTGTCCAGGATGCCAATTGCGATGGAGGGCCCGAGCGGAACTCGGGGGCGGTTACCCACTTTGTGCCCCTTGGGGCTGTAGCATAAAACCACCTCCGCTGCCATACGTCAGATACTTCTGGGAATGAACCCTCCGGCCATGGGGCATCGGCGTTTCTGCTTATTACGGCACCTCCACACTCCACGTGTCGCCCCTCGATCATCTCCGGCTTCACATTGAAGGTCTTGAGCCATAAGCCAAAGTGTGGCGTGACATGGAGAAAAGCCTCGCACACGATAATGAACGACGAGATATGGAGGATAGCATCTGGAGCCAGATCGTGAAAATCCAGCCCGTAATAGAACATGAGCCCCCTCACGAAGGGATGGAGGGTGAAACCCAAACCATGGAGGAAGTGTGGGACAAAAACAACACACTCATTGGGCTCCGGCGTGGGGATGACTTGCCCTGGAGCAGGAAGCCTGTGCTGGATATCTGCGGTTAGGTATCCGACCTCTCTAAGCTTTGCAATGTCCTTCTCCTCGATCGAGGAGGCGACCCACCGGCCTTGAGGATCAGATTCGGACATACTGGAGGATTCCGGAGGGGTGGTGTCGGTGTCAAAACCGGCGGATCTCGGGTAGGGGGTCCCGAACTGTGCGTCTAGGCGGATGGTAACAAGAGACGAGGGACACAATGTTTTTACCTGTGTTCGGCCCTCTCGATGGAGGTAAAACCCTCGTCCCGCTTGATTAATATTGATGATATGGGTAGTACAAGAGTAGATCTACCATGAGATCAAGGAGGCTAAACCCTAGAAGCTAGCCTATGGTATGATTGTTGAGATGTAATGTTTTTCCTATGGACCAAGGCCCTCCGGTTTATATAGACACCGGAGAGGCTAGGGTTACACAGAGTCGGTTATAATGGTAGGAGATCTACATATCCGTATTGCCAAGCTTGCCTTCCACGCAAGGAAAGTACCTTCCGGACACGAGCCGGAGTCTTCAATCTTCTATCTTCGTAGTCTGGGAGTCCGGCGGATATTGATAGTCCGGCTATCCGGACACCCCCTAGTCCAGGACTCCCTCAGTAGCCCCTGAACCAGTCTCCAATGACGATAAGTCCGGCGTGCATAATGTTCGGCATTGCAAGGCGGGTTTCCTTCCTTGAATAATTCGGAGAAGATAATGAACACCAGGATAGTGTCCGGCTCTGCAAAATAAATTCCACATTCCAACGTAGAGAGAATAAAATATACACTTAGCTCCATCTGCTGACGTATTATGCAGCGTGACATCACACCGCAGCCAAGCCCTTGTTTGGATCGTTTTTATTATTTCGCCTCAGCACGTTTAGCGAAGCGGTTTCCTTGGCACGTCCTGTCGAAGCAGAGATCGTGTTCCCCTTATTCCGAGATTCTCATCAATACGTGCGTGGGTAACCCAACCGTGCCATTGATGATGGCGCTTGGGAGATAAGCGAGTTTTACCAGGCCGGTGAGGGACGCATAGTTTTGTCCGCCTATATATAAGGGATAAGGGTTTACCTTCTCACCTACGCCTTCTTCCTCCTTTGCTCATTCACCCTGCGAACTCAAGCTCCAACGCCTAAGCTCGCGATCTCACCTCGACCCTTCTCCTAATATGTCCGGAGGGAGGCAAATGGATGGCCTCCACCGCCAAGGAGGAGGACATCACCAAGCTGCGCGACGCCGATACCTTTCGGCGACGTCACAGATCGGCTGCCCGACGGGGCAGCTCATCCCTACACCAGGCCTCATGAGAGGGTTGTTTTCCTTCCCACTTCCTCCGCTGGATCGGGCTTTCGCTCCATCCATTCGTCCGGGGCTCATGTTTTACTACGGCCCGGATTTCCACGATCTGGCGCCGAACTTTGTCCTCAACATCTCGGCGTTTATCGTCGTGTGTGAGGGCTTTCTCTGCATCCGGCCCCACTTCGGCCTGTGGCTCAAGACCTTCAACGTCAAGCCGAGGGTCGTGAAGGGGACGCAAGCGGAATGCGGAGGCGCCATGTTGGGCAAGCTGCCCAATGTCCCTTGGCTAGAAGGGACCTTTGAGGACTCCGTCAAGGGGTGGCAATCGGGGTGGTTCTACATCACCAAGCCGCGCAAGCCTACATGGGCGGCGGCCCCCGAATTTAGATCTGGAATCCCCACGCAGCTCACCTCCACGGAAAGAGAAGGGCTTGCAGGGGTGATCCGTGGAGGTGACGGGACTTGAGCCTGCATCAAGAAGCTAGTGAGCAATAGGCTCCGGCTCGTCGACGTGGTCCAGGTCATGCTCCTCTGGCGGATTCTCCCATGCCAAGAACGGGCATTTAATCTGTGGGAGTTTAATCCGGAACAGCACCAGACGTTAAGCGCGCTCTTCGACACAACATGCGAAGGCGCCTGGAGGGTGCTGTTCAAGGGCGCCGAAGCCCCCGCATCCGCGATCGAAGACCGCGGATTCAGCTCGCAGTCTCCGACTGACGAGGTAAGTGATTTGACCCCATTACGGGACACTTGAAGTAATTAGATTGACTCTAGCGAGATTTTTAATCTGCCTCTTCCTTTGACAGGACTGGATGGAGAAGGCCCAGCTGCTCATCAGCCCGGCTCCCATGCCAGAAGAACCAGTGGATGCCCGCTTAGCAAGGCTGCTGGTTCCGGCACCGTACGTGGTGCCGGAGAAGAAGGCCAAGAAGGTGGCCGCGGGGACTCGAAAGAGTTCCCAGAATCGGCGTCGACGACGACGACGAGACTCCTCCCGAAGACGAGGAGGAGGAGGAGTACTCTCTCCGGAGGAGGAGAGAGGAAGAGGAAGGCCTCCCAACCGGGCGGCCGAAGGGTCAAGAGGGGAGAACTATCCCCCGGACAGTTTTGCCAACATCGACGTTGGCGAGGATGAGTGGCCTCCAAGGGCCCGGCGTCCGGCAGGATCGTAAGTATCCGGATCATTTATATGCCGTATATTGTATGTCATGTAGTGTCCTTCTAATGCCGCATTGTTCTTTAGTCCGGCCGTTGACGACCTTCCTGACTCGATGAGCGGGTCATTGGCACCGTCGGATGTAAATTCCATCCCGACTGCCTCTACCCCACGCGCCGAGGACGACGAGGCGGAATCCCACAGGGGGACACGCCAGGAGGAGGCTCCGGAGGCGCCGTCAGGCAGCCCCCCGGACCTTGTGCCGGACTCTACTCCGGAACCCGTAGCGGTTCCAGAGTCCGGCAAGCAGCCCCCTCGAAAGAAGGGCAGGACCGTGACGCCGGCGGCCTCTGTCCAACCGGAGGCACCGGATAACTCTTTGGAGGCGCCAAAGGCGCCTCCATAGAAAGAACACCGCACTCTCATGAGTGCGGTGATTGAGAAGGTCCAGCTCGCCAAGGGCGGGCTGACCAAGCTCTCAACAGCCTTCTAACAAGCTTTGAGGTAAGAAGGTTAAAATTAAGTAATATAATACCGCATAGACAAGTAGCCTCGATGCTTAGTCCTGTTCGGAAGAAAAGCCGGACTAAGGATCTTAACAAGATATACGCAGGGTTTCTAAAATATGTCAATATGGGTTTGCAGGCTGCGCTGTTGACCTCTGCCGCATTAACGGTGGAGGTCGAGGCGCTGAAGAAGTACCTTGAGCGGTCAGAGCAAGAGCTCGGCCATGCCAAGAGGCAGCTCAAGGAAAAAGAAGGTGAATAACACCACTTTAAATAAGTACCTTACAAAAAAGGGTTTCGGTTGCAAACATGATTAATAAGGATAACATATGTAATGCAGGGGCCACTAACGAGGTGGCAGCCCTGAAGGATGCCGTGTCCGTGGCCGAACGCAATGCGGCCACAGAACGGACTGAGCGAGAAAAGCAAGCGGCACTGGTGGCGGAAGTTCGGCAAGAGCTCCAGGCTCTCATTGAAAAGCATGAGAGTTTGGAGCGTGACTCCAAGGCTCGAGAGTCCGAGCTTGCCTCGGCTCTCGAAAGTGCCAAGTCCGCCAAGGCCGAGGCCCAGAAGGCCCATGAGGAAGTAGAGGACATGAAGAAGATAGCGGCGGGTAAGGCGTTTTTCATGCAGAGCAAGCATGTTAATGTAAATTACCGGATACTTACCCAAATTCAGAGCTCTCCAGGGGCATTTGCAGATCTGCCGGGTAGTGCGTCTGATGCCGCTGCATTCTATCATGGCAAGGAGGGGAGCTCAACGGAGAAGGTCTTCGGTCTCAAGACTGTTGAGGCCGCCATCCGTGCCCCCAAGCGACCAAATGAAGCAGCTGGTCGAACTCCACAAGGTAGCTGAGGAGGCCATGAAGGGCCTCACAGTCCAGCTGTGGCCTGGGCAGGCCATGCCTGGCAGCTACTTTGGCCTAGTGCGGTGGCTAGTGGATGCATGCCCCAGTGGATGTGATCAAGCGCTCACTTTGCATTGAAGGCGCTCGTCGGGCCCTTGCCCGCATAAAGGTGCAATGGGGCAAGCTGGATGCGGAGAAGCTTCTCACGGATCCGCCGCCACCGGCAAGGAGCATCGCACGCCGAGCGATATTATAAAGTTGTCTGAAGGGAGCCCGCGATATTGCGGATGAGTGCCCCTTAATGTAATCCTTGAGTGAACTTGTCAGTATATTTATCCTGTATTTGAGAACTTCGTTTATATGCGCCATGAGCAACGCTTGTTGAATTTAAAATATTACCTTACAGGCGGCCGTTTGTAAAATCTGAGAGATGGCAAGTCGTTGGCTTCACCCACAGGCTACAAAGGCTGGGTGTTCGGTGATAAACTTGAGCACTCTTGTTCCCATTATTGGGTCCATCTAGGAGGCGCCAACACGACGAACAAGGCGACCAGGACTTATAATGCTTGAACACTCTCACTTAGCCATAGAATTCTATAATTTTAAATTTCGTGAAGCCCCGGTATTCGTGAAGACCGAATCGAGGCGCTATCCACGCGTTCGTCGGACATCATCCGAACTTCGCTCGAAGCGGCATGAGCCTTTAAGGACCCGAAGAACCTCTCGAACAATGACCGATCTCTCGCCTTATCATGCCGGTCGGTTTTAGCTTTCCATCGAGGCGTTAACCCGGCTCAACCGGGCGCAATCGCAGATGGTTCTCCCAGTCTACCTTAGCCGACGGAACGGAACGTAAGGTACCAAAACATGGGAGCCGGCAAACCCAACTATTGACCCAAGACATGATTCGAGCTGATTCATATAACGCTATAAGTTCGGGTGCCGACTTGTGAAAGTGTTCGGACTTAATCACACCATAATATGGGGAACAGAAGCCCCTGGTGTATTCGGCCATACCAAAGTATACGGGTGCAAGATGTCATATAATGAACATATGTAAAAGATAACGCGATTGCAATGAAAAGGTAATGTACTTGCAAGAAGGAAATGTTGCGTTATTTATGAAAGAAGGTCTGCTAATAAAGCGGAATGATACAAATAGTGCGGTAAGCAAGGGATTCAGACTAAATTAACATGTCCCCCTCCAGGGATAAGCTGCAGACTTGGTGTATGTAATCGAATTTAATGCTCGTAATGGAGACCACCGAGTGTTCGCCGCAGCCTTCTTTAATCCCCGATCACAGCATCGTGAGTTCGCAAGTTTGCCGTCGGACGAGGCTTCTGGTTAATGGATTCCTGTGTATGCAAAAGAAGAAAAGATAAAAAACAAAGCCAAGGGGGGCGATCGCATGAGCCCCTTGTGTGGTCGAGCCGCACTCTTTGGTCCTTGTGATTAAGCCCCTCCCCTGCGCCCATGGTATCTCCAAAGCGTAATGATGTACGTGGAGTGTTATTCTAGTGATCATGCGCGTGCGGGGGTTGGGGCCGCATTGCTACGCGTGCTCTGATCGCGCCAGGTGGTCTTGGTTGGTGTTGCTCCGGGCGCGTTTTAATGTGTCCGGCTTTTTAATTGCCGGACTAGAGAATTGCCATAGAAGGCTGCTCTGTACTTCTGCCGCGAGAGCCGCTGTATGTTCCTCCGTTCGGAGGGAGCATTCCGTATTCCCATTGACCGTAATGACTCCACGAGGGCCTGGCATCTTGAGTTTTAGGTATGCATAATGCGGCACCGCGTTGAATTTGGCAAACGCGGTTCGTCCGAGCAGGGCATGGTAGCCGCTACGGAACGGGACTATATCAAAGATTAATTCTTTGCTTCGGAAGTTATCCGGGGATCCGAAGACCACTTCCAGTGTGACCGAGCATGTACAGTTGGCTTCCACTCCTGGGATGACACCTTTAAAGGTTGTTTTGGTAGGTTTAATCCTAGATGGATCAATGCCCATTTTGCGCACTGTGTCTTGATAAAGCAGGTTCAGGCTGCTGCCGCCATCCATCAGGACTCTTGTGAGGTGAAATCCATCGAGGATTGGGTCTAAGACCAATGCGGCGAATGCGCCATGGCGTATGCTGGTCGGATGGTCTCGTCGATCGAAAGTGATCGGACAGAGGACCATGGATTGAACTTGGGCGACTGCTCCATCGCATAGACGCCCGTGAGTCGCGCTTCCTCTCCCTCTTGGGTATATGGGTTGCGTAAATCATATTCACCGTCCGCACTTGTGGGGAAAACCCTTCATCCTCTCTCGTTCGGCGGCGGGTCTCTTCCTCGTCATCGCTATTTAGCCCCTTGTCATTGTGTTCGCAATTAACTTGCCACCGCTTGAACACCCAACAATCTCTATTGGTGTGATTAGCTGGCTTTTCGGGGTGCCATGTATCCGCATGAGCGGTCGAGTATTCGGTCCAGATTGACGGACCCGAGTTGTTCTTTTAAATGGCTTCTTCGCTGACCGGTTTGAGCCTCGGAATCCGGCATTGACCGCCGATCCTCTTTGTCGCCGCCACACGCGGCGTTTGTTTTGATTCGACGTGACCTGCCGTGGTTGTCCTTAGTGTCCGGACCGCCGGAATTTTTATGGAGATTGTTGCTGCGGCTAGCTACCGTCCTCTCCGCACAAAAGTGGGTCATTAACGATGTGAGGGCTGCCATGGATTTCGGCTTCTCCCGCCCGGTGCGGGCTAGCCATTCGTCCCGGATGTTATGTTTGAAGGCTGCAAGGGCCTCCGCATCCGGACAGTCAACGATTTGATTTTTCTTCGTCAAGAACCGTGTCCAGAACTGTCTGGCCGATTCGTCTGGCTGCTGAATAATGTGGCTTAGGTCATCGGCATCTGGCGGTCGCACGCATGTACCTTGGAAGTTATCAAGGAACACAGCCTCCAGGTCTTCCCAACACCCAATCGACTCTGCGGGCAGGCTGTTAAGCCAATGCCGAGCTGGTCCTTTAAGCTTGAGTGGGAGATATTTGATGGCATGGAGATCGTCGCCGCGGGCCATATGGATGTGGAGAAGATAATCTTTGATCCACACCGCGGGTCTGCTTGTACCATCGTAAGATTCGATATTCACGGGTTTGAACCCTTCGGGATCTCGATGATCCATTACTTCATCGATGAAGCATAACGGGTGTCTTGGCGTCCTCAGATTGAGCAATATCGCGACGCAGCTCGAGGGAGCGCCGCTGCTGTATGTATTCGCCCGGCGGCATTATGTCCGGCGCGACGGTATTCGTCGTGGGTCGTAGGGCGCCCACGTGATCCATAGATGGATCTAGATTGTCTTGCTTTGTCCTCCAAGATGTCTCGCAAGTCCGGCGCATTCCCTTTTGGCTTCGTACTCTTGGATCGATGTCGGGGTACGGTCTTGGCTGGGGGCCTGAATGCCTCTCTGTCGCGACCACGGGGTGGTCGGTCAGCCATGTCGTGCGCTGCTGATAAAGGTATGTATGCTTCCTCCTCTAATCGGGGAGCAGCTTGCGCCTTGGGTAACTTTTGGAGGAGTTCGAGTTTATACTCTTGACGCGAGGACCTCGGTCCATCGATCGGCTAGCAGATCTTGATCAGCTTGGAGCTGTTCTTGCTTTTTCTTTAGGCTATTTGCGTGGCTATGAGCTGCGCTGAAGCGCTCTTGTTCGACGGGATCCTGGGTATGACGAATTCATCATTGTTGAGGCTCGCTTGCCTTGGAGGGAGGCATATAGTTATCATCCTCAACCCTTCTTCTACCGCCTGTCGTGAGGGCTTGCTTCGGCCCTCCTCTGCCGAGTCTTGCGTGAGGGGATCGTCTTCGCACTCTCCGGAGTGTTATTGTCTCCGTCTTGGAATCTCCATTCTTGTTGTGGCGGATTTAGAGCGGCGCCCGACGCCGGGCGTTTGGGTTGCTTCTTTAGAGAATCTTCCTCCGCCGCTTTTTCGCCATCCCTTCTTTTGGGGTATCCACCATGTAGACGTCGTGACGACGAGGTGGCCTTCCAGGTGCCTCAGGGCGCTGGGTCTCGTTTCTCCGCATCGCCGTCCATAGCGTCGATGTCATCGAGTCGTAGTCTAGCATGTCGGTTAAATCTCGGCGAGTGGCTACAAGGTGGGTGGTGGGTGGGCTCTGAATTTCTTCGTCGTCCAGTACTCCAACCGCCCCGCCATAGTCCGCCAGATTCTCGAGATAGCGAGAGATGCTTCAGAGAATTCAGGATATCGCCAAAAGGCGAGTCTTGAAAGATGTCCGCGGGTGAATTCCATAACCGCGCCTAATCTGGTTTAATTGGCGGGCGCGGGAGGCTCGGAGTCCGGCGAGGAGTCCGGCGCCTCGGGATCACGAGTTTCGCAGGGGACGAGATTGGTATTCGGCTCCATCGCCGTTGGTGTTGAAGTCCCCGAGGCGGTGTCTATCCACCGACCCTCGACATGGGCGATCGGCTCCAGGCTAGTGGCCGGAGCGGATCCGAAAAGGACCTTCAAGCACCGTCCGTGGCAGAGCTAGATCATGCCCATCGTCACAGTGCGGCGCGCTTGGCTGTGGCTCGAGTCCGTCGAAGATCAAGTCTCCGTGGTCATCGGCCGTGAAGTTCAAGCTTCCGAATCTGACCTGACGGCCAGGGGCGTAGCTTTCGATCTGCTCCAGATGGCCAAGAGAATTGGCTCGCAGTACAAAGCCGCCGAATACGAAGATCTGTCCGGGGAGAAAAGTCTCACCCTGGACAGCGTTGATGGTTGAAGATGCCATCGAGCCTATCGGTGACGACACAGAGGAACTCTCAATGAAAGCACCAATGTCGGTGTCAAAACCGGCGGATCTCGGTAGGGGTCCCGAATGCGTCTAGGCAGATGGTAACAAGAGACGAGGGACACAATGTTTTTACCCAGGTTCGGGCCCTCTCGATGGAGATAAAACCCTACGTCCTGCTTGATTAATATTGACGATATGGGTAGTACAAGAGTAGATCTACCACGAGATCAAGGAGGCTAAACCCTAGAAGCTAGCCTATGGTATGATTGTTGAGACGTAATGTTCGTCCTATGGACCAAGGCCCTCCGGTTTATATAGACACCGGAGAGGCTAGGGTTACACAGAGTCGGTTACAATGGTAGGAGATCTACATATCTGTATTGCCAAGCTTGCCTTCCATGCCAAGGAAAGTACCTTCCGGACACGAGCCGGAGTCTTCAATCTTCTATCTTCGTAGTCTGGGAGTCCGGCGGATATTGATAGTCCGGCTATCCGGACACCCCCTAGTCCAGGACTCCCTCAGGTGGAGCTTAGGTTTTGGGTGTTAGAACTCGAGGTGCGAGAAGGCGCGATGAAGGTGAAAAAAGAGGCGTAGGTCTCGACCCCTTTATGGAGAGGGTGAATATCAAGAGTCCCCGGTGTGACCGTTTGAGGCTTATCTAAAAACACACTGGATAATGCCAACAGCCGTCGTGGGGTCACGCACGCTCATATTGATGGAAAATCCCGTAATAAAAGGGACACGATCTCTGCCTCGACGGGACGTGCCAATAAAACCGCCTCATAACACGAGTCATTGTGGGGTAGGAAACGTCGGTTCACATTGGACCAAGCCACGATGCAAGGGCACGATGCACGAAGATTGCTAGCAAATCAGATCTATACCATACGAAGATCATCTTGCAGATCCGGACATGGTCTACATGTTCGATAAACCACTTTGGAGAATTCAGAGGAGGAACCCGCCTTGCAATGCCGAAGACAATACTGCGCGCCGGACTCATCGTCATTGAAGCCTGGTTCAGCGCTCTTGAGGAGTCCCGGATTAGGGGTATCCGGACAGCCGGACTGTGTACAACGTCTGGACTATTGAAGTGTGAAGATACAAGACTCAAGACTTCGGGTCGTGTCCGGATGGGACTTTCCTTGGCATGGAAGGCAAGCTTGGCGATCCGGATATTATATTTCCTTCCTTGTAACCGACTCCATGTAAACCCTAGCCCTCTCCGGTGTCTATATAAACCGGAGAGGTTGGTCCTTAGAAGGCCGATCACAATTACATTCATACCATCATAGGCTAGCTCCTAGGGTTTAGCCTCTACGATCTCGTGGTAGATCTACTCTTGTACTACCCATATCATCAATATTAATCAAGCAGGAAGTAGGGTTTTACCTCCATCGAGAGGGCCCGAACCTGGGTAAACATATGTGTCCCTTACTTCTTGTTACCATCAGCCTTGACACACAGATCGGGACCCCCTACCCGAGATCCACCGGTTTTGACACCGACACCCCCCTTAAATGATATCTAAGGGGGACGACCCCCTCTCCCCTCCCCCTATAAATAGTGGGGGGATGGAAGGGCTGCCATACCCTTCGCCTGGCGCAGCCCTCCCCCTCTCCAACACCATCTCCTCCTCCGTAGTGCTTGGCGAAGCCCTGCCGGAGAACTGCAAGCTCCTCCACCACGCCGTCATGCTGCCGGAGCTCTCCCTCAACTTCTCCTCTCCCCTTGCTGGATCAAGAAGGAGGAGACGTCCCCGGGTTGTATGTGTGTTGAACGCGGAGGCGCTGTCCGTTCGGCGTGATCGGATCTTTCGCGATTTGAATCGCCACGAGTACGACTCCCTCATCCGCGTTCTAGTGACGCTTCTGCTTAGCGATCTTCAAAGGTATGAAGATGCTCATCCTCTCCCTCTCTTGTTGCTAGAATCTCCATAGGTTGATCTTTGTGATGCGTAGAAAATTTTGAATTATTGCTACGTTCCCCAACACCGACAACATCAACCCGGTGAGACCGATGTGCTAGGGTTATGGCAAAACCTCATCTCGGTGAGACCGATCACATGAACTCGGTGAGACTGATTTCAGTAATAAGCAAACAAAGACTTGGTCAGGCAAACTCGGTGGGACCGATTGCTCACCTCAGTTAGATCGAAACGTTACGAAAAGGAAACATAGAGTTTGCAATGCCAACTCGGTGAGACCGATCGCTCACTTCGGTTAGACCGAAACATTATGAAGGGAAACAGAGAGTTTGCATTCCCATCTTGGTGAGACCGAGATCCCTATCGGTAAGACCGAACTGATTAGGGTTTGTGGATATGGCTATGTCAAGTGAACTCGGTGGCGCCGGATAGATCAAATCGGTGGGGCCGAGTTTGATTTTAGGTTTAGGACATATGTGGAAATAAGAAAGTGGTTGAGGGATTTTGGAGCACATCACTAAGCATTTTGATCAAGCAAGCCATTAAGCAACACCTCACCCCCTTTTAATAGTACTGGCTTTCCTATAGACTCAATGTGATCTTGGATCACTAAAATAAAAAGGTAGAGTCTTGAGCTTTTGCCAATATGTGTCCTTAGCATTTTGAGGGGGTCCACATCTCTAGTCCATGCCATACCAATCATTGAACTTTCTGAAACATAGATCTTGAAAGAGTATTAGTTCAATGAGCTATATGTTGTTATGAATTACCAAAACCACCTGGGGATTAGTTGCACTTTCAACCGTCTGCACCACCTCAGCGGACTCTAACGGAGGAGGCCCCTCAGCAGAATCCTCCTCTGCCTCAGCTGTCTCCTAAGACGTCACCGTTCTTCGCTTGCCTTGTGCGTCTTCACATACGTCGGCCGTCTCCGCCGCATTAGCAGACTCTATCGCCACAACAACAACGGAAGATAGGTGTAGTCGCTCCAGTGGCTAGCAGTACAACATGCAAGAAATTCAAAGCTAGTCCAAGCCTCAGGGCTCCTCCAAAGTTACCATATGAGAGGACTGACGAGGAAAACAAGGACATCAGTGCTGCCGAAGTGTAGGCCCATTTTGAACGGAAACGTCCACCTCCGAAGGAAATAATAGATTCGATGAAAGCAAAGCGCACGCTGGAAGCCCTTAAGCGACCACCACCACCTCAACCACAATCCAACTATGACCGTTGTATTGAAAAGACATATGATGAAGCGCGGCGATCGGGAAGTACTACCGGTGCTGCAAGACAAAGTGGGAAAACAATTCCCCATCTCGGCGAATAGGAGAAGAATTCATGCCCCCCGCTCAAGGTGTCTAGCAATATTGCTAATCATCCAGGGCTAGCGCCCGGTACCACTCTTGCTGATTACGTGGGCAATGATATACAGTTTGAAATGGCTGAGGTAGTAGAGCCCTTTAGATACGAGCATAGGAAGCCTCTCGTCAAACCTGATCAGCTCCCGCATCTACCAACGATGATGCGAAGATTGCATGACTGGTACTTGGAAACCTGCAACAAGGATGGGACCGATGATATTTTTCTAGGAATTAAAGATGAGCACGACTTCATTGGAGTTGACCTGATGCCTATTGAATTTGTGGAATTATTTTAGTTATTCAATCAAGACGCCATTGACAAACAACTCATGACTTGCTATTGTCTGTAAGTATTACTTCTGTAATTAAGTCTCTAGCTCAGCTCGTTCATTGCATGTATATATAATTATCCTCACTATATTATGCAGATTGAAGATCATCGAATGCAAAAGATTACAAATCAATGACATTGGGTTCATTAGCCCAAATACCGTAAATGAATGAAAGGTACAAAATAGAGTTGAAGATACTGAGGAAAACTTGCTAAAAGCATTCCTTCGACAGCAAAACAAAAGGGAAATACTCTTTCCTTACAACTTCAAGTGAGTGTTACTGTCTTGTGCATATTCGGTTTCACTTACTCAAGGTTAAGTACTGTAATTGATGAGTTATGTGTGCGCAGGTTCCACTTTATTCTGTTATCCATTAAGCTTGACGGGGGAGTAGTAACTGTCTTAGACTCGAGACGTAAAGATCCTAAGGATTATGCGGACATGAGTGCAATGCTCCAGAAGTAAGTTCAATCATTATCGCACCATATCGGCAACTTTCATTCATTTCCTGATATCAAGTAATCATTTTCTTTGTCGGGCAGGGTTTGGAAAAAGTTCACCAGAATGGTTCGGGGTCTGAAGAAGGAGCTGCAATTTACACACCCCAAAGTAAGTAGTACTAGCTAGTTCGCGCATATCTCATTGATTCTAGTTTCATCAATACCATTATCATGCTTGATTATCAATTTGATTGAACTCTATTCTCGTAAAGTGCTTGTGGCAGGCAGGCGGGAATAATTTATGTGGATACTACGTTTGCGAGTTCATGCGCCACTCGACCTCTGAGCAGGGCTCCTCTGACCAACAATTTGAAGTACGTAAACAATATTCACAATTTTATTTTATTACCATCAATTGTGTTGAGTTTCATTCATATATATGTATTGACCCCCTTCTTTAAATTAGATGTGGGAGATGCGGGAAGAACTTCTACCACATGATTGCATACGAGCAATTCAAGAGGAATTGGCGGGATTCTTTCTTGGTCACGTCATACATGAGAAGGGAGAATACCATGCGGAAATTCAATGCGATTTTGGTGCTTGATGATGTCAGGGATCGTAAGAGATGTTATATTGTATATATGTAGTAGCGACGGATAGATATACGAAAACTTGTTGTTCGGCCAAGCACGGAGAAAGAGAGGTCACTTCTCTCTATATATGTTCATGATAATCTTGTGTAATGGTTCCTTCATTGCTATATGAAGTAGCTAGCATTGAGTCGAATGGAAAACATTAAATAAAAATGAAACCCTCAATGTAAAAGAATTGAAGGGTAAACACAAAAATAAAAGGGGAAAACACAATGAAAACCCCTAAACCCTCCAAAACCCCTAAACTCCTCCTTAAAAAAACAAAAATCCCAGCGCCTAGCAGCTACTGACACGTGGCTGCCTTTTAGTCCCGGTCGGTGTTACCAACCTAGACTAAAGGTCCTCCTGCCTGGGTGCCCCATAGCGGCCACGTGGAGCTCCTTTAGTCCCGGGTCATAAGCCAGCCAGGACTAAAAGTGGTGGGCATTAGTCCTGATCGTTTTGTCCCGGTTGCAGAACCGGGACTAAAGGCCCTCTAGAACCGAGACTGATGCCCTACTTCCTACTAGTGATGTATCACTTAGACAACTTGAGGGGTGTTGATTTAAGTGGGAGTTTATTAGCAATTTGATTAATTAAACCAACTATCATGAACATAGTCTTAATGTCTTTGCAAATTAATGTTGTAGATCGATGGCTCGTGCTGTAGCTCCCCTGAATTTTAAAGCGTTCCTAGAGAAAAAAAAGTTGAAAGATGATGGAAGCAACTATGAGGACTTGGTCTGTAATTTGAGGATTATTCTCAATGCTGCACAGAAGGCTTATGTTCTTAATGCACCACTTCGTGATGCAGCCCCTCAAGGCTCGCCTGCAGATGTTATGAACATCTGGCAGGCACGTTCTAATGACTACTCGATAGTTCAGCGTGCCATGCTTTATGGCTTAGAACCAGGGCTCCAAAGACGTTTTGAGCACCACGTAGCATATGAGATGTTCCAGGAGCTGAAATTGGTATTTCAGGCTCATGCACGGGTTGAGAGGTATGACACCTCCGACAAGTGCTTTAGCTGCAAGATGGATGAGAACAACTCTATTAGTGAGCATGTACTCAGAATGTCTGGGTACTACAACCGCTTGATTAATCTTCTGATTGAAGTAGCGATTGGCAGAGTTCTTCAGTCACTGCCACCAAGCTACAAAGGCTTCATGATGAACTATAAAATACAAGGGATGGAAAAGATGATCCCTGAGCTCTTCGCGATGCTTAAGGCCGCGGAGGTAGAAATCAAGAAGAGCGTCAAGTGTTGATGGTCAATAAGACCACCAGTTTCAAGAAGGGCAAGGGAAAGAAAGGGAACTTCAATAATAATGGCAAGACAGTTGCCGCTCCCGTGAAGAAACCCAAGGCTGGACCCAAACCTGAGACTGAGTGCTTCTATTGCAAGGGGAAGGGCCATTGGAAGCGGAACTGTCCCAAGTACTTGGCAGATAAGAAGGCTGACAACGTCAACAAAGGTATATTCGGTATACATGTTATTGATGTGTACCTTACTAGTGCTCGTAGTAGCGCCTGGGTATTTGATACTGGGTCGGTTGCTAATATTTGTAACTCAAAATAGGAGCTGCAGAATAAATGAAGACTGGCTAAGGACGAGGCGATGATGTGCGTCGGAAATGGTTCCAAGGTTGATGTGATGGCCGTCGGCATGCCCCCTCTACGTTTACCTTTGGGATTAGTTATGAACCCAAATAATTGTTATTTGGTGCATGCGCTGAGCATGAAAATTATATCTGGATCTTGTTTATCGCGTGACGGTTATTCATTTAAGTCAGAGAATAATGGTTGTTCTATTTATATGGATACTATCTTTTATGGTCATGCACCCCTTGTGAATGGTTTATTCTTGTTGAATCTCAATCGTAGTGATACACATATTCATAATATTGATGCCAAAAGATGCAAAGTTAATGATGATAGTACCACATACTTGTGGCACCGCAGCTTAGGCCATATTGATGTAAAGCGCATGAAGAAACTCCATGCGATGGACTTTTGGAATCACTTGATTATGAATCATTTGATACATGTGAACCATGCCTTATGGGCAAGATGACTAAAACCCCGTTTTCCGAAACAATGAAACATGCGACTTATTGGAAATAATACATATTGATGTATGCGGTCTGATGAGTGTTGAAGCGTGCGGTGGATATCGTTATTTTCTTACCTTCACACATGATTTAAGTAGATATGGGTATATTTACTTAATAAAATACAAGTTTGAAACATTTAAAAAGTTCAAGGAATATCAGAATGAAGTGGAGAATCATCATAACAAAGAAAATAAAGTTTCTATGACCCGATCATGGAGGTGAATATTTGAGTTATGAGTTTGGCGCTCATTTAAGACGATGTGGAATTGTTTCACAACTCACGCCACCTGGAACACCACATCGTAATCGTACTTTATTAGATATGGCGCGTTCTATAATGTCTCTTACCGATTTGCCAGTATCATTTTGGGGTTATGCATTAGAGACAACCGCATTCACTTTAAATAGGGCACCGTCTAAATCCGTTGAGACGACACCGTATGAATTATGGTTTGGCAAGAAACCTAAACCGTCGTTTCTTAAAGTTTGGGGGTGTGATGCTTATGTCAAGAGGCTTTAGCCTGATAAGCTCGAACCCAAAGCGGAGAAATGCGTCTTCATAGGATACCCTAAAGAGACCATTGGGTATACCATCTATCACAAATCCGAGGGCAGGATATTTGTTGCTAAAAATGGATCCTTTCTAGAGAAGGAGTTTCTCTCGAAAGATGTGAGTGATAGGAAAGTAGAACTTGATGATGTAATTGTACCTTCTCTTGAACTAGAGAGTAGCACATCACAGAAAGCAGTTCTCGTGATGCTTACACCAACTAGAGAGGAAGCTAATGATGATGATCATGAAACTTTGGCTCAAGTTACTACTGAACTTCGTAGGTCGACCAGGACACGTTCTGCACCAGAGTGTTACGGTAATCCCGTCCTGGAAGTCATGCTGTTAGACAACGGTGAACCTACGAACTATGAAGAAGCAAAATGATGAGCCCGAGTTTCGACTAATGGGATTCATGTCTGAGAACTAAGTATGGACTTTGGTGGACTTGCCCGTTGACCGGCAAGCCATTCAGAATAAAGGGATCTTTAAAAAGAAGACATACGCTGATGTTAATGTCACCGTCTATAAAGCTCGACTTGTCGCGAAAGGTTTTCGACAAATTCAAGCAGTTGACTACGATGAGACTTTCTCACCCGTAGCGATGCTTAAGTCTGTTAGAATTATGTTAGCAATTGTCGCATACTATGATTATGAAATCTGGCAGATTGACATCAAAACAATGTTCCTTAACGGTTTCCTTAAGGAAGGGTTGTATATGATGCAACCAGAAGTTTTTGTTGATCCTAAGGATGCCAACAAAGCATGCAAGGTCCAGCGATCCATCTATGGACTGGTGCAAGCATCTCAGAGTTAGAATATACACTTTGATGAGGTGATCAAAGCTTTTGGTTTTATGCAAACTTACGGAGAAGCTTGTATTTAGAAGAAATTGAGTGGGAGCTCTGTAACATTTCTGATAGTATATATGGATGACATATTGTTGATTGGAAATGATGTAGAATTTATGGAAAGCATAAAGGGTTGTTTGAAACGAGCTTTTCAAAGGAATACCTGGTTAAAGCTGGTTACATATTGGGCATGAAGATCTATGGAGATAGATCAAGACACCTGATATGACTTTCACAGAGTACATACCTTGACAAGATTTTGAAGGAGTTCAAAATGGACTAGTCAAGGAAGGAGTACATTTTCTATATTGTAAGGTGTGAAGTTGAGTAAGACTCAAGGCTCGACCACGTCAGAAGAAAGATAAAGGATGAAAGTCGTCCCCTATGTTTTAGCCATAGGCCCTATAATGTATGCCATGATGTGTATCAGACCTGATGTGTGACTTGCCAAGAGTTTGGCAAGGGGTACAAAGTGATCCAGGAGTGGATCACTGGACAACAGTCAATTTTATCCTTAGGTGCCTAAAGAGGACTAATGAAATGTTTCTCGGTTATGTTGGTGATAAAGAGTTCGTCGTAAAGGGTTATATTGATGCAAGCTTTGACACCGATCCGGATGACTCTGAGTCTCAATCCAGATACGTATTGAATGTGCGAGCAGTTAGCTAGAGTAGCTCCATACAGAGCATTGTAGACATAGAAATTTGCAAAGTACGTACATGCAGATCTGAATGTTGCAGACCCGTTGACTAAAACCTCTCTCATAAGCAAAACATAATCACACCCCATAGCTCATTGGGTGTTAATCACATGGCGATGTGAACTAGATTATTGACTCTAGTGCAAGTGGGAGACTGTTGGAAATATGCCCTAGAGGCAATAATAAATTGGTTATTATCATATTTTCCATTCATGATAAATATTTATTATTCATGCTATAATTGTATTGACCTTAAACTTAAATACATGTGTGAATACATAAACTACGTTGTGTCCCTAGTAAGCCTCTACCAGACTAGTTCATTGATCAAAGATGGTTAAGGTTTCCTAACCATGAACATGAGTTGTCATTTGACAGCGGAAACGAAGAAAAATAGATGTTAGAGCATCTCTAGCAGATCCCGCAATCGGCCGTTCCACAAAACTCGTTTACGGTATCCTGAAAACGGATTTCGCTGGACGTCGAACGGTTAGTCAGAATAGATCCTTCATACCGATACCGCATATTCAAACTTGCAATTCGCGCTTAAACTAGATCATCAAAGTTCAAACATAGCATACCGGAGTTCATACTACATACCATACCAGGGTTCATACTTAATACAAACGGAAATTAAGCAGTCGGGGTGCATACTAGCATACTAGATCTACTCATCGTCGTCGTCGCCGTCGTCGCGGGGCAGGTTGCCGTGGAGGTGGTGCTACCTGAGGGTATTGGAGAGAACTTGCGCGAGCTTGTACTCATCGAAGAACACTGGGACGCGCGCGCCTGGAGCTTCATCTTCGGCGGCGGCGACCACCTTGGCCTCAAACCATGCCTTCTCCGCCACCCGGAGACGCTTGAGCGTGGGGGAGAATATGCGGCCAAGGCGGTTGAAGTTTCTCCACGCCCGTGCGTCCATGCTGCGGGAGTGGGCGCCACGGATGCACGCCTGCTCCTTCCGCCATTCCTTCACCAATGGCGGAGGAGGAGCTCCCGCCTCGCGTCGTGGCGTGCTTGCGCGCTGGTCGCCACGAGCCCCTCACCACCCTCCCGGATCCGCTACCGACATCTCCTCTCACCTCGGGTGCCTAACCTCGCCGAAAAACGACGTCAAAAGTCGCCCGATTTGATGCTGGAATGAAAGCAACGCGGCGGAGATGAATGGGGGAAAAAGAAGGATGGGAACCCTAAATCGTCCCGGAGCCGGCATATATTACCGGAATCGCGAGCGGTTTACGGGCTTCTCATAAAGATTTTATGGGCCGGGCCGTTTTTGCCGGACCTGGTCGGGCCGGATTTTTTGACCGTCTCATAAAACCGCCGGAAAACACGCCCCGGCGAGATTATACATGATCCGCTAGAGATGCTCTTAGAAAACTTCCCCTAACCCCTAAAAAAAACTTCCCCTAAATTAAATTATATGGTCATCCTGTAAAACGACTTTACGGAAATATTTTTTTTACTGGAGCTACGTTATTTTCGTCGTTGCCAAAACCACGAAACCAGGAAACCCACTCACCCGCCCGCCGCCCCAGCCGCGCCGCTTTTCCCGTCTAAGCTCGCCATCCGCCTCGGCGCCGCAATACATATGGCCTGCGCCGCCGGCTCTGCGCGGAAGGTATCGGCCGTGCTGTACCACTACCCGTGCCCGGACGGCGCATTCGCCGCGCTCGCCGCCCATCTCTACTTCTCCGCCGCCGCCCTCCCCGTCCGCTTTTTCCCCAACACTGTCTATGACCCCATCAGGTAGTCTTTCCGAACTTCAGATCTGACCTACCATAAGATCAACGCACGATATCAAATCTGTACGATTCACGCGCTTTTCAGGTGCTCACTTTGACAGTCGGTGTTTGTAAGATTTGACAGGGCGTTACCTTTGCAATTTTCAGGTGTAGTTTCACTTTGACAAATCCTGGCGTCGTTAGTTCGTTTAAGCTAGGTGCATGCCAATTTTTTGTGCAAATCTGTATCCCGACCAAAAAAATCATCTCAAGTTAGAAATTATATTTCACATAAAAAGGACCCATGCTCTGGAGTCATATTATCTCGAGACAAAATTGGGCATAGTCTGAACTGGATGGAGTATCTTCCTTTAAATTTCAATACATCATTAGTCGTGGTTGATTGGAATGGTCGAAAATATCACCCAGAACTCATTAGTGTTTTTGTTGTCATGCTATACAAGCCTTGGCAGAGCAGACCCAAAACGACGATCTTGTACCTTAAAAGAAAAACGATGATATTGTGTTTCTCCTGTTATAACCTTGATCTTATGGGTTTCCTTTTGCAGGAGCGATGGTCTTCCGTTTGACGAAATTGAAGATGTTTACCTTCTTGACTTCGTAGGGCCTCCTGGTTTTGTTGCTGATATAGCCCCGAAAGTTCAGAGGTCTGTAAAGATTCATCTCTGACCGTTTCCCTTTGTGTTGCATTATTTACATTGTCTGATGTGAACCGTGTGGATGTGATTCTTCCTAATTTTATGCACAGTAGCAGGGCATTCTCAATGTTTGTAACACATTGTGGCCTCCAATCATTTTGAATATTGTGGAACTGTGAAGCTTTGCACTATATTTTTTTCTTGGCAATACTAGGATATTTATAGTTGTTTATCTTTTCCACTGTAACATTCTTGGACCATCATAAGGCTGCTGCCAAAAGTTGTGTGAGAATGTCACTCTTTTTCTTTAAAAAAAGGAGGCATGCCCCCGGCCTCTTCATCGATTAATGCACACAACCTTGATTTATTACCATCTTTTCAGTTGGGAGAATGGCACTTGGGGACACTTACATCGTTTTACCCTTTTCAGTGTAACAATCTTAGACCATCATAAGACTGCCATGGAAAGTCTGTGTGGGAGTGCCACACTTGGAGAAAACGTGAATAAGGTGATTGACATGCAACGCAGTGGAGCAACAATTGCATTCGACTACTTTAGGAACAAGTTATTAACAGAAGCTAGTACTTCACGGAATCATGGAAGTGGTAATTCTGTAACTGAAATGAAATATCTACCTGAAAACAAGCTTGAAATGGTGCACAAGCTTTTCAAGTTTATTGAGGATGGAGATCTATGGAGATGGACTATTCCAAATAGCAAGGCCTTCAGCAGTGGCCTCAAAGATCTGAACATTGAATTTAATGTCAATTCAAATGGGAAGTTATTTGGTCAGGTGACGATTTACTTGTTAGTATTAGTATGGTTTTCTGCAGTAGCACTTCCTCCTTCCACTTGAACATGGATGTTCACCATCTTTTATCACTTTATATTGCATTGAGTATTGGTCTTTGTTGCTTTAGTTATATGATAACCACTTCAGGTTGCTGTTTAGTGAAATAATTGCTTGAACACTCATTCACAACTTAGCATCATACCTTGATCAAACTTAGAAATGGTGTTGTTTCCTGATAATTTAACTTTTAGTGCTTGAGGATTGTTGGACGAATAGACAGAGTGCAGCCCAACTATTGAACCGGACGACATGGATGGAGCGCACCGATCGCCCACGCCAGCGCGCTCGCGTTACGCCATGCTCAGCTTGCACGTAGCACACACACCTCCTTTTGTTGAATCCGGTTGGATACTCATGTATATAGATACACGGTGACTACACTTGGTATTAGAGCTTACAATCTCTTCCACTCTTTCGTCATGTCCAATGATTGATAGTAACCTCAGTGACTTTTTGCCGACACCAAGGCCACAATTGCTGAAGTTCCTCCAATTACTGCTTCCCCCGCTACTCCCATGGTGAACCTGCTGGCCTCTCTTGGTGATGCCTTCACATCGGGCAGGACGGCGTCCCTTCCTCTCGCCAAGGTAGTCACCAGCCCAGACCTGCGCGTCGGCCCTAGCATGCCTCCACCACCCATGCACCACGTCAACATCACCTATTACATCAACTTCAAGTTTGATCCGACGGTGAACAACCACTCCAAGTATCGTCAAGTCATGTACCCCGTCCTCTCCAGATACAGTATGCGGAACAACGTTTAGGTGGACACGGATAGAGAGCGTTGAGTGGCGCCATGACGACATCACCATTGTTCTCTAGTTCTATGCTACCATCTCCCACGAACTATTCGACGTCGTCATGTCTCCGCACAACACAACGTACCACATGTGGAATCAACTTCACACCTTCTTCTGCGACAACCAGCCAGGGCGTGCTATCCATCTCAACGCGGAGTTTTGTGCACTGTCAAGGGCGACCTCTAATCGCCCCCTACAGTCGCCGACTAAAGTCCTTTGCCGATGTCGACGAACCCGTGTTGGACAAATCCTCACGCTGCAGATGATCTGAGAACGCAACCAACGTTTCCAGGGATGGCCACGGTGCTCCTTATGCAGATCCCTCTCCGGACCTTTGTGCAGGTGATACTCACGTCTTGTGCTTGAAGAGATTGACATCATTCTCACTGAGTGTGAACGTGGCGAGAGCTCCTCCCCCTCCTCCATGATAAGGGAAGGATCTCTCGCTGCGTTCACACTAAATGAGTGTGATCTCTTCAAGCAGAAGACATGAGAGAACCCGCATGAAGGTCGGGAAAGGGATTTGCATAGGGAGCACAGTGTCCATCACCTGGAAACGTCGGTTGAGCCCATGGATCATCTGTAGCATGAGGGTTTTGTCCAACGCTAGTTTGTCTACGTCGGCGAGGGACTTGAGCCGCCGGCAGTAGTCGGCGATGGAGAGGCCACCTAGGATGGTGTTGTGAAACTTTGTGCTGAGATGGATAGCACGTCCCGGCTGGTTGTCGCGGAAGAAGGTGTGAGTCTGATTCCACACGTGATATGCTGTGCTGTGCGGAGACATGACGACGTCAAAGAGCTCGTCGGAGATGGTGGTGTAGAACCAGAGGACAATGGTGATGTCGTCATGGTGCGACTCGTCGCTGTCTTGCTGTGGATCTGTCTCCACTTGGACGTGGTTCTACACATTGTATTTGGAGAGGACGAAGTACATGAGTCGACACTACTTGGAGTAGTTGTTCGCTGATAGATTGAGCTTGAAGCCGATGTAGGAGGTGATGTTGATGTGGTGCATGGACGGCTTGCTAGGGCGGTCACGCACGTCGGAGCTGGTGACAGATGCGGCGAGAGGAAGTGACACCGTCATGCTCGATGTGAAGGCGTCACCGAGAGAGGCCGACATATTCATCATGGGAGCAGCAGGGAAAGCCAAGACTAGAGGAACTTTGGCAGCTGCCGCTGAGGTTGCGAACATCGGGGTCACTGGACATGGCGGAAGAGTGGAAGAGGTTGTCAGATAGCAAGATTAATAGTGTAAATCATCATGTATCTATATTCATCACTGACAAGGTATTTAGACGTGAGTATACAATGGGAGGATTACAACAGAAGGAAGCAGGCTTGCACGGTACGAGTGCATTGGCCGTGGGCGAGTGACGTGCTCCATCTATGTAACCTGGTTCGGGTAGTTGGGCTGCACTGTGTCGACCCAACATAGTGTGATCAAACTTAGAGAATGGCGTTTTTCGCTGATAAATCCAAAATTCAACCGGTCCGGTCTGACCCTGTTATTGGACCTCTGAACCTATTAGGATAATTTAGGTTAAAGGTTCGGCCCGCACCTCGTTTCCCAGGGTAACGGGGCACCTTTAGGTTCATAGGTCTGTCCCTAGCTAGTACACGCTGCTGTTGTTTGCCTGGCTATGGCTGCAGTTCAACTTGTTGGCTGGTTCTATACACCAGGAGAAGAAGATGACAAAGAAACTGGTAGGAGGGTGAATTGATGCTGTAGATGGGGACTACCTAATCTACTCCGAGGAGGCACTTCCCAGCTGCGAGCACCCCCGCGCGTCACGGAGTTCCGGTGACTGACGGCTAACCTGCTCGGGCTGTGGGGAGCTTGGAGACCGACCTGGAAAAGGAGAGGCAGATATGGTGGAGCAGACGGCAGTTGGCAGGGGTGAGCGGCGCTCTCCGACTAGTTTATTCTGGTGGCCAGCGGCATGCCTTTGCTCCATGCTCCACCCGTCATGCGGCGAAAGTATTCTGGTGAGCTAGGTGCGGTTTGACCCTAGGTTCGAAGGGGTTTGCCCCTGTTGGACCCTGATGGTAACAAAGCAAGGTGCGGTCCACCGGTCCAACGGGCCGAACCGGATCAGTTGAATCTTGACTGATAATTTAACTTCTAGTGCTTGATGATTACATCCTGTATTGTAGATGTCGGAAAGCACTGACATCAGCTGACATACCTTAGATACTGATATTCCTTTTGCACTTCTGGATCTTATTACCATTACCATCCTGTAAAATTGTGCTGGTATGATTGCAGTTGCTGGAGTTGGATCCGGAGCAAGTAATTTCTCGGGGACAAGTAACATTATCGCAGAAGCAAACATTAATTGATGATTGTTTGGAGAAGTCCTTTGAAATTGCTCTAGGATGTGGCCAGTTTGGGAATTGTCTGGTAAAATAAACATCCCTATCCTCTGTTTGTTTCTTGATTATTCTCTGTGAACTTTTGTTCTATGTGCGACAAGTTTCCTCCATGTTATGTCAACATCCCATGGTGATGTATGTGAAAGATTGAAAGTGTGGTACTACATAAAGACGCGCTGCAATTATTGTTGCATAATCACAACTTTCATAACATTAACTTCCATTATCTGTTAATAATTATTTATCTCGGATAAAATCTATTTTTCTACCTGATTGATGTGGTTAGTTTGATTTATAGTAGAATATCAACATTCTCCTTTATGATGGTTGATGGGCAGTGTGTTTCGTCCAAGTGATATGTTTCCTGTATTGTTAGAGATGTCTATTTGGCTTATGATCGTACTGTTGAGCACATCTTACCCTTGTGCTGAAGATAAATGGTACTAATCAATCTGCCAAAGCTTTGTGATGTGAAAGTGCATTTGGTAGGAAGGGTTCTGCAGATAACCCCGTCAGATTCTGGCCCTTCAAGATTTTTTTTTGTATCAAGCCATAAATTTAAATAGGAATCCTTCAGTGGCTATTTTGTTTATCCACACACTTTCTAATGTCTGGTCCTCTTAACTTAGGATAAGCTTTTTACTGTCTTTGTTTTTTCATTATCATCAACAATACTGGTTCTGTTGTCCCTTAGGCTGTCAATGCTGATGCTATTTCAATGCTGAGAAGCGAACTCGGAAATCAGCTCGCTAACAAGAGTCGGAATTCGAATCTGAGGCAAGTTTCACATTCCCCAATTTGTCTATTGAACCCATGGTCTCTCTTTCTTCTGCATTATTTCTTATTCATTATCTGAGATATAATTTCGACTTCACTGCACCATGTTGTCTCAGTTTATAATGCCAGTTGCGCTCTATTTTTCTCAGAGCTATTGGCGCTGTAGTATATAAAGTCCCCGAGTTGAATAACGACGAGATGCTAAAAATCAGCCTGAGAAGTTTGGGACAAGAAGACACGACTTCTATCTCCCAGGTACCTTTTCTGCTGATGGATCTCCATTGTTGAACTACCTTAGCTTGCGAATGGGTGTGCGTCAAGACTGCTGTTAAGTATCGTGTTTGATTCTGTTTCCAGGAATTCGGAGGTGGGGGGCATCGAAACGCAAGCTCATTTCTGTTGAGTGTTGCAGAATTTGAGAGGTGGAAGGTTGGAGCCGAGCCTTCGAATGCAGAAACTGCCTAGCCAGCCGGTTTTCTCTATTATTCCCATCAATCAAGGAAGTGCTAAGGTTCAGAAGGAAGAAGATACAAAGGATGGGTGCGGCTAGGTTTTATATTTGGGGGCGCAGCCCATCATCACGCAAAGGAAGGAGCACAGTGCAGACGTGTGTGGAGACTTTATTCAGCATTGTGCTATCACGCCGGCCGTATTGTTTGACGCTCATGAGTATGCCTGGGGGAGCAAGCAGGGCTTGCCTTACCAAGTTTGCTGAAACTGTTGAGCATCTATGTGTACTTAGGCTAATTTAGACTTTATGGACCCCTAGAACGGGCTAGCTTGTTACGACTTCCCTAAGCAACGGCACTGCTGTACTCTAGTACTAGTAACTTGAGGGATTTTCGGATGCAACTGCTGCGAAGTTTCCGAGTTTTGCGTAGTACATAATCTCTACTGATTTTTCTGCACCCTACAGGGTTTGAAGTTAAACAAGCGGTTTACAGTAGACATGGTAAGCTGCTTCGAAGTCGAAACGAGTTGGCGCCATGACAAAGGAGGCACAAAGCAATGGATGGCATGTCTGCACTGCTTGCCGTGTCGTCCTATCAAAAGGCGCCCTGGACGGTGGACATGCATATGCAGCACGGCCCTTCTCTTTTCGCACTCACTTTGCCCTTCTCCCCGGATCTGTTTGGGCCACGCAGGCTACTGTTGTTTTTCGGCAAGCCACGGCTGGCTGCTGTTCTATTTGAGCCTTTAGGGGACAGATGCAATCATGCGTGTCTCCCTGGTATGTATTTCCATGGCACTAAGGGCATCTCCAGCCGTTGGCCCCCCAGGAGGGGCAAAAATCGCCTCTGGGTGCACCGCGCTAACGGCAAGATCGAGGGCGTGATGCCCCCGCGCAAGGGCGCCCACGGTATTTTAAATTTTTTTAAGACGGCACAAACACGGCACAAACATAGCAAACTTCGGCGAGTTCGTTCAAACATAAACATATTTTACAAAAAAAAAAACCGGCGGGCTACTCCCGCCGTCTCCCTCGCCGCCCTCCTCGTCGCCCGCCTCGCCGCCCGCCCAACGCGTCTACATGCCGAGGAGGTCAGAGAACAGCGTAGTCGCCGCCGCCGTCGTTAAATCGCTGCCGCCAAGCCGCCCAAGCCTCCGCCGTCCTCGCCGCACTTTTCCCGGTTGGCGCGACGGGTTGGAAGGCCCGGGCGCTGTCGTCGTCATTGCCGAGGATCACGACGCCGTGCTTCGTCCTCGTGGCGCGCTTGTGGCGGCGATCTCCTCGAGGCCCGACATCGCCGGACCGTCTCCTCGCGGAGGTAGTCGCCCCGCCGCCACCGTGATGGCGTCCTCGCCGGAGAAGCTGCCGCGGGCTATCTCCTCGTACTCAGCGGGAGGCGGGCTCCTTCTTGGCTCGACGAGGCCGAGCTCCGGCTTAGGCTCGACGAGACAAAAACGGCCGGCGGGCTCGGCTGACGGGCGCCAATCGGACGCCGGAGCTGCGGTGCGCGCGCCACAAAGCGTGTCTGGGCTCCGGCTGACGGGACGGAGGCGGGGCGAGCCGGGACGAAGAGGAGGACCCCGGTCTCCATGCGCCTCGGGTCGAGAGCTTCCCGGCGTGAAAAGGAAGGGGAAGGGGGTAGTCGAGGCGCGTGTTGCCGCCGCGATGTACTCGAGGCGGCGTCAGCGTGGCGCTTCGCACGCCCGCACCATCGACGCCGGCGGCGGAGTTTTGCTGTCGGAGGCACAACGCCGTTGGTGGCCTCGAGTTCTTGGGGTGTGACGGCGGCGGAAGTAGGGCTCCCACAAGTGAGCTGTCGGGCGTATCATGGCGTCCCTCGCCGCAGCGCGGCAGGTTCGACCGATGCGGGCGATCTCCGCGCCGCATCAAGGCCGGAGGGTACCGTGGCACCGCACGCCGCCGCACGCCGATCCTCCACGCTCGGGCACCCGCATGTCCGGCGGGGCCGGTACTCGGCCTCGTAAAGGAGGCGAGCCTCGTCTTCATGGAGATGGCGGCGGCGAAGCCGTTGCCGCCGCGCGCCGCTCGGGAAACGTTCGCCATTGAAGGCGCCGGAAAGGTGGAGAGGAGAGGAGGAAGGAGCAACGACGGAGGGAAGGAGCGACGGCGGAGGGGAAGTGTGATTTAACGAGCGCGCCGGGCGCGTATATATAGGCGGCGGCCGCCCACACGCGCGGGCACCGTCGCGTCTGCGCGGGCGGGCGAGGCGAGGGCGAGGACGCGCGTCGTCCGGCCTTCATCGCGCTACCGTGAAGCATCAATAAGCGCAGTGACCGGCGCGGCAGCAGCAGCAGCTTTGGCATTGATTCGCCGGGAAACGAGGCGATGAGGACGACGAAGGCCGAGAAGTAACCCGTCGCCGACGCGTCGGGCCCGCGATTTCTTGGCGCTAAAAACTTCGCCTGGCGCCCGAAGCGCCCCAGCCTGGTTCGGGCTGGGTCCGCTGGCGCTTTTTTCCCCAAGCCGGGCGAAAATCGGGCTCTGGGGCGCGATCGGGCGTTTTTTGGCCGCGCGAAAAAATCGCTGAGAGGCCTTCTTGGGGCGCGGCTGGAGATGCCCTAATAGAAGCAGTGGTGGGTGCAGTCCGGACCCTCGCAAAGTCCCCGTATTTGCGGGAGAAAGTATGTCCGGACCGCGTCATGGATTGATAAAAACTCGCGTTGGATGGCTTCTGCTGTCTAGACAGTGAAGTCCGAAATGTATGTGGGCGATTTCAGGCTCGGCGTTGGAGATGTCTTTGTAGATAGTAGTAGCAGCGTATTACAGCGAAGAGCGCGTTCATGACTCCGACGAGATACAAACATATAGGAAGAGAAATGATGTCTCTAGTGTAATTAAGTAGACAATTAGTGTCTATAACATCTCTGAAACTCAATGGTCATTTGCAAAATCAACTGGTTTTACAGAAATGAGAGGCTGTGCTCTTGGCCGAAACTTTTCTTGAGAGGATTTTGTACTCGCAAGAGGGGACCAAGCTAGACGTGGTTACCGGGTCCATAGCGGAGGGAACGCCTGCGCAAGCGTGGATGGAATCCTCTTGTGATACCATCGAAAGCTTAAGAATTTTGAACACACTTAACTTAAAAAAGAGAGTTCTGAACACTTCGGTGTTCTTCTTTTAAGTGGAAGAAATTATCACCCTAGTGACGGACGAAGGGCGCGTGAATGAGCAGTCCAAGGAAAGGTCTGAGCATTTACAGTCGACCTCTCAAACCCGCCTCATATGTTTGGATAGGCCGTCCGGTCATGATTTTTTGATCGCCTCAAACAGGCTCAAACACCCGGACTGACCGGCACCCCCCATATCCAGTTCAAGGGCGTCTAGGCGCGCCCGCCACATCGGCCTGACGGCGTGGCCCCACACAGAAACGCCTGAATACCCGGTGGTCCGACGGACACCGCGTCCGTCGCCGCGGTGTGAACGCCGCGTGGCGCCGCTCCGGCTCGCCGCCCAAGACGAAATCCGGCTATTTAATCCAGCCGGCATCCCGCAACCCTAACCCATCCCCCTTTACCCTCTCCGCGCCACCAGTCTGAGCCCATCCACCTCCTTTCTCTCCCGCTTCGGCGCTCTGGCCACGCTCCGGCACTCCACCATGGTCCGGAGCAAGATCACCTACTATGCCATGCTGACATCGGAGCGCCGCTATGAGATCCAGCAGCAGATCCGGGCGACGGAAGCCGCGCGCGCCGCCCACATCGCTGCCGGGCTGCCTCCGGACTCGCCGGGGCTGGAGGAGGAGGAGCAGCTGGGAGAAGATGAGGAGGAGGAGATGGCTCCGATGGAGGTGGAGGAGGCGGAGGAGCCGGACTAGCAGGTGTCGGCCTTCAACATGGAGCAGGCGGAGGTGGAGTTCGCCGTCGCCCAGCCCGACGAGATGGCCGAGCAGCAGGCCATCCTGGAGTCCATCCAGGATGAGGCCTATGTGGAGGTCAACCGGGCATTCTTCCGGCGGGAGCAGGCGGAGTCCGACGCGCTCTTCGCCGAGCTCGACGTGGAGATATAGGCGGAGGAGGCCGGAGCAAAATAGCCAAAGGAGCCGGAGCCGCAGCTGTCGCCCATGCTACCGGAGCCGGGCATGGAGATCGTCGTGATCTCCGACGAGGAGTAGCTAGGATCGACGTAGTACGTAGGTTCTATTTCCTTTTGCATATCTTTATATGGATATAAGAATCGAGTATGGGATGTCCGGATGCAACAAGTGAAATTGCAGGTGTGCCCGATCACTGCCCGCGGATGCGCCCGAGGCTGAATTTGCCATATGTGGTTGTAGATGCTCTCATGCAAATCAATCCGGGGCCAAGGAAAGGTCATGCAAGTCAATCCAGCACTAAGATCGATGATACTCCCTCAGTTCACAAATATAAGATGTCAATATAAGATGCAAGTCAATTTGGGGCCAAGGCCACTACAGTTGTATGCAAACATAGAGTCGCCATAATGCGATCTTCATATTTTTTCCATCAACTCAACAATCATACACTTAATTTGAGGACTAAAACACTAATTTAAAATAATATCACGTTACAAAGCTGTTACGTCGGGATAGAAATTTTGATTAGCGGCGTTTTCATACTAACAAAGTGATGACTATTTACATCTTGGGGGAAGCACTAGTTGCTTCCCACCAAGACGACGGTGAATGCAGTGTACATGGCACATGCATATGTGACGAGTCCGCTCGTCCTCTGCGTGGCGGTGTGAAAGTCCGATGACCTCATCTTCATCCTATTCCTGTCAATGGTCGTTGAGGTTGTAGACGGCTTTTTCAAGGCGGCAAACCCATATATTGCGTGTTTATCTCCTCGAATTAAACCATATTGGCATGGACTTGGTGCCATCTAACACGCTCCTGCTCCACCGTGATCCTCCTCATAGTGGAGACATAGGGCAATGTTCCTCTCGAGAAATAGCTTCGGCTTAGCGGCGGTTTGCATGCAAATTTCACCGAGGCAGACGGTCGACGTGTAGACAATGTATCGCTCATCCTATGCCACATGCCTGAAGGAAATATGCCCTAGAGGCAATAATAAAGTTGTTATTTTATATTTCCTTATATCAATGATAAATATTTATTATTCATGCTAGAATTGTATTAACCGGAAACTTGATACATGTGTGAATGCATAGACAAAACACCGTGTCCCTAGTATGCCTCTACGTGACTAGCTCGTTGATCAAAGATGGTTAAGTTTCCTAACCATAGACATGTGTTGTCATTTGATGAACAGGATCACATCATTAGGAGAATGATGTGATGGACAAGACCCATCCGTTAGCTTAGCATAATGACCGTTTAGTTTTATTGCTACTGCTTTCTTCATGACAAATACATATTCCTCCGACTATGAGATTATGCAACTCCCCGACATCGGAGGAATGCCTTGTGTGCTATCAAACGTCACAACGTAACTGGGTGATTATAAATATGCTCTACAGGTATCTCCGAAAGTGTTTGTTGGGTTGGCATAGATCGAGATTAGGATTTGTCACTCCGAGTATCGGAGAGGTATCTCCGGGCCCTCTCGGTAATGCAGATCATATGAAGCCTTGCAAGCAATGTGACTAATGAGTTAGTTGCGGGATGACGCCTTACATAACAAGTAAAGAGACTTGCCGGTAACGAGATTGAACTAGGTATTAAGATACTGATGATCGAATCTTGGGCAAGTAACATAATGATGACAAAGGAAATAAGGTATGTTGTTGATGACCCACAAGTGTAGGGGATCTGTGGTAGTCCTTTCGATAAGTAAGAGTGTCGAATCCAACGAGGAGCAGAAGGAAATGACAAGCGGTTTTCAGTAAGGTATTCTCTGCAAGCACTGAAATTTTAGGTAACAGATAGTTTTGTGATAAGATAATTTGTAACGGGTAACAAGCAATGGAAGTAAATAAAGTGCAGCAAGGTGGACCAATCCTTTTTGTAGCAAAGGACAAGCCTGGACAAGTTCTTATAATGAGAAAAGCGCTCCCGAGGACACATGTGAATTATCGTCAAGCTAGTTTTCATCACACTCATATAATTCACGTTCGTTACTTTGATAATTTGATATGTGGGTGGACCGGTGCTTGGGTACCGCCCTTTCTTGGACAAGCATCCCACTTATGATTAACCCCTATTGCAAGCATCCGCAACTACAAAAGAAGTATTAAGGTAAACCTAACCATAGCATGAAACAAGTGGATCCAAATCAGCCCCTTACGAAGCAACGCATAAACTAGGGTTTAAGCTTCTGTCACTCTAGCAACCCATCATCTACTTATTACTTCCCAATGCCTTCCTCTAGGCCCAAATAATGGTGAAGTGTCATGTAGTCGACGTTCACATAACACCACTAGAGGAAAGACAACATACATCTCATCAAAATATCGAACGAATAACAAATTCACATCACTAATAATAGCAAGACTTCACTCATGTCCTCAGGAACAAACGTAACTACTCACAAAGCATATTCATGTTCATAATCAGAGGAGTATTAATATGCATTAAGGATCTGAACATATGATCTTCCACCAAATAAACCAACTAGCATCAACTACAAGGAGTAATCAACACTACTAGCAACTCACAGGTACCAATCTGAGGTTTTGGTACAAAGATTGGATACAAGAGATGAACTAGGGTTTGAGAGGAGATGGTGCTGGTGAAGATGTTGATGAGGATCGTTGGTGATGACGATGGTGATGATTTCCCCCTCCCGGAGGGAAGTTTCCCCAGCAGAACAGCTCCGCCAGAGCCCTAGATTGGTTCCGCCAAGGTTCCGCCTCGTGGCGGCAGAGTTTTGTCCCGTAAGCTTGCTTATGATTTTTTCCAGGGTAAAAGACTTCATATAGAAGAAGATGAGCACCGGAGGGCTGCCAGGTGGCCCAAGAGGCAGGGGGCGCGCCCTACCCCTGGGCGCGCCCCCACCCTTGTGGACGGTGGGTGGCCCCCCTAAGGTATTTCTTCCGCTGAATATTTATCATTAATTCCAAAAATGACTTTCATGGAGTTTCAAGACTTTTGGAGCTGTGCAGAATAGGTCTCCAATATTTGCTCCTTTTCCAGCCCACAATCCTAGCTGCCAGCATTCTCCCTCTTCATGTAAACCTTGTGAAATAAGAGAGAATAGCCATAAGTATTGTGACATAACGTGTAATAACAGTCCATAATGCAATAAATATCGATATAAAAGGATGATGCGAAATGGACGTATCAGTTGTCATAGCGGTTCGACCGATAAAGATCTTCATAGAATATGTGGGAACCAATATGATCATCCAGGTTCCGCTATTGGTTATTGACCGGAGAGGTGTCTCGGTCATATACACATAGTTCTTGAACCCGTAGGGTCCACACGCTTAACATTTGATGACGATATGTATTATATGAGTTATGTGTTTTGGTGACCGAAGGTTGTTCGAGTCCCGGATGAGATCACAGACATGACGAGGAGTCTCGAAATGCTCGAGAGGTAAAGATTGATATATTGGAAGGTTATATTTGGACACCGGAATGGTTCCGGAGAGGTTCGGGTCATTTTCGGAGTACTGAGGGGACCGGAACCCCCCGGGGAAGTATTGGGCCTTAATGGGCCATAGTGGAGAGGAGGAGGCAGGCCACAAGAGGTGCCCCCCCGAGGGAGTCCGAATTGGAATAGGGGAGGGGGCGCGGCCCACCTTTCCCTCTCCCTCTTCCTCTCTTTCCCTCTTCCCCCTCCATTGGAAAGGAAGGGGGGACTAGGACTTGGAGTCCTAGTGGGACTCCCCCACTTGGCGCGCCCCCTAGGGCCAGCGGACTCCGCTCTCCTCCTTTATATACGGGGGCAGGGGGCACCCCAAAGCACAACAGTTGTTTCTTAGCCGTGTGCGGTGCCCCCTCCATCGTTTACTCCTCAGGTTATATTGTCATAGTCCTTAGGCGAAGCCCTGCACGGATCACATCACCAACACCGTCACCACGCCGTTGTGCTGATGGAACTCATCGACTCCTTCGTACCTCTACTGGATCAAGAGTTCGAGGGACGTCATCGAGCTGAACGTGTACAGAACTCGGAGGTGTCATACGCTCGGTACTTGATTGGTTGCTTCGAGAAGATGCTCGACTACATCAACAGCGTTAAGTTAACGCTTCCTCTTTCGGTCTACGAGGGTACGTGGACACACTCTACCCCTCTCGTTGCTATGCATCTCCTAGATAGATCTTGCGTGAGCGTAGGAATTTTTTTGAAATTGCATGCTACGTTTGTCGGATTATGGGATCCGCAAACCCTTGAGAGGTTCGAACTCTGGGGTGCATGCGGAGATCTCAACCTACTCAGCCTGCCTACTCGCGATCCTCCTAAGCCTAGCGCGTCAAGCTCAAAGGGACAAAGAGACACGGCAGTTTTATCCTAGTTCGGGCCACCGTTGTGGTGTAATATCCTACTCCAGCGTTTTGGTGGATTGCCTCGAAGGGCCGAGGATGAGCTAGTACAGTGGATGAACAAGCCTCAGGAGGTGAGGTGTTCTTGAGCTAGTGTGGTGTATGCTAGTTCTACTTGTCTTGATCCCGTCCGCCCCCCTTCTATGGTGGTGGCTAGTCCTATTTATAGTGTCCCTTGGTCCTCTTTCCAAATATGAGCGGGAAGGGATCCCACAACGGCTGGATTTGAAAGGGGACAAGTAGTAAAGTCTATCCTGACAAAAGTAGTCTTCGCCTGCGAAAAGCCTCTGGTCGCGACGCTGTGGTGGGATCGTCGGTGATCTCCGTCCCGCCGTCCTGCCGGTCTTGGTCTCATTGCACTAAAATGGAAACCTTTGGCTGATTCCTCAGGACTCAGCGCCTGTGGCTTGCCTCCCTTGCACCAAAGAGGAAACCTGCGCTCTGCACCCGCCTGGCACCCACCTGGCCTTGGTCATCATGGCTCACATCAACTGAGCCTCGTGAGGTAATGTTGCATAGAACTCTCCACCCCTCAGGAGCCAGCCTGAGGAGGCCGATCCCTTCGGGGGTCTTGGTGTCGTCCGCCTCGCGAGGCTTGGCCCCTTGCGAGGGTCTTGTGTTGTTGATGTTGAAGCTGGGCCATACCAGGCCGTCGATGGAGCCACGTGGTGGGCCACAGGCAGGCAGGGCTGGATACCCCCGAATCCAGGACGTCGACAGTAGCCCCCGGGCCCAAGGCATGCTCGGACTTGACTTCTAGGCGAAGCCAAAGGGCAAGTGTAGAGCGTCGCGGGCCCTAACCGCATGCGGCCTTGATGACGCGTGGTGATTGATGGGACGTGGGCGACTCCACTTCCCCATGCTACCTCGGCAACTGTTTCCATCTGACAAAAGGGGTGCCGCCTACCGCCAGGATTTCATTGCTCCTTCTTCGTCTTGCTCCAGATCCCTTTCCCACGCAGCAGAAGAACTCACCAGATCTGCCAATTCCCCCAAATCTTCTGCTTGATGGCCACCGAGAAGACTGTGGCTCCTGCCCCGGCTGCCGGCCCCACCTGGTACGAGTCGGGGCTGCTGGCGCCCTGCGTGGCCGGAGAGAAGCTCCAAACCACGCTCCTCCTGGCAGCGAGCGATGACAACGAGTGGAAGGAGACAGCGCTCCGAGTCGCCACCGCTGCATCGGAGCCCCGCGGGCAGCACCTTCTTCCCCTTCTTCATGCACAACGTTTACTCGAGGCCGGTGCCCCCATTCTCCCGCTTCTTCTTTGCCGTTCTACACCACTATGGCCTTCACGCGCTCCACATCCATGCCAACTCCATCCTCCTCCTGTCCTTTTTGCCTTCTATTGTGAGGTGTTCGTGGGGGTGATGCCCTCCGTTGCCCTGCTCCGCCATTTCTTCTTCCTTCGCATAACTGGCGACAATCAGGTCGGGTGCATCGACTTTGTTGCGATGCAGGGTGGTAATGCAATCTCCCGCGCCGGGAAGAAGGTGGAGGATGCCGTGAAGAGGTGGGTTCTGATGGATGCCAAGTGCTCCCAGAGCTCGCTGGAGCTGCCGACCGCATTCCCCGTCTCCGAGAAGGGGTGGCGTTCTGAGAAGATCACCGACCCTTTCCTGACGAAGCTGGTGAAGAAGATGGAGAAGGACCTGAAGAGCGAGAAGCTGACGAGGGACATGTTCATCAAGGAGTTCCTGAGATAGCGCATCGCGCTGCTCCAAGACCACTCCCGCCCCTTGTGGAATCTTGGTGGTGATGACGACAAAATCCTCCTGCGCCAAGACGCCCTTCCCGAGGAGGAGCTGAGCAAGGTGTTGCTCTACTTGGCGGGGAAGGACCCGAGCGATCCCCTGGAAGATTGGCTTCCGCTGTACTGCCGTGACGACGACGAGGAGGTTGCCGTGGCTATGCGTGTCTTTGACGAGTTTGGGCTCGTGCGGCCGGGGCCTCCCCGCCGCCTACTACTTTGGTGCACCAGTCCTCCGATGATCGTTCCTCCGAGGCCACCGCAGACGAGATGGTGGAGGAATCCTCCACCTTGCGGCATAGGGAGATCCTCCATGACTTCCCCGATGATGATGACGATGACGAACCCCTGGTGGTGGAGGTGTCGCGCCCTTCTGGAGTTACCACGAGATCTAGGATATCCTCTTCAGAGCAGACCAAGCGGGTGGCCACGAAGAAGAGCAGGACCGCGCTGATTCCTCTGGGCAGCACCCCGCCTTCGCTGACGTCGTCCCGAGCAGCTCCAACTGCAAGTTCTCCTGCTCCCAAGAGCTCAACACCAGTCGCTCCGCCTCTGCGCCTGCTGCTGAGCATGAAGAGGAGCTATGCCTTCATCGGCCAGTAAGTCTCTCCCTTAACCTTGTTTGTTGGTTCTTGAAGTGATGCTTAGCGTCTTCGCCTATCGTTAGGCAGCAACCATCGAAGAAGCAGAAGGAGGGCATGGAGGTTGCCACGGCCGCAGGCGCTGAAGTGGCTGCCGCAACCCTGGTGAAGGATAGTGCCGCAGCCCCCACAGCCCCAAAGGTGATGCCCTCTCCTGAGGACGTGGATGCGCGTCCTCAGGAGGTGCCGGTGTCCTCAGCAGGTCTGACCCTTCCGGCACCCAGCCTTGCCGCGGCTCCGAGGTCGACCAGCCTCCAGAGGCCCCGACCCTTCCTGAAGCTGAGGTTTCTTCTGCCTTGGCACCGAGGGCATCTCCTCCCTTGCTGAGCGCGTGGTCGAGTCATGGCGCCCCTGCCACCTCCGAGACCCTGGAAGAGGCAAGGGCGGCGCCGAACCTCCTCTAGGGTGAACTTCAAGGCCCAAATCATTGTTCAGCGCAGGGACGCCTGGGGCTGATCTCTGGTTGGCTCAAGGTTGACGCGTCTGTTCGCACGGCCTGGGGCTCTACGGAGGAAGCCCAAAAGGTGCTCGGGGTGACCGCCACCGAGCGCTACCTGGCGCGAAAGGAGGCCGCAGAAGCTGAGGACCGGTGCCACGTGGCAGAGGCTGAACTGAAGGCTCTTCAGGACCGGCAGGCCGCCCAGGCCAGCCAGCTCTAGGAGCGTGAGGAGAAGCTGAAGGCCCAAGAAGCTGCCATCGCCAATCGAGACGCCGAGGTGAAGAAGGTGGCCTTGGAGCAGGCTGGAGAGCGCGACCGCTTGTCAAAGCTGAAGGGGGAGGCAGAGGCAGCCCAAGCGGCCCTCGCTGAGGCCAAGAAGGTAGCCGCCATGGAGCGCAACACTCTTACCTCCCTCGAGGCACGTTTCCACAAGGCCCAGAAGTCGCTCTTTGGAGATGATTCCTCGAAGAAGACGGTGGTGATGACCCCGAGGGAGAGCCCTGCCGCTCTGCTTCCTGAAGTCTTGGCGGTACTTGAAGATGCTGTCGACTGGTTTGCCTCCTTGTTGGAAAGCAAGGCGCGCTCACTTTCTTCCTCGGCTCTGACGTGCGTCTTCAGCCATCTTTATCTCCAGGATGCCGGCTTCGACCTCTCCTCCTTCCTTACTTCGGTGGACTCCGACTCCTAGGATGCTGCTGCTACCGCTGTGAAGAGCTCCGTGGACGCCATGCTGAGTAAGTTCCTGGTCGTTGGTCCTCTGACCGAAGTCGATGGAACGGGCGACGCGCCTGGCGATGGGGCTCTGCTGGCGGGCAGAGGTGACGCCCAAGTCTGAAGAGGTAGCCCAGTGATTCTGCTTTTCCCTGCCTGTGCTGTATCATGCAACATGCCTCGGGGAGGCGTTTAAAACTATTTTCTTGGAACACTATGTCTTGTAATAATTAGATTATGCTCCTTCAGCTTTTCTGTTTGCTTTGTTGTTCTGCGTCGGCAGAGCCCGGCCCCGCGCGTACCTCAGCTGCCGTTGGGTCGTCCAGATTGCTAGGACGAGCCCAAGGGGTGAGGGGCCTCATGACCAGTTAGGCTCCTGAGAAGCGATGCTCAAGAGTCCTCCTTGACGTGCGAACAACTTAGGAAAAGGTGCAGGAGCAAGCCTTGGTGTTCTGTGTCGGCAGGGCCCGGCCCCGCGCATGCCTCAACCGCAGTTGAGTTGTCCGTATCACCAGGACGAGCCCAAGAGGTGAGGGGCTACATGACCAGTTAGGATCCTGAGACGCGATGCTCAGGAGTCCCCCTTGACGTGCGAACGGCTTGAAAAAAGAAGGGTGAAAGCCAGGTCTTAGCGTTCTGCGTCGGCAAGGCCCGGCCCCTCGTGTGCCTCAGCCGCTGTTGGGTCGTTCGGATCACCAGGACGAGCCCAAGAGGCGAGGGGCTATGGGACCAGTTAGGCTCCTGAGACGCGATCCTCGGGAGTCCCCCTTGACGTACGAACATACCATCATACCTTTTCCTCGCCGAGCTCTCGCTTGGGAGGGGTGTGCGAAGCCCAGGCCCGTGAGGCCTGGCAAGGTGGGGTACGCCAGGTGTGACCTGAGCATAGCCCCCGTGCCCATCCCCCTCGTGCTACCCTCCCAAGGGACAGTAGCGCGGTGAGGCTAGCCACTGAGCCCGGAGGCTCCCTGAGGTTAATGCAGCCACGAGGCCACCCCTAGTTGTTTATCACCAGCGCGGAGCATGACGATTACGCACTTGCACGGGCGTAGCCGCTCCTTGGCAGTGTTGACAGCCAGCACAGAGCATGGTGCTTCCACTGGTGCGTGGGAGGGGCTCCCTATGAGGAGAGCCCCCGGGGCGTGTACATCCCCGCCCTGACACGTGGCTTGCACGACAGGGCTGAAGGAGGTGTGTATGGGCATCCGTGAGCCAGCGCGGGACTCATGAGGCCCTACGTCAAGGCGGGTTGTGCCTGGTCTTGATGGGGGATGCTTGAGTTAGTCCTGCGAGATGGTTAGGTAACCTGCGCCGAATGAGTCTCCTGAGGTTATTGCATGAGAAGGCCAGACACCAATGACCCCAGGAGGTGACATAAACGGGACCGTCCCGCCAGACAGAGCTCAGCCATTGGGTTTATTGACGCTGCAGGGATGGACCCGAGCACGTGCCCAGTCTTCTCATGCAAAGATCCTGAAGAAAAACAACCGACGCGCGGTTCCCATGGCCACGTGGGCACCAGGTCGCGCGCCCTCACTCATCCACCCGCCATTAGCTCATGCGAGAACAAGGCACCAAGAGCCATGGGAGGTGACGTACACTGGGACTGGCCCGTGAGCCAGAGCTCAACCACTTGGGTTTAGCGACGCTGCAGGGACGGACCCGAGCACAGACGCCGTACCAGTCCTTAATCATGAGGCGGTCGCAGGAGGGCTTGCAAGGGCGCGAGACGTTCTTAGTGACGAAGCGCCGGCCAGGCAGTCAATAATTCAAAGTTAGCTTGCAAAGGATTGTAACTGGCTCTGATAGATGCGAAAGGGATACATGCCGTGGGGACGGACCCGCACGGCCTGGGGATGATGCAGCCCGAGGGGTGCCCCCAAACTGAACGAACTAGAGAGATGTCACCTGGTACCGTTACTGAAGAGGTGTTAATGTAGCCAAAAAACGCGCGCCGCTGGAGCCGTTCCTCATGAGCCGCTCTGGTGCCGAGCCTCGGGAGACTTGGAGGGACCGAGAGGCTCCTGAAGGTGCTCCTCCATCTCCTCCAGGACCGCCTGGTGTTGGGGAACGTAGTAATTTCAAAAAATTTCTTACGCACATACAAGATCATGGTGATGCATAGCAACGAGAGGGGAGAGTGTGTCCATGTACCGTGAGGGCGAAGCGAAGCGTTAGCACAACGCGGTTGATGTAGTCGTACGTCTTCACGATCCGACCGATCAAGTACCGAACGCACGACACCTCCGAGTTTAGCACACGTTCAGCTCGATGACGTCCCTCGAACTCCGATCTAGCCGAGCTTTTAAGGAGATTTCCTTCAGCACGACGACGTGGTGATGATGATGATGTTCTACCGACGCAGGGCTTCGCCTAAGCACCACTATGATATTATCGAGGTGGATTATGGTGGAGGGGGGCACCGCACACGGCTAGGAGATCCAAGGGATCAATTGTTGTGTCTAGAGGTGCCCCCTTGCCCCCGTATATAAAGGAGGGAGGGAGAGGCCGACCCTAGAGGGGGCGCGCCAAGTGTGGGGAGTCCTACTAGGACTCCCAAGTCCTAGTAGGATTCCCCTTTCCTTTCCGGAGTACGAGAGAAGGAAAGAGGGGGAGAGGGAGAAGGAAAAGGGGGCTGCACCCCTTGTCCAATTAGGACCAGAGGGGGGGGGCGCCTCCTTCCTTTTGGCCTCTCTCCTCTATTCCCGTATGGCCCAATAAGGCCCATATACTCCCCGGCGAATTCTCAGAATCTCTCCAGATTCAAAAAATACCGAATCACTCGGAACCTTTTCGAAGTCCGAATATAGTCGTCCAATATATCGACCTTTACGTCTCGACCATTTAGAGACTCCTCATCATGTCCCCTATCTCATCCGGGACTCCAAACTACCTTCGGTACATCAAAACACATAAACTCATAATATAACTGTCATCGAACTTTAAGCGTGCGGACCCTATGGGTTCGAGAACTATGTAGACATGACCGAGACACATCTCCAGTGAATAACCAATAGTGGAACCTGGATGCTCATATTGGCTCCCACATATTCTACGAAGATCTTTATCGGTCAAACCGCATAACAACATACGTTGTTCCCTTTGTCATCGGTATGTTACTTGCCCGAGATTCGATCGTCAGATCTCAATACGTAGTTCAATCTCGCTACGCAAGTCTCTTTACTCGCTTAGTAATACATCATCCTGCAACTAACTCATTAGTTACAATGCTTGCAAGGCTTATGGTGATGTGCATTACCGAAAGTGGGCCAGAGATACCTCTCCGACAATCGGAGTGACAAATCCTAATCTCAAATACGCCAACCCAACAAGTACCTTCGAGACACCAGAGAGCACCTTTATAATCACCCAGCATTACGTTGTGATGTTTGGTAGCACACAAAGTGTTCCTCCGGTAAACGGGAGTTGCATAATCTCATAGTTATAGGAACATGTATAAGTCATGAAGAAAGCAATAACAACATACTAAAGGATCAAGTGCTAAGCTAACGGAATGGGTCAAGTCAATCACATCATTCTCCTAATGATGTGGTCCCGTTAATCAAATGACAACTCATGTCTATGGTTAGGAAACATAACCATCTTTGATTAACGAGCTAGTCAAGTAGAGGCATACTAGTGACACTATGTTTGTCTATGTATTCACACATGTATTATGTTTCCGGTTAATACAATTCTAGCATGAATAATAAACATTTATCATGAAATAATGAAATAAATAATAACTTTATTATTGCCTCTAGGGCATATTTCCTTCACCTGGTGCCTGCCCTCGCAGTCAGCCCGAAAGGCCCTCATGCAGCTGAACGCCACCAAGGCCGCCAGCCGAATGGCATGCAGACGTAGCTGTGAGGCGGCCCCTCGCATCGGACGACACGAGACAGCCACATGACCTGCCGAGACGCAGCCCTGTTGAGCCCGGGGATGTCGATGCAGACGCAGAACTCCTACCCTCGTCAGGGTAGTGAGCCACGCCACGCGGCAGGCGACGATTGCCTTGCAGAACCCTTCCTGCTGATGAACTTCTGAACGCCTGCTGCCTCTCCTGGGAAGCATGCTCTAAAGAGCGCCTCCACATGGTGCCCGAGCGCCCCTCTCCCAACATTGGCTAGATCTGAGGCCCTCCAAAGGAGAGCCCCCGAGCCCAGCCTAAGAGGAGCGTCAGGCGCGCCTTCCTATGCGATGGGTGAAGGTGCTGCGTCCGGAGACGCAAGGCTCAGCGCTGCGTCCTTGAGTGAAGCTTCCTCACGAGACCCCTGTCCCAGCTGCAGCTTATTCGTCTTGGGGCCGACCTCAGGAGGGAGGGCACCGTCCTCACCTTCAGGGTTCTCGACTGCTGCAGCTTGGAAGGCGCGCTCGAGGGAGCACACTGCATCCTTCTCTTGACAGGCGACCGTGATGACGCTGCCGCTTCCTGGCATCTTGAGGATGTTGTAGCCGTGGTGCGTGGCCGCCATGAACTTGGCCAGTGTTGGGTACCTTAGGATGGCGTTGTAGGGCAGGCAGATGTCGGCGACGTCGAAGTCGATGAGCTCAGTGTGGTAGTTGTTGCGCTCGCCGAAGGAGACAGGGAGGCAAACTTGCCTGATCGGGTGTGTCGAGCTATCGGTCACTCCTGAGAATGGCTTGGTGGGGTGAAGCTGGTAGTATGGCACTTGGAGCCTGTCGAACGTATGGACAGATAGAACATTGAGCCCCGCTCCGCCATCGATGAGAGTTTTGGTGATGACCACGTTGCTGATGACGGGGAGCAGAGCACGGGGAGCGCGCCAGCGGTGACCACACACTTGAGCCGGTCTGAGGAGTCGAAGGTAATGGCACACTTGGACCACTTGAGAAGGCGAGTTGCTTCAGGCTTGGGGAGCGCTACATTCACCTCGCGCGCGAACTGCTTGAAGACGCGGTGGGAAGCCGGGGCCTGCAAGCCGCCCAAGATGCAGGCAATGGCCCAAGGCTCCTGGAAGCCCCCAGACCCTCGTCCTGGTGGTGATATTCATTTCTTCTTGGCGGTGGAGGCAAAGGAGGCAAAGTTGCGTTGCCCTGAGGGCGATCCTCACGAGGCTGCTCCCTCCAGTTGCCCTTGCGAGGCTGGCACTGCCAGCGGTCGTCACGAGGCTGGTCGCGCCACTCCTGACGATGGTCGCGCCCGTCCCAGCGTCCTCCACCTCGGCCACCTCTACGAGACCACGACCATATCCTCGATCGTTGCGCTCGGGGCGTTGACCGAGGCGCCCGTCGCGGAGGGCCCTGAGCTCCTGGCAATCATTGGTGTTGTGGCTGTGAATGTTGTGGAAGACGCAGAACGACCGGTTGCTCTTGGATGACTCGGGGTGGTCGTAGCGGCGCTTCGTCTCTGGCTTGGCCGCAAGCACGGCTGGCCCCTTGCGCTTCATGTCCTTGGTCTTGGTCTTCTTGTCTTCTGGATCAGCTTCGAGGAGCTCGAGGAGAGAGAGGCGTCCCTCCTCAGCCCTTGCACACTTGTTTGCCATGTTGAACATCTTCAGAGCGGTGCAGAGATCCTCGTGGATGGCCAGCTCCTCCTTCATCTTGACATCGCGGATGCTATCGGTGCGCGGAGGTGACGTCCTCGTCCGACACCTTGGGAATCTTGAGGCGAACGTTGTTGAAGCGCTAGGTATACTTCTACAGGGTCTCTCTAGGTTGCTGCTTGAAGCGGCGCAGGTCACTCACGGCCGGCGGACGGTCGCGAGTGCCCTGGAAGTTGGCGATGAAGCGGGGAAGAAACCGACCCCTCGGTCTGGTTCAGGAGCCAAGAACGCACGCCATCCTTGAGGGCCATCGGGAACCAGTTTGCCATGATCTTCTCGTCGCCGCTGGCCGCCTCGATGCTCAGCTCGTAGAGCTGAAGGAACTCGGCGGGGTCTGCGGTGCCGTCGTAGCGTGGAGGTAGGTCAGGCTTGAACTTGCTTGGCCAGACGATGTTGCGGAGCTCCGGCGTGAACGTGTGGCATCCTGCCATGGCCACCGGAGGTCTTCGAGGGGGTGGAAACTGATCCTGGTGCACGCGCACCTCCACCTCCTGCGGTGGTATGCGGGCCTGGTGCTGGGGTGCTGGAAGCACGCGCGCTTCCCCCTGTGGCCGCTGCACCACCTGGCATCTCACGTCATCCCGAGCTGGCACAGGGCGCGGCGGGTCGTGTCGCGGAGCCACACGCCTTGGCTCGACAATGGCACACTGGGCCGGAGGTGGTGGAGGAGCCCTGTGCGCCACATCGCCCGCTGTAGGTGGTTGCTGAGGCAGCGAGCGAGCCAGCTCGGCGGAGCCCCCATGCACAATGCTGACGAGCTCAGCGATCCGCTCGAGCCACTCCTCATAGAGGTCGCCGACCAGGCGATAGCGAAGGAGCTCCCGCGCCATGAGAGGAGCGGCCTACACATCTGCCTGGCCGCGACACGCGTGGGATGACGAAGCTGCTGGGGTCAGTAACGGAGTAGCGGTGCGACCGTCACGGCGCACCGACGGGTGCAGCGATGAAGCTTGCTGCTTGTGGTCGGCAGGGACCGTGACGGTGTTGGCCACCGGAGAAGGGGCGCGACGGGCACAACTGTCACCCGCCGGAGCCGTCTGGGTCACGCGGGCGGCGACAACAGCCTGACGCTCGGTGTGAGCCCGGCGCGCGTCGGCCATGGAGGTGTCGGAGTGGTGGTGGATCGATCGACAGACGAGAGGATCCGATGCACCCCTACCTGGCACGCCAAATGTCGGATTATGTGACCCTTGAGAGGTTCGAACTCTGGGGTGCGTGCGGAGATCTCAACCTACCCAGCCTGCCTACTCGCGATCCTCCTAAGCCTAGCACGTAAAGCTCAAAGGGACAAAGAGACACGGCAGTTTTATCCTGGTTTGGGCCACCGTTGTGGTGTAATACCCTACTCCAGTGTTTTCGTGGATTGCCTCGAAGGGCCGAGGATGAGCTAGTTTAGTGGATGAACAAGCCTCGGGAGGTGAGGTGTTCTTGGGCTAGTGTGGTGTATGCTAGTTCTACTTGTCTTGATCCCGTCTGTCCCCCTTCTATGGTGGTGGCTAGTCCTATTTATAGTGGCCTTGGTCCTCGTCCACAATATGAGCGGGAAGGGATCCCACAATGGCCGGATTTGAAAGGGGACAAGTAGTACAGTCTATCCTGACAAAAGTAGTCTTCGCCCGCGAAAAGCCTCTGGTCGTGACGCTGCGGTGGGCTCGTCGATGACCTCCGTCCTGCCGTCCTGGCGGTCTTGGTCTCGTTGCACTGAAATGGAAACCTTTGGCTAATTCCTCGGGACTCCGCGCCTGTGGCCTGCCTCCTTGCACCAAAGAGGAAACCTGCGCTCCGCACCCGCCTGGTGCCCACCCGGCCTTGGTCGTCATGGCTCACGTTGGATGAGCCTCGTGAGGTAATGTTCCATTGAACTCTCCGCCCCTTAGGAGCCAGCCTGAGGAGGCCGATCCCTTCGGGGGTCTTGGTGTCGTCCGCCTCGCGAGGCTTGGCCCCTCGCGAGGGTCTTGTGTTGTTGATGTTGAAGCTGGGCCATACCAGGCCGTTGATGGAGCCACGTGGTGGGCTACAGGCAGGCAGGGCTGGATACCCCCGAATCCAGGACGCCGACAATGTTCCCCAATAGTGGTATCAGAGCCAGGTCTATGCGTAGATGATATGCACGAGTAGAACACAAAGAGTTGTGGACGGTGATCGTCATACTACTTACCACCAATGTTTTATTTTGATTCGACGGTATTGTTGGACGAAGCAGCCCAGACCAACCTTACATGACCGCGTTCATGAGATCGGTTCCACCGACAGACATGCAACTAGTTTTGGATAAAGGTGGCTGGCGGGTGTCTGTTTCTCCAACTTTTGTTGAATCAAATTTGATTGTGGCCGATCCTTGTGAAGGTTAAAACATCAAACTTGATAAATCACCGTTGTGGTTTTGTGCCATAGGAATGTACGGTTAATTCTAGAAGCCCGTAACAACCACGTAAAACTTGCAACAAACAAAGTAGAGGACATCTAACTTGTTTTTGCAGGGCATGTTGTGATGTGGTATGGTCAAGGCATGATGTGATATAAATTGTTGTATGAGAGGATCATGTTTTGTAACAAGTTACGGCAACTGGCAGGAGCCATATGGTTGTCGCTTTATTGTATGAAATACAAATGCTATGTAATTGCTTTACTTTATCACTAAGCGGTAGCGATAGTCGCAGAATCAATGGTTGGCGAGACGACCACGACGCTATGATGGAGATCAAGGTGTCAAGTCGGTGACAATGGAGATCATGACGTTGCTTCGGTGATGGAGATCAAAAGCACAAGATGATGATGGCCATATCATGTCACATATTTTGATTGCATGTGATGTTTATCTTTATGCATCTTATTTTTCTTAGTACGGCGGTAGCATTATAAGATGATCTCTTACAAATTTTTCAAGGTATAAGTATTCTCCCCGAGTATGCACCGTTGCAAAAGTCCTTCGTGCTGAGACACCACGTGATGATCGGGTGTGATAAGCTCTACATTCAAATACAACAAGTGCAAGCCAGTTTTGCACACGCGGAATACTCGGGTTAAACTTGACGAGCCTAGCATATACAAATATGGCCTCGGAACACTGGAGACCGAAAGGTCGAACGTGAACCATATAGTAGATATGTTCAACATAGAGATGTTCACCATTGACGACTACTCCATCTCACGTGATGATCGGACATGGTTTAGTTGATTTGGATCACGTATCATTTTGATGACTTGAGGGGTGTCTATCTAAGTGGGAGTTCTTAAGTAATGTGATTAATTGAACTTTAATTTATCATGAACTTAGTCCTGATAGTACTTGCAAATTATGTTGTAGATAAATAGCTCACGTTGTAGGTCCCTTATGTTTTTTTGATATGTTCCTAGAGAAAACTAAGTTGAAAGATGATAGTAGCAATGATGCGACCTGGGTCCGTGATATGAGGTTTATCTTCATTGCTGCGTAGAAGAATTATGTCCTTGATGCACCACTAGGTGATAGACCTATTGCAGGAGTAGATGCAGACGTTATGAACGTTTAGCTAGCTCAATATGATGACTACTTGACAGTTTAGTGCACCATGCTTTATGGCCTAGAACCAGGACTTCAAAAACATTTTGAATGCCACAGAGCATATGAGATGGTCCAAGAGCTGAAATTAGTTATTCAGACTCATGCCTATGTCAAGAGGTATGAGACCTCTGACAAGTACTTCGCCTAAAAGATGGAGGAGACTAGCTCAGCTAGTGAGCATGTGCTCAGAATGTCTGGGTACTACAATCGCTTGAATCAAGTGGGAGTTAATCTTCCAGATAAGATAGTGATTGACAGAGTTCTCTAGTCACCATCACCAAGTTACTGGAACTTCGTGATGAACTATAATATGCAAGGGATGACGAAAGCGATTCCCGAGCTCTTCGTGATGCTGAAACCGATGAAGGTAGAAATCAAGAAAAAACATCAATTATTGATGATTAAACAAGACCACTAGTTTCAAGAAAAGTGCAAAGGGAAAGAAAGGCAACTTCAAGAAGAATGGCAAGCATGTTGTTACTCCCGTGAAGAAGCCCAAAGCTGGACCTAAGCCTAAAACTGAGTGCTTCTACTGCAAAGGAAATGGTCACTAGAAGCGGAACTACCCCGAATATTTGGCGGATAAGAAGGATGGCAAAGTGAACAAAGGTATATTTGATATACATGTTATTAATGTGTACCTTACTAGTGCTCGTGGTAGCCCCTGCGTATTTGATACCTGTTCGGTTGCTAAGATTAGTTACTCGAAACAGGAGTTGCAGAATAAATAGAGACTAGTAGAGGGGGAAGTGATGATGTGTGTTGGAAGTGGTTCTAAGATTGATATGATCATTGTCGCACACTCCCTATACTTTCGGGACTAGTGTTGAACCTAAATAAATATTATTTGGTGTTTGCGTTGAGCATGAATATGATTAGATCATGTTTATTGCAATACGGTTATTCATTTAAGACAGAGAATAATTATTATTATGTTTACATGAATAAAACCCTCTATGGTCATACAACCAATGTTAATGGTTTATTGAATCTCGATCATAATGATACACATATTCATAATATTGATACCAAAAGATGCAAAGTTGATAATGATAGTGCAACATACTTGTGGCACTGTCGTTTGGGTCATATCGGTATAAAGCGCATGAAGAAACTCCGTGCAGATGGACTTTTGGAATCACTTAATTATGAATCATTTGATACTTGCAAATCGTGCCTTATGGGCAAGATGACTAAAACTCTGTTCTCCGGAACAATGGAACAAGCTAATGACTTATTGGAAATAATACATACCGATGTATGCGGTCCGATGAGTGTTGAGGCTCGTGGCGTGTATCGTTATTTTCTGACCTTCACAGATGATTTGAGCAGATATGGGTATATCTACTTAATTAATGAAATACAAGTCTAAAACATTTGAAAACTTCAAAGAATTTCATAGTGAAGTGGAGAATCATCGTAACAAGAAAACAAAGTTTCTACCATCTGATCGTGGAGGTGAATATTTGAGTTACGAGTTTGGCCTTCATTTAAAACAATATGGATTAGTTTCATAGCTCACGCCACCTGGAACACCACAGCGTAAAAGTGTGTCCGAACGTCGTAGCCGCACTTTATTAGATATAGTGCTATCTATGATGTCTCTTACCGATTTACCACTATCGTTTTAGGGTTATGCATTAGAGATAGCTGCATTCACGTTAAATAGGGCACCGTCAAAATCCATTGAGACGACACCGTATGAACTGTGGTTTGGCAATAAACCTAAGTTGTCGTTTCTTAAAGTTTGGGGATGTGATGCTTATGTCAAAAGGCTTTAGCCGGATAAGCTCAAACCCAAATCGGAGAAGTGCGCTTCATAGGATACCCTAAGGAAACAATTGGGTACACCTTCTACCACAGATCTGAAGGCAAGATCTTTGTTGCCAAGAATGGAACCTTTCTAGAGAAGGAGTTTCTCTTGAAAGAAGTGAGTGGGAGGAAAGTAGAACTTGATGAGGTAATTGTACCTTCTCTGAATTTGGAAAGTAGCTCATTCGAGAAATCCGTTCTCGTGATGTCTACACCAACTAGAGAAGAAGCTAATGATAATGATCATGAAGCTTTAGATCAAGTTGCTACAGAAACTCGTAGGTCAACCAGAGCATCATCGGCACGAGAGTGGTACAGTAATCATGTTCTGGAAGTCATGTTACTAGACCATGACGAACCTACGAACTATGAAGAAGCTACGATGAGCCTAGATTCCGACAGATGGCTTGAGGCCATGAAATCTAAGATAGGATCCATGTATCAGAACTAAGTGTGGACTTTGGTGGACTTGCCCGATGATGGGCAAGCCATTGATAATAAATGGATCTTCAAGAGGAAGACGGACGCTGATGGTAGTGTTACTATCTACAAAGCTCGACTAGTCGCAAAAGGTTTTCGAAAAGTTCAAGGTGTTGACTACAATGAGATTTTCTCGATCATAGCGATGCTTAAGCCCGTCCGAATCATGTTAGCAATTGCCATATTTTATGAAATCTGGCAAATCAATGTCAAAACTGCATTTCTTAAATGGATATCTCTAAGGAGAGTTGTATATGGTACAACCAGAAGGTTTTGTCGATCCTAAAGGTGCTAACAAGGCGTGCAAGCTCCAGAAATCCATCTATGGACTGGTGAAAGCATCTCGGAGTTGGAATATACACTTTGATGAGTTGATCAAAGCATATAGTTTTATACAGACTTGCGGTGAAGCCTGTATTTACAAGAAAGTGAGTGGGAGCACTACAACCTTTCTGATAAGTATATGTGAATGACATATTGTTGATCGAAAATGATGTAGAATTTTCTAAAAAGCATATAAGGAGAGTTTGAAAGGAGTTTTTTAAGGAAAGACCTCGGTGAAGCTGCTTACATATTGGGCATCAAGATCTATAGAGATAGATCAAGACGTTTGATAAGTTTTTTCAATGAGTACATACCTTGACAAGATTTTGAAAGAGTTCAAAATGGATCAGTCAAAGACGGAGTTCTTGCCTGTATTACAAGGTGTAAAGTTGAGTAAGACTCAAAGCCCGACCACGATAGAAGATAGATAGAGAATGAAAGTCATTCCCTATGCCTCAGTCATAGGTTCTATAAAGTATGCCATGCTATGTACCAGACCTGTTGTGTGCCCTACTATGAGTTTGGCAAGGGGGTACAATAGTGATCCAGGGGTGGATCGCTGGTTAGCGGTCAAAGTTATCCTTAGTCACCTAAGAGGACTAATGAAGTATTTCTTGGTTATGGACGTAATAAAGAGTTCGTCGTAAAGAGTTACGTCGATGCAAGATTTACACCAATCCAGATGACTCCGAGTCTCAATCTGGATACATATTGAAAGTGGGAGCAATTAGCTAGAGTAGCTCCATGCAGAGCATTGTAGACATAGAAAATTTGGAAAATACATACGGCTCTCAATGTAGCAGACCCGTTGACTAAACTTCTCTCACGAGCAAAACATGATTACACCTTAGTACTCTTTGGGTGTTAATCACATAGCAATGTGAACTAGATTATTGACTCTAGTAAACCCTTTGGGTGTTGGTCACATGGTGATGTGAACTATGGGTGTTAATCACATACAGATGTGAATTATTGGTGTTAAATCACATGGCGATGTGAAATAGATTATTGACTCTGGTGCAAGCGGGAGACTGAAGGAAATATGCCCTTGAGGCAATAATAAAGTTGTTATATTATATTTCCTGATATCATGATAAATGTTTATTATTCATGCTAGAATTGTATTAACCGGAAACTTGATACGCTGTGACGCTTACATAGACAAAAGGAATTCCTGTCCGGAGTTGCATGCCTCTAGTTGAAGGAATATGTATTTGATCAAAGAAAGCAATAGCAATAAACTCCTAACCATCAATATGCTGTTAACGGATGGTTGATGTCCATCACATCATTCTCCTAATGATGTGATCCAAGACCCATCAAATGGCAACTCATGTCCATGGTTAGGAAACCTTAACCATCTTTGATCAACGAGCTAGTCAAGTAGAGGCTCACTAGGTGACACCCATTTGTGGCGTTTATTCACACATGTATTTAGGTTTCTGATCAATACAATTCTAGGATGATTAATAAACATTTATCATGATACAAGGAAATATAAAATAACAACTTTATTATTGCCTCTAGGGCATATTTCCTTCAATCTCTGGGCCCTCTCGGTAATACACATCATAAGCTTGCAAGCAAATGACTAAGGAGTTAGCCACGAGGTGATGTATTACGGAATGAGCAAAGAGACTTGCCGGTAATGAGATTGAACTAGGTATAGAGATACCGACGATCGAATCTCAGGCAAGTAACATATCGATGGACAAAGGGAATTACGTATGTCATAACGGTTCGACCGATAAAGATCTTCGTAGAATATGTAGGAGCCAATATGGGCATCCAGGTTCCGCTATTGGTTATTGACCAGAGAGGTGTCTCGGTCATGTCTACATAGTTCTCGAACCCGTAGGGTCCGCACGCTCAACGTTCGTTTGACGATATAGTGTTATATGAGTTATGTGATTTGGTGACCAAATGTTGTTCAGAGTCCCGGATGAGATCACGGACATGACAAGGAGTCTCGAAATGGCCGAGAGGTAAAGATTGATATATAGGACGATGGTATTCAGACACCGGAAGTGTTTTAGAGGGTACCGGGCCCGATAGGTCACCAGATAGGAGTTTCAGGAACCCGCGGCAAAGATATGGGTCTTATGGGCCAAGAGAGGGAACACACCAGCCCACAAGGGGCTGGTGCGCCCCTATAGAGATCGGCCCTATGAGAAGGAGAAGGAAAGAGGGGAAGGGAAAGGAAAGTGTGGAGTAGGACCCCCCTTCCTTCCCTCCCCCTCTTTCCTCCCCCCTTCTTCATACAAGGGAAGGGGGGACAGGAGGGTGATAATCCCCAAGTGCAGGGAATCATCATAGCAATTTCTAAAGGTGGAAGTGATAAGTATGGAGTGTCGAACCCACAAGGAGCTAAAGGCAAGATTAATATTCTCTCAAGTCCTATCTGCCACTGATACGACTCTACGTACACCGAACATTTGCTTCCAACTAGAAACGAGAAATAAAACTATGTTGTGGGTATGAAGAGGATAACTTTGCATGGTATCGGAGAGCTAAAATATAAAAGTAGGTGATGTTATCATACAGTTAGAATATATTACTTAAGTATTATAAATAGCGAGTGTGGAATAATGATGGGTCAGTGTGCGGAATTATCCTAGGCAATTGTTAACAAGACCGGTAATCACTATTGCAATCTCATATGAGGGAGAGGCATAAGCTAACATACTTTCTCTTCTTGGATCATATGCACTTATGATTGGAACTCTAGCAAGCATCCGCAACTACTAAAGATCATTAAAGTAGAACCCAACCATAGCATTAACATTCAAGTCCCCTTTATCCCATACGAAACAACCCCCTTATTCGGGTTTATGCTTCTGTCACTCAAGCAACCCACTATAAGCGAACCATGAACGTATTGCAACACCCTACAGCGGGAATACCTCACGCTTGCGCAACACGGAGGTCACAATAGGACATCAATAAAATAAAACATACAATTCATACCAATCTAGATCATCAATCAACCCAAAGACAAAGGAAATCTACTCAAAACATCATAGGATGGCAACACATCATTGGATCATAATATGTGGCATAAAGCACCATGTTCAAGTAGGGATTACAGCGGGGTGCGGGAGAGTGGACCGCGTAAAAGAGATGAGGATGGTGGTGATGATGGCGATGTTGATGAAGACGATCACCGCGGCGATGATTCCCCTCCCGATGGCACTCCGATGCCACCGAGAGAGAGGAGGAGAGGTTCTCCCCATTGTGCTTCTTCCTCCATGCCCCCCCTGGATGGGGAGAGGTTCTCCCTCTAGTCCTTGGCCTTCATGGTGATGATGGCCCCTCCAGGATCCTCCTCCATGGACTTCGGTGATGATGGCCCCCTCCGACAGGGTGCCAGAGAGAGCCTAGATTGATTTCTCGTGGCTACAAAGGCTTGCAATGGCGGAACTTCCGATCTAGGTTATGTTCTGGAGGTTTGGGTATTTATAGGAGAGATTTGCGTCGATAACAAGTCAGGGTGCCCCACGGAGAGTCTATGAGGCACAGGGGTGCGCCCTAGGGGGGCGCCCTCCACACGCGTGGGGCCCACGGGACTCCCCTCCAGTAACTCTTTGTTCAAGTATTTTTTTATATTTTCTAGAAAAATTCTCCGTTGATTTGCAGCGCATTCCGAGAACTTTTATTTCTGCACAAAAACAACACCACAGTAGTTCTGCTGAAAACAACGTCAGTCCGGGTTAGTTCTAATCAAATCATACCAAAATCATATAAAACTATTGTAAACATGGCATGAATACTTCATAAATTATAGATACGTTGGAGACGTATTAGAGGGAAGGAACCTTAGGGTCGGCGGCCAGCCCCTTGGGGCGCACCCTAGCTGCCCTAGGTTGCCTCCTCCCCCCTCCCACCTATATATTTGTGGGGAGGGGGCGCCACACAAGGACACAACATTTTCTGAGCCGTGTGCGGCGCCCCTGTCCACTGTTTACTCCCTCGGTCATATTTTCGTAGTGCTTAGGCGAAGCCCTGTGGAGATCACATCACCATCACCATCACCATGTCGTCGTGCTGTCAGAACTCATCTACTACCTCGCCGTCTTGCCGGATCAAGAAGGCGTAGGACGTCCCCGAGCTGAACGTTGCAGAATGTGGAGGTACCGTGCGTTTGGTACTAGATCGGTTGGAGCGCGAAGAAAGTTCAACTACATCAACCGCGTTGTGAAACGCTTCCGCTTACAGTCTATGAGGGTGCGTAGACATACTCTCCCCCTCGTTGCTATGCATCTCCATGGATAGATCATTGCATGTGCGTAGATTCTTTTTTGTTTTCCATGCAACATTCCCCAACAATATTTGTGCTCTTAATTAGGACATATTATAGATTCATTGACTGCAACATAACCAGTTCCTCCTCCTCCCCATTGCCCCATGATTGAGCCGCCTACGTGAAGCTAGACATGCATGAGATGCACTATGTATTTTAAAAACTCGGCATGTGAGATGCATGCATCTAATACATTGATATCAATGTGTTGCAATTTGGATGGATTCAGTAAAATGTGATACATCGAATTATCTATTTATTACATACATATATTGATATATCAATCAAATGTGCAAACGCTACCACGACAACAAAAGATGCTGCCATGGCAGTTTCATGCCCTTAAAAATACATTAGTGGTGTGTACAAACGGGTGCACACCACCAATGCTTTAGCACATCAGCACGTTCACGATCACTTGTACGATACTAGTAATTATATATAATAATGTTTAAATGAGCAAAAAAATAGTGGTGTGCCCAGTACTTCACACGCCACCAGTGTTTTGTGGTTCTACGTGCATGTGAATAGCACGTACAACACTAGTTCTTGTGTTACTAGTAGCGTGTTAGTTGTGTCGTGCCTTGGCACACCACTAGTAACCATTTACCAGTGGTACAATACTAGCGGCGTGCCACCTACACACCACTAGTAAGCGGTTTATTAACTAGTGTTGTGCACGAGAGACTAATTCGTCTTGCTCATGGTTTAGCTATCTATGCTAAGCTAGGATTCACGCTCCAGGCTTTTGGATAGAGAAACCCCTTTTTGTTAAAGTTTTTCTTTCATGAGTACGCAATTGCATATCATTCCATTGATAGGTAGGAAGAGTGAAATAGGACAAGGCAACAACTATCTACGTACATAAGGGGGCGTAGAGGGAGTTGCAGGAGCTAAAGACAAGGGGATACTCAACCTCTAAAAATCATCCTTGTGGCATTAGATTATCCAGCCCTTTGGCTCCTACCGTAGCCCAAATGCATGCTTCCTCTTTGATGGTTTGGACGAGCAGAGAGGTGGAGGGGTGCTTGTTGTCTAATACACAAGCATTGCGGTGTTTCCCAAGGGAGCAAGCGATGAGGAGAACAACGGAGGCCAGCCCCTTTTGAAGTCTGGTTAGGAAATCATAGACGACGGAGGCCCACCAATCAGGGGACTCCTTAGAGGCAGAAGATAGGGGCTATTGTGACCTTGCACCAGGCAAGGATGTCATGCCAGACCTGACAGGAAGGGGCAGGCGATCAGCAGATGCTGCATAGACTTCATGGTCTGATCACAGAAGATGCACGAGCCATTGTGAGGTAGACCATGCCGAGAAAGACGCGCGATAGTCCAGTACATGTCCAGAATCACCAGCCAAATGAATAAGCAGATGGGCAATGAGCCCCAACTCTTCCAAGTAAGTCACCAATGAGGTGCCCGCGTGGAACCAGAGAACATCGCCAAGTAGCAAGACTTGTTAACAATTTACTATGATGTATTCTTATTTGACATGAAATAAAGCTAGCCATGAAGGGTGAAAAAATGTGCCTGTTATTGACACAAATACTCCGTTGAGTCATGAAAGCTAGCAAATAGAAAATCAGAGAAGCTTCGGTTTAGCCGACAGAAAACCCCAACACGTTGTCTACCTCCCCTGAACAACACGTGTCCCCGGCGGGGTCCACCCACCACTACCTTCCCAATTTCATCTCTTCACTGATCTCTCCCCTCCACTCTTTTCTTCCCCATTTTTTCGCAAGCGTGTGGGCCACCGGTTGTGATGTGTCCAACTGTTGCAAACCACGACTATGCTTGCAAGTGTTAGTAGACTTCCCAAGTCCAGTCACCACAAGTGTTAGAGCACCAAAGCTGTGAGCGGCACCACCACAGCGACCAGTAACGCTCTCGGGCTATTGCTTGTGATCTGTCCCATGGCGGTGAGTAACACGCCTGAGCACCTAAGATGCGAGTGGCACCACCACGATGACTGGCGACGTGCCTGAAACATGAGCGGCTGCCATCCGATGCCAACACCCACCTCGTCCGTCGCCGGCTATGGCCGCCACCACCTCAAGCTCTTGCAGCCGCTGGCACCATCCCTTCACGTCACATGTTTTGTTGCAAAAATATATATTCTACAACAGGACCTCTGTTGCAAAAGTTTCCGCAACATGAACTTTATTGCAAAAGAATTCTGCAATATGGCCTTTATTGCAAAAGAAAAGGTTTGAAAAAGATTATTGCAAAAAAACTCTCGTTGGAGAAGACCAAGCGCAACAAGCAACAAGTAACAGAAGATCGGAGGAATAAAAGAAAGATTACCACAAGGCCGTTGTTGCAGAGCGACGAGCTCAACACTGGACTTGTTGCAAGATCTGACGGTTATCTCTGATTTCCTCCGACAGTCTAGGAGGCGGTCAATCTTTCTAGCATCAACCGTCCGAGGCGTAGCACGGCCCAAAATACACATATGTCTAGTTCAATCACACGCGCTTAAAGAAACTAAGTACTACATCTCCTATCTCTAAAAAAATACTAACTACATCTTCGAGTACTTGTAGTCTTGTACACTTTTTTTTGCAATTTTTTGTTGATGGCTTACCAAGCTGACCACTTGGTAGTCTTGTACATTTATGAAACAAAACAGACAAAACTACTTCGATCCACATACATCTGTTTGATCGACAAGTAATATGTATCGAAGGGAGTAAAATAAAATTACCGCATGCTAGAATGAAATTGACGAGGACAATTGATTGATTTAATCACGTGCAAGCATTTTTTTAGAGAAAAGACGCAACCGAGCCCGAGTAGGGCGCTAGCCTAGTCCGACTTTGAATTAACAAAGCCATCAACCGGCCAGGATACAACTGCAGAGTACATCGAAGAACAAGAACCGCAGAAAGCAGCAAGATACAGAGGCGCTGGAAAGCAGCTTACTGAGCCTCAAACACTTCACGCAGGAAGGATATACAATGAATCACACAGCCGAAGAGGTTGAGGTCCTCCAGCACGCCTAAACCTGAGCGGAAGCAATGCCGGCTATGGAGAGGAGAGAAGATGCATCAAAATGGCATGCCGTCACCAGACACTAAGGGCCCCGAGACACCGCATCCATCCAAACTCCGCTCTTCGAAGAAGGCCCCAACCTCCTCGTCGTCAAAGAGCGGAGAGTTCCCCTGAACAAGAATGGACGCCACCTGCAAACCCCAAGAGCGGATCAGAGCATCCACCTGAGCCGACGAGGCTCGAAGCTCATCCAAAGAGAGCAAGCTACACCTCCCAAGGCCAGGACGCGTCGGAGGAAAAGCGGAGGCTTGGGCGAAAAAGGGCACGCCATCGGCTGCTGTCACCGAGCCCAAACATCGCCCGCCACCACCCAGCCCTCAAGGCGACGCCTTCAAGAAGGTCGCGGCGCCAAAAACGCCACCGTCGCCCACCGGAGTTAGGTTTTCACCCGAGAAGCTAGGTGGTGGGGAGTGGAAGGGCAGACCTTGACAGACGTCTCCATGAAGAAATCGGCGCCCGCGGGCGTTGTCGTCGTCGCGGCCGGCCGGAGCCGACCCGGGTTTTCCCCGATCTGGATGCCGACCACCAAAATCGCCCGCATCCCAGCGGCAGGCCAGCCCGCATGCCCAGGGACTCGCAGGAGAAGCGCACCGAGCAGGGAAGATGGCCAGCAGCCAGATCTGGCGCCGCCAGCCGCCAGGGCAGCCGCGCGAGGCCCCAGCCCACCGGAGATCCGACGGCACCCGACCAGATCGCCGGCACCACGCCAACCCCACCGCCGCGCAGAGACAGGGGCCTCGCCAGGCCGCCGCCCGAGATCCGAGCCCCTCCGATGCGAACGGAGCAGAGCAGCCAGCGCCGCCGCGGTCCCCGTCGCGCCCAGGCTGGCCAGCGCCAGCCTGCGTGCGGCAAGGGGAGTGGAGAGAGACGGGGGTTACGCCGGCGGGAGGGAAATCGCCCCCCAAGACGCCCGCTAGGGGCGGCGCGGGGGAGGGGAGGGGAGGGGTAAGTTCCCAAGATAGTTTCTGTTTATTTGAGAATGCAAGGGGGCCACGTGCAAGCATATACTCCCTCCGTCCGGAAATACTTGTCCTATAAATGGATAAATTAAATGTATCTATAACTAAAATAAGTCTAGATACAACCATTTCTAGGATAAATATTTTCGGACGGAGGGAGTATGTGTATGAGGGTGTGTCTAGGATACATTTGAATGTGCCCTAATTATTGCACATCTAAGCGGGTGAATCAGTATAAAAGAGGAAAAAAAATAAAAATCCACACGAATCTTGGCATTAGATCAATGACATATGACTCTAGATGTGCTTTAGAAAACTGTATGAATATATGATCACAACCTCGCATGTATGATGCCGGTTTGAACTCGGCATACAGCAAGCGCACGCTCGAACCTCTTGAGAGTCGCCGCCTCCAAGGAGATTAGTACGCGCGCGCTGCCATCGCCGCAGCCAGCCATCACGTACACCCAGCCGCCGCGCATAGTCTCCGCCCGCGTCATCACCCGCGGCTTCCCCCACCCGAAGTTCGCGTCATATATGGGCAGATGGAACCAACTGTTCATCCGCAGCTCCGTCTCCGGCAGGTTTCCTCTCTCCTCCGGCCGCCCGCCCTTCGCCGCCTCCATCTCGAAGTAGTCCACAGCCGACCTCAGCAGCTCGTCGTCGAGCTGCTCCGTCGTGGCCTTCACCCTGCTCGCGACGGAGGCCAACGTCTCCGACACGACGTCCTTCACCGCGGCGGTGGCGAACACGTTCACGACCCCGTTGCCGAAGTAGCGACCCGGGAGCCGCGGCTTAACGCGATGCCTGATGTCCACCGGGAAGTTCATGCGCGTTGTGGCGTCCGGGTCCAGCTGGCGGGCGATGCATACGCACTGCCACACGAGGGCGCTCACGGCGCAGAATGTGCTAGCGCCGCCGCAGTGGCGCGTGAGGGCGTATAGCTGGTCACCGGAGATGGTGATGACCTTGGTCGCGAGGACGGACGACTCGTGCTCGTGCATTGCTAGCTTGCTGCAGAACATGGAGACGGTTTCGGGGTGGATGGCGGGCGGGGAGCGCGCGCGGAGGAGGGCGCGGTCGTGGCACGGGAGCTCTATCACGGCTCCCTGGCCGTCCCTGCAGTACCTTGCCCACGTCCCAATGAAATGGAACGCGCTGGAGCCGTCCACGGCGGCATGGTGCACCGCTGTCCCTAAGACCACACCGCCGCACTTCAAGAAGGTGATCTGTGCGGCAAACATAATAGAAGACGGCTGAACGCGAGGACAGAACAGCTTCGTCAACTCCGACGACGGCGTGGGGCCGCTGAAGTCCTCGACGGTGCGATCGGAGCGGGCTACCACGAAGAGCGCGCCTTCCCCGTTGCAGTCGATCTCGATGCGGCCGTCACGATCCGCACCGAGGCGGCCTGCGAGAGGGTAGAAGGGCACCAGCGCCTTGGCCATGGACCTCTTGAGCTTGGCCACGTTGAAGAAGCCGTCGGCGGTGGCGACGTCGCTGGCACTGTAGACGTGGACGAGAGGGGTGTGGCCTCTGTTGGCCAGCACCAGGTCCAGCGCGGAGAGCCAGAGCCCTCCCCGCGGCGTCTCATCGCTCGGCGTGACGAGGCAAGACTCTACCACCCGTAGTGCCGATCCCGAGTACATATCGGTGTTGTTTCGCTCTATGCGGGTGCGTGGTGCTAATTTGCTACGGAATGGAGGTGCACATGATCCGCCAAAGCATAAATAAATACTCGTAGTAGTAGAAGAGAGACGAAGGTGCATGCATGCAGCCCGCCACGGCCGCCAGTTTGACAGGATCACATCTCTGATGGACCACGTGTCTAGAAGACCTCATCAACTACGAACGTTCTTTTCTCGCGCGGGAAGCGTGACAGCGATTTTTTTAATACAGTACATACGCAAACGCTCATATACACGAGCATACACTCACCCCTATAAACGCACACATGCACATCCTATCACTATGAGCATCTCCGAAAGACTGAGCCACCTCGTCGTCAACGGGAACGTATCCTCCCACACCATGATTTAAACTCTGATGAGTTGAGGATACCACAATCCCTCTAACCATCCACCCACAGGTTGGTTCGCGCGAGCGCCTGACCTTACGCTTTGTCTGATGTCCAAACCATATGATTTTGGTTGTACAGTAAGCATGTATACATGGCGTCCATCCTATTTTTAGCTAAGCCTGCATTACTTGAGATGGTCACAGGTGTCATGTTGCCTTTTCGATCTAGCAAGAATTTTCTTCATTTTGTCTGGTTTGAGATTGCTTTCACGCTACCACATGCGGTAAGCTATCTGTAAAATAAAAAATAAAAAAAAATCACGCGAATCAAATTGTGGTTGGATGGTTAGAGGGACTGTAGTATCCCCAATCTATTAAGGTTCAAGTCCTGTTGCTCGCATTTATTCCTGAAATTATTTCAGGATTTTCGGCGATGCGCATTCAGTGAGAGAAGACTTTTCCGTCGATGGCGAGGTGCCTGTGATGACTTTGTAAATTTCAAGATGATACACCGGCTCAATCTTTCAGAGGTGCTCATAGGGATAGATGTGCATGTGTATATTTATAGGAGTGAATGTATGCGCGTGTATACAAGCGATTGCATCTGTCCCGTGTTTAAAAAGGTCTGGCGCTCTGGTTGGTCGTCGGGCGGAGGGATAAGCACAAGTGGCACTGAGACGCGCGCCGCAAAGCCCGAGCGACCACGGTCTCAGGATGGAGAGGTACAAACGATTTTCGTAACTTCTCAAGGTTCAGTTTCTAGAATGAATGTTATCCGGTCATGTGCCGATGTGGTTAGACCGAACGGGTTGTCGGGAGTATCCCAAAGGATGTGAAAGACGGTGATGTTGATGCACATGTGTCTACCTACCATATCTGCTAAACATGATCCCACGAAAAGGGAAAAAAATCTGTCAAACATGAACTGAGGGATGTCACGACAATTTTATTGGTTCCCTAAGTGTTTGTCTTTGAATTTGACACCTTTTTTTTTGTTGACATAGACGGAGTGCTAGATAACGTCACGCCTGACGCCACCCCTGAGAACACACTTTGGTCATCATGCAAGAGAGCTTGCAAGCGTTCTGGATGTAAGTATGTGAGATTATTTATGAAGAAACACCGTAGAATCTAAATTTGTAAGGCCTCTTTGATACACAAGATGTAAAAATGTAGGAATAAGGGATGCCACCAGACGGCCTAGAGCGAGAAACGAAAGCCCCCTCCCCCCGCGAGCGTCCGGGGGGATAACCCTAGCGCCACCGCTCCCCTCCCCTCCTCCTCTCGTCCCTCCCCGCCGCCGCCGTCGGGCCACCCTCCGTCTCCTCGCGCGGGGATGCTGCGCGGGCCAGATCTCGCGTGCCGAGATGCGGCGGTGCTCCGGCGTGGGCCGGCGACGATGGCGTGGCGTCGGCACGACAGGCGGCATGGCGGTGGTGCAGGCTGACGGGTGGTGACGGCGGCGGCTGCTTCGAAGCAGCACCTCGGAGCCGCCTCTGGCGTTGCGGGTCGCGGGCGGCCCCTCTCGCCATGGCTCTCTGGTGGGGGAAGGGGGGCGGCAACGTTGAGGTGGGTGTCCCCGTCCAGTCGGGCCCATGCAGCTGGACGGCAACGCTCGGCACGGGAGGACCTCCCTGGTGGCCTCCCTTGGCTGCGGCGGTGGCGGGTCTGCCATCCCTCCTCTTCGGCATCGGGCGGCGGTCGGTGCTCTCTGGCTGGTCCGGACCTTCGGTTTCGGGGGCGAGATAGGGTGGTTTCGGGGGAAGGCTGGTTGGAGGGACAGTTGCGCCGTCGTGTGCCCCGTGGCCAGCGTAGGGATGCCCGTCATGGCCATGTGCCACTCATCCTGCTTCCCCTTCTCCTGGCCGGCATCTGGCCGCGATTCTTCTTGAGGCAGGGCGACCGCCGATGGTTACGGAGGCGGTTGGGGGCGTGGATCTAGTCAAAGTCGTGTCCTTTTGTGGCTCTCGCGGTGGTCTGGTGACAGGGCAGCGGTCCTGGCGGTGGGAGGCGCGTTGGTAGTGGGTAGACTGTGTGGCTCGGATGCGAGCAGGCAACCATGGCCGCTCGGGCAGCATGGCTGCAGGTGTTTGGCGGAGCGGGGATGCGATGGAGGGGTGGAAACACGAAGGTACATCACTTGCCCAGTCTGTGCACTGCCGACGGTGACGGAGTCCGCGAACGTCGTGTTTCTCCTTGCAAGCTCCGCCGTGGTGCTCCCAATCCTCCCGTCTAGCTCCGATTCAAAACTTGATCTTCGGATCAGACGATGGCGACACTCCGTGGTCGTGTTTTTCTTGGGGGCATCTTCTAGGAGTCCTCGGTCCGGCGTGGTCCGCCGCACATCTTCCTGGACAATTTCTCATCTTGATAGTGGTCTCCGTTGACTCTAAGCGGTTCTTTTCTGCACATCTTGCAACTGCTTGGTAATCTTTGAGGTTGTGTGTCGGTGCCTGGCATCCTTGTATCTCGTCTTGAGTGTGTGTGCATGGCATGTGTATTCTATCGATTGCTCGGATGTAAGTGATGGTTGCTTTATAATATAAAGCGGGGGAAATCCTTTTTCGTCTAAAATGTAGGAATAAGAAAAAAACACAAGATTTCTCCATCAATAAACGGAAAAACACAAGATTGAAATGTCGTACCCATTCAAAATCCATAGGCCCTGTTTATTTGTGTTGCAGCTCCGACAAATTCAGGTGTGGACTTGATGTTCTCGCAAAGCTGCTGTGTTGAGAAAATTAATGCACTGAAGGTTAGTTATTTGACAACTCAGCCGTCGAAGCGACTGTGAGCTGTTGAAATCACTCTGTTTCAGAAGGTGGGGGATAGGTCGTGACTGCAATGTCATCTATGATATAACTACAACCAAACCAGAGAGACAAGGAGAAAGCTTTGACGTGAAGTACACGAGACGTGATTTGAGTTGTTATACTGGAAATAGCCTGAATGTGATTTCACATGAGGTGGTCAAAGGAAATGCTGGAAGCGCATCTCGCTCGAGCCTATAAGTGCCGCCATAAGCCATGGTGCGTGCAGTATAGCGAGGAACTCAAGGAGCATTTGGCAGGGAAGAAGCAAATCGCCGCCGCACGCGCGGATGAGGTCGCGATGGCCGCCATTCGTGTCAACCCCCAGATCTTGGAGGAGCACCTCACCATCGAGGCCACCGTCGATGCCTCGCATGCCAACGTCGTGATGTGGTTGGCTACTTTAAACGATAGTTCTGGCGTTTTCTCGAGGCCACCGTCGGTGCATTCGATGAAGACTACGAGGTGTTTTATTAGCGTGCCCGTGCTTACCTCAACTCGAGAGCCAGCAGGTTAGTGCCCGGAGTGGCTCGGACAACTCACTACTACGACGAGGGCACCCACGATGTGGAGGCCTCACCCTCTTCCATGTCGAAGGAGCCAATCATCATCGATATCTCTCATGATGAGGAGTAGCTTGTCTTATTAGCTCACTATAAGGACCTATGTTCAGTTACTAGCTACGCCGGTTAAGCATGCTTAATTTACCCATTGCATGTGCTGCTCCTGCCTTTCCTTAACAAATTCTACTGAATTGTTCTATCTACTTGTACCATGAAATTTGTTGCTCTAGTGTATATGTTCTATATGTCGTGCAATGTGGTGCTCACTTATTAACTATTTGGTTAATTAGTTATCATCTTCAGTTAACGGTTTGGTTCAATTCTGTAAATGTGATGTTCAATTCTTCAGGGTGCAATTTTATATTGTCTTCAATGTGAAAAATAAATCGAATTTATCTTTACAAAATACATGAGAAACAAATACAATTGTTATATTTCCAAGTTGTCAAGCATGCTTGGTTTGGTTAATTGTCTGATCTTCTAGTATGTTATACATGTGCAATGTGGTGCTCAGTTAATGTTTGGTTCATTTGTTGTGGTGTTTAGTTAACTGTTTGGTTCAATTTAGCAATGCGTTGTTCAATTATTGTGGGTGCATTCTGTTATTGTATACCATGTAACAAATAAATTGAATTTGGCTATACTAAATACATGAGAAACAAATACAATTGCTATATTTCCTAATTGTTAAGCATGCTTGGTTTGGTTAACTATATGATCTTCTATTAGGAGTATGTTATATTGTGCAATGATGCTCAGACAATATTTGGTTCATTTGCTGTGGTGTTTAGTTAACTGCTTCGTTCAATTTTGTAATGCGATGTCCAATTGTCGTGGATATAATTTTGTATTGTTGTGCATGTGAGGAATAAATCAAATTTGGTTGCACTTAATACATGAGAACATATACAATTGTTGTATTTCCTAGTTTTTAATCATGCTTGGTTTGGATAAATGGCTTTTCCATGTGGCTTGAATTAATCTGATGAATTTGCAATGTGCTTATTTTTCATCAACATATTTTACTGATAGCATGCGAAACCTCACTTAACCTGATCACTAACTACCTTATATGTGTTCTAGGAAAACAATGGGAAGCACGGAGGTTTATAATCGAGGTTTGCACATGCATGGTCCTTTGTCTAATAGCACATTATTGTGCACTTTAAGGAACCATTCTAATATTTAGGTTTTTAACAATTTGGCCTTGCACTTGTAGGTCCTGCTGTCATAGGTTTTGACCCACTGTTCGACCCTTTTTGCATATGGGGAAATGAGTTGTGCATGAATATCAGCCAAGTCAAGAAACTCAGAAAGATTGTTAATATAAAGAAATTAGCGACAAAAAACAACAAGATTTTTGTCTGCATAATGAAGAAGAGATCAGTTCACTACATGATGGTATTAACTATTATACCTTGCCTTTTTTTATTCCTTTGCCTCATTTTCAATATAGAGAAGATATTTATGCACATCCTTGTTTTCAGGCCTTTCCAAAGCAGTTCAGTGATAATTACCTCTCAAACCACCTGTATGGTCAGGAAGCAAGGAAGGTATTCATACAACACACACGGTTCAATATTGAAGTGTTTCTGAAGAGGACGAAGGATGGACGGTCAATCATCCACATGCACTATCCTAAAGTTGCAAAGACCTTCACATCAATGAAGGCTCAATATCCGCCTTCCGCTTCAGCAGTTTTCCAGATGAGATTCATCTGTCTATGTACCGTCTATGATGCTAATTTCGAAAGGTTATAGATATTGCATGTGAAACTTGGTGCTGGTGCAATTGTGTAATTGGGTAGCTGAGTACTGAAGCTATACGATGTTGTACTCTGATGTATTTCAATTATGAAATTCCGCTTTCTTAATATAAAAATGAAATATATTGTGTGCTTAATATGAAATGTCAATTAGATTAATAAATGAATTATTAATAATAGGACAATTAGTCTGCTAATTGGGCTTTTTTATTGCAAACGGTTATTGAGAAAACACCGTGGGCGATGACCTCAAGCAACGCACACAGTTTTTAGGAATAAAAAGTGTTGGATCAATGAACAATCACACATGACATCCTCTTGAAAACTGTTTGCGTTAGGCCACCTTTCGAAAATGTTTACCACATAAAAAGTGTGTGTGATGGACAGCCTTTGCCATACAGTTTCTTCTACGCACAGTGTGTCATGCATTTAATAACGCAAATGATAAAACTGTTAATATCATGTGCAATGACAATGCTATCATAAACGATTTAGTGGGAAAAATTGTGTGTGATGCACCTGCGAACGAAAATGTTTTCCTTGGAGTGACTGTATGGGATGTATATACGAACGGAAACGTACTTCTTGGATTAACTGTGTGAGATGTACATACTAACAGAAACGTATTTACTGGATTGACTCTATAGAATGTACATACGAACGGAAACGTTTTGCCGGGACTGACTGTGTGGGATGTACTTAGGACCGGAAACGATTTGTCCTGTATAATTATATTTTTTTAGCACTATTGTATGTATAACTGTATTTTATCGCTCACGCGTCGCACACGACCTCACTTTGCCGAGCATGTGTGACCAGAGGGCCTGTCCCCGACGGTTTCTGGGTTGTGTGGGAAGGACCCCCTATCGCAGTCACTCACTTGGCAACAGTTCAAAACGCCGTCGCGAAAAGGGGTTAAAACCGTTTGTATAGCACCTCGTTGTACCAGTGTGATCAAACAATTAAAGGTAGAGTTAGATCCTCTAATCCTCATAATTAGAAGACCATTGTGGTTCTAATCTTCTCCCTCTAATTCTCCGGCGACAATTAACTCTGGACGGCGAAGCGCTTCCGGATCATGAAGACCGTACGCATGCAATCCGTAGAAAGGTGTGCTTTTGGTCTTCCGTTCGAGGGGTTGTTCATGGTCAGTTCGTGGAGTCGTTCATCGACGGTTCGAGGGACTCCAAGTACGATCTACACCTACTGGTCTTTTTCTGCTGCAACTTGCTGTCGGTAAAGGTCTGATCCAAACCGTTTATCGCATCTTCATAGTACCCCTGGGTGATCGTAGGACAATTTTTTTGTTTTCTACTACGTTTCCGAACAGTCTTGATGTAGTGTTCAAGATACTAGCCACTAGCAGTGACACAAGCTTGTTGAATTCGTCGTCTAAATCAGTTCAACTTCTTCAGTATCAACTCTAGGCGAAAGACATGGTTCGACTCTGCTCCGTCTCGAAGTCCATTCTCTAAGAAAGATCGCGGAGGACTCGAATGCACATATTATTGCTAAGTAGTCAATGCTGGAGTATATGAGCGTCAAACAACGACGGCCTCATCAGCTTGCTAAGCTGCTTGCGCAACAACTTTGATGCAGGGCTAGGTAACATTTTCTCCTTAAGTTGCAGATTAAGGCATAGCCCAATGGTGGAAAGGGGCTAATGCATTCCCACCCACCCAGGTTCAAGGTATGATACTTGCAATTTGGGTTTATTGCACCATTATACTGTAGGTGCCTCCCTTCCAGTCTTTTCATCAAAAAAACATTTCTTAAATTGTGTTGAAGAGGTCTCGGTCCTATGGATTGTTTTGTTGCTGCATTTATTTGCACTAGTGATAATCTTCGATGTCCATTGTATGTAAGAGCATCTACAACTGGACTTTGCAAATCTCACCCCTTAAACATCCTCGGACGCGCCTGGCCAGTGTCCGAGTGTGTCCGCTTTGACACTTACTTTTTCTGTCACACATCCAAACTTCTCAAAATTGCCAGTCCATACTTTAAACATTTCAACAAACAGGTCGCGGACGTCACCGTAGAGCATGCTCGTTCGCCACTGTTGGAGTATAATGTTCGGCCCTCTCCCTCAGATCGGTCTTTTGGTTGCATTGGCTAGAGCATGCACTTCTACATGGTATCAGAGCCAAGAGGTCTTGAGTTCAGGACCCGGCTGGCGCAATTATATTGCAGCCCACTTTCGGTCCACGTTTAGTCCTGAGGGAGCCACACGTGAGGGGGAGTGTTGGAGTATGATGTCCGACCCTCTCTCACAGATCGGTCTGATGGGTGAACTGGTTAGGTGCATAAACTTACAACCAAGAGGTTCAGGGTTCAAAACCAGTAAACGCAATAAATAATTGTCGCCTGCCCCCACTTCTGCTGCCCATGTCATAAACTCAAAAGGAGCATAGACGTGAGGGGGAGTGTTGGAGTATAATGTCCGACCCTCTTCCTTAGATCGGTCTTTTGGTTGCATTGGCTAGAGCGTGCACTTCTACATGGTATCGGAGCCAAGAGGTCTTGAATTCGATCTGAGGGAGAGGGCCAGACATTATACTCCAATAGCCACGGCAACCATGGATGGAGGCGCTCGGCGGCCAACTGACGCATGCATGCCGGAGCTCGGTAGCCATCTACACGCACGCACACGCGGGGGCTAGGCGGCCAGTTGACGCACGCATGTTGGCGCTCGGCAGCTAGCTACACACAGGCACACGCAAGGGGGCTCGGCGGCCAGCTGACGCACGCATGCCGGAGTTTAGTAGCCAGCTACACACATGCACACCCGGGGGCTCAACAGCAGCCAGCACGCACGTAAGAGGTTGCTACGTCTTGAGCTTGCGTTGGTTTTCCTTGAAGAGAAAAGGGTGATGCAGCAAAGTAGCGTAAGTATTTCCCTCAGTTTTTGATAACCAAGGTATCAATCCAGCAGGAGGCTCCTCAAAAGTCCCACACACCTGCACAAACAAACAAGAACCTCGCAATCAACGCAATAAAGGGGTTGTCAATCCCTTCACGGCCACTTGCAAAAGTAAGATCTGATAGAGATAATATGATAAGATAAATATTTTTGGTATTTTTATGATATAGATTGGAAAATAAAAGATGCAAATAGAAGTAGATGGAAAACTTATATGATAAAAGATAGACCCGGGGGCCATAGGTTTCACTAGTGGCTTCTCTCAAGATAGCATAAGTATTACGGTGGGTGAACAAATTACTGTGAAGCAATTGATAGAAAAGCGCATAGTTATGAGATTATCTAGGCATGATCATGTATATAGGCATCACGTCCGTGACAAGTAGATCAAAACGATTATGCATCTACTATTATTACTCCACAGATCGACCGACTCCTGCCTGCTCTAGAGTATTAAGTTCATGAAGAACAGAGTAACGCATTAAGAAAGATGACATGATGTAGAGGGATAAACTCATGCAATAAAGCCTTTTTCGGTAAAAAAACAAAGCCTTTTTCGGTAAACTCATGCAATATGATATAAACCCCATCTTTTTATCCTTGATGGTAACAATACAAATACGTGCCTTGTTGCCCCTGCTGTCACTGGGAAAGGACACCACAAGATTGAACCCAAAGCTAAGCACTTCTCCCATTGCAAGAAAGATCAATCTAGTAGGCCAAACCAAACTGATAATTCGAAGAGACTTGCAAAGATAACTTAATCACACATAAAGTCAGAGGAGATTCAAATATTTCTCATAGATAAACTTGATCATAAACCCACAATTCATCAGATCTCGACAAACACACCGCAAAAATAGTTACATTGAATAGATCTCCAAGAAGATCGAGGAGAACTTTGTATTGAGAATGAAAGAGAGAGAAGAAGCCATATAGCTAATAACTATGGACCCGAAGGTCTGTGGTAAACTACTCACAACTCATAGGAGAGGCCTTGGATATGATGTAGAGGCCCTCCATGGTCGATTCCCCCTCCGGCGGAGCACCGACGAAGGATCCAAGATGGGATCTCGCAGATACAGAAGGTTGCGGTGGTGGAATTAGGTTTTCATGGTCTGTTCTGATGGTTTTAGGGTACGGGTGTATATATAGGAGGAAGAAGTAGGTCGGTGGATGCTCGAGGGGTCCACGAGGGTGGGGGCGTGCCGGGCACCCTCGTGGCTGCCTCGGTTGTTGCTTGACGTCCACTCCGAGTCTCCAGGTTTGCATTTGTTCCGAAACGATCGCTCTCGAAGGTTTCATCTCATTTGGACTCCGTTTGATATTCCTTTTCTTCGAAACACTAAAATAGGCAAAAAAACAGCAATTCGGGCTGGGCCTCCGGTTAGTAGGTTAGTCCCAAAAATGATATAAAAGTGTAAAGTAAAGCCCATAAACATCCAAAACGAGTAATATAATAGCATGGAACAATCAAAAAATATAGATACGTTGGAGACGTATCAGAGGTGGCTCGACGGCCAGCCTTCACCACACACAGCGGGGCTGCACCAAGGGTGACATGCAATATACTTGTGCTCAAATCAATTAGCATAGGTTAGCTAGATCAAGCACATGCAAACCAGCAGACGAGCTCCAGGTCAGAGCCGGAGCATCCCCTGCATCCGGATCGAGTGTTGTCCGGGGCACGAGCTCCATAGCCAGAGCCGAAGTAGACCCTGCAGGCGGAGCGCTGGCCGCTGGGGCGAGGCCAAGCAACTTCTCCCTCTCTGGACACGGGCGAGCGAGGGAAGGCAGGGGCGCGAGGACCGGCCAGAGGAGCGAGCGAGCTCCGGGACCGGCATGCTTCGTCCTCATCCATCCTGTGAAAAAGGAGATATATATATATATATATATATATATATATATATAGAGAGAGAGAGAGAGAGAGAGAGAGGAAAAGGTGGGGTGGGTGGTTGCAGGTGGGACCTATGTGGGTGGGATGGAATTTGGGATGATGTGGCAGACATGCCCGGGCGTGACCGGGCGCGCCTGGACCTCCTCATATCCAACTCAGATTTGAGATGGATTTGAGGTGCGTTGGATAGCCGTGACGTTTAAGACAAAGTGAGGGATTTGGTTAGGTCACTTTTTTCTGACCGAACATTGTACGGACTGTCCGCTCGGGCATTTAGGGAAGGAATAGAGGGTCCAGCTGTAGATGCTCTAATATGTTGTTTTGCTGTCGCGTTTATTATCACTGGTGGGAAACTTTGATGTCTAGTGGATGTAATATGATGTATTTTTAAGATATACAGTGCATTTCATTTGGCTTGCTAATAGGCCGAAAGTGCCGTGGTACCACAACGGGCCAAAATCTTCATAGACCGTGAACGGGTCAAAATAACCGTGGGCCGCAAAATGGGCCAATGAACTGCGTTATGGGTTGCGTCCGAGAAAAAAATTGTAATGCTTGAAATGGACTGAAAGCCCTTCCAAACATAAATGGGCCAACAACACCATGCGCCACTAATGCGATGAAAGAGACCACATGCCTTAAATGGGCCCGAATACACCACGAGATGTTAACAGGGCCAATAGACATGTTGGCCCCAAATGAGCCGAAACCACCATGGATCGTTAACAAGCGAAAGGACAAATCAGACCGTAAATGGGCCCAATGATAAACCGGGCCGTTAACAAGCGCAAAGACATCTCAAGCCAGAAATGGTCCCAAGGGCACCACTTACCATTAACAAACCAAAAGACACACCGGACCTTAAAAGGGCCCAACATACCACGAACTGTTAATCGGCCAAAAGACACCATAAGCCACAATTAAGCCCAAAGATACCATGGGGACTTAACAGGCCGAAAGACATGCCAGGCCGTTAATGGGACCAAAATCACCACGGGCTGTTAATGGGACCAAAATCACCACGGGCCGTTAATGGGCACAACTTTCGACACGCCATAATAACTATGAATTATTCTCTTGTTATTGAACCGTTTGATGTTTGGGGCTTTGATTATATGGGACCTTTTCCTGCCTCCAATGGTTACACACATATTTTAGTTGCTGTTGATTACGTTACTAAGTGGGTAGAAGCTATTCCAACTAGTAGTGCTGATCATAACACTTCTATTAAAATGCTTAAAGAAGTTATTTTTCCGAGGTTTGGAGTCCCTAGATATCTTATGACTGATGGTGGTTCACATTTTATTCATGGTGCCTTCCGTAAGATGCTTGCTAAGTATGATGTTAATCATAGAATCACATCTCCTTATCATCCGCAGTCTAGTGGTTAAGTAGAGTTGAGCAATAGAGAGCTCAAATTAATTTTGCAAAAGACTGTCAATAGATCTAGAAAGAATTGGTCCAAAAAACTTGATGATGCATTATGGGCCTATAGAACTGCTTACAAAAATCCTATGGGTATGTCTCCATATAAGATGGTTTATGGAAAAGCATGTCATTTACCTCTTGAACTTGAAAATAAAGCATATTGGACTATTAAAGAGCTCAACTATGACTTCAAACTTGCCGGTGAGAAGAGGTTGTTTGATATTAGCTCACTTGATGAATGGAGAACCCAAGCCTATTAGAATGCCAAGCTATTCAAAGAAAAAGTCAAACACTGGCATACAAAAGGATACAAAAGCGTGAGTTTAACGTAGGTGATTATGTGTTATTATTCAACTCTCGTTTAAGATTTTTTGCAGGAAAACTTCTCTCTAAATGGGAAGGTCCTTACGTTATCGAGGAGGTCTATCGTTTTGGCGCCATAAAAATCAACAACTTTGAAGGCACAAGTCCGAGGGTGGTGAACGGTCAAAGAATTAAACATTATATCTCAGGTAATCCTACCAATGTTGAAACTAATATTATTGAAACCGTAACCCCGGAGGAATACATAAGGGACACTTTCTAGAACCTTCCAGACTCCGAAAAGGAATAGGTATGTGGTAAGGTAAATAAACCGACTCGAAAACAATTCTAATGGCAATTTTTATCAGTTTTGGAATATTTAAGAATTTTAGGAAGAAATAAGTAGTCCGAGAAGGACACGAGGCCTCCACGAGGGTGGAGGGCCCTTACTGGGCGCCCCCTGTCTCGTGGACACGTCGTGTGCCTCCCGGACTCCGTTTTCTTGCACGTTACGTATTTTGGTCTATAAAAATTCATTATATAAACTCCCAAAGGTTTTGACCACTGTATCATGCAAATATCCTCTATTTTCGTTTCGAGTTGTTTCTGTTTCAGATCAAGAGCATCATGACGTCTCCAAGCGCTCCCAAGAACAAGTTTTTCGACAGGGTTATCAACCCCTATCTCGCGGAGGTGCTGCAACACCCTCAAACCATTGAGATGCGTGAGGGGGTGCTGCACATCTGCGATGTGGAGGGACCAAGGCGTACCGGAAGCATGGAGACAAAGCTCGAAGCCGTGGAGCAGCAAGTCTTCAAGTGCCAGGGGATGGTGGAGCGTGGACTCAACGCCAACCAGATGATGATAACGGAGTTCACCAACAACCACAAGCTAGATGCCAAAGTCATTTGGGAGACCATCTTCAAGCTTCAAGAGAAAATTGAGCACCTCCAAGCCCAGATCTATGACCTGCAAAACCAGAACTGTGAGTATGAATATAGATTCAAGAGGATGAGTTTGGCTGCAGATTTAAGGATCCCGGAGACTCGATCATCCTTCTATGATGGTGAGCCTATGCCTTGGAAGATGGACGACAAGCCTACATCATCAACAACTCCTACTTCACCACCTCGGAGGACATAATTACATGGGTATGGGCACTCCCCTTGGCAACTGCCAAGCTTGGGGGAGGTGCCCCGGTATCGTATCACCATCACACTCCTATCTTTACCGTTTTATTTAGTTCGATCCTTTTAGTAGTATCTTGATCTAGTAGATTGAAGTTTTAGTATCAAGTAGTTTTGAGTTTTGCTTTGTGATCTCTTTATGTAATCGAGTCCGTGAGCTATCTATAATAAAGATTAGTGTTGAGTCAAGGGCTTTGCTATGTTGCTATGATCTTGAGAAAGTAGAAAGAATAAAAGAGTTCATATTGATCTTATGGATAGTAATGACTTCACACATAGAAAGTATGAGGCATAAAAGTTGTTGAGAGTTGATAAACGTAGTTTTGGTCATCGTTGCAATTAATAGGAAGTAATAAAGAAAGGGAGATTCACATACAAATATATTATCATGGACATCTTTTATGATTGTGAAGCCCTCATTAAGTATGACATGCTAAAAGAGTTGACGTTGGACAAGGAAGACAACGTAATGGTTTATGTTTTCTCACATCTCAGTTAAAGTATATTGTCATTGACCTTCCAAACATGTTGAGCTTGCCTTTCCCCCTCATGCTAGCTAAACTCCTTGCACCAAGTAGAGATACTACTTGTGCTTCCAAATATCCTTAAACCCAGTTTTGCCATGAGAGTCCACCATACCTACCTATGGATTGAGTAAGATCCTTCAAGTAAGTCGTCATGTTGCAGGCAATAAAAATTGCTATCTAAATATGTATGACTTATTAGTGCAGAGAAAATAAGCTTTATACGATCTTGTTGTGGAAGCAATAAAATCGACGGACTGAATAATAAAGGTCCACATACAAGTGGCAATATAAAGTGACGTTCTTTTGCATTAAGATTTTATGCATCCAACCCTAAAAGCACATGACAACCTCTGCTTCCCTCTGCGAAGGGCCTATATTTTACTTTATGTTTTTGCTTTATGCTTGAGTCAAGGGGATCTTAACCTTTCCCTTTTTCATTTTATCCTTTGGCAAGCTCCTTGTGTTTGAAAGATCATGATATATATATATATCCAATTGGATGTAAGTTAGCATGGGTTATTATTGTTGACATCACCTAAAGGTGAATGTGTTGGGAGGCAACACAATAAGCCCCTATCTTTCTCAGTGTCCGGCTGAAACTCCATAACCACAAGTATTGCGTGAGTGTTAGCAATGGTAGAAGACTACATGATAGTTGAGTATGTGGACTTGCTAAAAAGCTCTATTCTTGACTCTTTCTGATGTTATGATAAATTGCAATTGCTTCAATGACTGAGATTATAGTTTGTTAGCTCCCAATGAAGTTTCTGAACAATGCTTGACATTGTGAATTGATCGTTACTTGAGCATAAGAAATCATATGATAAAATCTATTTATGTTGCTGTTATAAGAACGATCATGACGCCCTCATGTCCGTATTTTATTTTTATCGACACCTCTATCTCTAAACATGTGGACATATTTTCCGATTTCGGCTTCCGCTTGAGGACAAGCGAGGTCTAAGCTTGGGGGAGTTGATACGTTCATTTTGCACCAGGCTTTTATATCAATATTTATTGCATTATGGGCTGTTATTACATATTATATCTCAATACTTATGGCTATTCTCTCTTATTTTACAAGGTTTACCATGAAGAGGGGAATGCCGATAATTTGGAATCAGCCGGAAAAGGAGCAAACATTGAAACCTATTCTCAGACCGCTCCAAAAATCCTGAAACTCCACGAAACTTATTTTTGGAATTAATAAGAATTATTGAGCGGAAGAAACACCTCAGGGGGCCCACACCCTGGCCAGGAGGGTGGGGGGCGCGCCCACCCCTACTGGGCGCGCCCCTGTCTCCTGGGCCCCCTGGTGGCCCTCCGGTGTCCATCTTCTGCTATATGAAGGCTTTTACCCTGGAAAAAAAATCATGGACAAGCTTACGGGATGAAACTCCACCGCCACGAGGCGGAACCTTGGCAGAACCAATCTAGAGCTCCGGCAGAGCTGTTCTGTCGGGAACACTTCCCTCCGGGAGGGGGAAATCATCACCATCGTCATCACCAACGATCCTCTCATCCGGAGGGGGTCAATATCCATCAACATCTTCACCAGCACCATCTCCTCTCAAAACCCCAGTTCATCTCTTGTATCCAATCTTGTATCCAAACCACAAATTGGTACCTGTGGGTTGCTAGTAGTGTTGATTACTCCTTGTAGTTGATGCTAATTGGTTTACTTGGTGGAAGATCATATGTTCAGATCCTTAATGCATATTATTACTCCTCTGATTATGAACATGAATATGCTTTGTGAGTAGTTACGTTTGTTCTTGAGGACATGGGTGAAGTCTTGCTATTAGTAGTCATGTGAATTTGGTATTCGTTCGATATTTTGATGAGATGTATGTTGTCTTTCCTCTAGTGGTGTTATGTGAACGTCGACTACATGACACTTCACCATTATTTGGGCCTAGAGGACGGCATTGGGAAGTAATAAGTAGATGATGGGTTGCTAGAGTGACAGAAGCTTAAACCCTAGTTTATGCGTTGCTTCGTTAGGGGCTGATTTCGATCCATATGTTTAATGTTATGGTTAGGTTTACCTTAATACTTCTTTTGTAGTTGCGGATGCTTGCAATAGGGGTTAATTATAAGTGGGATGCTTGTCCAAGTAAGGGCAGTACCCAAGCACCAGTCCACCCACATATCAAATTATCAAAGTACCGAACGCGAATCATATGAGCGTGATGAAAACTAGCTTGACGATAATTCCCATGTGTCCTCGGGAGCTCCTTTCTCATTATAAGAAATTGTCCAGGCTTATCCCTTGCTAAAAAAAGGATTGGGCCACCTTGATGCACTTTATTTACTTTATTTACTTGTTACTCGTTACAATTTATCTTATCACAAAACTATCTGTTACCTACAATTTCAGTGCTTGCAGAGAAAACCTTACTGAAAACCGCTTATCATTTCCTTCTGCTCCTCGTTGGGTTCGACACTCTTACTTATCGAAAGGACTACGATAGATCCCCTACACTTGTGGGTCATCAGTCGACGTTGTTAACGGGTATCGGATGTGGAACTCGCACCCGATAGCTGAACGGCGGCCCGTTACGCTGGTTGCCACATGTCGATTACCCTTCACGAAACACGTCCATCATGCGTCATTTTCTGCCGTAGAAGTGCACACTTCCAATTGATTATATTTTCATAAAACACGTCTGTGCCATGACATGAATGACTATGTTGAGTCTGTCATAAAACCGTCGGGGTTCACATGGGGTCACGGAAAATATAACCTACTATGACAGACGCATATCATCATAGATGTGTCTTTTTTGTAGTGTTGCTCCATTGCATCATGACGAACCTAACATCCTTTGAGAACTTCATCGAACTACCAAACTAGATAGGAGGAAGAAGTAAGACAAAATATAGAGAAACTCTAGAGAACGTAACTACTAGGTTAACTAGTAAAGAGAACATCATGCCAATTAGGGATCTAAGGTTTTAAAAGACCAAGAAAGAAAGAAAACTTTTACAATCACCTGAAATGACATGAACATTCAGAACTAAGATAGACGGAGATAAGGAATAAACAAAAGTCTTACTTACATCTATCCAACACAGTTTCTAGCCTCGAGAACAATCGATGGCATGGTTATGTTACAAAGAGTCATGCTCTAGTTCCATGTTGTCAAGCCGGGATCAGAGATATGCAAATCTAGTCATTCCACTAGCAAATGCACATCAAATATTCGAACCCCTCCACACAACGTGCATGTTGTATTCATACATGCAACATGCATGCAGTGTGGATGCAACAACAGTTAACACAACATAGCTCTAACAACTTAATATTGACAAGGATCTCACGACCAAGTTGCACCTCTCACAGTAGAAACGAAAATATACCTTAGACAGGTAAAAATAACAAATGCCTTAAGAAAGCTACAATAAAGAAGATGGCGTCCAGGCACCTTCCTAGACCACTTTCTCAGACAACCAAAGCTAACGTCGTCTTTCACCACTAGAGATCACCAATTCCAAATGCTACAATTTTATTTGCAGCATCCGGTCAAAGAATAAATAAAACAAGGTGAGTATAGGAGTACTCGCTGTTAGAGTTATATTGATGATGGCCTTTCGCCTTCTGCATTCTAGCCTTTTGGCATCCCACTTGTACATGTATATATGGTGACTTTATCCTCCCATTAATACCAAGTTGCTATTCTTCTAGCATGGTATCATATCCAAGGTTTAGGGTCTCCACAGTACATTACAACTCATGCTACTCTAATCAATTTTTTTGGTCTTCTCGATTTCTAGATCGATACTATCCGTGTCGTCTTTCGCTGATCATCTGTACATCTTCGACCTCCTGGCTGTGTCCAATTGTCAGCCACTTGTGTATCTTCATCCTTCCAGCCGTTGTCCGCTAGTAGCATGTGCATCTCCGGCCTGCACTTACATAAAAATAGTAACAAATGCCCAAGGCATCAATAAGGGTTGTTTGTGGACTATTTGAGCACAAAGCAAGCTATACCCTAATGCACCACTCTAAGCTCAAGTGGAGTGACTAATGAGAAGTAGATGAGGGAGACTTAGAGAACCATCTATCCTGAACCACCACACAATACGCCATCACGAACGCCTCCCCTAGACTCACCCGCGAGGAAGCAATCCATGGCACTCACACTTATCATGGTAATTTTAGATTAGCTGTTAAAGTTGTCTATGATCAAGCAATAATCTACAAGTTCTCCATAACTAGGGACATGACTATCCAAATAGATTTAACCCTGCATGGGTGTATCGGTTTTCCCATACACATGTCGATCATCTCTTATTGCCAGAATGTTAAGTGCACTACCATTGTATGCTGGCAGAGGGTCATCGACCAAGACACCTCCCCTATGTTGTAGTCCGGTCCAGGGAGTCGCCACGTGAGTTGTACCCGAATCGTGAGTCCGGCCAAGTCTCCGATACAGACCCAACTATTGCACACATGGCCCACGCCCATCCCACAAGATGGTTAATTCACTTGACAAGTTGTGTCACACCTACGTAAGACCAACAGTTCCATATATCTCTTTCCTTCTGCAACTCATCACACTACAAATGAAAAGCCCAAACGATGTGACTTCTGGACTGGTTTGAGATAAGGTACTAGGCCAAGGGGTGGCCCATATAACTCCTACGCGATTAGCACACTCAATATTGGATCAAGATAATGAGAACTCGGGTTCTAATACTAGCAGCTTAAGTGAAACAATCCACCATGTTCTCCAACATGGACCCTCACCTTCACCTTTAGTCATGTTTAACCCAATTATCTCGTAATCTCATACATCCCACTTTACAAGTTAATCTACCACTATGATTCGCCGCCAGGGTAAATCACAACACAGGACAAAGTCTAAATTTCAACAAATGCTCAATTATGTTCGGTCAAGCATGTCCAGTGGCCAACCAGGAGGATGTTAGAGCAGTCCTAAATGTCACCATGCCAGTGTTTGAGGAGAAATACTTGGGTCTCCCTACTCCGGATGGGCGTTTGTCCAAGGGCGGTTCCAAAATTTGCAAGCGAGTCTAACAAAGAGGTTAATCCAATGGGGAGATGGGTGGCTTGCACAACCTGGCAGAGAGGTATTAATTAAGTCTGTGGCCCAAGCTCTCCGTACATATATTATGGGTGTTTTTAAGATTCAGTTTTCTGTTTGTGACAACCTAACGAGAATGGTCAGGAACTTTTATTTGGGATCCAAAAGAGGACGCAAGAAAGTACATTGGAAGGCCTGGGATTATTTGCTTCAGCCCAAGTGCAATGGAGGTCTTGGATTCCGTGATTATAGGCTCTTTAACCAAGCACTCCTAGCGCGTCAAGCATGGAGACCTATTGTTAGGCCAGATAGCCTCTGCGCACGTTTGCTTAAAGCTAGGTATTATCCCGAAGGTAAGCTTGAAGATACAGTTTTTTCGGGGAATGAGTCATCTTCTTGGCAAGCAATCAGTTATAGTCTTGAACTTTTGAAGAAAGGTCTAGTTTGGAGGGTTGGTAATGGAGCAAGTATAAGAGTATGGAGGGATAAGTGGATACCCAGACCACACTCTTTCAAACCAGTTTCACCTCAAGGGCTTTGCCGTATACGTTTGGTTTCTGAGCTCCTAAATGATAACGGGTCCTGGAATGTCGAGCTGCTGAGCCGTTATTTTCTGCTTGTGATGTGAGCGAGATTCTGAAAATAAGAGCATCTCCAAGGCATGAGGACGACACCTTGGCTTGGCGGCCGGGTAGATTTGGACTATTTTCTGTAAAAAGCGCATATGAGTTTGCTTTTGAAGAAGCAAACAGAGACAATGCAAGTGCCTCGAGTTCAGTTCCAGACGGCCAACGATCCATGCGGAAATTCATTTGGTCTGCTGAAGTCCCGCCTACAGTTCGAAACTTTGCTTGGCGAATTGTCTCGGATTCCCTTCCAACCTGGCAAAACAAACACAAACGAACACTCGAGACTACTAGTATGTGTCCAGTATGTGATATAGAACCCGAGGATAATTTTCATCCCTTCTACAGATGCCCAAGAGGCCATGAACTCTGGAAGTACATGTCGGAAGTATGGCACCTACCGGCTTTGGATCAGGTCAAGCATACTGGGAAGGAATGGCTATTTCATATATTGGAAGCCCTCTGTGATTGAGAGAATTGAGAGAAGCAGGCTGCTCATGACTCTATGGCGTTGTTGGTTCATACGGAATGAGATAGTTCATCTAAAGAAGCCACCCCCACTTGAAGTTTCCAAGAAATTCCTCATCAGTTATCTTGAGTCGTTAGTTGCTATTAAGGTGAATTCAAATTTTGACCCACTGAAAGGAAAAACGGTTATTTCTTATGATCATTTGCTACACAAAAGACCGAATCAGAATGTGGAACCCTCGCCTCCTTGCACTGCCCCACTGGCTGGTTGGGTCAAACTAAATTCAGATGGATCATATGTTGTGGATAGTGCAGGAGCAGGTATGGTACTGCGAGACTCTGAAGGTAGTATCATCTTTTCTGCTTGCAGGAAGTTATTCTCGTGTCGTGAAGCACTAGAGGCAGAGTTGTGTGCCTGCATGGAAGGATTGTCATTGGCAATCCAGAGGAGTGATCTCCTGGTTATTATTGAGCTAGACTCATCAGTTGCAGTTAAGATGATCCAAGGTCGAGAACACGATAGATCGATTTATGCTTCTTTAATTAAAGAGATTGGATATCTTTTGTCTCTTCAAGAAAATTGTATTATCCATGTTAGCCGCTCATAAAATAAGGTTAGCGATAGTCTAGCAAATTTTTCTCCAGTTGAGGGTAGAACCATGACTTGGATCAGCTCTGGTCCCTCTATTGCGGTTGAGCTAGCCTTTGTTCATTGTAATCTGTTGGTGGTTGAGTAATACAAATTTTTCACTCGCAGAAAAAAGGGTAAATCACGACACGGCCACTAGCACAACATGACTAAGCACAACACAAAAAGTAAGTGCGGTCAGCTAGCTAAGCACAAGCAACTCTTAATCATGCTAAGATTGTACGAATCGGGAATATAGGGTTACAATAATCAGGTCATGCAAACGATAGCATTAACTCTAACTACTGCTAACATAGTAAATAATGAATGCAAATATAGCAAGGGAATATACGAAAATGCGCTTTGGTGGCCGAGCTACCCGAAGGCCGTTATCCACATCCCTCGGTACTCGTCGTGATCAGCGCCGAGCGGGTATGCAGCTACCGTATTTTCACTTGTGGCTGTTGCACAGTGTCCGTATTTGCTGGCAAATAAACATGAACGGCTCACGTACACGAGTCGGCACAGCAGTGCGGGCACACTTGCATCCCCGGCCACACATGTACTGTTATGATAGAGACCCATGTGTACGACTGCGGCGTGAGCGCGACAAGGAAAGGGTTCACGTCGGTGAGGCCATGCATGCAGGTGCTAGTAGCTACGTGATGCTCTTATACAGCTAGTGTGATGATATGAAGCACACAAACGGGTTCTGGTGCAAATCTCTGAACAACATAACACGGTGCTTCTTTTTGTTGTTGTGAACAACATAACACGGTGCTTGATAAGAAAACAGTAAAATAAAATCATTGAGTTAGCTGATGCATGTAATGGATTTATATAAAAATATATAATAGGATGGCATCGAGTAGGGCAGTATTCCTTTTTACACCTTTTTTTTTGAAAAAATTCATCATAAAATACTAGAGTGCATCTTATTTGTGTTGATTCAGAAACACTCGGTGTATTAGGTGTGGAAGGTTTAAGATTGAAGGGTACTGGTAGTCATACGGATTGCAACCTTTGGTACAAAAGGAGAGAGAAAAAGATATCATTGCGTATGCATGATTTATCTTGTGTCGCGAGTATCCAGCAATTGTGTTTTAGCTATGAGAGTTCCTTGGGGTTTTCACCATTGGAAAACACACACTCGAAATGGCATGGCGTTGACACGAGAGGCAGTGATGATATGACATCGAAGAACATAACAAGGATGCATCGTTCTACCTACTGGCCTCCAGGTAGATGGCACAGATTCCGGCCTCCAGGTGCTGGCACATTATTAAGGGGGATCTGTTACCTATGTTTCACGATCTTTTTTCTGGACAGCTTCAATTATTTCAGTTGAATTTTGGAACTATCACATTACTACCTAAGAAAACTGAGGCTGTGCGAATTGAGCAATTTAGGCCAATTTGCCTTCTCAATGTTAGTTTCAAAATCTTCACCAAGGTCGGGACAAACAGGCTATCACAGATTGCGCTTTCTGTGGTGCAACAATCTCAAACTGCTTTCATGCCGGACAGAAACATACTCGAAGGAGTGGTTGTCCTTCATGAAACGCTCCATGAAATTCACTCTAAAAAATTAGATGGGGTAATTTTTAAAGTGGATTTTGAAAAGGCGTATGATAAGGTCAAGTGGCTGTTCCTTCAACAGGCATTGCGTATGAAAGGATTTCATGAGGCTTGGCGCCATCAGGTAGAATCTTTTACGCAAAAAGGGAGTGTGGGTATTAAGGTCAATGACGATATAGGTCATTACTTCCAGACTCATAAGGGCCTCAGACAAGGAGATCCTATGTCCCCTATTTTGTTTAACATCGTGGTGGATATGTTAGCAATTTTGATCGGACGGGCTAAGGATCATGGTCAAGTGGGTGGTTTAGTACCTCATCTGGTTGATGGAGGTGTATCCATCCTTCAATACGCTGATGATACAATCATCTTCATGGAGCATGATTTGGCCAAGGCGAGGAATATGAAGTTGTTGTTATGCCTCTTTGAACAATTATCGGGGTTAAAGATTAATTTTCATAAGAGCGAATTGTTCTGCTTTGGTAGGGCCAAAGATGAACAAGACGCCTATAGGCAATTGTTTGGGTGCGAGTTGGGAAGTCTGCCCTTTTCCTACCTTGGCATTCCGATTCATCATCGTAGGCTAACAAACAGAGAGTGGAAGTGTCTCGAGGATTGCTTTGAAAAGAAACTGAGCTACTGGAAGGGTAAGCTCATGTCATATGGAGGACGGTTGGTTTTGATAAACTCGGTCCTCACAAGTATGCCAATGTTTCTCTTATCATTCTTTGAGGTTCCAGTAGGAGTGAGGAAACGACTGGACTTCTATCGATCCCGCTTCTTTTGGCAGGGTGATGAGCTTAAAAGAAAATACCGGCTTACTAAGTGGGATATTATCTGTAGACCCAAAGACCAAGGCGGGCTTGGCATTGAGAATCTTGAGGTTAAGAACAGATGCCTTCTTAGTAAGTGGTTATGGAAGCTCATGAAGGTGCGGAAGCTATGTGGGCGCAAATCATTACGCAACAAGTATCTCGAGACTAGGGCGTTGTCCTGTAATGATTAGGCGATGGATTCGCCTTTCTGGAAAGGCCTCATGAAAGTTAAACAACTAATGTTCAATAGGACAAAAGTAGTCATTGGTAATGGGGCCAATACACGTTTCTGGGAGGACACTTGGCTGGGCGACTCACCCCTGGCCATTCAATATCCGTCTTTATACCGTATTGCTCAACGACGTGAGGTGTTCGTGGCAACGGTATTTCAATCTATCCCCCTTAATATTCAGTTTAGACGGTCATTAGTGGGCAATCGTTGGGAGGTTTGGCTCCAGTTAGTAAGGAGACTAATGGAGGTTCAACTTTCTGACCAACCGGATAAATTACGCTGGAAGTTGACTTCGTCTGGAGTATTTACAGTAAGGTCAATGTATATTGATGTTATTAATACAAGCTCCATTCCAACTTCCAAGAAAATCTGGGATGTAAAAGTTCCTTTGAAAATAAAGGTGTTTATGTGGTTTGTTCATAAACAAGTTATTCTAACAAAGGACAACTTAATAAAGCGTAATTGGACAGGACCTACTATGTGTAGTTTCTGTGACCGAGATGAGACTATTAGACATCTCTTTTTTGATTGCCCGCTGGCCAAGGTTTTATGGCAGACGGTCCACATCGCTTTTAATATTACTCCTCCGAATTCTATAAATGACTTGTTTGGGAATTGGCTATATGGGATTGACTCTACAATAGCAAGACATATTCGGGTTGGGGTTTGTGCTTTCATGTGGACCGTCTGGCTGTGCAGAAATGATTTGGTTTTTAACAGAGCATCACGAATTCATTTTTTGCAGGTTATCTTCCGAGCTACGGCGTTGATCCGTTCATGGTCATTACTCACTCCGATGGAGGCCAGGGAGCATTTGGTTACTGGGTCTATCCGGTGGGAGATGGTTGCTCAGGATATCTTCAACCGGTTTGGATGGCGGTCATGTAATAGGATAGGCAATTAGTTTTCCTATCTATTTAGCCAGCCGGTTGTGGCTCTTTTTTGGCTAGCTTGTGTTTCTAGCCTGCTGCGCCCTGTGTGGGCTGCTTTATTTCCTTTAAGATTGAGACTATGGTACTCTGTACGCACTTTATGTTGCTTAGTTAATAAGATGGCTGTATGCATCACTCCTGATGCAGAGGCCGGGGAGTCCCCCCTTTTCAAAAAAAAAGGTAGCCCGGCCACCAAAACACCACACTCGGGAATATACCACTATAAACTTTAGAGAAATGGGATATCAACATGATGAAATGAGGTTTTTCTTGCCTACATTGGTTCTTTGGCATTTCTCAAATCTTGCTTGTTGCTCTCGTCGTCTCCGAAACCTATCCGAGAGAAGTAGAAAAACCGGGGAAGAGCAAACGATGCATTTACTACTACGTAAAGATATCAACACAGTCATGATATATACAATGCATGACATGGAAACGTTTGTTTTCAAAATTGACACGATGCAACAATTACAAGTTAATTGAAGTTGAAATGCACTAACTATGACATTCCTAGCAACCACACCAAGCAAGTGGGGGGAAAGTGGACCATCATATGTGGCATCTGTCTCCTCCTCCTCAATATCGGGGTTAGGTAGGGTGCTCGGACATTTTAGAGAAACCTTTAAGCGGTCGATCTCTATAAGTTTGAGCACCCCCAACAATAGACTCACTTCATTATCATTCGTCCCCATATAGACACTGTCATTCTTAAGGTAGAAGAAATATGAGTATCTGAAAGGAAAGAAAAGATTTCGCAAATGTAGTACCTCCCGTGGAGTCCAAATTGCGCTCAGCCTGGCAGCACATTGCCTTATCCATATTGTGCTCGTCGGTCAAAGAATAGCCGTCAATGGAGACGAGGTAACGACTACTACATCGAAGGGGAGTGAACATCCCTTCAGACAGAGCCATTGGTGCCTCTGAACGGACTGTAGGTGAAGTAGGAGCAGCAACAGGTACGGTAGATGTTGAAGGCGAGGTCGACGCAGTAGGTAGAACACGTGGTGCCGGCGGAGCGGTACTGGGCGACAATGACGAAGACTGCAACTTAGCTTGTGTAGGCCCACCAAACGAAGTGCAAGGGTGGACCGCAACATAGGCGGGGGATGGGCCGATCTACCCATGCTCCGGCAAACCCAATTCTACATAGGAATATGAATTCATTCATACGAACCAAGTGATTATAGAAAGAAGAAAATTCCTATAGAAGTCCTATAGAATTCATGTAAACCAAAGGAAGCATTATAATTTGGACTGTGATATTTGGCACATGTGTGCCATATAAGCAAAACTGCCACACCTATACTTCTTTCATTTCAAAGTACCACACGACCCCCTTCCTTCGACCACTCCTCCTCCCGAATGACCCCGCAGGCTCGCCCGAGAAACCTGCTTCTCCCGCAAATCTCGTGCGTTCATGCCCGAGAAAACTACCACTTCTTCACGTGTACCACATGATAAAAAAATATTGCGCATGTGGGATTCGAACCCACAACTCCCTGGCACCAAAGCGCGCCACCACAACCAACTCACCCTTAGGTATTTGTTGCTCAAACTAAAGAAACTAATTGTTTTGAACCCTTTTTTACAGTTGTGTTATTACAGAAAATTACCACGATTTCCCCTCAGGTCAAAGTTACCATGGTATTCGTATGCAAGTTATCAGGCCTGTGTTGCGTAAGTTTCCGTGCTATTTACATAGAACTTACCAGGTACTATGTTTCAACAACTACACCCCTTTCAAAGTTACCACTGTTTTTGTACACAAGTTATAAGGTCTTTGATGTGTAAAATACCGTGGTACTTACACATAAGTTATCAGGGTATGTATACATCAACCTCCCCCGGTCAAAGTTACCATGTGGGATTGTACATGAGTTATCGGGTCTACAGTTCATATATTATCATGGTACTTCCACCTAAAAACATGGGTGTGTTTCGGTAGCTTTTTCCATCAAAAAATACCACGATGTTTTTCCGTAACTTATCACGCCTACAACGGGTCAAAGTGGGCCGTTTTTTCGGCCAACCCACGAGCACGTGCGCCCCTCATGACACTAAACATTATGTGACTTTCTCATGACACGCCATGTGTTGTGTTCATTCAAGAGGCCCCGCTAAGTGAGTGTATGTTTTTAACAACTTGTTTTTCTTTGGCACAAAGTTACCATCATGTTTATATGTAAGTTATCGGCTATGCAGTGCTTATATTGTCATTTTATTTACACAGAATTATCAGGGATGTTTAGAACAACTTTTTCCCGGGTCAAAAAAGTTATCATGGTGATTCTAGGTAACCTCTAGAGCCCGCAGTGCTTAAAATATCATGCTATTTAGACAAAATTTATAACAGGGTATGTTTCAGCAAAATTTCCCCCCGTGGGTCAAAAACTTATCATGGTGTTTAGTTATCGCAGTGCACATGCTTTCATGCTATTTACACATACAAATACCAGGGGAGGGAGGTATACTACCGTGCTATTTACACAGAAGATACCGGAGTATTTTTTCAAAACAAATCATCCCTATGGTCAAAGTTACCATGGTATTTCTACCTCAGTTATCGATGTGCCTTCGCGTATATTACCGTCTATTTACACATGAATTATCGGGTATCTTTTCACATTTTTCTTCCCCAATGATTAAAGTTACCACGATGTTTGTATCTAAATTATTAGCTCTGTGGCGTGAATGTTATCGTGCTATTTACAGAAATTGCCGGGGTGGGGGTGGGGGGCGGTTTAACAAATTTCTTCCCAACGATCAAAGTTACCACGATGCTTTAACGAAAGTTAACACACCTTCAGTGCTTATGACCATGCTACTTACACATAATGTACCGTGTGGTATACAAAAGTTATCATGTTGGTGGTGCGTCATTTATCGTGGTGCCGATGGAGAATTTACCACGGAAAAAGTTTATGTGCCAGGTTTGATAGGTGAAACAATTTTTTTTCAGTGCGAACATATTAAAGGCAAAACATGTCAAAAACAATATTTCCCTTAGCTTGTTCAACAATAGTGTCATAGGTGAGGTGGTTAGCTCCCTTCGTTGATTACTTGCAGACTAGAGATCAAATCTCAATCCAAGCATTATTTTTGCCGGGAAAGCGGGGCATGATCACGAAAATTAGAAAGGCACAACCAGGTGTGCGGGAGGACATGTGGGAAAGGAAGGAAATCGGGACGGGCGGAGAGGACGTGCGGGAAAGGAAGGAAATCGGGGCGGGCGGGAAGGACGTGCAAAAAAAGAAAGGAAATCGGGAGGTTCGGATCTCGCGGCGCTGGATGGGTGTGGCAGTTTTGCAATCTGCCACACGGTTGCCACATGCATATTTCGTTATAATTTAGGAGTTTCCAACTCAATTTTTATTCGGAATTTTTAGGTGTTTGAACTTGCCTGTTAAAAGTCCACCGTAGAAAATCCTGGAGATGCACACGGGCAAGAAGCGCCAGCAGCAGCATCTCTGCACAGTGCGCACTGCAAAATCATAAATGGTCAATAAAGAGGAATGTCGTGCATAAAGGCACCACTACTCCGGTAGTGTACGCACGGTAACTACGTAGTACAGCTATCCTGTCATACATACGTACTCAGTTATTACTAGGGATACATACACGCACGGCGCCAGAGCAGGCAGTACTCGCTGCTACTGTCCGCTCGTTGCAGCAACGCCGTTCTGACGCACGGGCAGCGAAGCTCCAAGGCGACATCACCCATTTGAGGACGAGAGAGAGAGAGACCAGCCGCGCAGCCGCTGTGCTGACTCGGACGGGGGCAGCGCCTGCCTACGCTGCGCGGTCCTCTCCACATGTGCAGGGACACGCACGGTCATCCTACACAGGGCTGATGATGCCTTCGCGGTTCGCCGGGATGCTGAAGAGGGTGATGAGAAAACGGAAATCAGGTGCCAGATTTTGCGCTAATCCATGGCGGTGGTGCGCCGTCAGACGCCGGCACGGACCGGGCTTTTCGGGCCTTGTAGTAGGCAATCGTGGCAGATCCAGAGATTTGACAGGAAATGAATCCAAGATTATGAAGCAGAGGCTACGCGGGCTACAGCCACAGATGTGCCTCGCGCAAAAGGAGAAAACAGCAACAGAGGTACTACTACAGAAACAAACAGCCGCTTCCTCTCACAGTCTCCCTCTCTCATCGCACGCCAACAGATGGGGAAAGCTAAAGGCCAGCCCTGCCCATACGGCCGCATGGTAAATGGAGTACTAAACTACAAGCAAACAGATTCGACATTGTAGCAATAAGTAGGTAGCAGGGCGTGCTGCAACCAACAGAGAGAAATGAATGAATAGGATTTACCTCTGCAACCGTGTCTGCGTGTGTCGAGCAAAGCACAGCAAAGCAAAGCACACCAGGCAGGCAGGCAGGCAGGCAGGCTCGGGTCTCTTCCCCGTCCGTCATCTTTAAACACACGCGGCAACAATCGCCACTGTTTCCTTTTTCCGGGTCCCGGAGCTGCCTCCGCTCACAGCGCCCCAGCCCGCCTTCTTCCTTCGCTTCCTCTCTCCCTCACCAAGCTCTGCGCCCTCTTCTTTCCTGCTTGCTTTCTGTCGCTCCACCGCCATCTTTCGCTTTCTCCCGCTGTTGACCAAAGGAGGCTCGAGCTTAGCCCCAGGGTGCTGCCAAGGTTTCTTCTGCCCGATCTTTTTTCCCGCGGCAATGGCGGGGGAGCTTGAGGGGAGGAGCTCCGGAACCAGAGGAGCCGAGCAGGTACGTACGTTGCAGCAAGCAATAAGTGTTCTCATCTTGCATCCTCCTCTGATTATCTGCAAGCCCCAGACGTTATCAAGTGATTCTTCTTTGACCACTCGTAATTCACCGCATCCCTGTTAGCACAGACGGATCTCTTCTTCCTCCTCTTCCTGCTGTTTTTGGCGACCATTTTCACCACAGCCATCTGCATTTTCTTGGAAGAAAGAACACAGTGATCCGTTTCAGTCTCATCATATTTCGAAGCTCGAAACAGCTTGGCTTGCTCATTTCACAGTTTTCTTCCCTGGATCCTTTTGTGTTCACTTATACTCCCTCTGTAAAGAAATATAAGAGTGTTTAGATCACTAAACTAGCGATCTAAACACTCTTATATTTCTTTACGGAGGGAGTACTACAAGAAGTAGCAATGCTGCAGAAGACACATGCCATGAGTTTCCGCTTACATGGTTTAACTTCTCACTTCTTTTCTTCAGGCCATTGTTGCTCTCAAGAAAGGTGCCCATCTACTCAAGTGTGGGAAGAGAGGGAAGCCCAGGTTCTGCCCGTTCAGGCTATCATGTGTAAGTAGCCTCTTTGGCACTGCAGAATACTTCTACAAGATCAAAAATTTAAACGTTGTTTCACTACCTTCATACAGTCACCACTAGAAAGCTGTATAACTCCCTCAAAATGAAAATAATAATATGGATTTGTAGTGAGTAGTAGCACTGAGGTGCGGTGCTCCAGATTTCTGATTGCTGGACGTATGGGAAATGACTCAACAGTGCAAAACATTTTTACACAATGCGCTAGAGAACAAGTTTATTTACTTTTGAACTTTTTCTACAAACAGAAATTTCTCGCAATATTTATTAATAATTGAAAGTAAAGTATCGAACCGATACGGAAATAAGTCCACGAGAAACTCATATACCAAGGTAAATTACCGACAGTCAAGAAGTTGCTTTCAACTTCAAGTTCTCCATATCATCCTACCACAGCAATGATCAACACCATTTAGTAACTTCTTCTGATTTATCCACCTGTCTCCATCAGTCCATATGGTCCCCGCCTTCTTATCATGTTCCTTCACGCCTTGTTACTGCTGACAAACAAACATATGTAAATATCTTACAGTACATAATATATTTATAACCGCGCTATGAATAGATAACTCCAAATGTAGCTTTCAGGATTGGTCGTGCATTCTCTGTTTTCATACCAAGAATGCATTTTATAATTGTACTGAAACTTGTAACTGTAAAACAGTTCAGGTATAGAAAAAATAAAAGGCCTATCACAATAGCCCAACATAACTTTTTTTTTTCGGTCTGCAGGATGAAAAACTGCTAATATGGTACTCCAAAGAGAGGGAAAAAAGTCTGAGCTTGAGTTCTGTGTCGAGTGTGGTTCTCGGACAGAAAACAGTATGTGGTTTTCTTCCCCAAACACTTATTATTATGATTTAAGTATAAGAAGACATACATATTCTTAGAATGTCTGTATTTGCAGACAAACCTTTTGCGCTTGCATTGGCCAGAAAAGGAACATCACTCCTTGTCAGTCATATACAAGAATGGTGAATGCTCACTGGACTTGGTATTTCCTACTAGGCCTGGAATTCTTGAGTTTAGAATCTCTTTGTTCCTCGTATAACTGCCTTTTCTAACATCTATTTACAATCATGTCTTCCCAGATCTGCACAAACAAGGACCAAGCTGAATGCTGGCATCTAGGCCTAACAGCCTTGGTATCTGCTCTATATAGTCCTCTTCTTTTGGTTGATTCAACAAGCAGCCGTCGGATAAACAGTTGTGCAAATAGCCCTCCTAGCTATATTCAGCAAAGGAATAGGCTATTTTCAGTGCATGACACAAGAAAGTTCACCCAGGTTGGAACCCACGCATGTCGTGATTTCTATGTGAGAACATGATTACTTTGTTCAAGTATGAGTTTACCATGACTTGTGACCTTTCCTAGATTACACTTAGTAAAACTTTTGGTTTTCTGTTAATCAGCGGCCACCCACTGCTCGGCTCAGGAAATTGCAAAATTAATAACCAACATGTTAAGCAGCGTTACAATTCTGGCCATTTTGATAAATTATATTTTCCAAATATATAAATAATAATACAATCATTAGGTAACACCCAGACTAATGTAATGTCAAGTGGGTAATGATACACTTTGTGGAGCTGCCTATTTTTTCATAACTACTCCCTCCGTACATCCGTTTGAGAATCAGATAATTCCGGACGGAGGGAGTACTCCCTCTGTAAACTAATATAAGATGTTTTAGATCACTATTTTTAGTGATATAAAATGTCTTATATTAATTTACAGAGGGAGTACTAAGTAAGCCGATACATCTGATAGCTTATGAATGACTGTAAATTGCCATGGCTTAGCCACTAACATTTTTAAATTGTTATATTCAATTGATAACTTATGGAAGTATCTATTTGTGAAGGTACACTCACTGTATGGCAGTCCTAGGTTGATACAGAACAAAGTATCGAAGAGCAGTCTGGATTGCTCAGAAGCATTCGTCACTCCAAGGCAGAGAACATGGTCAGACCTAGATTTCTACTTGGAAAGAATTACTCCTGAAATGGTAAATAGAGTTAAAAACAGTTTCATGGATATACCAGTGGCTGCAAAAATTCAGGAGGGAATTACCGAAATGCCTAAACTGAAAGCTTCTGAAGGATCACACGTGACATGTGGAATAGATTCTCTGAAGGACATCTTTGCCTGGGGAGAAGTTCCAGGCAGTGTGTTGGAGAATGGAGATGCACCAAAAGATAATGTTTCACTTCCAAGGTTATTGAGACCAACCCAGATTCTTGACGTGCAGAACATCGCCTGTGGAGAGAAACATGCAGCAATAGTTACTAAGCAAGGGGAGGTCTTCTCTTGGGGAAAGGACAGTGGTGGGATATTAGGACACAAAGTGAGTGTCAGTGTCTCCGAACCTACGATTATCGAATCTCTTACCTCTATCCCTATGAAGGCTATTGCATTTGGGGCAAAGCACACCTGTGCACTTGCAATTTCAGGAGAACTTTATGAGTGGGGTGAAGGGACTCACAGCTTGGGTCTGTGGGATGATCAGTGTCAAAGAAGCCAATGGTTCCCACACAAACTGTTTGATCCTTTGGATGGCGTATCGGTTCTGAAGATCGCATGTGGCCAATGGCACACGGCTATCATATCCTCCTCTGGTCAACTGTTCACATATGGCGACGGAACATTTGGCGTTCTTGGACATGGCGACACGATGAGCGTGGCTCGGCCCAAAGAAGTAGAGTCTCTGAAAGGGTTGAGAGCCAAGGCTGTGGCATGTGGGCCATGGCACACAGCTGCCATTGTGGAAATATTAGGCACTGTCAAGAGCAATGCTCCTAGTGGGAAGCTGTTCACTTGGGGTGATGCAGATAAAGGAAAGCTGGGTCATGCTGACAAAAAATCCAAGCTTGTACCGACTTGTGTCAAGCCACTCAATGATTCTGATTTTGCTCAGGTATCCTGTGCTAAGGCACTGACAGTCGCGCTTACAATAACAGGTGTTGTTTTCACCATTGGAAGCACGGAACACGGACAACTAGGCAACCGTCGATTGAGTGACACATCTATTTGTTCAGTTGAAGGGCCTCTTAAGACTGAGTTTGTCAGAGATATATCGTCAGGCTCTTCCCATGTCGCAGTTTTGACAATGAATGGGAAGGTGTATACCTGGGGCAAAGGCACAGAAGGTCAACTTGGTTTAGGTGACTATACTGACAGGAGCTCCCCAACTCTAGTGGAGTCCTTGGAAGATAAGCAAGTGGACAGTATAGCTTGCGGTTCCAATTTCACTCTTGCAGTTTGTTTACACAGGTCTATCTCAGGCAAGGATCAATCTGTATGCAGCAGTTGTCAGTTGCCTTTTACCTTCACAAGGAAGAAGCACAACTGCTACAACTGTGGTTCCATGTTCTGCAATTCCTGCAGCAGTAACAAGGTTTCAGGGGCAGCTCTTGGACCAGATAGGAGCAAAAGGTACCGTGTTTGTGATGTGTGTTTCACTCAACTGCAGAAGATTGAAGGACATGGCACACTAAGTTCACGATCAGCGATCCAAAAGGAGGAGGCATTTCCAACAGAAATAAGACCATATACACCAAAGTTGTCACGCATATTCAAGGAAGCAAATTCTATCATGGAAAAAATGACAACGTCACAGGGTTCGAATCAGAGAAATCAGGACTTGGCTGTGCCGGTTCAACTGAAAACACAGAGATGGGGGCAAGTAGAGTGCCCCAGTCAATTTAAATGTGCACGAAACAACATTCCATGCTGTTCCATACCAAATAAACAGACAGTCGGAGTTTCTCTTTCACAGAGAATGCCTGAACCAGTGCCCCCAAAAGGTACCGGCTCTATGCCAGAAGCAGCTACTAATTTGAAAGAAGAATTAGATTCGACAGAGAATATATTACTAGGAGAAGTAAAACAGCTTCAAGCACAGGTAATTCATAGAGTATAACATTGTTTGCAATGCCAGATTTTTTTTGTCCTCCTTTTAAATGACACATTATATTTTCACTAACTATTAACTTATTTTTATTTTAAAATCACAAGCATTGATCTTAATAATTATGTTGTTCTCGTCTAAGCAGGTGACCACCCTAGCAGAACAATGCCGGCATAGGAGCCTCAAGGTTCAGTTGTACAAACGAAAAGTCGAGGAAACCTGGCTGATTATCATGAATGAAGCAGCAAAGTGCAAAGCTGCAAAAGAAATTATAAAGGTTTTAACCAATCAGGTATAACTCTGACCTATGTCAGTTCCCAACCTATTCAGATACTGTGTGAGTATTTACGTAAAATAAGTTGTCCGGCGCAAATTGTGCAGAGGAATACTTTATCAAAGAAGATTGATTTAGCTGGTGAGCAATCCTACAACTCCATAACTATACCAAGCCGCATCAACGATGGACAACCAGTAAAAGCAGAATTATCAGACCCACCAGACAAAAACCCTGTCACCGGCAAATTTCAACAGCTGAGCAGCATCAGGGATCACCATCAGCAGGTGGACAGGGAACGTATACAGTCTTCAAGCGCAGCTGCGGCGAAAGGCTCAGTCGCGCATAGAAATGGCAGAAGAGCACCCAGTAACAGCAATACCTATGCCGGCGAAAATGATGTCACCATTCCTCCTGTTGATCCCAACGGCACGATCGAGCAAATTGAGCGCGGGGTGTATGTGACCGTTGTTACATCCCCCAGTGGAAACAAAGGCGTCAAGCGCATCCGGTTCAGGTAACTCCCCAAAAGCCTTACACACACACACACACACAAACATTCCCTAGATAATTTACTTGTGTGATAATATGTTCTTTCAAACAATCCTACAGTCGGAAGCACTTTGGTGAGAAGGAAGCACAAAAATGGTGGGAGGCGAACGAGAGCAAGGTGTTTGCAAAGTACAGCAGCACAGAACAGATGAGAGAGTAACCAGCTGTGACAGCCGACTGACATTGTAAATGACAATGGATTCCAAATACTCCCTCCGTTCACAAATACCCCCCGTTTCTAAATATAAGACCTTTTAGAGATTTCAATACGCACTACATATGAATGTATATAGACATATTTTAGAGTGTAGATTCACTCATTTTACTCCGTAGGTAGTCCACATTTGAATCTCTAAAAAGCCTTATATTTAGGAACGGAGGGAGTATAAGATGTTCTAACTTTTTTGTGAATCGGATGTATATAGACACGTTTTAATGTGTTTGTTAACTCATTTCAGTCCGTATGTAGTCCACATTGAAATATCCAAAACATCTTTTTGTGAACCGAGGGAATAATAAATACACTGAAAGACGGTACTGTTCAGTAATGACAATAGATGGAATTATGGAAGCAAAGGAATCGAGACACCATTATTTTTTCCCTGAGAGGCAGTTTGCAGAGCTAAATTGCAACATTAGCACTTGCGTTGTACTCCCTCCGTCCGGAAATACTTGTCTTCAAACTAGATAAAAGGGGATGTATCTACATGTATTTTAGTTCTGGATACATCTCTTTTTATCCATTTTGATGACAAGTATTTTCAGACGGAGGGAGTACTAGGTAAGTAGGAGTAATCCCCACAGTTAACCCCTATATGATGTACAGAGGATAGGTCTGAGTTGAGTTTGGACTATGGTTATGATGCCTCCTCTTGAGTGATCCGATCATTAAGAACTCGGATGTAAGTTTGCAGTGTGGATTCATTGGCGTTGCCTTCTTGATCTGAGTCACATAGTGCGAGAGCAAAGACGTACCGGGACGGCTGGTTTTGAAGCTCCCCCTGTCTGCTAGCACAGGTAGAAACGGCGACTTTGGCATGGCAAGGGTTCTCCCTGAAGGTGTCGGGGCGCCTCCCAGTGACCCGCCCCAGTTGCCCTCCTCCCCGCTTCGGCAGCGCTCCGCGGCTACGCCTCCCTCTCCGTCGCGTACCGCACCTGAGCCGCAGCAGTAGCCCTGTTGGTGCCGCTGCAATAACATTGTGCATAAGGCAGTACAAGTTTCCAGGCAAAATAATTGTTCTACAAGACGAAAACAAGTAGCTCGTCATAACTGGCAAGCTGATTGCTGTAGAAATACCTTGCAATTTATCTAAAAACATTTCCTGGGAAGAAGATGAATGCGCAGACCCAAGTCCAGGTATATTATGTTATACTTTAGATATACAGAGCATTCGACGTTTTTGTTCGTCTTCTGCCCATCATATGTTTTACAGAATGCAGACTACAGAGTGATACAAGCCTGCCTAGCTTACAACATGTAGTTAAGGAGATTCGTAGTTAAGACTATGACAACCTCTCTCAGGCCCAGGTTGATACAGGCAACAACACTGAACTCTGAGCCTCCCGATTTGGGGGAAAACTGCAGACACTCTGTAGAGAACAAAAACATGGATACTAATACAGATTCCGACTATATATATTCACGAGCAAGAACCAGAATTGCTCAATCTAATGCGGCTTCGAGCTGCTTCGGAGAAGTGCGACATACCGACAGGCAAAACCAGAAGGATGAGTGGTCGCTTCTTCCCACTGCAGATCACACCACCAGCTCAAGAGTCTAGAGCAAAACTAGCAAACATCTAAACTGTGAAGAGCGCGTCGAATCTTCGGCTGTCACAAGCACAGCCTCGTCAACTCACCGTCGGTCTCCTCTCTAGGCGCCTCCGACCGCAGCGACTCGCTCTCGGCCGCGCATCTCTTGTATGGCATGAAACCTCTTTGCAGGCTGATCGAAACAGAGCTCTCGCACTTTGTTAACCGTGGCACAGGCGTTTTGTCGCTCTCGCTGCTGTTTCCTCTCCCTCGGGAGTCGGCAGCATCTGAATTATGCGCAGCTGATCCGGGGCCAGTGTTTGATCCTGTCCAGGATCCTTCCCTCTGCATGAACTTCTGGTCTGCGGTCTCTGAGCGATGGCGCTGGTGCTGATTTGGAGCCACGGCTTGCTGGTAGAACATTGCACCAGGCAGGGTGCCGAACCATGGCACCGCAGATTGTGTGGCGAAACCATCCAGTTGAGGAACAAAATACACAAACTGCTGCATGTTGCTCGGCCATGGATTCCATGAGCTTCCTTCTGTGGCACCGCCAGAAGGTAGGTTTCTGCTTCCTTGTGTGGTTGTATCGTCTGAAGCTTCAGCTCCGACGTCCCCACCATTCTGCGGGTTGCCAGTGCTGGTATTCGGCTTCTGGAATGAATCATTCACCACGACTTTCTTGCCGAATAGCTTAAGGACTGATGTCGCTGATCCTGTACATGACCCCTCTTTGACATCACCATTTGCAGTGAACTCTGAAGTCTGAAATTGGCATTTCAGAAATGCGTTAGAATTGAAAAGTACCGGAGGTGTTAAAGCAGATCATATAGCTGCAGAAAATAGCAGATGAACAGATCATGTTAGGCAAAAATTCACAGGGAGGATGTCTGGAGTTTGTTTTCTTCTCGAAGTGATGTCAGTATTACTTGTTTATGTCCCATGCGGTGTGTAGCCTTTATCCTCTTAGTAAACCACTCATCCTTATATGAGGAGCTGAGTGAAGCCAAATTCGTCACTCAGCTTGAATTTGGGCTCTTTCTTCATAATTAATCTAACAGTGTTTGCGATACTCTCGTTGTTTGCAGTGAGCGTAGTTTCTTGTAACTGATATGCTGCCTTCTACTCCCTCCGTTCCAAATTACTTGACTCATATTTATCTAAACACGTATGTATCTAGATATGTATCTAGAGTATAAAGCTACTCTCGAAAAAATTACGCTAAGATTCGTGCAAGCATTTTCTTTTGTCTTTTTTCTTTTTCTTTCTAATTTAACTGAGTTGGTCGGACCCAGACCCTGCGCAAGCGGGAGCTACATGCACTGGGGCTGCCCCTTTTTTACTTAGATGTGCAATATCTAGGACACATCTAGATGTGCCCTACACAGACCCTTAAAATCCAAATTTTTTTAATGAGAGCATCTATGCAACTGGAATTTTCTTCTATTTCCGTTAGTTTCCACCACCTTTAGATCTATTGAGTATGGCCAATCATTTTAATCTCAAGGCAAACTGAAGTCTAAGATGATTGACTGGAATTTAAGGAATTTCAGGCCAGAGCGCATTAGTAATTATCTTTTTTATATTGCTATTGGATATTGGATGGCTTATGTTTTTGCCATATAAAATGCCTTAGAAAAGAATACGGTACCTTAGTATTAGGCGAGAGGCAGCCGTCCCCTCTGTCCAGCGACGAGCCGTAGAGGGAGCCGGCGGCCGACGGAACCGGCGACCTGCTGCCGCTGGAGTTGTTGGAGAAGCGGCCACCCGAGGCCTCGACCCGCGACGCGGTGAGCACCGACGTCGGCGACCCTTCCTCCTGCTCGCCCATCCGCACGGGAGGCCTCTCCAGATGCGTGAGCCCCGGGGCGTGCTTACCGCCGGCCGCCGCGCCGTCGTCCGCTTTGCGCGGGTACGGGTGCGTCGGCTTCCTCTTGGGCCGCGGCGGGGGGATCTGGATCGCCGCCGTCGCCGTCGCGGCCGCGGCGCCCGAGCCGCTGCTGCTCCCGGACGACTCTCTGGTGACCTGCAGAGCGCGAGGCGAATCCGGCGTCAGGAAAACCCGTGGCCGATAAAAAAAAATCATGGCCGAGAGATGAGCGAGTTGGTTAGACGGCGAGGGGAGGCGACCCGACCTTAGAGAAGAACTTCTGCGCGTGGCTCCGGATTTGCACCGCCGTCTTGGTGCCGATGTGCTCTGCGAGAGCGCGCACAGAGAAAGGGTGAGCGAGCGGACCGAGCGTGCGAAATCGGTCGCCTTGCTCCACGGGCGCGCGATCGTTCGTTACCTTGTATGCGGCGCCAGGCGCGGCCGTGCAGCTGCAGGGCCTCCAGGAAGCGCTTGTGCTCTTCCTCCGTCCACTTCTCCCGCTGCTTCGTGATGGTGTACGGCTTGCGTGCCTGGTCGAGCAACAAATTCGTTCGGTTTAGGGGGGCGGTTGCGAGCACGAACACGCGCGGATTTCGCGCAGGAAACTGCGGTACCTTCGGCACGTGGTCATCCCCTGATAAATCCATGTCGTGGGAACTCGGACGACTCCCGCGATGATCCGCGGTGCTTTCGTCGGTTGCCATGGCGGTCTCCTGCAAGCAAGCACGAGCCACGGAGAAGAAGAAGGGTAAGCATCCCTAATCTGCTTCCGATCGAGAGCGCCATTTTTAAGTCGATCGCACCCGGAAGAGATATGGATGGATTACCTGCGTGCAGGCCATCTCCTGCCAGCGAGAACAAGATGATCACACTACCCAACGTCGCCACACCAAAAGCCAAGACCAAGACCAAGACGGAGACGAGGTGCTCGTTGTGGATAGAGCGCGAGGAGGGAAGGCACAGGCAGGAGAAGAGAAGAGAGGCGAAGAGGCGAAGAGGCGAGGGGAGTCGGGAGAGGAGGAGAGAGGAGTCGCATAAAAGAGAGAGGGGGTACGTTACGTGGGGGGCCCAGCGCGGTGGCGAGTGAGGGGACGGGAGAAAAAGAGCATGGAGGGGCGCGCCACGTCGGACGGGATTTTTCCATTTCCGCGGCGCCCTCGCGGAGAAAAATCAAAAATTATAACCCAAATCCTGCGGTTTGAGCCGCTCGTTCTTGTGGCTGTGGCTCCTCCTCCGCTTCACTCGCTGTCATGTGCCGTTTGCCACGGCCCACGGCGGGCGGCATCAGCGCCACCGTAAAACTTGGCCTCGCTCGCACGCACGCCTGCTCTCCTCTCCTCTCCGCCTGGCTCGTGGCGCCTGCCTGCCTGCCTGCATGCAACGTGTGCTCGCTCGCTCGCTCGCTCGGCGCGGCGCGGCGTCGGCATGCATGCACCGGAGGAAATCACAGGGCCGCCTTAACCATAGGGCTGCTCAATTCCGTCCGATCATTCGCCACATGCTGAAGCAGCCATGGACACGCTCACTTCTCTCCTATCGCCACAAGAGGGGAGGGAAAAAAACAGCGCTGCCGTTTTTAGACCATCGACGGTGTGCTCCAGCGGAAAATCCTAAGAAAAACCCGCGAAAATATCCCAGCCACGAGATTTGTTGGGGGCACCGCACCACAGGCACATGCGCCCGTGACTGTGCGGGTGGACGGGGTAGAAAAATCGCGAGAGGATAACGAAAAGGGAGGCCCGGGTGATCTTTCCGTGCGCTTTATGACACGTCAGCCGGGGCGCCGGGCCGCAGGGGCCCGACACGCGGCGTGGCTCTGGAAGCGGCAAGTAGGTTGGATAGACGTCGCTTTCGCGGTCGCCGCAAATGGGCGGCTCCTGGCCACAAGCTCGGGTTGGCGCTACAAAAATCGCCAGAAACGTCCTGGCCATATGTTTCCAGCGAGCCGCCAGTCGCCTCCTCCTCTTGTAGCGTGAGGCCGTGAATCGTGATCCATCCACACACGCACGGGGACAGGGACAGGGAGTGTGCGGGACCCGGCTCGGCTCTCGACGGGAGCAGAAGAAGAAAATGGAAGAAGGGAAGGGCGACGTGGCCGGATAGGTTAAAGAAATGCGTCGTGCTTCGATGTGGACCAGGTTCAGTCCATGTCATCAGATTTATTATAAAAAATCATCGAAAGTACAAACCACCCAGACGTAATAAGAATTACATCGAGGACCATGGACACTCGAACGAGGAACGACCTGTAAGGGGCGAGATGGTGGTGGTAGCAATAGCACTCGGTTCACTCTCACTAGCTCGATTAACAAGTTTGATTACAACGGAGGATTACAGGATGAAGAACAGGAAGGGGAATTAGGGTTGGGATAGCTGCCGTCGTTGCCTTTGATCCTCTGGATACCTCCTTCCTCTGGTGACGATGCGCTTAAGTAGTGGCCTGGTGGTTGGGCCTCACCGCACCCAGGCCGGCCCAATCACTCGCGAGTTGGATCTCCTGTTCCTGACGGGCCTGGTGGGCGAGCCTCGAGCCCCCCTGGGTTGTGGGTCCTCCTTGTCAGCCTGTTTGTGGGAAGCAGGGGCGCTGACATACCCTCCCCTTGCGAGGAGGCTTGCCCCCAAGCCTCATCCGCCAGGAAACGATCCTTCAAAGCTTCCTTGTCTTCCCAGCTGTCAGGGGTATTTGCTTGATTTGGCCGTTGTATTAGCACTTGTTCGATCATAGAGCCATTCTTCTTGCGCCACCGATTGCGAAACCATCGCGGCGAGGCTGCGAACGTTAGAATGAGCGGGAGTTTGAAGATGAAGTCGTGCGGAGCGAGGCAAAGCGCGATTGGGAAACATGGAAGACTGGGTGCACTTGAGATTGCGCTGGAAGATCCATTTTGTACGCCACTTCATTGATCTTGGCGATGATCTTGAACGGGCCATGATACTTGAATGACAGCTTGTGATTGGCGCATCGAGCAACTGAGGTCTGGATATAAGGCTGTAGCTTCAAGTAAACAAAGTCACCAACCTCGAATGCCCGTGGTGATCTGCGTTTGTCCGCTTGAGCTTTCATGTGCTGCTGGGCTCGATGAAGGTGTTGCTGAAGCAAGTCTTGGATCACGGCGCGCTCGTCGAGCCAAGTTTGCAAGGCAGGTACCGTACACTCGATGGTGCTTGTGATGCCCCAGTGTCGCGGCTCGTGCAAGAACATGGCCCTGAACGGAGACAATCCGATGCTTGAACGGTAGGAAGAAATGTACCAAAACTGGGCGAGAGGGGTCCAGTAGCTCCAATGACGTGGGCAGGCGTGCACAAAGCACCGAAGGTAAGTCTTGACACACTGTTTGACGCGTTCTGTTTGTTCATTCGTCTGTGGATGGTTGCATGTGCTCATGCGCAACTCGGTGCCGGCATACTTGAACAGCTCGCGCCAGAACATGCTGGTGAATACCAGATCACGGTCAGAGACGATGGCCCCTGGGAGTCCATGGATGTTGTAGATGCTGGTCATATAAAGCAGAGCAACCTTGGATGCAGTATACGGGTGGGAGAGAGGAAGAAAATGAGCAAACTTGGTGCGCTTGTCGACCACCACCCACGAGCAGTTGAATTTACCCGATTGTGGGAGGCCATCGACGAAATCCATGGTGATCATATCCCATGGTTGTTGAGGAATGGGTAAGGGTTCCAGCAGCCCAGGGTACGCTGCTCTGTCAGGTTTGGCTTGTTGGTAAACGGGGCAGCAGCGCACATAGTGGAGCATCTGAATCTTCATCTTGGGCCATGCGAACAGGCGACGGATGCGCCCGAAGGTAGCAGGAAATCCAGAGTGACCTCCTACCGGGCTGTCACGGAATGCAGACATGATCTTCTGTTGGATTGTCGTGGATCCGCCCAGCCAGATGCCCCCACGGAAGCGCAGGATCCCATTCTGAAGTGTGAAATGCCCTTTGGGATCTTGTCTAATGGCCAGCTGCTCGAGCAATTTTTGCGCTTATGGGTTGCAGTTGTAAATGGACACCACATGTTCGAGCCAACTGGGTTGACAAGAAGTGACGGCGAGCAACGTTGCAGTAGGGTTGGAGCGTGAGAGGGCATCATTTGTTATGCTGTCTATGCCTTTCTTGTACCTTATTGTATAGCGCAAAACCAAGAGTTTGGTGAATGCTCGTTGTTGCCAGGGGGTTGTTAGTCGTTGCTCGTCAAGGTGGATCAGGCTTTTCTGGTCTGTATGGATGATGAACTCACTGTGTTGCAGGTATGGACGCCATTGCTCCACTGCCACCACGATGGCAAGGTACTCCTTCTCATAGGTGGAGAGGCCTTGGTATCTTGGACTCAAGCTCTTGCTCATGAACGCAATGGGGTGGCCGTCTTGCTGTAGCACGTTGGGGAACGCAGTAATTTCAAAAAAAATCCTACGACCACGCAAGATCTATCTAGGTGATGCATAGCAACGGGGAGAGAGTGTGTCCACGTACCCTCGTAGACCGAAAGCGGAAGTGTTATGTAACGCGGTTGATGTAGTCAAATGTCTTCGCGATCCAACCGATCAAGTACCGAACGCACGGCACCTCCGTGATCTGCACATGTTCAGCTTGGTGACGTCCCTCGAACTCTAGATCTAGCTGAGGCCGAGGGAGAGTTCCGCCAGCACGACGGTGTGGTGACGGTGATGATGAAGATACCGGCGCAGGGCTTCGCCTAAGCACTACGACGATATGGCCGAGGTGGAAATCTGTGGAGGGGGGCACCGCACACGGCTAAAAGATCAACTTGATCGACTTGTGTGTCTATGGGGTGCCCCCCTCCCCCCCATATAAAGAAGTGGAGGAGGGGGCCGACCGGCCTCAAGGGGTGCGCCCCAAGGGGGGCAATCCTATTCCAAGTAGGAGTAGGTTCTGTCGTGGTTCTAAGTCTGACAGTAGAAAGGGGGTCGGTATGGAGAGGCAAGATCTTAGCTATCGCGAAGATGTACACACGAGGTTTACGAGTTCAGGCCCTTCTCGGAGGAAGTAACAGCCCTACGTCTCGGTGCCCGGAGGCGGTCGATTGGTTTATGTATGTTGTGTTACAGGGGGTGCGAACCCTTGTCCCAGAGGAGGGGGTGGCTTATGTAGAGTGCGCCAGGACCCCAGCCCACCTCCATTACAAGGGGCTTAATGTACATAAAGTAAGGGCGTTACTGGTAACGGCAGTGTTAAATACTCTTAATGCTCATGAAGACTAAGGAGTGAATGTGTGACGCCCCAATACTTAAGCTACAGTGAACCTTTGCTAATGATGCCACGTCACCTCTGTCCTTGTAATTAATCTCGGGTTAATGCGAAACCGCTTCAAAATTCAAATTAAATTAATGTCAACAATAAAAGTTTTCAAAACTGGAAACAAAAAGGTTCGGTGGGTGCCGAATATTACAAGGGTACTTATAATAAAGCAAACACATTTTTATAAAATGCCTAAAAGATTTAAAATAAAATAAAATAGAAAAGAAAATAAATAAAAGAAAGAAAATACAAAAGGGAAAAACAAACGAAAAAAAGAGAACCCCCCCACTAGTCTCGGCCCCAAAGAAAGTTACAACCCTCTTGGGCCAACCAGCGCCCAACCGGCCTCGCCCACTCTCCATATCCCCCCACCCGGTGAGACCCCGACCCCCACCGACACCCACTCCCCCGAAAATATCTCCTCCCCCTCTCCCCCGATTGGATCGGGATCGAGGAGGAGGTCGCCGCCCGAAGCCGCCTCGCCGCCTCGTCGTTGGACGTCGCCACGCCGGAGCTCCCCCGCCGGCCTGCCTCCTCCTCTCCGCCGGCCCGCCTCCCAATCGCCGTCGTCCTCGTCAACCCCCACGAGCACCACTTCCCCGTTCCCTGCTTTCCCCTGTGAGCTCACCCTCTCCCTCCTCTCTGTCTTCCCACAAGACACACGCACGCGCCCGACGCTGACCCTATTGGCTGTGCCGGGCAGCGCTTCGGCCATCGCCGTTGGCGCGACGCCTCTTCCTCCTCCTCTCCCGCGTCGACCAAGCCCGCCTTGCCTGCCGCCGGCACGCCTGCCGGCCTCTGCTGCCGTGCACGGTGCCCGTGAAACCACGCCGTCGCCTAGAGACCTCACGCTCCGCCTCTGACGCCGCCAGCAGCCGCCGCCCACGGTAGCCGCCGCACATCAACGCCCAGCATTGGGCGGCGCCACGCGCCCATCGCCCGAGGCTCCACTCCGCGCCACCTCGCCTTGCCGCCCGTTGCCATGCTCGCACCGGATCCTCTCTCCCTACTTGATCTATCGCCGTTGAGGCCGTCCTGCCTTTCGGCCGCCATGGCGGAGCTTCGCTCATGCGTCTTTCGCCCGCGCCTTGATTCCGCCGTGCCGCTGCGCCCATGCGCGCCGCCTCGACCTTGGCCTCCATGCCACGCCACCGCGCAGCCGCGCCCGCGTTCACCGCTGGCCGCCCGCCACCGTCCCTGCCGGCGCCCATCTACGCCCGCTTCGGCCTCCTCTGGGGACGGCGCCCTTGCAGCCTAACGCCCGCTAACCGCCCCGCTAAGGCCCCCAGGGCCCTATGACAAAGGGGACCCCCTCAGAACGTTTTTAGAAAAAGGAAAAATATAATATATAATAATAATAATAGTAATAATAAAATAATAATAATAAATTTAATAATTAATTAATTAGCTAAATTAATTAAGTTAATTAATCCTACTTAATTAATCTAATTAACCTTTAGTCTAACTAAGCAATAATTAGTTTAACCTAACCCTAATTAACTTAACAGTGTATGACAGGTGGGTCCCACTGGGCCCACACGCCAGTTTGACCTAGTCAACCTCTGTTGACTACTGACGTCATGCTGACTTCAGCCGTCACTGTTCTGGATAATGTTGCATCAAAATAATTAAATAAATCCTGAAAATGATTTAAATCTTTTAAAATTAATAGAAAATAAACCGTAGCTCAGATGAAAATACCTTCTACATGAAAGTTGCTCAGAACGATGAGACGAATCCGGATACGCAGCCCGTTCGTCCGCCACACAACCCTAGCATAGCAAACATGCAACTTTCCCCCTCCGGTTCATCTGTCCGAAAAATGCGAAACACCAGGAATACTTTCCCGGATGTTTCCCCCTTTCGCCGGTATCACCTACTACCACGATTGGGCACACCTAGCATTGTTACTTGTCATGTCATGCATCGATATGCATCTGTTTGCATGGTATTCATTGTTTCTTCCCCCTCTTCTTTCCGATAGACCCCGAGACTGCCGATGACCCCCAGTTCGACTACGGAGTTGACGACCCCTCCTTCTTGCCAGAGCAACCAGGCAAGCCCCCCCCTTGATCACCAGATATCGCCTATTCTTCTCTATACTGCTTGCATTAGAGTAGTGTAGCATATTCTTGTTCGATTACTCTATTCTATTGCATAGCCTTTGTCATTGTTGCTCTGATCATTGATACCTTACCCGCAATCCTAAATGCTTAGTATAGGATGCTAGTTTATCATCATTGGCCCTACATTCTTGTCGATCGCCTTGCTATACTATTGGGCGTGATCACTCGGGAGGTGATCACGGGTATATACTATACATATATACATACTACGGATGGTGACTAAAGTCGGGTCCGCTCGAAGAGTACCCGCGAGTGATTCCGCATTGGGGCTGAAAGGACCTTTGTCCCGACGGCCCTCTGTGTGGATCTTTGTGGCGGAACAACAGGCAGGTTGAGACCACCTAGGCGAGAGGTGGGCTGGCCTGATCGGCGTCATGGTTGCTTCATAATAACACGCTTAACGAGATCTTGGTATTTGATCCGAGTCGGCCATTTGGTATATCGCACTAACCAACTCGTGGGAAAGATATGGGCACTCGGCGTCGTGGTATCGGTACCAAGCCTTCTTGGCGTCGGCCGACGGCGTAGCGCGCGATTGGACCGCGTAGCGTGACTTCCTTTGTAATGGAGGTTGCTAGGTCTACTTCGGCCGCGTCGCATAGCGTGCGAGGAGTGATGGGCGATGGGCCCGGACCCTGCGCGCATAGGATTTAGACCGGCGTCTTGACCTCTTTGTTGTGCCTAGGTGGGGCTGCGGCGTGTTGATCTTCCGAGGCGGGCATGACCCGATAAAGTGTGTCCGGCCAAATGGGATCGGCGTGTTGGGTTATGTGGTGCACCCTGCAGTGAAGTTTATCTATTGAATAGCCGTGTCCCTCGGTAAAGGGCGACCGGAGTTGTACCTTGACCTTATGACAACTAGAACCGGATACTTAATAAAACACACCCTTCCAAGTGCGGATACAACCTGGTGATCGCTCTCTAACAGGCGACGAGGAGAGGATCGCGGGTAGGATTATGCTATGCGATGCTACTTGGAGGACTTCACTCTACTCTCTTCTACATCTTTGCAAGATGGAGGCTGCGAAGCGTAGTCTTCGATAGGACTAGCTATCCCCTCTTATTACGGCATTCTGCATTCGATCCACCGATATTGCCTCCTTACACATATACCCATGCATAAGTAGTGTAGCTCCTTGCTTGCGAGTACTTTGGATGAGTACTCACGGTTGCTTTCTTCCCCTTTTCCCCTTTTCCTTTCTTTACGGTTGTCGCAACCAGATCTTTGGAGCCAGGCAGGCGCCACCGTCGGCGGCGACTACTACACTAGAGGTGCCTACTACTACGTGCGAGTGCGACAATGACCAAGAGTAGTTTAGGAGGATCCCAGGCGGGAGGCTGCGCCTCTTCGTCTGTATCCCGTTTGTGCTAGCCTTCTTAAGGCAAACTTGTTTAACTTATGTCGTACTCAGATATTGTTGCTTCCGTGACTTCGTCTATGATCGAGCACTTGTATTCGAGCCCTCAAGGCCCCTGGCTTGTATTTTGATGCTTATATGACTTATTTATGCTTTTAGAGTTGTGTTGTGATATCTTCCGTGAGTCCACGATCTTGATCATTATCGTTTGCGTGCATGATTAGTGTCTGATTGAATCGGGTCGTCACAAGTTAGTATCGAGTATTTGCTGTAGGAACCCCCCTTCCCAACTCCTTGGACGAAGTCGAGTCTAGACATTGCAAAAACTTTTACTAACATGGCTGTGTGTCTTACCGGCACACGTCGCCATTGGGTGGTAGTAGGATCATTTATTCCTTGTCTATACTCTGGGATTCTGATCTCTCTTCTATTCGGGTTAAATGATTTTCTAAAATCTAACTTTAGGTTCTCGGCGCTTTCTCCGGAGAGCCCTTGATCCGATGATCGCCGACTGCACATGAAGATTTCAAAGTTACTTTCTGATACTCTTTCGGGACTGCCCATTGCTTTGCAATTCACTACCACCAAAATATCCCTATGAATAAATTCATACACCGTTCTTACTTAGTCCCCAGTTGCTCTTTTTATTACAAGATGCGCTGAAATACTCGTTGTTGTTCTTAGAATACTTATGCCTACTGCCTTGCAGTTCCTTACCACCTGAATACCCCTACGGATAATTTCTCGCCCTTATCGAGTATCCACTCATCCCTAGTTGTTCATGTGTTTCACAGAAGTCTTCGAAATACCATTTGATCTTCTGAAAATCCTCAGCAACCTATTGCTCTGGAATTTCTTGTTTGCTTTCATTATGATTAATCCCATAAGTCTGGTAATCTTATTGGCATCCTTTGTCATTATCATTTGAGTTCATTGATTCAATATGTTGCGAATGCTTGCAATCCTCAATCAGATCCTAGAATTCATCCTTCCGGCTCAGATGCCATTTTTAAACATGAGCTGGGTCTCGACCAATAAAGTTGCCGTTGATTGTAACCCTCTATGTCTATTCGGCTATCCATCTTTGATCAGAGCGTCTGCTTCTGATCCTTCGTTTTGGAAATCATAATTCCTTTGTTATCTAAGCATCGAATTATTCCAAATTTCTATAATCTGATGCATTTGCATTCTTTCTTCCTCTGATTGAGTACCGATACTCACATCAGCCCCGTTGTGGACCGCCATACCCATTGCCGGGTTATTATCCGATAGTGTCCTTCACAACCAAAATTCTTATGAGTTCTTTACCCGATACATAATGCCTTTGGTAAATTGTATCCTCTACTTTTCTCAACCATGATCTACTTTTGAGCTTGTGTTATTTACTCCAGAAGTTCATGGTATATGTTCTAAGAAGCCCCGATGGGTTGAACCTATGCCTTCCTTAATTTGTGTGATCCTAAAAGATTTCACGTGTCATACTTATCTGGTATTGCACCAGGTAAAAACTTTCAACAACTAATGTCATTTTTGAAATACGAGAGGTGAATGGAAGGTTATGCAATGGGGAAGTGGGAGTCGACCTTGAACTTTGTGTTCATGCCCATGGAAACGATGTTGAGCTTATCATGATAGCTTCTCGTAACAATAATTATTTACTTAATTTGATCTTGTGTCTATGATTTTGTCCCTTGCAATCGTGGTTTCGACCATATTGTTCTTCTTTGATCCCATTTCTTGGACAAGTTTAAGTGCTTGCCCTCTGCAAATGATTTCACTTGTCCAACTCTTTCCCGCTCTACCCTTGAGTATACTCTTTGGTACCGCGAGAATATCATGGAACTACACAACTTCTTATGGGTTCTTCATCAACTGTTATTTCTCACCGATTCCAATTTTCCTGGGTTCTGGGTTGTCGTCAACCGAGAACACTGATAAGTGAATCAATTCTGCTTTTAGATTCAATAACTCTAAGTATTCTTCATTGCTTACGAGTTTATTAATCATTCAAGTCATTGCTAGCCTGATCGGCTATATCATTATCATGCAACTTTTTAACTGTGCTACCTGGCCCCTCTTTCCGGAGCACGGATTTAGATGGTAAGCTAATCTTTCGTGATCTTCCTCGTCATATCATTTCTCCTTGAACAGACTTGATTTTGAGTTTTTGTCGTACCCATGGTTCCAATAACCTTTCGCTTCATCATTCCTTTGACTTGATGTCGTCGCTGATTGATTACATCTTCATGAAATCTCTTGACAATTGTGTCGTGATCATCATCAACATTCGAGCTCTTCGGGATATCAATCAAATTCATGATGATAAGTACCATCCTTGCCCCTCGATGATTTGTGTTGTCATCGACCACTTTATTGCCTTCCCTCCACACAAACTTGTTCATGTTCTGTGTTATACCTTGAGTTCCTTGTTATCCAGCGTTTGTTCTTCTTTACGTTGGAGCATTACCATCTTTTATGTCAAGAATGTCATGAGGATTACTCCACCTCTTAAGAATTCTTGGTATAGTGATACTTCTCACCATCACCATTCTTTCTTGGTCCCCGTGTTGATTCCAACAAGTGATCAGTGTTATTTGGAATTCTTTCCTTCTAGCAATTCTATTGCTTTGAAGTTAATGGTCGATAGTTTCATTCTACTTCTTTTGTTCATTTAGTCACCATTCAAACATTGATCGTGCGACCCAGCCCATATTTCGGGTGCACCTTTCAATCAATATTCAATTGTGTATGGTTTCCTCGAGCATACATCATTATATCATTTGATCTGATTTTTTTATCTCATTGTTCGAATACTGGTGGAAATCCATCTTTTGGAAATCTCAATTCATTGCCGCTAAGTTCATCAGTCACCTCCTCATCCTCTCCTTGGTTTAATGATGAACTCATGATTCAGAATTTGCTTTCATAGTTCATTTCCCGAGAATCTTACAGTGTCACCTCGACAATTTGTGTCGCACCTTTCTCTTCTCAGACATCCTGACTCTGAGGTATCCTAACACCAATCAGATCTGAATCTTGGTCAGATGGTTGGAACATATTTCCAAGAGTTATAACATTGGTCTTTAACCTGATAAGGTGATGTCATCCTAACACACCTGCCCGGAGGGCCTATTGTTATAGTTTCCTTTTTAGCAATGTTAGCCATTCTTCCATGAGCAAATTGTAAGACTTATTCTATAAGTTGTTCCTGATGGATCCTTTGTATCTTAAGTCTGACCTTTGCTTGAAGACCATGCCAATGCTACCTCGAAGCATGTCTGTGGTACTCTGATTTTCAATAAGAGCATTTGAAGAACAATGCTAAATTTTCTTTGTCCATTATCCTAATACCGTTGTTTGGGTAATGTCATGAAATTTCTCTCCCCTTTCCTAAAGGGTTTTCTACATTATATCCTGCCATGGATACCATGCTCTGCTTGTCCTTGGGAAGGATATACCCCTGAAATATGTGTTTAAACACATTTTCCTTTCCATTGTTTTGTTTGATCTTTCTTGTGATCTATATTATCTAAGCAGTAATATTCTCCTGCTTATGTAAACACCCCGGTGTACAATTCTGTCAGCAAGACCCTGTCGCATTGTCGATACATTCCGGTAACCACTGATGGACGAGAACTTTGCCTATTGGTCTGCCCCATTCAACGAGCAGGATGATGGTTCTCTTTGTCCCTCGCCCTTGGTACCAACGTTGTTGCCGACATAACTGACAGGCTACCCCCTGACATGCCTTGCTATTGTGACCGTGCAAGATGTCAGCCCACTTTCTACTTTTAACCCACATGGTGGGCCCATAACCCACAGTTCCACAGGATCGAAACCTGACTCTCCGGTACACCCTGTTGCCAATGTTATTCCTCGAGCCTAGCTACGTATGTAATTGATGGGTCACCCTCCTAGTGATCTATTCTGGTATCAGACGCGATACTTATTCCCATTGCTCTGAACCCCCTTCACATTTCATATCAGGCACCGAACGATTGCCTATGCGCTTGAAACTTCTATGGTGCACCTTCTTATTTTGCTCTCGATAATTTCTCAAGTTTCAATTTGAGAGTTACTTTCTGCCACCTTCCCCGATGTTATTGACCAGATAGTCAACCTTGTAGAGGTTCGTTCTCTCGGAATACCCCCCCTTATTCTTTCGTAAGTACGATGGAACCCCTGAAGAAAGGATACCGACTTCATCTTGATGACTTGAAGCAGAAAAATGAAGACATCAATATAAAGGATCGACCACTTCGAGAAGAGCAACCAAGACCGAGAAGATCGTTAGAATTTCGTAACCAGACCTTTCCCCCGTTTTCCACCTCTTAAATCTCGGGACGAGATTTCTTGTAGTGGAGGAGAATTGTGACGCCCGAATACTTAAGCTACAGTGAACCTTTGCTAATGATGCCACGTCATCTCTGTCCTTGTAATTAATCTCGGGTTAATGCGAAACCGCTTCAAAATTCAAATTAAATTAATGTCAACAATAAAAGTTTTCAAAACTGGAAAGAAAAAGGTTCGGTGGGTGCCGAATATTACAAGGGTACTTATAATAAAGCAAACACATTTTTATAAAATGCCTAAAAGATTTAAAATAAAATAAAACAGAAAAGAAAATAAATAAAAGAAAGAAAATACAAAAGGGAAAAACAAACGGAAAAAAAAGAGAACCCCCCACTAGTCTCGGCCCGGCCAGAATTACAACCCTCTTGGGCAACCAGCGCCCAACCGGCCTCGCCCACTCTCCATATCCCCCCACCCGGTGAGACCCCGACCCCCACCGACACCCACTCCCCCCCACGAAAATATCTCCTCCCCCTCTCCCCCGATTGGATAGATATCGAGGAGGAGGTCGCCGCCCGAAGCCGCCTCGCCGCCTCGTTGTTGGACGTTGCCACGCCAGAGCTCCCCCGCCGGCCTGCCTCCTCCTCTCCGCCGGCCTGCCTCCCCATCGCCGTCGTCCTCGTCAACCCCCACGAGCACCACTTCCCCGTTCCCTGCTTTCCCTTGTGAGCTCACCCTCTCCCTCCTCTCTGTCTTCCCGTGCACACACGCACCGCGCCCGACGCGGCCCCTGCTGGCTGCGCCCGGGCCGCGCTCGGCCATCGCCGTTGGCGCATCGCCTCTTCCCTCCTCCTCTCCCCGCGTCGACCAAGCCCCGCCTTGCCTCGCGCCGGCCGCACCTGCCGGCCTCTGCTCTGCTGCGCCCGGTGCCTGCGAGCTGCCACGCCGTCGCCTAGAGACCTCCCGCTCCGCCTCCCGCGCCGCCACCGGCCGTCGCCCACGGCCCGCCCGCACCTCAACGCCCGCATTGGCGGCGCCACAAATCCATCGCCCGAGCTCCACTCCGGCGCCACCCCTCGCCTTGCCCGCCCATTGCCATGCTCCGGCACCCGGATCCTCTCTCCCCCTACTTCGATCTATCGCCGTGGAGGCCGTCCCTGCGCTCGGCCGCCATGGCGGGCTTCGCTCATGCGTGCTTTCGCCCATTGCCTTGATTCCGCCGTGCCCTTCTGCGCCCATGGCGCGCCCTCCGACCTTGGCCTCCATGACCCGCCTGGCCGCCGCCCCTTCCTTCTTGGCCCCAGCCACCGGTCCCTGCCGGCGCCCATCTGCGCCCGCTCGGCCCTCCTGCAGGGACGGCGCCCAGCCTAACGCCCGCTAACCGCCCGCTAAGGCCCCGAGGCCCTATGACAAAGGGACCCCCTCGAGCGATTTTAGAAAAAGGAAAAATATAAAATATAGTAATAATAATAGTAATAATAAAATAATAATAATAAATTTAATGAATTAATTAATTAACTAAATTAATTAAGTTAATTAATCCTACTTAATTAATCTAATTAACTTTGTTAGTCTAACTAAGCAATAATTAGTTTAACCTAACCTAATTAACTTAACGATTGTATGGCAGGTGGGTCCCACTTGGGCCTGGTCGGTTGACCCGATCGACCTCTGTTGGCTAGCGACGTCATCTTGACTTCAGCCATCAACATTACGGATAATGTTGCATTAAAATAATTAAATAAATCCTGAAAATGATTTAAATCTTTTAAAATTAATAGAAAATAAACCGTAGCTCAGATGAAAATACCTTCTACATGAAAGTTGCTCAGAACGATGAGACGAATCCGGATACGCAGCCCGTTCATCCGCCACACATCCCTAGCATAGCAAACACGCAACTTTCCCCCTCCGGTTCATCTGTCCGAAAAACGCGAAACACCGGGAATTCTTTCCCGGATGTTTCCTTCAGCCATATCACCTACTACATGATTAGGCACACCTAGCATTATTACTTGTCATATCATGCATCGATATGCATCTGTTTGCATGGTATTCATTGTTTCTTCCCCTCTTCTTTACGATAGACCCGAGACGCGGTGACCCCAGTTCGACTACGGAGTTGGCGACCCCTCCTTCTTGCCGAGCAACCAGGCAAGCCCCCTTGATCACGGATATCGCCTATTCTTCTCTATCTGCTTGCATTAGAGTAGTGTAGCATATTCTTGTTCGTTTACTCCTATTACATTGCATAGCTTTGTCATTGTTGCTAGGTCATTGATACCTTACCGCAATCCTAAATGCTTAGTATAGGATGCTAGTTTATCATCATTGGCCCTACATTCTTGTCGATCGCCTTGCTATACTATTGGGCGTGATCACTCGGGAGGTGATCACGGATATATACTATACATATATACATACTACGGATGGTGACTAAAGTCGGGTCCGCTTGAAGAGTACCCGCAGTGATTCACGGTTAGGTGAAAGGACCTTTGTCCCGACGGCCCTCTGTGTGGATCTTTGTGGCGGAGGCGGCAGGCGAGTTGAGACCACCTAGGCGAGAGGTGGGCTTGGCCTGATCGGCGTCATGATTGCTTCATAATAACACGCTTAACGAGATCTTGGTATTTGATCGAGTGCGGCCATTTGGTCTATACGCACTAACCAACTCGTGGGAAAGATATGGGCACTTTCGGCGTCGTGGTATCGGCCGAAGCCTTCTTGGCGTCGGCGGCGGCGGCGTCGCCCGGATTGGACAGCGTAGCGTGACTTCCTTTGTAATGGAGGTTGCTAGGTCTACTTCGGCACAGTCGCATAGCGTGCGAGGAGTGCAATGGGCGATGGGCCCGGACCCTGCGGCGCATAGGATTTGAACCGGCGTCTTGACCTCTTTGTTGTGCCTAGGTGGGGCTACGGCGTGTTGATCTTCGAGGCGGGCATGACCCGATAAAGTGTGTCGGCCAAATGGGATCGGCGTGTTGGGTTATGTGGTGCACCCTGGAAGTTTATCTATTGAATAGCCGTGTCCCTCGGTAAAAGGGCGACTTCGGAGTTGTACCTTGACCTTATGACAACTAGAACGGATACTTAATAAAACACACCCTTCCAAGTGCGGATACAACCGGTGATCGCTCTCTAACGAGGTGACGAGGAGAGGATCGCGGGTAGGATTATGCTATGCGATGCTACTTGGAGGACTTTACTCTACTCTCTTCTACATCTTTGCAAGGCGGAGGCTGCCAAAAGCGTAGTCTTCGATAGGACTAGCTATCCCCTCTTATTACGGCATTACTGCATTCGGTCCATCGATATTGCCTCCTTACACATATACCCATGCATAAGTAGTGTAGCTCCTTGCTTGCGAGTACTTTGGATGAGTACTCACGGTTGCTTTCTTCCCCTTTTCCCCTTTTCCTTTCTTTGGTTGTCGCAACAGATCTTTGGAACCAGAGGCGAGCGCCCTTGTCGATGGCGACTACTACACTAGAGGTGCCTACTACTATGTGCGGTTCTTGCGGCGACACAAAGAGTAGTTTAGGAGGATCCTAGGCGGGGAGGCTGCGCCTCTTCGATCTGTATCGATTTGTGCTAGCCTTCTTAAGGCAAACTTGTTTTAACTTATGTCGTACTCGGATATTGTTGCTTCCATGACTCGTCTATGATCGAGCACTTGTATTTGAGCCCTCGAGGCCCCTGGCTTGTATTATGATGCTTGTATGACTTATTTATGTTTTTAGAGTTGTGTTGTGATATCTTCCCGTGAGTCCCTGATCTTGATCGTACACGTTTGCGTGCATGATTAGTGTACAATTGAATCGGGGGCGTTGCAGAATGCCCGGCCGTTGTGCGTTCTTCCGACTCCTGGTCTTCGATATAGTCGAGTCATTCCCCATATGGTCGAGTGATTATACCGTCGAGTGGATTCTTGGTCTTCTTATCTTCTGGGGTAGTGACCTTAGGTAGGATGTATAGGTCAGGCCTATGACCCTACCCCAGGTCTGTATCCTCATCAGTAGCCCCCGAATGGATTAAGGTGCGAGTGCAAAATAGGCTGAAATTGAACTTGTCCTGAGCCTTGGGATCTCGCGAATGTTTTTTGCAAGTCTGAGCGCCCGCGTCGATGTTTGGTGTCGACTCAGTCGCCTTGATCCATTCAGTGGACAGTCGAGTGAAGTGTTGATCTTATCTGACGAGTGTCGCGTTGGAGCGCGGGATCCTGGGCGCGATTGCCTGCGGTGTATCCCGGATTCTGCGGTATATGAAATTTCGGGGAAGCGCGCCAGACCGGGAGTGCCGAAGCGGGCGGAGCGGATAAACAGTGATTCCTCGATTCCCGTGCCTCCTTTTTCGCCACGTCGCTGCTGCCGCGTTGTAGGATTTGGCGGATCGCTGGTCCCACACGTCGATCCTTTCGAAACAATCTCTTATAAGGTGGCCAGACCGAGGCATCTGTACTGTGCACATCTTCTCTTCCTTCTTCTTTCTCCGCTTCTCCGCCGCACCTTAGTCATCCGCTCTGACGCCACTGCCCCGTCGCCATGGTGAAGGACAAGACGGCGGCGCTAGAGCATGCAAAGAAGACGAAGGAGGTGTCGAAGGGCAGGAAGCAGCAGCGCGGGTCGTCGTCGTGCGCGAGGCTGCCGCCGGGCTGGATCTAGGGCGATTGGATCCGGTCTTCGATTCGGCAGGCGGACCTGGATGAGCTGGCGGAGTCGGGTTAATCGCCAAGGGAGCGGCAAGGCTACCAAAGGGGGAGATGAACCCTCAGCCCCAGCCGGGTGAGTGTGTTCTGCTCGCCACCCACGTCGACCACGGCTTTTCGCTTCCCCCGCACCCTTTCTTCCGGGAGTTTCTGAACTCTTTTGGTGCTCAACTCCACCACTTCTCCCCCAACACCATCACGTATTTAGCTGCTTTCATGTCGATGTGCGAGAACTTCTTGGGGTGTCGACCGCACTGGGGCCTTTTCAAGCACATTTTCACCATTCGTTCCCAATCGGTAAAAAAGGCAAAGTTGAGTGACTCGAAAACCCATGTCATCCAGATGTGCGGGGGTTTAGGTATCCAAAAGAGGAAAGGGAGTGCTTTTCCTTCTATGACTCTTCCTGATTCCGTTAGAGGCTGGCAATCGACTTGGTTCTATTGCCAGGATGTCGCGGCTCCAGGTCAGTTGACCGTCCTCCCCCACTTCTCGTTTGACCGAGTCCAGACTCCTGCCCCGCTGAAAGTTACGACTGGCGAGACCATGGAGACGAGGATGTTGGTAGATAGGGTGGTTCAGCTTATCAATGATGGTGTCATGGGTCTGGATCTGTTGGAGGTGTTCCTCAGTCGACGCATCCAGCCTCTCCAGGCCTGTGATCACCCGATGTGGCTGTATTCCGGACCGGATGACACCGCTCGGGTCCATCCAGAAGAAGTACCATCTGCAATAGTAGCTTTGTGGCTGAGGAGCATCACAGGCAATCAGGACAATCCCAGAGGATCTAGGCATGTCATTCCCTTTAACAGCAACAACCCGCCCCACAAGGTACGCATTTCGCTCCGACTGTTTCTCATTCATGCTCCGACTGTACTTGAGATTGACCGACTCTCGTTCGACCAATTTGTTCTGCAGGTGTTCACTGAGATGCATTCGATGCCCAATGGCGAGCAGGCTTTGGAGCAGGCCCAGGAGGGGGGAGGACAGCGTGGAAGATAGTGACGAGTTGGATTCTCAGGAAGACGAGGAGGAGGAGGAGGAGAGCGAGGAGTCGGACGAGGAGGAGGAAGTCGACTCGCCGCCACGCTCTAAACATCGATCCAAACAGCAGCACGACCCGGCGGGCGGGCGCGGGAAAGGTGTGGGTCCGAGTGCCAATACCCAGAAGCGTACTCGGACGTCGACTCCAGAATCGACGGAGAAGGTGGCCAAGCAGCCTAAAGTTGCTCCCTCCAAGGCCCGGAAGACACTGCCGCGCATCAAGATGGACGTCCCTGTTGCCTTAGGGTGGGTATCTTGTTTGTGTTTCCGTAAGTCGACTGAAGATTTTCTTGATCTGACCGACCAACCCTTGTGTCTTTCCAGCCCACCTCTGCTGCCACTGACATGGATGTCGACAAGGCACCAGGAGACGAAGAGGCCACCTCACGAGCTGGTAAGTTCGATCGACCGAGTTCTGTTTAGTCGAGTGGATGGCCAATTGACTGAAAACTTGACATTTCTCTTCTTATGCAGCTCCACAAGATATCGTTGTGCTTCCTGATGACGACAAAGAAGAAGTGCCTCTACAGGAGAGGAGGAAGAAGAGTGGAAGCTCAAGAAGGAAGAAGCTTGAAGTCCAGGTCCCGCAGTCGACACCGGCGCCTGAAGCGATAGTCCGGACCATCGTCACATTCGCTAACCCGTTGATGACTGATCGTCCGTCGGGGTCGACTGCGCAGGCACCTGTTGCACCAGTGCAGCTCCACTCCTCTGACCCGGCAGCTACTTCGACCCCTCTGGAGCCATCCCTCTTTGCTACATATCAAACTCCAGACGACTCGCCGGGTGCTGCTAGGGAAGCTCTTCGCCAGGCAAACCTTGTCATGGAGCAGGTGAAAGTGATGCATGAAGCCAGTCAGATAGCTTACAACGCTAGCACCGCTCTTCAGACCAACGTTCAGGTCAGCAAAATTCCGACTGAAATTTTTGAATGTCGCTTTATATCTGATCACCCACTGGGTGTTCCTTCATTTAGAACCCAGACAATCTTCAATTCTGCACTTTTCGAATCAGTGGGGGCACGTCGAGTGCACCCACTGGGTGTAGTCCCCGAGACCACGGTCGGCTGCTGGCAGTCGACCGAGGTCTAATGATGTGTCTCTTTTTTTTTAACTCATGCTGAGTATTGATATGATCCAGTGGGGGCACGCTAAGTGCACCCACTGGGTGTAGTCCCCGAGACTACTGTTGAATATTTGGTTCGGCAGTAGTCTTAGAGTAATTCTTTGCTTTCACTCGGCGCTTCGATCTGTCGTCTGACATGTCTGTCTTTCTGGCTGCAGAGGTCTTGTGATCTTGGATCTCGGATCACCAAGTTAAAGAAGAAACATATCAGCGTTGAACTTGACCTCGAACTTGCGAAGAAGAATCTGAAGACTGCCCAACAAGAAACGGCCATCATGGGAGGTAATCACTCGACCATCACATGCATTTTGTAGCTTCATACTTCAGCTAGTTTTCCTTTCATCTCTTTGAACCGAGTGATTTCACATGAGCAGATGTGCGTAGTGAAAATCGCCAACTTCAGTCTCGTCTAGAGAGTGTTGTTTCTTTAGAGAGGATGAAGGAGGCTTTGGAGCAGAAGGATCTGGATCTGGCAGCCGCTCAGAAGGAAGCACGCGAGAAGATGAAGCTTGCAGACCAGAATCTGGCTTCGATCAGCAAACTAGAGGAGGATAACGCGAAGCTGAGGGCTGCCATCTCAGATGCCAATCAGGAAGTCGAGCAACTAAAGAAGGACAAGGAAAATCTGACCACTGAAGTTGGCAGCCTTAAGACTAAGACCGACAAGCTAGAGTCCTATCTGGAGCAACTCGCCGCCAAACTTGTTCTGAAGCTTGAAGGTATGACCAGTTGACTCATCACTTTGTTGCCAATTGAACTTTGTTATTTCATCATCGATTCATCACTTTTTGCAATGGGACAGAACTGTGTCAGGACTTTGAGGCTGAAACTGGGCGGGTCGAGACAGGTCTCGACCCCATCAACTGTCCTATGAAAGATGAAGTTGCGATGAACTTGCTTCGACTGGAATCGCACTTGGACAATGCAGTCGACTATCTGGCTCGGCTGAAGGCGGCGATGGCCTGAGTGGACGCTGAGCTCTGGCCTCAGGAGGAAATTTCTTAAGACCTTGAGTCCTTGATGACTCGGCTAAACCAGATTCCAGGTCGAGTGCAAGAGTGGAAGAAATCTTACGCTTGCATTGTGGTGCTTGATGTCGCTTTGTCTCGGTCGAGTGCCTTTGCAAGGAAGCTAAGGAAGACAAGTTGGCAGCTCTCAAAGTGGCAAACACTAAGAAGCACTCCTTCCAGGACTTCATGGACACTTTCCTCTAGGCAGCCACTCGCATCGCCGATAGCATCGACCTCGACAGCTTCTGCGACCCGGCCAGTCCTTCTCCCGCCAAGTGACAAAAAACATTATGCTATCACTTTTATTTGCCTTGGAATGTCGAGTGAATTTGTAACCGTTAAAACTCCTTCGGGCCTGATTCCCGATCACTTTATTCTGCGGTTAAGAAACTTTGGATTTGTCACCTCATAAATTGCGTCTATCTTCGAACGAAAATCGTTTTTCCCTCGAATTGTTGTCTGTTTGCTTGATGCAGCTTCTGGAGAAGGATGGCCAGTCGACTGATCGGGCGGTCCTTGAGCAACCCTGATAAGCTCATCAGCGAGGCATTCAGCAATGGTATTGACGTTCCTGTCGACCGATTGGGTGATCCTTAAGGAGCATTGATCAGCTCATCATCAAGGCACCCAACAATGGTCTTGATGTTCCAGTCGGACGATCGGGTGATCCTTGAGTAGCATTGATCAGCTCATCAGCAAGCCACTCAGCAATGGTCTAGACGTTCCAGTCGGCCGATCAGGTGATCCTTGAGTAGCACTGATCAGCTCATCAGCAAGGCATTCAGCAATGGTCTTGACGTTCCTGTCAACCGATCGGGTGATCCTTGAGTAGCACTGATCAACTCATCAGCAAGGCATTCAGAAGTGGTCTTGATGTTCCTGTCAACCGATTGGGTGATCTTTGAAGAGCATTGATCAGCTCATCAGCAAGGTACTCAGCAATGGTCTTGACACTCCTGTCAACCACCCGGTAAGGTTTTTCAAACTTAGGCGAGCACTGGGCTGCAGCTAAGCCTCCGAGTGGGAGGATTCGCTCTCCACTCGGTAGGATTTTTCGAACTTAAGCGTCTGGGATGCAGCTAAGCCCCGAGTGGGAGGTTTGCTCTCCACTCGGTAGGATTTTTCAAACTTAGGCGAGTATGGGACTGCAGCTAAGCCCCGAGTGGGAGGTTCGCTCTCCACTCGATGGGATTTTTCAAACTTAGGCGAGTACAGGACTGCAGCTAAGCCCCTGAGTGGGAGGTTTGCTCTCCACTCGGTAGGATTTTTCGAACTTAGGCGAGTACGAGACTGCAGCTAAGCCCCCGAGTGGGAGGTTTGCTCTCCACTCGGTAGGATTTTTCGAACTTAGGCGAGCGCTGGGCTGCAGCTAAGCCCCCGAGTGGGAGGTTTGCTCTCCAGTCGGTAGGATTTTTCAAACTTAGGCAAGCGTTGGGCTACAGCTAAGCCCCCGAGTGAAAGGCAGACTCATCACTCGGTAGGATTTTTATCACTTAGGCGAGCACTGAGCTACAGCTAAGCCTCCGAGTGAGAGGCAAACTCATCACTCGGTAAGATTTTTATCAATTAGGCGAGCACTGGGCTGCAGCTAAGCCTCCGAGTGAGAGGAAGACTCATCACTCGGTAGGATTTTTATCACTTAGGCGAGCACTGGGCTGCAGCTAAGCCCCCGAGTGAGAGGCAGACCCATCACTCGGTAGGGTTTTTTATCACTTAGGCGAGCACTGGGCTGCAGCTAAGCCCCCGAGTGAGAGCGGACTCATCACTCGGTAGGATTTTTATCACTTAGGCGAGCAGGCTGCAGCTAAGCCCCAGTGAGAGGCGGACCCATCACTCGGTGGGATTTTTATCACTTAGGCGAGCACTGGGCTGCAGCTAAGCCCCAGTGAGAGCGACTCATCACTCGGTGGGATTTTTATCACTTAGGCAAGCGGGCTGCAGCTAAGCCCCCGAGTGAGAGGCAGACTCATCACTCGGTAGGATTTTTATCACTTCGTCTTAGGCGAAATAGATTCGCAGCTAAGGTAACTCGTACAAAAGAAATAAACAACAGTCATTCGGAAGAAGTAAATTATGTCTTTTGATAGTCAAACTAAAAGGGATTTCTTATTACATCTCATCATTCTAAATATTTAAGAATAGAAAGGGCGGAGCAGATCCGCATTCCAGGCGCGTGGCTCATCTTTGTTATATTCGACGTTGAAGAGACGGTATGCTCCGTTGTGGAGCACCTTGGTGATGACGAAAGGGCCTTCCCAAGCAGGAGCAAGCTTGTGGGTCTTTGCTGGTCCATTCGAAGAACCAGGTCTCCTTCTTGAAATGCTCGACCCCTCATGTTTCTTGTGTGAAATCTATGCAAGTCTTGCTGATAAATGGTCGACCGGATCAAGGCCATCTCTCTTTCTTCTTCTAAGAGGTCGACTGCATCTTGCCGAGCTTGTTCTGCTTCTTCTTCTGAGAAGAGTTTGACTCGAGGTGCATTGTGGAGCAAATCACTGGGGAGCACGGCTTCAGCTCCATAGACTAAGAAGAATGGAGTCCTTCCATTCGACCGGTTAGGGGTTATCCTCAACCCCCATAGCACGGATGGGAGCTCGTCGACCCAGGCTCCTGCTGCATGTTTCAGGTCACGCATCAACCGAGGCTTCAATCCTTTGAGAATCAATCCATTCGCTCGCTCAGCCTGTCCATTCGACTGAGGATGAGCGACCGAAGCATAGTCGACTCTCGTGCCTTGGGAGGCGCAAAAGGCTTTGAATTCTTCAGAATTGAAGTTCGAGCCGTTATCCATGATGATGCTGTGTGGAACGCCATATCTGAATATAAGTTCCCTGATGAAACTCACAGCTGTGCTTGCTTCAAGGCTTTTGATGGGCTTGGCTTTGATCCACTTGGTGAACTTGTTGATTGCTACCAGCACATGATTAAATCCACTCCTGCCTGTCCTCAAAGGTCCAACCATGTCCAGTCCCCAGATGGCGAAGGGCCAGACGAGTGGAATTGTTTTTAGAGCCGACGCAGGTTTATGAGACATGTTGGAGTAAAACTGGCAGCCTTCACACTTGTCCACTATTTCCTTAGCCATCTCGTTGGCCCGCGACCAGTAAAATCCAGCTCGGTATGCTTTGGCCACGATGGTCTGAGAGGACGCATGGTGACCACAGTTCCCCGAGTGAATATCATTGAGGATCACTCGACCTTCCTCTGGCGTGATACACTTCTGGCAAACTCCAGTTGCACTTTCTCTGAACAACTGCCCCTTTATCACGGTAAAGGCCTTGGATCATCGGACGACCTGTCGAGCCTCTTCTTCTTCTTCTGGAAGTTCTTTCCTAAGAATGATGCGATGTACAGCACTGTCCAGTCGGGAGTGATGACCAGAACCTCCATGACTAAGTCGACCACGGCTGGGATGTCAACTTCACTGGATCTGTAGCACTCTTGGGCTGTGGTGACTCTTACGTGAAGGATCCTCTGAGCAGAAGGTGAATGAATATGTTCCAGAAACACATTGCGGGGGATGGCCTCTCTCTTGGAACCTATCTTTGCCAACTCATTTGCGGCTTGATTTTTCAATCGGGGCACATGGTGAAGTTCCAACCCCTCAAACTTCTTTTCGGCTTCACGATAGCGTTGCGATAACCGATCATGGCTAGACTTGACATCCCATTCCTTCGTCACTGGTTAACCACCAAATCTGAATCGCCATACACCATGAGGGGACGGACGCCGAGTGAGATGGCAATACGCAACCCATATAGAAGTGCTTCGTATTCTGCTTCATTATTGGAGGAATCAAAGTGAATCTGGAGAACGCAATTGAGCTTGTCTCCACGGGGGGACACCAATACTACTCCGGCACCTGACCCGTTTAGCATCTTGGAATCATCGAAGAACATAGTCCAATGCTCCGAGTGAACTTGAGTCAGTAGTTGCTGTTCAATCCACTCGGCAAGGAAATCCGCGATTGCTTGGGACTTGATAGCTTTCTTTGCCTCAAACTTGATGTCCAGTGGAAGGAGTTCAATCGCCCATTTTGCTACTCGACCAGTTGCATCTTTGTTATTCAGGATCTCGAGACAACGGTCGTCGTGGCGATCGTAATAAGTGATTAGAAAGTAATGTGCAACCTTCTTCATGGTCATGTAAATTCCATAGACAAGCTTCTGATAATGAGGGTAGCGCTGCTTGGACGGAGTCAGAACTTCACAGAGATAATAAACTGGGCGTTGAACCTTGTACGCTTTTCCTTCGTCTTCTCGCTCGACCGTGAGTACTGTACTAACAACTTGTCCAGTGGCTGCAATGTAAAGCAGTAAAGGCTCTTTGCTGATTGGAGCAGCGAGCACCAGCTGGGTGGAAAGCGGGGTTTTGAGCTCTGCAAAGGCTGCATCAACTTCTTCAGACCACTCGAACTTATCAGATTTCTTCATCAATCGGTAAAGAGGCAAGGCCTTTTCACCGAGATGAGAGATGAATCGACTCAAGGTGGCCAAACAACCAGTCGGCTTCTAAACATCATGCACTCGCACGGGGCGTTTCATTCAGAGAATGGTATCAACTTTTGCTGGATTAGCGTCGATCCCTCGTTCAGAAACGAGAAAACCGAGCAGCTTTCCTCCTAGAACTCCGAATGTGCACTTTGACGGGTTAAGCTTGATATCGTACCTTCTTAGGTTGGCAAAGGTTTCTGCGAGATCAGTCAATAGGTCAGAACCTTTGCGAGACTTGATCACGATATCATCCATGTATGCCTCCACATTACGGTGATTTGGGTGGCGAGCACTTCGGATCATTCTCATGAACGTGGCTCCGGCGTTTTTAAGACCGAATGGCATGGTGACATAGCAAAAGCACCCGAATGGGGTGATGAAGGCTGTTTTTATTACATCGGGACCATACAGTTGGATCTGATGATACCCGAAATAGGCATCTAAAAAAGACAAGCGCTCACACCCCGTAGTTGAGTCAACAATCTGATTGATACGGGGGAGAGGGAAGTGATCTTTCGGGCAGGCCCGATTGATATGATTGAAATCAATGCACATGCAAAGTGAATTGTCCTTCTTGGGGACCATGACGACATTGGCAAGCCACTCGGAGTGGTAGATTTCACGGATGAACTCTGCTGCCAACAGTCGAGCCAGTTCCTCGCTGATTGTTTTTTTCTTCTGAACGGCGGACCGCCGAAGGTGCTCTTTGATGGGTTTTACCTTGGGGTTGAAACGCAAACGGTGCTCAGCCAGTCCTCTGGGTACACCTGGCATGTCAGAGGGTTTCCATGCGAAGATGTCCCAGTTCTCACGGAGGAACTGGATGAGCGCTTCTTCCTATTTGCTGTTGAGCGTTGTTGATATATGAGTTGGTGCAGCATTGGGATCAGTCGGGTGAATATGAATCGGCTTTGTTTCACCACTCAACTGAAACGCAGAGTCCGTCGCAGGCTTCTTGGCTCGGAGCAAATCACTCGGGTCCGCACTCTTCTGATACTCTTGGAATTCAACCGCCGCCATCTATGCATCGGCGATTTTAGAACCTTTCTGGAAACATTCTTACGCTACGCGATTGCGATGTACCGTGATCACACCTTTGGGACCAGGCATCTTCAGCTTGAGGTACACATAACACGGTTGAGCCATGAAATGCGTGTACGTCGGTCTCCCTAGGATGGCGTGATAAGCACTCTAGAAATCCACGACTTCAAATGTCAACTTTTCTTTCCGGTAATGCTTGGAGTCACCAAAAACCACGTCGAGAGTGATCTAGCCGAGTGACTCGGCCTTCTTTCCGGGAATAACACCGTGAAAGCTCATGTTGCTCTCGCTAAGCTTGGACATCGGGATGCCCATCCCCTTCAAGGTTTCAGCATACAGGATATTCAGGCCGCTACCTCCATCCATCAGTACTTTAGTCAGTCAAGTGCCACCAACCACTAGGTCGACCACCAGTGCTTGCCTCCCGGGGGTGACTACGCGAGAAGGATGACCTGACTGGTCGAATGTGATGGCTGTCTAAGACCATTTCAAGTATGTGGTTGTCGTCGCCGGAGCAACCATGTTCACTTCTCTGTTGATGACCTTCAACCGACTCTTGCTCTCAACATCGGCAAAAATCATGAGGGTGGAATTGACCTTGGGATAACCGTCATCTTCCTCTTCCTCCTCATCTCTGTCCGACTCCTTGTCCTTCTCATTGGGCTGTTTCTCCCGGAACTGTTGGATCAGGAGTCGACATTGTCGAGTGGTATACTTTGGGTAAATCAGATTACCTTCCTCATCTTTCTTCGTGTGGATGTGACACGGCAAGTCTAGCACATCATTTCCTGCTTGATCTTTTACCTTCTTAGGAGGCCAGGGCCCCTTAGGTTTTCCCTTAAGCTTTCCTTGAGCTACTGCTGCAATCTCACCAGGTGCCGCTGGCTCGGCTTTACACTTTTGTTTCCGACTGGAACCACCTCCACCGGCCTCTTAACCGACCGGCTTACTCTTCCCGCTGCGGAGTCGATCCTCTTCTTCTCCGTTAGCATACCGGGTGGCTATCTCCATCATCCGGGTCAGAGTCATATCCTCAGTCCGACCGAACTTCAGAACCAACTCTCGATACTTGACACCTTCCTTGAAAGCACACACTGCCTGATGCTCTGATACATTCTCCACGGTGTGATGCAAAGTGGTCCACCTCTGAATGAATTCCCTCAAAGTTTCATTAAACCGCACACAATGCACTTTCTCGGGAAGCCTGCCGGCCGCTTGCACGTACCCTCAAAGGTCCTTACAAACACTCGAGATAGCTCCTCCCAAGCTGTATATCTTGTCAGGGCCAACTGAAGTCAACCACGCTCGGTGACCCTTCCAACATAAGAGGAGATGCTTCATTGCTATCTCATTGTTTCCGCCTCCAATCTGCACAGCCACTCGGTAATCCTCAAGCCAAGTTTCAGGCTTGGATTCTCCAGTGAACTTGCTGACTCCTATTGCTAATCTGAAGTTGGGAGGAATCACTGCAGTCCTGATGGCTCTGCCGAAACACTCTCGGCCCGAAACATGTGACCTGCTGCCACTCGGACGGTCTCTGCCTAGGTCTTCTCTATGTGCTCTATTCCGGTCGACCAGGCCTTGGACGAGAATGGATCTCGCATCGAAGCCTGGCTCCCTTGGGTCGACTGGAACTCTGCGCTCGTCCCTGTGATGGCGCCTGTAATCGTGCTGCCAAGGCACGTACGATGCACTCCTCGGAGGAGGCGTTGGCTCTCGACAATGATTGTCGCGGTCGAATTGACGACCGTACTGTCCACGACCCTCACGCCGCAGGGGCGATCTTGGGCTATGAGCCGACTGAACTGTATCCGCTGCCACGGATCTGCTGTGTATCCTATTCCGTGACTAAGACACCGCAGAATTCTGCTCTCCTGCTGCTCTGAGCAGGGCCCAGATCTGTTCAAACCATCGGCCAGCCTCTGACTGGGACGGTTGAATCGACTCTGCAATTTGGGCCGCAGCAGTGAGGTTCTGAATCGGGGTACGGTATACCTTAGGTGGAGGCGGGAAAGCTGCCGCCCACTGGACTCATGAACTCGTTCCCGGGTTCGCTTGTCGAGAGCGCGCTGCAAGTTCTCCAATCGAGTGCGCTCAGCCAAATTAGCCAAGTGCGCCTCCTCCAAGGCCCGAGCCTCGGGAGTTTCTCCAACGATCGGCATGTGAAGTGCGTCCATGTTGCAACAACGAAGATCCTCTCTCTGCTGCGAAGAGAGAGGTTCAGGATGGTACTCCTCGTGGACCCATGATGGATTGCCGCCAGCCTCTTCGCCATCGTCGCGGCGAAAGCCAGGTGGGCCACGCGGACCATCGACCATCAAGACTTCAGCCGCAGGATCGCTGCTATCACACTCGGACGTTGTCTCCACGGAGCCTGTCGACAGATTGAATAAGCCATGGAGAGTTTCGTCAGGCTCGATTGCCGCGACTTGATGAGTGGTCGAACATCGAGCCACCGCATGTCTCACCCACCGCTGAAGCCGTGACCGACCGGATCGCTTCGACGACGAACAGCGGGGAGGGGAGATACCACCGGAGCCGACTGATACTGGGTCGACGGCTGCCGAAGAAGGACGCCCTTTAACGCCGCCGCGAAGTCGTCGCCCCTCAGACGGGGCGCCTCGACATCGGCGGGCTTCACGAGCCACGCCGAAGTCGCCGGCGACGAAAACGAGCGCGCTGAGACGGATCTCGCGGCCCTCAACCATCTCGCCGCCGGAAACCATGATGATGATCGGAAAAACTTGCAAGTTCACCAATAAGTCGCTAAGACACCGGCCCCAAGGTGGGCGCCAACTGTCGTGGTTCTAAGTCTGACAGTAGAAACGGGGGTAGGTATGGAGAGGCAAGATCTTAGCTATGGCGAAGATGTACACACGAGGTTCTGAGTTCGGCCCTTCTCGGAAGAAATGTGCCCACGTCTCGGTGCGGGGCGGTCGATTGGTTTATGTATGTTGTGTTACTGAAGGTGCGAACCCTTGTCCCAGAGGAGGGGGGTGGCTTATATAGAGTGCGCCAGGACCCCAGCCCACCTCCATTACAAGGGGCTTAATGTACATAAAGTAAGGTTGTTACTGGTAACGACAGTCTTAAATACTCTTAATGCTCATGAAGACTAAGGAGTGAATGCCCGACCATTGTGCGTTCTTCCGACTCCTGGTCTTCGATATAGTCGAGTCATTCCCCATACGGTCGAGTGAAAGTGGGGAATGACGGTCGAGTGATTATACCATCGAGTGGATTCTTGGTCTTCTTATCTTCTGGGGTAGTGACCTTGGGTAGGATGTATAGGTCAGGCCTATGACCCTACCCCAGGTCTATATCCTCATCAGGTTCCTCCTTTCCTAGTCCAACTAGGAGGGGAAGGAAGGAGGGGAAGGAGAGAAGGAAAGGGGGGCCCACCCCATAGTCCAATTCGGTTTGGGCTAGGGGGCGCGCGCCCCACCTTGGTCTGCCTCCTCTCTTCCACTACTTGGCGGAACCTGGATGCTCATATTGGTTCCTACATATTCTACGAAGATCTTTATCGGTCAAACCGCATAACAACATACATTGTTCCCTTTGTCATCGGTATGTTACTTGCCCGAGATTCGATCGTCGGTATCATCATACCTAGTTCAATCTTGTTACCGGCAAGTCTCTTTACTCGTTTCGTAATACTTCATCCCGCAACTAACTCACTACTCACAATGCTTGCAAGGCTTATAGTGATGAGTATTACCGAGAGGGCCCAGAGATACCTCTCCGAAACTTGGAGTGACAAATCCTAATCTTGATCTATGCCAACCCAACAAACACCTTCGGAGACACCTGTAGAGCACCTTTATAATCACCCATTTACATTGTGATGTTTTGTAGCACACAAAGTGCTCCTCCGGTATTTGGGAGTTGCATAATCTCATAGTCTGAGGAACTTGTATAAGTCATGAAGAAAGCAGTAGCAATGAAACTAACACGATCATAATGCTAAGCTAGCGGATGGGTCATGTCCATCACATCACTCTCCTAATGATGTGATCCCGCTCATAAAATGACAACACATGTCTATGGTTAGGAAACATAACCACCTTTGATTAACGAGCTAGTCAAGTAGAGGCATACTAGGGACATATGTTTTGTCTATGTATTCACACATGTACTAAGTTTCCGGTTAATACAATTCTAGCATGAATAATAAACATTTATCATGAAATAAGGAAATAAATAATAACTTTATTATTGCCTCTAGGGCATATTTCCTTCATAGCACTGTGCCAATACCCTTGTCACAGGCATCCGTCTCGATCACAAAGGTCTTGGTGAAGTTTGGTAGGGCCAGGACTGGAGCTGAGGTGAGCTGCTGCTTCAACAACTTGAACGCATGCGCTGTGTTGTCTATCCAGACAAACGGGGGCCCTTTCTTCAATAGGTTGAAAAGGGGTCTGGCGATGACGCCGAACCCGCGAACCAATCTGCGGCAGTAACTTGCCAGTCCCAAGAAATGGCGAACCTCCCTGGCATCCTGCGGTGTGGCCATGACTGAACTGCATGCACTTTGCTGGGCTTTGTAGGGACACCGTTGTTGCTGATCACATGGCCCAGGTACGATAGCTGTTGTTGCCCAAACTCACATTTGCTGATCTTCACTTTCCACTAATCCATGCGAAGGAGCTGGAAGACTTGTCGCAAGTGGTCGAGATGCTCTTCCCACGTTTTGCTGAAGACGAGGATGTCGTCGAAGAACTGGAGCACACAGTGTCGTAGCAAAGGGTGAAATGTGTCTGCCATCGCTCCCAAGAAGGTTGCTGGGTCACCCGCCAATCCAGACGAAAAAACCTTGAACTTGTAATGCCTTGTGTGTGTTTGAAATGCTGTTTTGAATTCCTCTCCTTCCGCAAGCCTGATCTGATGATAGACCGACCGTAGATCGAGCTTAGTGAACCAAGCTGCACCATGCAACTCATCCAGCAACTCTTCTATAATGGGAACGGGGAACTTGCTAACCCATGTCATGGCATTGAGGTGTCTGTAGTCAATGCAGAGATGCCACGTCCCATCTTTCTTCTTAACCAGGATCGCTCGTGAGGAGAAACTGCTACGACTTTGTTGAATGACTCCGGACTGCAGTAGTTCTTCCACTTGCCGCTCAATCTCTGATTTATGCTCGGGCTTGTGCCGATACGGTCGAATATTGACAGGTTGAGCGCCGGGCATGAGTGGAATTTTGTGGTCACAGGCACAACGTAGTGGCAATCTTGTAGGTTCACCGAAAATGTCCTTGAATTGTGTCAACAACTGCTGCAGTTCTGGTGGTGGTGTCGGTTTGCTCTATTGCTCGTCCGCTACCGGATACAAGAGTGCGATATGCAACAGTGGGCCCTGTCGATACAGGTTCTGCAGCTGTAGGTTGGTGATCAGATGACAAGTAGATGAACTGGCTTCGTGGCCGAACAGGCGGGCCGGCCCCAGCTGTGTTGGTATCTGAATAACTTTGCTCTTCCAATCCACTTTCATGGGACTATGTTGTTCCAGCCAGTCCATACCGAGGATGGCTTCGTATGTTCCCAGGGGCAGAACCTTCATGTCAGTGCTGAAATCCAGTCCTTGCGACGACCATTGACAGCCAGGTATGCTTGCGGAGCATGTGAGCTCACCACCGTCAGCGACACGGACACGACATTGTTCGCGAAGGGGGATCACTCTGGATAACTGATCAGCCAACCGTTGGTCGATGAAGGATGTGGACCTGCCACTGTCCACCAGCATAAGAACCTCACGCCCTTGGATGGATGCGAGTAGTTGGAACGCCTTGGTGGAAACACTGTCGTCCAGCACTGCTCGCGAGATAGCCATGACAGAGTCAATCGGTGTCTCGGTGGTGTTGTGGTCGATCGCCTCGTCGATGCTGAAGAGTTCTAGCATCTGTTCGACCACATGGAGCTGCACGGTGGTGGGGCAGACGTGCTTGTGGCCCCAGCGCTCGCCGCACTTGAAGCATAGGCCGCGGGCGCGCCTGTAGTCATGGAGCGCCTTGATTTTGTTGTTTTCGGCGTGCACGGCTTTCATGCCACGGCGGTCAGTCGCTGGCGTTGCAGTCGTTGGTGCTCCCGGCCGTGCCTGAGGTGGAGGTGGTGGTAGGGGTAATGGTAGCCCCGTGCACGTGGATGCGTCCTGCGCCCGATGGGAGGTGTGCGCCGCTCCATCGGCCACCTCCTCCTGTAGAAGTGCCAGAGCACACGCTGTGTCCAAGTCTGGCGGTCGCTGAACGAGTACCACCACATGGATATCCTTCCGGAGCCCCTCTACAAATTGAGTGAGAAAATAGAACGGATGAATTGTGTCAGAATAAGAGCTAAGATGATTTATAATTGATTCAAACTGCTCAATATAATCTGCCACTGTGGTTGTTTGCTGCACAGTATAGAACTGGCGAATCAACGTTTGGTGGCGATCGCGTCTGAAGCGCGTATAGAGAAGTGCAGTAAAGGATTCCCCGACGAAATCTACAAGTCGTTTCTGGATGGACTGCAACCAGATCGATGCTGAACCAGAGAAGTTCAGTGCAACAATGGGAATCCAAAATGATGGCAGAATAGCAAACATGGAAAAGTACTGCTCGCACAGGGTTTTCCACAATTTTGGATTGTCTCCGGCAAATTGAGGAAATTGAATGGATGGGTGCGCCTGACCCAACCCACTGAGCAACTAGCTAGCATGCGCAATCGGAGACAGAACAGAAGGTGAGGAGAGGCCGTCGTACTGACCGTTTGCCGGGGGCGGTGGCGGCATCTAGAAAGACGCCACCGGGGGCCCACATGGGATGGTGTAGATGTCGCGGCCATCGGGCCCTTGTGGAGCTTGTGTCGCGCTAGGCGCAGTTCCCATGTGGGTGTCGGCCGTCGTAGGCGGGAGATTGGTCGGTGCAGGTGCCTATGGCGTCACGCCCTCCACGCGCGATAGCGCGGGCGTGAGCTACAGAGCCGCCACCGAGTCGCTCACATCGGTGACGCGCCACTCGAGATCGGGCCGCCACGCCACGAGATCGACGACCTTGGCGTTGGATGCTTGGATCATTGTGGTGTGTTCCTTTAGAGTGGTGTCGAGCCGTTCCAAGAATGACTGGACAGACGGATCCATGACGATGAGGTGAGCACGGGCTTGAGTCAAGGATCTGGTTTCGATGAACTGCGCCTGTTGAGGATATAACTACTGAGTGTAAACTGCCCAGGAGGGGCCGGTTCATGCTCAACCATACTGAAGCCCAGGAAGACAAGAAGATGGCGCTTTATTGATAAGGCTTAGAGGCTCGAAGCCCAGAGGCGGTATAGGGCCCATAGTGGTAAACCGTCATAGTTGTATTCTTGTATTGTAAGTTAGGGAAAGGGAGAGACCGATCCGAACACTTGTATGAGTCGGCCTCGGGACTCTGTAAACCGGCCGGGTGTTAACCTGTGTGTATAAAGGGACGACCTGGTGGCGGTTCAGGGATAACAGACAACAACTCGAGGCTCAAATTAAGCATATTTGCTCCCTGGTCATCGAAACCCCAATAATTCCATCACAACTAGACGTAGGCTTTTACCTTCATCAAAGGGGCCGAACTAGTATAAACTCTCGTGTCCCTTGTCCGGTTTAACCCCTTCAAGTTAATCTCGTTGTGATGGCTCCACGACTAAGTCCTTCCCCTAGGACATCTGACATGATATTTCCACGACAGTTGGCGCCCACCGTGGGGCTATCGCACGATGGTTTCTAGTTCTTGAAGGGCAGCTTTGAAGGACTCAAGGGGTACATGGTCGGCCAAATGACCAAGAGTCGTCGCGGCAAGCTCTACATCGACGATGCAGGATGGGGCCCCGAGGCCGGCTCAATCGAGTACGGGTACCGGGTCCCCTTTGGCGGAATTCACGTTTTCATTGGCAAGATCGGCGAACCGGGCCCTGAGCCGGACATCTCCACCGACCTCGTCGAGACGGCTCAGTGTGCGAGTCCTGCCCGAGTTCAGCCTGCCATGAAGCGTACGTTCGTAGGATTCATCCATGGAGTGGAATCTGAACCGGTATCCGATGGTGAGACAGCCGTCTACTCAGATGGTGAATCGTCCACTGGCGAAACCGAGTCGCTATACCAACTGCACGATGGCCGATTTGAGGGATACTCCGATGGCGACAGTATTCCGGGTCCCCTTGAATCGCCAAACAGGGTCGCGATCTTCATGGGCGGTACGCTGCCCACCGTGCAGCAATGTTCTCCAGATCGGTAGCCGCGGCAGGAGGCCTGGTGCGCCGGCCGGCTCAAGTTCTTGCCGGTTTACTTGATGATTGGACGGCACTGTTGACTACAGCGGTGACTCCGGAGACTCAAGTTCAGCATAATGCAGATATTGCGAAGCTAAAGGATCAGATAGCTCAGGCCAAGGCGGACTTGGCAGCTGTGGAGGCCAGGATGGATGAAGAACGGGCTGCTTTAGATGCCCGATCGCAGGAAATCCAGGCGCAGAATTACCGGCTTATGTTGGATCAGAACGCATCAAACGAAGTTATGAGAAGGAAGTACCGGTCTAGACTGCTGCAAATTTACAAGGGTCTGAATCTCTTCAGTACACCAGAGCTGGGCCTAGCAATCCGACAGGAGTAAACCGGACCGAGGCACCTAGAGCGGCGCCGGATCAACCATGGGCGATGGATCCGCCTCGACGGACGGATAACCCGCCACAATATGTAGCAACACCGCCGAGTCACTTTTCCAGCCCCTTGGATAACATGATTGCGGCAGCATCACGTTTGGCGGCTATTCCGATGGAGGGTGATTCATTAGCAGCGATTGAGACTCGGCGAGCCAGGGATCTTCTTCAAACCGCCGTTGTTCAGCAATAGGTTTATTCCTACTGCCAAGATAGAATACATTCAACCCCCCGTCCGAGCAAGAGTTATAGCAGGCACATGGATGAGCCGGCCGTGTCAAGCAGCGCACGGCGCTGTGATGCCCCTCGAGGGGCTAATCCGGCGAACGGCGGTCGGAATGCTCAGGACGTGGTGGATAATGGCAGAGCACGAAGGGAGGCCGCGTTAGCAGCACAGTACGCAGGTCATCATCAACCCACCCCGGTTCAGCCAGTGGCGTCAGTAGAATGAGGGACTGGGCTTGCCTTCAGCTCCTGAGGAGTACCGTGTTTCATCCCGGCCCTCCGGAATGTGCGGTTACCCAAGGATTTCAAGGGTCCGTGCAAGGTGCCTAACTATCCCGCTGATCAGCCCCCCGAGGCGTGGGTGGAGAGTTATGAGATGGCAATGGAGATGCTAGATGTGGATGAAGCGGCGTGTGCAAAATACTTCACCATGATGCTAGAGGGAACGGCTCGCACCTGGCTGAAGAGCCTGCCTGCTAACTCGATTAGTTCATGGGATGAGCTAAAGGCCAACTTCATAGCAAACTTCAAAGATACATGCAAGCAACCTATGTCTATTTTAGATCCGGCGGCTTGTGTCCAAGGAGAGAACGAGTCAACAACCCATTGGGTACGTCGGGTTTCAGAAATTTTGCATTCGTCTGGCCGCATCAATCCGGATACAGCGATTGTGACATTGGAGGGCAATTGCCGGTTTAAGTCATTAAAGATGAAGTTGGGACGACTCAAACGCCACTGCAATGATATGGGAACACTTATGGCAGCTCTGGTTAAGTATGCTGATTCTGATAATACCAAGGACCCTGATTCTGATGAAGAGAAATAGGAGAAGGGAAAGAAGAATGCCGGTTCAAAGGGGCAGCATAATCAGGCGGGCCATGGAAACAATGGTAAGCATAAAGCGGACAATTCGGATTTTGTGGCTAACACCAATGTGCAGGGTAATATGCAACGTCGTAGGGGTAAACCGCTCCAGCGCGGTGGCGGAATGAATCTGGAACGCCTGTTAAACCAGCCCTGCCCAAAGCATGGGACAAAGGAGGCTCAAGCCACACACCTTTGGAAGGATTGCCACATCATGAGGGAATTCAAAACTATGATCTTTTCTGGTATGATCAGGGTCCACCTGGTGGTTCCAGTCCAGGATTCCATGGGCCGGGTTACGGTGGTGGCAGTTCAAGCTCAGGCTTTCAGAATAATTAGGGCAATCAGAACAACCAAGGTGGTAATCATCAACAAGGTAATTAGGGGAATCAACAGCAGTCGGGTTATCAGAGCAACCCAAAGCAATTAAACGGTGGACAGTATCATGTCTTCACTACTAGCTTGTGCAAGCGCGATCAGAAGCTCCATAAAAGGGCAGTGAACTCTGTTGAACCGGTAGTGCCCCGTTATCCACGCTGGTCTGAGCAGCCTATTGTCTAGAGCAGGGAGGATCACCCGCCCCGGGTTGACAATCCGGGTCACCTAGCTTTGGTGGTTGCACTCAGGTGGGAGGTTATAAGTTTACCAATGTACTCATGGACGGAGGGAGCAGTATCAATATCTTGTACTATGAAACCTTCCAGTGCATGGGGTTGACAGATAAGAATCTTAGACCGTCAAACACCGTTTTTCACGGAGTGGTGCCTGGTAACTCGGCTTACCCAGTTGGTAAGATAGCTCTGGAGGTGGTATTTGGAGATGATCATGATTCAAGATCCGAGACGCTGACCTTTGAAGTGGTCAAAATCAGAAGTCCGTACCATGCTTTATTTGGACGACCAGTTTATGCTAAATTCATGGCAAGACCGTGTTATGTTTATCTGCAGCTCAAGATGCCGGGTCACAAAGGGACCATTACGGTTCATGGTAGTCGTAAGATCGCTCTAGAGTGTGAGGAAGGTGATGCGGCATATGCCGAATCGGTTTGTGCAACGGAGGAGTTAAAGTTTTATAAGGACAATGTTGATCCGGCAGACATGACTTCCCTGAAGAAGCCCTCTACAGAACATGATCCGACCCTGAAGTTCAAACCGGCTGATGAAACTAAACTTGTTGATTTCGTTCCTGGTGATTCATCCAAACAGTTTAGTATCAGCACAAATCTGGATCCTAAATAGGAAAGCACGCTCATCGAGTTCATCCGTGAGAACCGGGACATTTTTGCATGGAAGCCTTCTGACATGCCAGGTGTACCGAGGGAACTCGCTGAGCAAACTCTCAATATTGATCTCAAGTTTAAACAGGTCAAATAGTTCCTTCGTCGGTTCAACGAGGAACGACGCAAGGCCATTGGAGAAGAGGTGTCCCGGTTGTTGGCTGCTGGTTTTATCATTGAAGTATTTCACCCAGAGTGGTTGGCTAATCCGGTGCTGGTACTTAAGAAAAACGGCACTTGGCGTATGTGTGTGGATTACACAGATTTGAACAAAGCTTGTCCAGCTGATCCCTTCGCCCTCCCTCATATTGATCAAATCATTGATGCTACGGCGGGTTGTGAGCGTTTGAGTTTTTTGGATGCTTATTCTGGTTATCATCAGATCAAGATGACAGTTAAGGACTAGGAGAAGACAACTTTCATTACTCCCTTTGGAGCCTTCTGCTATGTGTCTATGCCCTTTGGGCTCAAGAGTGCCTAGGCGACTTATCAGCATTGTGTGCAGAATTGTCTTCATACTCAGATTGGGCGCAACGTTCATGCTTATGTAGATGACATTGTGGTAAAATCCAGGAAGAAGGAGACATTGATAGAGGACCTCAAAGAAACCTTTAACAATCTTCGGGTTTATAAAATGATGCTCAATCCGGACAAGTGTGTTTTTGGTGTTCCAGCAGGCAAGCTCTTAGGCTTTCTGGTGTCTAACAGAGGCATTGAGGCTAATCCAGAAAAGATCAAGGCAATTACATCCTTGGCTAAACCGGCGTGTATCAATGATGTTCAGCGACTGGCGGGTCGTATTGCGGCTTTGAGCCGGTTTATCAGCCGTTTGGGAAAGAAGGCAATTCCTCTGTATCAGATGTTGAAGAAAACATACAATTTTGTCTGTAGTGATGCGGCTAATGCGGCGTTTGAGGACTTAAAGCGGCAGTTAGTTGAACCGCCAGTTCTTGCTGCTCCGGTTGACAAGGAGCCACTGCAGTTATATGTGGCTGCTAATGCCCGGGCTGTCAGTGTCGCCATTGTGGTGGAGCGCAAGGAGGATGGGAAGGAATATCCAGTTCAAAGGCCGGTTTACTATATCAGTGAAGTACTCATTGAGTCAAAGCAAAGATATCCGCATTGGCAGAAGATGGTGTATGGGGTGTTTATGGCGAGTCGAAAGCTTAAACAATACTTTCAAGGTCATCCCATCACAGTGGTCAGTTCTGCTCCTTTGGGGGATATAATCCAGAATAGGGAGGCAACTGGCCGGGTTGCTAAGTGGGCTATTGAGCTCGGGCCACACGGTTTGAAGTATATGCCTCGCACAGCCATCAAGTCCCAGGCTCTTGTGGATTTCATCAATGATTGGACCGAGTTGCAGGCACTAGAAGACAAAACGGACAGTACATACTGGACTATTCACTTTGACGGGTCCAGGCAATTGGAGGGCTCAGGGGCTGGAGTTTCCTTACTTCCCCTCGAGGTGATAAAATTCATTATGTTCTTTGCTTAATGTTACCTTGTACTAACAATGCAGCTGAATATGAAGCTTTACTCCATGGTCTTCGAGTGGCTAAGGAGATGAACTTAAGCCGTGTACGATGCTTTGTAGACTCAGACTTGGTAGCCCAGCAAGTCTTAGGTACTTGGGATTCCAAGGATCCACTCATGGCGGCTTACCGATGAGAGGTGGATATTGTGGCTGGTCACTTTAAGGGTTATCAAGTGGAGCACATTGATAGGCGCAAAAATGAAGCAGTTGATGCTTTAAGCCGGCTGGGATCTCAGCATAAACTGGTGCCACCCAATACCTTTTTGGATGTCTTGCATAACCCGTCTGTTCAACTACCTACAGAGGAGGACCTCGCTATTCCTGATCCAGAGGCACAATTGGTGGCTGTTTTACATATCATTCCGGATTGGACGGTTCCATACTTGGCATATATGAACTGAGGCGAGTTACCAGATGATGAAATTTTGGCCAGACAGATAGTCCGGCGGTCCAAGTCTATGTGTGTTTGATCAGAAACTACACAGGCAAGGGAATTACCAAAATAAAGTATGGAACATAAAAGTCACGGTTTGTCTTCAAGAGACAAACCGGCCCTTGGGGGCTACTCAGTTGAAGTGTTCTTTATCTTTAAAGTCCTGGTTTGTCTTCAAGAGACTAACCGGCCCTTGGGGGCTACTCAGTTGAAGTGTTCTTTATCTTTAAAGTCCCGGTTTGTCTTCAAGAGACAAACCGGCCCTTGGGGGCTACAATGCAGTGAATATACAGAACAAGGATGAAAGTGTTTGGAAGATTACCTCATAGTGCTCCTTCATCAGATTCACCAAACCGGCCTCATAATCTCGGCTTGTGTACAGCCGGTTCAGGAATCCAGAATGAAGCTCCTGGGCAAAAAGCTTGACATAGCTGGATAAGTCTGTCTTCTCTATCCCCTTGCCCATAGCAGCAAATTCTTGCTTAGCAGTGTGTTTTGATAAGGCGACCGGATTGCCTGGGGCAGTATGAGCTGTACCAGTGATAATAACATCATCATCGCCACCTTTTAACGGATTTGGCGGATTGACGGTATCCCTGACTGGGCTTGGTGGATTAGCAGCTAGGCTTGGCGGATTAGCAGCTGGGCTCGACGGATCAGCAGCTGGACTTGGAGGCGTAGCATGTGGGCTTGATGGATCAACATGCGTGGCCGGATCAGCATCCGGCGGATTAGCATCAGTGGCTGATCTTGAGGGGCAGAGTCATCCATGACAACTGTTGGGGAACGTAGTAATTTCAAAAAAATTCCTACGCACACGCATGATCATGGTGATGGTATAGCAACGAGGGGAGAGTGTTGTCCACGTACCCTCGTAGACCGTAAGCAGAAGTGTTAGCACAACGCGGTTGATGTAGTCGTACGTCTTCACGATCCGACCGATCCAAGCACCGAACGTATGGCACCTCCGAGTTCAGCACACGTTCAGCTGGATGACGATCTCCGGGCTCCGATCCAGCAAAGCTCCGAAGATGAGTTCCGTCAGCACGACGGCGTGGTGACGATGATGATGTTCTACCGCGCAGGGCTTTGCCTAAACTCCTCGACGATACGACCAAGGTGGAATATGGTGGAGGGGGGCACCGCACATGGCTAAGGAATGATCCGTAGATCAACTTGTGTGTTTGGGGTGCCCCCCGCGCCCGTATATAAAGGAGCCAGGGGGGAGGAGGCGGCCGGCCAAGGAGGGCGCGCCAAGGGGGGAGTCCTACTCCCACCGGGAGTAGGACTCCCTTCTTTCCAAGTTGGAGTGGGAGGAGGAAGAGGGGAAGGAAAGGGGGGGGCGCTGCCCCCCTTCCCTTGTCCTATTCGGACTAGGAAGGGGAGGGGCGCGCGGCCCCCTCCTGCCTCCTTCCCTCTTCTCCGTCGAGGCCCATGTAGGCCCAATAACCCCCCGGGGGGGTTCCCGTAACCTCCCGGTACTCCGGTAAAATACCTATTTCACCCGGAACGATTCCGATGTCCAAATATAGGCTTCCAATATATCGATCTTTATGTCTCGACCATTTCGAGACTCCTTGTCATGTCCGTGATCACATCCGGGACTCCGAACAAACTTCGGTACATCAAAACTTATAAACTCATAATAAAACTGTCATCGTAACATTAAGCGTGCGGACCCTACGGGTTCGAGAACTATGTAGACATGACCTAGAACTATTCTCGGTCAATAACCAATAGCGGAACCTGGATGCCCATATTGGTTCCTACATATTCTATGAAGATCTTTATCGGTCAAACCGCATAACAACATACGTTGTTCCCTTTGTCATCGGTATGTTACTTGCCCGAGATTTGATCGTCGGTATCCAATACCTAGTTCAATCTCATTACCGCAAGTCTCTTTACTCGTTCGTAATGCATCATCCGTAACCAACTCATTGGTCACATTGCTTGCAAGGCTTATAGTGATGTGCATTACCGAGAGGGCCCAGAGATACCTCTCCGACAATCGGAGTGACAAAACCTAATCTTGAAATCGCCAACTCAACATGTACCTTCGGAGACACCTAGTACTCCTTTATAATCACCCGATTCACGTTGTGGCGTTTGGTAGTACCAAAAGTGTTCCTCCGTAAACGGAGTTGCATAATTCTCATAGTTACGAAACATGTACAAGTCATGAAGAAAGCAATAGCAAGATACTAAGCGATCAAGTGCTAGGCTAACGGAATGGGTCATGTCAATCACATCATTCTTCTAATGATGTGATCCCACTAATCAAATGACAACACATGTCTATGGTTAGGAAACATAACCATCTTTGATTAATGAGCTAGTCAAGTAGAGGCATACTAGTGACTATATGTTTGTCTATGTATTCACACATGTATCATGTTTCCGGTTAATACAATTCTAGCATGAATAATAAACATTAATCATGATATGAGGAAATAAATAATAACTTTATTATTGCCTCTAGGGCATATTTCCTTCAGTCTCCCACTTGCACTAGAGTCAATAATCTAGATTACATAGTAATGATTCTAACACCCATGGAGTCTTGGCGCTGACCATGTTTTGCTCGTGAGAGAGGCTTATTCAACGGGTCTGCAACATTCAGATCCGTATGTATTTTGCAAATCTCTATGTCTCCCACTTGGACTTGGTCCCGAATGGAATTGTGCTTGGTCCTCTTGTGAAATCTGGATTCCTTTGCCAAGGCAATTGCACCAGTATTGTCACAGAAGATCTTCATTGATCCCGATGCACTAGGTATGACACGTAGATCGGAAATGAACTCCTTCATACAGACTCCTTCATTTGCTGCTTTAGAAGCAGCTATGTACTCCGCTTCACATGTAGATCCCGCCATGACGCTTTGTTTAGAACTGCACCAACTTACAGCTCCACCGTTCAATAAAAACACGTATCCAGTTTGCGATTTAGAATCGTCCGGATCAGTGTCAAAGCTTGCATCGACGTAACCATTTACGACTAGCTCTTTGTCGCCTCCATATACGAGAAACATATCCTTAGTCCTTTTCGGTATTTCAGATGTTCTTGACCGCTGTCGATGATCCACTCTGGATTACTTTGGTACCTTCTGCCAAGCTTATTGCTAAGCATCGTCGGTCTGGTACACAGCATTGCATACATGATAGAGCCTATGGCTGAAGCATAGGCAACATCTTTCATTTTCTCTCTATCTTCTGCTGTGGTCGGGCATTGAGTTTGACTCAACTTCACACCTTGTAGCACAGGCAAGAACCCTTTCTTTGCCTGATCCATTTTGAACTTTTTCAAAATTTTGTCAAGGTATGTGCTTTGTGAAAGTCCTATCAAGCGTCTTGATCTATCTCTATAGATCTTGATGCCCAATATGTAAGCAGCTTCACCGAGGTCTTTCATTGAAAAACTTTTATTCAAGTATCCCTTTATGCTATCCAGAAATTCTATATCATTTCCAATTAATAATATGTCATCTACATATAATATCAGAAATGCTACAGAGCTCCCACTCACTTTCTTGTAAATACAAGGCTTCTCCAAAAGTCTCATATAAAACCATATCTTTGATCACACTATCAAAGCGTTTATTCCAACTCCGAGATGCTTGCACTAGTCCATAAATGGATCGCTGGAGCTTGCACACTTTGTTAGCACCTTTTGGATCAACAAAACCTTACGCTGCATCATATACAACTCTTCTTCTAGAAATCCATTCAAGAATGCAGTTTTGACATCCATTTGCCAAATTTCATAATCATGAAATGCAGCAATAGCTAACATGATTTGGACATACTTAAGCATCGCTACGGGTGAGAAAGTCTCATCATAGTCAACCCCTTGAACTTGTCGAAAACCTTTTGCAACAAGTCGAGCTTTATAGACAGTTACATTACTATCAGCGTCAGTATTCTTATTAAAGATCCATTTATTCTCAATGGCTTTCCGATCATCGGGCAAGTCAACCAAAGTCCATACTTTGTTTTCATACATGGATCCCATCTCAGATTTCATGGCCTCTAGCCATTTTGCGGAATCTGGGCTCATCATCGCTTCCTCATAGTTCGTAGGTTCGTCATGGTCAAGTAACATGACTTCCAGAATAGGATTATCATACCACTCTGGTGCGGATCTTACTCTGGTAGACCTACGAGGTTCAGTAGAAACTTGATCTGAAGTTTCATGATCAATATCATTAGCTTCTTCACTGATTGGTGTAGTTGTCACAGGAACCGGTTCTTGTGATGAACTACTTTCCAATAACGGAGTAGATACAGTTATCTCATCAAGTTCTACTTTCCTCCCACTCACTTCTTTCTAGAGAAACTCCTTCTCTAGAAAGGATCCGATTTTAGCAACGAAAATCTTGCCTTCAGATCTGTGATAGAAGGTGTACCCAATAGTTTCTTTTGGGTATCCTATGAAGACACATTTCTCTGATTTGGGTTCGAGCTTATCTGGTTGAAGTTTCTTCACATAAGCATCGCACCCCAAACTTTAAGAAACGACAACTTTGGTTTCTTACCAAACCACAGTTCATAAGGTGTCGTCTCAATGGATTTTGATGGTGCCCTATTTAACGTGAATGCGGACGTCTCTAAAGCATAACCCCAAAACGATAGCGGTAAATCAGTAAGAGACATCATAGATCGCACCATATCTAGTAAAGTGCGATTACGACGTTCGGACACACCATTTTGTTGTGGTGTTCCAGGTGGCGTGAGTTGCGAAACTATTCCGCATTGTTTCAAGTGTAGACCAAACTCATAACTCAAATATTCTCCTCCACGATCAGATCGTAGAAACTTTATTTTCTTGTTACGATGATTTTCCACTTCACTCTGAAATTCTTTGAACTTTTCAAATGTTTCAGACTTGTGTTTCATTAAGTAGATATACCCATATCTGCTCAAATCATCTGTGAAGGTGAGAAAATAACGATACCCGCCATGAGCCTCAACATTCATTGGACCACAAACATCGGTATGTATGATTTCCAACAAATCGCTTGCTCGCTCCATAGTTCCGGAGAACGGCGTTTTAGTCATCTTGCCCATGAGGCACGGTTTGCAAGTACCAAGTGATTCATAATCAAGTGATTCCAAAAGCCCATCAAGATGGAGTTTCTTCATGCGCTTTACACCGATATGACCTAAACAGCAGTGCCACAAATAAGTTGCACTATCGTTATCAACTCTGCATCTTTTGGTTTCAACACTATGAATATGTGTATCACTACTATTGAGATTCAATAAAAATAGACCACTCTTCAAGGGTGCATGACCATAAAAGATATTACTCATATAAATAGAACAGCCATTATTCTCTAATTTAAATGAATAACCGTCTCGCATCAAACAAGATCCAGATATAATGTTCATGCTCAACGCTGGCACCAAATAACAATTATTTAGGTCTAAAACTAATCCCGATGGTAGATGTAGAGGTAGCGTGCCGACCGCGATCACATCGACTTTGGAACCATTTCCCACGCGCATTGTCACCTCGTCCTTAGCCAATCTCCGCTTAATCCGTAGTCCCTGTTTCAAGTTGCAAATATTAGTAACAGAACCAATATCAAATACCCAGGTGCTACTGCGAGCATTAGTAAGGTACACATCAATAACATGTATATCACATATACCTTTGTTCACTTTGCCATCCTTCTTATCCGCCAAATACTTGGGGCAGTTCCGCTTCCAGTGTCCAGTCTGCTTGCAGTAGAAGCACTCAGTTTCAGGCTTAGGTCTAGACTTGGGTTTCTTCTCTTGAGCAGCAACTTGCTTGTAGTTCTTTTTGACGTTCCCCTTCTTCTTCCCTTTGCCCTTTTTCTTGAAACTGGTGGTCTTGTTAACCATCAACACTTGATGCTCCTTCTTGATTTCTACCTCCGCAGCTTTTAGCATTGCGAAGAGCTCGGGAATAGTCTTGTCCATCCCTTGCATATTATAGTTCATCACGAAGCTCTTGTAGCTTGGTGGCATTTATTGGAGAATTCTCTCAATGACACTATCACCATGAAGATTAACTCCCAGTTGAATCAAGCGATTATTATACCCAGACATTTTGAGTATGTGTTCACTGACAAAACTATTCTCCTCCATCTTGCAGCTGTAGAATTTATTGGAGACTTCATATCTCTCAATCCGGTCATTTGCTTGAAATATTAACTTCAACTCCTGGAACATCTCATATGCTCCATGACGTTCAAAACGTCGTTGAAGACCCGGTTCTAAGCCGTAAAGCATGGCACCTCGAACTATCGAGTAGTCATCACTTTGCTCGCCAGACGTTCTTAACGTCGCCGGTTAGCAAGCAAGCAAGCACCCAGCGGTGCTTCCAGACGTAACTTTTCTCAGGCAGCAATGAGGATAATCCTTAGGTTATGGACCCAGTCCGTGTAATTGCTACCATCATTTTTCAACTTTGCTTTCTCAAGGAACGCATTAAAATTCAACGGAACAACAAAGACGAGCCATCTATCTACAAACAAACATAGACAAGCAAAATACTATCGGTACTAAGTTCATGATAAATTTAAGTTCAATTAATCATATTACTTAAGAACTCCCACTTAGACAGACATCTCTCTAGTCATCTAAGTGATCACGTGATCCAAATCAACTAAACCATGTCCGATCATCACGTGAGATGGAGTAGTTTCAATGGTGAACATCACTATATTGATCATATCTACTATATGATTCACGTTCGACCTTTCGGTCTCCGTGTTCCGAGGCCATACCAGATATGCTAGGCTCGTCAAGTATGACTGAGTATTCTGCGTGTGCAACTGTTTTGCACCCGTTGTATTTGAGCGTAGAGCCTATCACACCGATCATCACGTGGTGTCTCAAAGACGAAGAACTTTCACAATGGTGCATACTCGGGAGAACACTTCTTGATTATTTAGTGAGAGATCATCTTAAAATGCTACCGTCAATCAAAGCAAGATAAGATGCATAAAGGATAAACATCACATGCAATCAATATAAGTGATATGATATGGCCATCATCATCTTGTGCTTGTGATCTCCATCTCAAGCACCATCGTGATCACCATCGTCACCGCGCGACACCTTGATCTCCATCGTAGCATCGTTGTCATTACACCATCTATTGCTTCTCGACTATCGCTACCGCTTAGTGATAAAGTAAAGCAATTACTGAATGCGTTGCATTTCATACAATAAGCGACAACCATATGGCTCCTGCCAGTTGCCAATAACTTCAGTTACAAAACATGATCATCTCATACAATAAAATATATCATCACGTCTTGACCATATCACATCACAACATGCCCTGCAAAAACAAGTTAGACGTCCTCTACTTTGTTGTTGCAAATTTTACATGGCTGCTACGGGCTTAGCAAGAACCGTTCTTACCTACGCATCAAAAACCACAACGATAGTTCATCAAGTTAGTGTTGTTTTAACCTTCGCAAGGACCGGGCGTAGCCACACTCAATTCAGCTAAAGTGAGAGAGACAGACACCTGCCAGCCACCTTTAAGCACGAGTGCTCGTAACGGTGAAACCAGTCTCGCGTAAGCGTCTGGCGTAATGTCGGTCCGGCCGCTTCATCTCACAATACCGCCAAACCAAAGTATGACATGCTGGTAAGCAGTATGACTTGTATCGCCCACAACTCACTTGTGTTCTACTCGTGCATATAACATCAACGCATAAAACCTGGCTCGGATGCCACTATTGGGGAACGTAGTAATTTCAAAAAAAATCCTACGCACACACATGATCATGGTGATGGTATAGCAACGAGGGAAGAGTGTTGTCCACGCACCCTCGTAGACCGTAAGCGGAAGCGTTAGCACAACACGGTTGATGTAGTCGTACGTCTTCACGATCCGACCGATCCAAGCACCGAACGTACGGCACCTCCGAGTTCAGCACACGTTCAGCTCGATGACGAACTCCGGGCTCCGATCCAGCAAAGCTCCGGAGATGAGTTCCGTCAGCATGACGGCGTGGTGACGGTGATGATGTTCTACCGGCGCAGGGCTTCGCCTAAACTCCGCGACGATACGACCGAGGTGGAATATGGTGGAGGGGGGCACCGCACACGGATGAGGAACGATCCGTAGATCAACTTGTGTGTTTGGGGTGCCCCCCCGCCCCCGTATATAAAGGAGCCAGGGGGGAGGAGGCGGCCGGCCAAGGAGGGCGCGCCAAGGGGGGAGTCCTACTCCCACCGGGAGTAGGACTCCCTTCTTTCCAAGTTGGAGTAGGAGAAGGGGGGAAGGAGGAGGAAGAGGGGAAGGAAAGGGGAGGGGCGCGCGGCCCCCTCCTGTCTCCTTCCCTCTTCTCCGTCGAGGCCCATGTAGGCCCAATAACCCCCCGGGGGGTTCCCGTAACCTCCCGGTACTCCGGTAAAATGCCGATTTCACCCTGAACGATTCCGATGTCCAAATATAGGCTTCCAATATATCGATATTTATGTCTCAACCATTTCGAGACTCCTCATCATGTCCGTGATCACATCCGGGACTCCGAACAAACTTCGGTACATAAAAACTTATAAACTCATAATAAAACTGTCATCGTAACGTTAAGCGTGCGGACCCTACGGGTTCGAGAACTATGTAGACATGACCTAGAACTATTCTCGGTCAATAACCAATAGCGGAACCTGGATGCCCATATTGGTTCCTACATATTCTACGAAGATCTTTATCGGTCAAACCGCATAACAACATACGTTGTTCCTCTCATCGGTATGTTACTTGCCCGAGATTTGATCGTCGGTATCCAATACCTAGTTCAATCTCGTTACCGCAAGTCTCTTTACTCGTTACATAATGCATCATCCGTAACCAACTCATTGGTCACATTGCTTGCAAGGCTTATAGTGATGTGCATTACCGAGAGGGCCCAGAGATACCTCTCGACAATCGGAGTGACAAAACCTAATCTCAAATACGCCAACTCAACATGTACCTTCGGAGACACCTGTAGTACTCCTTTATAATCACCCAGTTACGTTGTGACGTTTGGTAGTACCCAAAGTGTTCCTCCGGTAAATGGGAGTTGCATAATTCTCATAGTTACAGGAACATGTACAAGTCATGAAGAAAGCAATAGCAGTATACTAAACGATCAAGTGCTAGGCTAACGGAATGGGTCATGTCAATCACATCATTCTTCTAATGATGTGATCCCACTAATCAAGTGACAACACATGTCTATGGTTAGGAAACATAACCATCTTTGATTAATGAGCTAGTCAAGTAGAGGCATACTAGTGACTATATGTTTGTCTATGTATTCACACATGTATCATGTTTCCGGTTAATACAATTCTAGCATGAATAATAAACATTTATCATGATATGAGGAAATAAATGATAACTTTATTATTGCCTCTAGGGCATATTTCCTTCAGTGTCTCTACCAGCATCTTCTGGGGTCTTCTCCGGTTCAACTTCATCAGTGGGGCCACTGGTTTTGGCTTTCTTGCTCAGTCGGGCCTTGGCACTATGACATCAAAACAAAATATTAGTATGTTAAACCGACGCATGACTGAAAAAGCTAAAAGGAAGTATGCTTACCCAGCAACGGTCTTGAGGGGAGGCAATTGTGTGGTTGATGAATCGCCAGATGAAGAATTAGAAGTTACCTGATAATTTGAATCAGACGGATTAAGTGGGTAGCGGAAGCAACCCGCCAAGGGACAAGGTTTATTAAAAGAGGAAGAGACCTCTGGATGACGTTTCCGAGGTGGAGTGTCTGGTAAACCGGAGGAAGTGGCCTGTTGGCCACTTTGCCGGGTTGTGCGACAACCTTCATGTTGCTGTGTCTTCAAAGAAAATTGTGTATCCAAATGAGCAAGAGGGTGAGAGCGTTTTACTTTCCAAACTGCACGACGAAATTTTTGAACTGGCACGTGATCTGAACCGGAGGAAAGGGAGATTACCTCAACATGATCAGCGCGGCTGGCTTTCGCATCATCCTGACAACAATCATTGTTAATAAGGTGTACAAAAAATAAGCCAAGGGAGTCAAGTTCTACCTCTTGGTCTGATTCTTCAATATCTTCGGGCAGATCAGCAGAACCGCCGGTCTTCTTTTTGGCTGCTTTCTTTATAACTTTGCTCTTGGCACGAGGAGCCCTTGCCGGTTTGTCTGAAGCCTTCCTTTTCCAGAAGGAGCTATTGGCCAGTAAAATTAAACAAAGGTTTATTAGAACAATGTTAAAGCGGAGGCGGATCAAGAAAGCACGAGGTTAAAATCTTTACCGCTGGCGGTTTGTTGGAGGAGTGAAAAGGGGCCAGCCCAGTTTGGCTGCATGCAGCGATCGGTTCATCTAGCATCTTCTTCACAGATTCAGTGACTTAATCATCAGTCATTTCTATCTCATTAAACCGTTGAGGATCCTTGGCATTGCCGGTGTACTCGTGCATCAATCCGGAGCGGCGGCTTAAAGGAAGGACATGCCATGCAACCCAGCAGCAAACAAGGTCAACACCAGTCAAACCGTTGGCTAGGAGAGCCCGGAGCTTGGCAAGCTGAGGGGCATAAGCTTGTCGCTCCTTGGCGGTGAGTCGTTGAGGCAGTGAATGGCCATTGCTAAGCTGGTGAGCATGGTAACCCGACATAGGATTTTCTCCATTAGGGGCAGTGTTCTTATAATAAAACCATGTTTGGTTCCAGTCTTTAGGATGGCTGTGGTGCTTTGCATGAGGGAAGTCAACTTCTTTTCTCTTCCAGATTGAAACCCCACCAAGTTCAGTATTAGGGCCGTCAGAGAACTCAGTCCGGCGGTTTAAATGGAAGAAATCCCGGAAGAGCTCAACAATTGGTTCCTCTTGAAGGTAAACTTCACAGAACACTTGGAAATTGCATATGTTGGACATAGAATTTTGTCCAATGTCCTGAGGATGGAGTTGAAAGCTAGCAAGGACATCCCGTAAGAACTTTGATCCGGGAGGGCTGAATCCCCGGTCTAAGTACTGCATAAACAAAATTACTTCGCCATCTTGAGGCTCAGGAGGGCACTCAGGGCCGGGAACTCGCCAGTGAAGGACATTTTTTGAGGCTAAAGCGCCAGTTACAACGTATCCATTGATTTGCGTTTCCGTGATCCGGGAAGGAACCCAGTTGCAAGCGGCAAATTGCTTGGTCATCTTGGAAACAAACTGTAAAAGGAAAAATGAAGGCCGGTTTACGATAGATGGTTGATGTGTACTAATTGGTGTTAAACCGGGGAATTTGATGAAGGCATATATGTGAGTTAAACCGGAGTTTACTATTCAAGACAAGACGGCGGTTTAAGTAAGGGCTAATGACATATGGCGGATTATCAACTATTAAAGGTTAAACCGCCCTTAAATAGGAAAGGCAGAGCTGAAATCTACCAAGTGTTTACAGAAACAGATTTCACAGTGTGGCAGTATAATTTTGGATCTACCGTGGTTCAATAAAGAAAATTTATCTGAAGCCCTACAATGGTGCTAAGAGGAACAGAGAAGGTCCAGATGCAGTTTTTCTAGGAACAACAAAGCATTATGGTGCGACAGACTAAAGTTACAGATCTAGCCGCAAAAGAAACAATCAGGCATAGCTAGATTCAGTAAAGAGGCTAAGGGAAAGGTGGAGAAGCACTAATGAACATCGATGAACACATATGAACTCGAAGCCCTAATGGAGATCTAGGGTTACGGGAAGAAAACTTACCAGGTTGTGCAGCAGCGGATGAGTATCGCAGGAAGCTCTGGTACGAACAGGGTGATGCAGCGGCCTAGTCGGTGCAGGTTCGAGGATCGACGGCGGCGGCGGCGGCGCTCGAGTTCTTCGGGTCGCGAGGAGGAAGACGAGAGGCAAGGGGGGGAAATTGAAAGACCCCCCGGCCCAATTTATAAAGGCAAGAGGATAAAACGGCAGGCGCAAAAATCGAGGGGCCTGAAGCGGCAAAAGAGGACACAGCTGCCACCTCGATCTTCGGGAGCAATTAATGAAAGGAATCTTTTTATACAGAGAGGACATCATGACGATTTACTGCAGTGACAGAAGATGACGTCACGACGGTTTACCAAAATTTACAGGGAAACGGTAACATGGCGGTTTACAAGAATCATCAAAAGATGCCCATGAAATTTTTCTAAGTGTTGAAGATTGACATGAACATGTTCAAATCAATCTGGGGCCTTATGTTGAGGATATAACTACTGAGTGTAAACCGCCTAGGAGGGGCCGGTTCACGCTCAACCATACTGAAGCCCAGGAAGACAAGAAGATGGCGCTTTACTGATAAGGCTTAGAGGCTCGAAGCCCAGAGGCGGTTTAGGGCCCATAGTGGTAAACCGTCATAGTTGTATTCTTGTACTGTAAGTTAGGGAAAGGGAGAGACCGAGCCGAACACTTGTATGAGCCGGCCTCGGGACTCTGTAAACCGTCCGGGTGTCAACCTGTGTATATAAAGGGATGACCCGGCGGCGGTTCAGGGATAACAGACAACAACTCGAGGCTCAGGTTAAGCATATTTGCTCCCTGGTCATCGAAACCCCAATAATTCCATCACAACTAGGCTTTTACCTTCATCAAAGGGGCCGAACTAGTATAAACTCTTGTGTCCCTTGTCCAGTTTAACCCCTTCAGGTTAATCTCGTTGCGATGGCTCCACGACTAAGTCCTTCCCCTAGGACATCTAACGTGATATTTCCACGATAGTGCCAGATCGACGTGGGGGAGGTGGTGGGAGTGGTATCCGATCCCAGATGTAAGGGGCGAGATGGTGGTGGTAGCAATATCACTTGGTTCACTCTCACTAGCTCGATTAACAAGTTTGATTACAACGGAGGATTACAGGACGAAGAAGAGGAAGGGAATTAGGGTTGGGGTAGCCGACGCCATTGCCTTTGATCCTCTAGATACCTACTTCCTCTGGTGGCGATGCGCTTAAGTAGTGGCCTGGTGGTTGGGCCTCACCACACCCAGGCCGGCCCAGTCACTCGCGAGTTGGGTCTTGATACGTCTCCTACGTATCTATAATTTTTGATTGTTCCATGCTATTATATTACCTATTTTGGATGTTTAATGGGCTTTACTAAGAACTTCTATATTATTTTTGGGACTAACCTATTAACCGGAGGCCCAGTCCAAATTGTTGTTTTCTTGCCTATTTCAGTGTTTCGCAGAAAAGGAATATCAAACGGAGTCCAAATGGAATGAAACCTTTGGGAGAGTTATTTTTGGAACAAACGCAATCCAGGAGACTTGGAGTGGACGTCAAGCAACAAATGAGGAAGCCACGAGGCAGGGAGGCGCGCCCGCCCCCCACCCTTGTGGGCCCCTCGTGGCTCCCCTAACCGACTTCTTTCGCCTATATATATCCACATACCCTGAAAACATCCAGGAGCACCACGAAACCCTATTTCCACCGCCGCAACCTTCTGTACCCGTGAGATCCCATCTTGGAGCCTTTTCCGGCGCTCCATCGGAGGGGGAATCGATCATGGAGGGCTTCTACATCAATGCCATAGCCTCTCCGATGAAGTGTGAGTGGTTTACCACGGACCTTCGGGTCCATAGTTATTAGCTAGATGGCTTCTTCTCTCCCTTTGAATCTCAATACAAAGTTCTCCTCGATCTTCTTAGAGATCTATTCGATGTAGGTGTGTTTGTCGAGATCCGATGAATTGCGGGTTTATGATCAAGTTTATCTATGAGAAATATTTGAATCTCCTCTAAATTCTTTTATGTATGATTGGTTATCTTTGCAAGTCTCTTTGAATTATCTGTTTGGTTTGGCCTACTAGATTGATCTTTCTTGCCATGGGAGAAGTGCTTAGCTTTGGGTTTAATCTTGTGGTGTCCTTTCCCAGTGACAGCAGGGGCAGCAAGGCACGTATTGTATTGTTGCCATCTATGATAAAAAGATGGGGTTTATATCATATTGCTTAGTTTATCCCTCTACATCATGTCATCTTGCCTAATGCGTTACTCTGTTCTTATGAACTTAATACTCTAGATGCATGCTGGATAACAGTCGATGTGTGGAGTAATAGTAGTATATGCAGAATCGTTTTGATCTACTTGTCGCGGACATGATGCCTATATACATGATCATACCTAGATATTCTCATCTGCACTTTTCTATCAATTGCTCGACAGCAATTTGTTCACCCACCGTAATACTTATGCTATCTTGAGAGAACCACTAGTGAAACCTATGGCCCCCGGGTCTATTTTCCATCATATAAGTTTTCGATCTACTTTATTTTGCAATCTTTACTTTTCAATCTCATCATAAAAATACCAAAAATATTTATCTTATTATTATCTCTATCAGATCTCACTTTTGCAAGTGGTCGTGAAGGTACTGACAACCCCTTTATCGCGTTGGTTGCGAGGTTCTTATTTGTTTGTGTAGGTACGAGGGACTTGCGTGTAGTCTCCTACTGGATTGATACCTTGGTTCTCAAAAACTGAGGGAAATACTCATGGTACTTTGCTGCATCACCCTTTCCTCTTCAAGGGAAAACCAATGCAGTGCTCAAGAGGTAGCAAGAAGGATTTCTGGCGCCGTTGTCGGGGAGTCTACGCTCAAGTCAAGACATACCAAGTACCCATCACAAACACTTCTCCCTCGCATTACATTATTTTCCATTTGCCTCTCGTTTTCCTCTCCCCCGCTTCACCCTTGCCGTTTTATTCGCCCTTCTTCTGTTCGTCTTTTCGTCTGCTTTGATGTCTTACTTGGCTCGTTTGCTCGTTTTGTTGGAATAGTTGTTTATTTATTGCTAAACAGAGAACCTTAGATCTATGGTACTCATCCGCTTGCTAATCTTTTTCAGAGATCCAATTATGATGAACCAATTGCTAGTGAGTTTTGTGCACTAGATTATCTTTATGAAGCTTTGCTTGAAATTCGTGAATCTGAAAATTATGATGAAGAAATTTATCAAGAGATTCACGATAACTCCTTGAATAAAAATCATGATTGCAATGATTTTACTATAAATTCTCTTGATGTCAATTGTGCTAATAATATGCAAAACCCTAAGCTTGGGGATGCTAGTTTTGCTATGTCTACTACTTGTTGCAATGATCATGATTGGGGTGATTCTTCTTATAATCTTGAAAAATTATTTAAGCCCCATGATGAATATCAGATTGATAATAGTGTGTTGTGACACTCCAAAAATTTTCATTTGGTTTTCAGCAAATTCCTTATTTGATTTGAAGGAGGCTATTTAAAATCTTTTAAAAAGACTCTCCCTCTCAAATATTGTCTCTTATGATAAAATCTTTTTGCGGTTATCCTCAACCTTGATGGTTGGCTTTGAAGGTTCTTCATTGGTGTTGATTCACCACAATTTGTTTTTGAAAGTTTTTCTTTTAAAAAGAAATCCTTAAAGTTTTGGTTTATTCCTTTTTATTCCAACCATCCCCTTTCACCATGTCTCATATTAAGAAAATTCCCCAAAGCACCTCCTTCCACTTTGGGTCAAGTCAAGTAGTCAATCCCAGCAAGTTCAACTCATTTTTGGATTTTATTCCATTTATTTTATCCCCAAAACTATTTCTGTTTTTATTTATGGACCTAGGTGGTTTACAAAGGAAGTACCAAATCCCTTTTGAGTTTTGATCTCAAACTAACTCCTCTGGTTAGTCCTTGGCACCCACAACCTAGATCCATCAAGATCCACTCTTCCACAATTCAAAATTTTCAAGTTTCACTCACTGCAAGTTTGGACTAGATTCATCATTTTTGGTGAAATTCATATTTTCTCTTCTCTAAAAATTCTACCAAAAATCAGGCAGCCCCCAGGTGCAATGAGTAGCCACCTCACCAAAGATCAACTCCAGATAAATTCTCCACATGCCAAAACCATTTCATCGAACACCTGGCCTGCATTGTACTGTACATGTTCAGAAATTCCGTGTTTCACTCGACAGTCAGTGTCGTTTTCTTCAGAGTCTTGGCGTCGATCTCACCAATGCACGCTCTGGCGCCTTGCGCACTGCTTCTCCTTCTTATCCAGAGCGCCGCATGCTCTCTTGGACGGGTGCAGGGGTCGGTGGAGGCGTGCCTCACCGATGCCGGCAGCTTCTGTGGTGGCAGAGCCACCCGTGGCGACCAGCGGGAGCCAGCGCCAGCTTTCTGCGCCGTCCAGCACTGCCCAAAGCACCAGAGGCCTCCGCGTGGCCGTCTACTTGCCAACGCATGCTGCAGCACCGTCGCCGTGGCCTGGCGAGCATAGGGCGCGCTCTCTGCCGCCGACGGGCCCGCGAGGCGCTGTTCCGTCGAAACCGCGGAGCAAGCCAAATCAAACCAAGGTTAACTGCTGATTGAAACCAGTGGATCTCCACGTTGATGCCCAGCCACCTAAACCACTCGTCCGGCCACTGCATCACCATAATCGCCGCCGGAGTTATCCCGTTCGCGGGAACCACCTCGGGCCGGCTATAAATAGCCATCCCGATCTCGCTTCCGGCCAGCACTACTCCCTCCACCTCACCAGAACCCCGCCAAGGCACCAGGAGGACCCCGAGGAGGTCTTCTCCTCCGTCTCCGGCCGCCCCGTTCCACCTCGGACTCCAGCTCAATCCACTCAGGTGAGGCCACCCCCGCCTCCCAAACCTCGTAAGTCGCCCTCTTGTGCACCCAGTACGCTAACCTGAGCTTCAATTCCATCCCCGTAGCTCTCCCCGTCGAGATCCAGCAACACCCGAACCACCGTCCGCCGGAGTTGAGGCCGCCATCGACGTGGTGCTCGCCAACGACCAGCTCCACCATCCACAGGTGCGGAAGAACCCAAGGAACCGGTAGGTACCACCCACTCTTCCTAACTTCGCCAGGATCACCGCCGACCACCACATGACCTTGAGCGTCGGCGCTCTGTTTTCTCCCTCCAAATTTCAGACCTGACGAGTGGGACCCCCTCGTCAGCCTCTCATTTCTATTCAAACCGTTTTCTCTGGAAAGCGCCTTCGGGCAAATACGCTTTCAGTGTGAAATGATTTTCTGGCTTTTTCTGTTCAGCCCACAGAAAGTTTACATTTCATTACGCATAAGTCCACAGGCTAAAACTTGAATATCTTTTAAACAGAAAATGATTTTTTATTGATTCTTTTTTTGTCACCTTTATTTTTCTGTCTGGTTTTTTATCATATTTATTTGAAAAATATTTGGAGTACTTTTTGTGCACACACGATATTTACGTTAGAGCGTATTTTTCTTTATGCCGTAGATACCGGAGGAGGTGACGGAACCACGAACTTCACCGAGCTAGGCTCCGACTACTCCCAACCAGGCAAGCATGTTTGAACCTTTGATATGATGAGTGTTTTGCATGTTTGCTTTGAGTAGCTAGTTTATGGCATGTTCATATATATGGCAGTAAGTGTTATATTGCATGCAAAGTTGATACAAATGAACTTCGAAACTCCATATGCTTTTTGATGTGAGTTTACATGATCATGTGGTGACATGAGAGGTGGTAAGATGGCAGTGTTGAAGCGTGCCAGTCTTATGCCAAACCATTTAACTCCAGTGTCAACGTGAATCAAGTCACGTTACCTTCCGTTTCCTTTTGTGCTACCACATGTTTTCTGTAAAGAATATGGTTTAGTAAGTTGCAAACCACTTTCCTCGTGCACACCAAATAGAGAGGCCGTGATGAGGGTTCCATGGCCCTGGATTAAAGCCAGTCATCCGGTCAGGGGGCATGGGTGTTTCCGGTTGGGACAGAGAGGGGGGCACCCCTTAGAGCGCGCGTATATAAATTTGATCCCATGCTATTCGAGGTTGTAGCCTCCCGCCTCAAAGTTTTTCTTGAGCGTTGCCTGGGTGATTCCCCGCATCGTGGAAATGGGTGTGTACTGGTTAGATGTGTTTCTACTAAAATACCGTAAACGGAACTAGTCCTTCGTGACTACTGAAATCCGTTGGCTGTGGTTAAATTGTACAAACTCTGCAGAGTCAAAATCATTCTAGTAATCATATCTTGATCAACGACTGTGTTCAACCTATCTTTGTCAGTATCAGTCTCAGTGACAAAAACTCAGGTGAACAAACATGAGTGTTTCATCCGATTAATGGTTTAACCCGTTTATTATCATGTGCTGATTATTTCCTCTGAGTGATATATCTTCATGAATTTATTGAATATAAATGATGAAACATAAGCCCTTTCTGTGATGTTGCTCAGACGTCCGACTGTGGCATGCTTGCTATTTACTTTCAATATAAGCCCTTTCTGTGATGTCGCTCAGACGTCCGACTGTGGCACTCTTGTGGTTTATTATAAGCCCTTTACGTGATGTCGCTCAGACGTCCGACTGTGGCATCCCTGTTATTTATTTTCATTATAAGCCCTTTTCGAGATGTCGCTCAGATGTCCGACTGTGGCATCGCTGTTATTTACTTTCATTATAAGCCCTTTCCGAGATGTCGCATAGACGTCCGACTGTGGCACGCACTGTCATTTACTTTTCAATATAAGCCCTTTATGTGGTGTCTCCCAGACGCCCAACTGCGGCATGATAATTTATTTATGCCACCTTTCGAGACGTCGCTTCAGACACCCGATCGGTTTTCAGTCATTTTATTAGGATTTCGGGAGGACTACCGCCTGACTTCCTTTTTATTTTACATGCCGTGCAAATTCATTATTTGAGTGTGCATTGCTAACTGCTCATGGTGCATCGTGTTTGCATTTGTTATATCTTCTATCCGAACTGTCTTGCGAGTACATTCAAAGTACTCACCTGGCTTGTTGATTTGGCCAGATGTTGACGAAGGCGATCTCATGGATGAAGAGTACGATAGCGAGTCCGACGCCTAGAGGAGTCCCAGTCAGTCCCGTGTGATCCTGGATTTAGTCACTTGTATTATATCCGCTTCCACTACCCGAATAAATTCATCGAGCCTCACTTCGATGCTCGATGAGCTGCAAGATTGGGAGTCTTGTTACCCACTCCACTATGACATATCCTCCACCACTTTTATATCGAGCCAGTAGTATGCCACCATACCCTTGTGTTATATCCGCCCTTATGTAGAATATTGGCGTGCTTGTAATAAATTGTTGAGCAACCTCAGCTCAACACTGTATAATATTTAAAACTACTGGATTTCTGTATCAAAGATTTATCTACCAGTAAGGAGGAATTTCCTATACTGGTCTGCATAAAGGTCGATTGCTCAATAAGTTTTTATTGAAAAACTGGTTGTGACAAACTTGGTACCAGAGCCAGGCTGACTGTTGGAAGCCACTAGGTGCGATCGCTAATTGGTTATTAGCGTAATTAGTGCTATTTAATATTTTGCAAATGTAGTCATTTTTCTGACAGCCAGCATAAATTTATGATCTGACCACTCAGAATTTTTGCCTACTTTTGTAGATGGCTGGCAACGACTGTGAGTCGCAGGTACCTGAGGGGTTCGTCAAGCTCCTCACCTCCATCATCAAAATCGCGATCGGGCCATCGACTCGTCCGGAGTTCACGCTCTACCAGCACAAGATCAACAACGGTCTGTCCATGCACCAGGCCGCGGTGCAATTCAAGGGAGGGCGTGTTGAATTTCGCCGCTTCCGGTTTGTGGGCAGAGCCATGCCTACGGAGAGGCATGCTATGCAGATGGCAGCCCGTGAGGCGATAGCTCGTCTTCGGGATGTTCTTCCTTCAATGAAGACTCGTCGATACCGCTACCTCCCCTGCCACGTGCCATACACCTGTCACTACGCATTTGCTTGCCCTAGAGGAGAAAGGGATGAGGCTATTGAGATGCTGGTTGACTATCTCAAGGCACTCGAGGCAGCATTTGATAACCTTGTGGACGACCTCGTGGTTGCTCGCATGTCCGTCGTGCATAGCTGTTCCGCCAACAGGAGGGAGCTTCTCCATACAGCTCCAGCACTGATTTACGTCTCGTCCTCAGCATCCCACACACCTGCCACACTCGCCACTGCTCGCCGCCTACCTACTCCTGAAGAATTTGACCGAGTCATCGCTCCTACTCCAGTCAAAGCTGCACCACCTACTGCACCCGTTCCAGCTCCACAGCTGAGCGCTTCACGTCTGGAACCTATTATTGAGGAAGAGGTTGAGTCTCCAACTCCACTGGGCCTTACCCTTGGCAGGCCAAGGGAAGTCCTCACCATCTCCGACTAAGTGCGCCCAGCATGCCGTGCAGAGTGTCAGCATGTATGATATGTTTATAGGTACATAGGTTGTGAGAAGTAGTCTGTATGCGCATCATGTAGGAACTGGAGAAGTGCACTAGCCTAAATAACATGTCAGGATTGTGTACGCACATCCTGAGTGATGTATTGTATAATTATGCTTGCGTGTAAGATATGTACTAAGCGGTCCTTCTCCGTGTGCAATCGAGTATTTCCTTGGAAAATATTGGAGTTCTTAATTTTTCGTTTTGGAAAAATTATTTTTGTGTCACAGCTTTTCTCACAAATTTTTACAAAAAATAACCCAGAGTGGAAAATGCATCGTCCTTGGACTCGTTCCATGCCAAGTCCGCCAGAAGAGAATTATGGTACGCAGACAAGCAACAACTTCACACAGGGACAATCAAGTCAGCAGGGCGGTGATGCCGCATTTTCTCAAGTATGCCGCCTTTATGAACAGAGTCAGCAACAACACCAAGAAATGATGAACCAAGTCATCAATATGGGAAATCACCATGGTCCGTACCAACAACAATCCAAATTGTCTGAGCTACAAAAAATGCGTCCCCCAACATTTTCTCATACTGACAAACCTCTTGAGGCCGACGACTGGCTTTGAGACATGGAGAGAAAATTAATTATTGCACAGTGTTCAGATCGCGAGAAAGTGCTATATGCACTGCACTATCTTACTGGAGCAGCTGCGTCATGGTGGGAAAATTTCCTACACATGCACCCCAGTGAAAATGATATAACTTGGGAGGAGTTTAAAGAAGGTTTTCGCGGGGCACACATCCCCAGAAGTATTATGAAACTCAAGAAGAGGGAGTTTGATGACCTCAAGCAGAGGACCGTGACGGTGACTGAATACAACAACCAGTTTACTCTATTGTCTCGCTATGCCAACGAAGAGTGTATGACTGAAGACAAGAAGATGGAAAAATTCCTGGACGGTCTGGCACCTGCGCTTAAATGCCAGCTGGTCATACACACCTTCCCAGATTTCAAAACACTGGTGGATAAGGCTATTACCTTGGAAAATGAGCGAATCAGCTTGGAGGATTTTCGCAAGCGCAAAAGGGACCAGACTACACTTGCTCGCAACCAACGGAGCAAGACTGAATTTCAAAAAGGTGGGGCACCCAAACCCACAACCAACGCTTCGCGCCCAATCAAGAATTTCCATGCAAGGGACAAGGAGTTCACATATCGCCCAGGCGTTACTTGCTACGCTTGTGGAGAAGAAGGACACTATGCCAAGCAGTGTCCCAAGCCAAGAAACTCGGCCCCCAAACCGAACAACGGGAGTAATAATTCAACGCCCAAGCGGAACAATTTCAACCCCAGTAACAACCACAAGAAGGGTCACCTGAACCACGTGACGAAAGGAAGCACAGAATGCCCCGGATATCGTGATTTGGTACGCTCCCCGCAAGACAATACCTGCCACGGTTTTGTTTGATTCGAGCTTCTCACTGCTCGCTTTTAAAGAGATTTGCTTTGCAAAATGATTTTTCAATGCTTCCCTTGGAAAAATCCATGATCATCAAGTCCCCTGGGAGTAAGCAAGTTACTCAGAATTACTGCCAAGGTGTGGTTATTGATCTTGAAGGACTAAAGTTTCATGCAAACCTCATCGTGTTGGAAAACAAGGGAATGGATGTTATCCTAGGAATGGACTGGTTAACCACCAACAAAGGATTTATTGACTGCTTCAATCGGACTGTGATTCTCACCCATCATCACGGGAAGACAATAAAGATTTTAGCTCAGGAAAGGCAGATATCACGGCAACCAAGGTTGAACAAGGTCGACACCTCAGAGTTAAGCAAAGTTCCAGTGGTATGTGAGTTTCCCGACGTATTTCCCGAGAAACTACCGGGCATGCCGCCAGACCGGGAAATTGAATTCATCATTGAGCTAGCACCTGGAACCACCCCCATTTACAAGAAGCCCTATAGAATGGCACCATCCGAGTTGGTAGAATTAAAGAAGCAAATAAAGGAATTACTGGACAAAGGATTTATTCGAACCAGCTCCTCATCTTGGGGTTCACCAGTATTATTTGCCAAGAAAAAGGATGGGACACTAAGATTGTGCATAGACTATCGAGCGCTCAACATGGTCACCATCAAAAACAAGTATCCTATGCCAAGGATAAATGACTTATTTGACCAGCTCGCACAAGCCAAAGTATTCTCGAAAATTGATTTGAGGTCGGGATATCATCAATTAAAAGTACGGACAGAGGATATTCCCAAGACAGCATTTACCTCAATATACGGATTATATGAGTTTACAGTAATGCCGTGACTGACGAACGCCCCCTCATATTTTGTTCACCTCATGAACAAAGTATTTATGAAGTTTATGGACAAGTTTGTTGTGGTATTCATCGACGATATTCTGGTATACTCCAAGACACCAGAAGAACACGCTGAACATCTCAGGATTGTACTGGGAGAACTAAGGAAACATCAATTGTACGCCAAATTCAGCAAATGTGAATTTTGGTTAGGACAGGTCGGTTTTCTAGGCCACGTGCCTTCCCAAGAAGGTGTTGTCGTAGACCCGGAAAAGGTCAAGGCCGTACTTAGCTGGAAACCACCAGTCAGCGTAACGGATGTACGAAGTTTCTTGGGAATGGCAGGATATTATCGAAGATTTATTGAAGGATTCTCCACCATAGCAAAACCAATGACCCAGTTGCTCAAGAAGGATAAAAAGTTTGTATGGACTGAAGCCTGCGAGAAAAGTTTCCAAGAACTCAAAAGGAAACTAACAACAGCACCAGTATTGGTTGTGCGAGACATACACAAAAGCTTTGAAGTATATTGTGACGCATCCCGAAAGGGCCTCAGATGTGTATTAATGCAAGAGGGCAAGGTAGTCGCCTACGCTTCTAGGCAACTACGAAAGCATGAAGAAAATTATCCCACTCTGAAAGTGCTAGTATTGAATAGAGGGGGGGTGAATAGGCGATTTTTATGAAAGTCTTCAAAACATGATAGTTTCGAAGACAAACAGTAGAAATGACCTAATTGATATGCAGCGGAAGATAAACTACAATAGGCAAACCATAGTCAAGTATGCAATGATGTGAAGGTACAGGACTAATAGCAGCTAAGTAGTAAGGATCGGGATGGAAGATAGTATGAAGCCAATCAATAGTAGTAGTCAAGCAATGAAGTCAAACAGGTACGACAGATAGACAATGACTTCACGAAGACAAACTTAAGTAAAGGAAGGGAGAGGATAGAACCAGTCACTTGTTGAAGACACAGGATTTGTTGGACCAGTTCCAGTTGCCGTGACAACTATACGTCTGGTTAGGGAGGCTGAGATTCAACTCATAAGACCGTGTCTTCACCTTATTCCCCTTGAGCTAAGGACACACAGTCCTCGCCCAATCACTCTGGTAAGTCTTCAAGGTAGACTTCCAAACCTTCACATACTTCGTTCACCGGCGATCCACAATGACTCTTGGATGCTCAGAACATGACGCCTAACCGGCTGGAGGATTGACAGTCCTCAAGTGTAATAAGTCTTCGTGTCACATGCATGTAAAGACTTCATGATGCCTAACACTCTTTGGCTCGGGTGTTTGGGCTTGGTCCTCGCAAGGATTTCTCTCTCAAAGGCTTAGAGGTGGGTTGCTCTCAAACGACAAAAGCCGTGCACTAACTCTGAGCAGCCACCAATTTATGGTGTAGGGGGTGGGCTATTTATAGCCACTGGGCAACCCGACCTGATATGTCTGAAATGACCCTGGGTCACTAAGGAACTGACACGTGTTCCAACGGTCAAATTTCAAACACACACGGCAACTTTACTTGGGCTACAAGCAAAGCTGACTCATCTAGCTCTGGATAAGATTTGCTCTCATTGTCTTCGCTCGAAGACATAGGATTTGGGTTGAGCATCACTTCAGTCATTCTGACTTAGTTCACTTGGACCCCACTTAATAGTACGGTGGTTCCTATGAATCAACAAAGAAGAAAAGGAAACAACGAAACCACACAGTCTTCGCGCTCCATAGTCTTCACCGAATGTCTTCTCATGTCATAGTCTTCAATATGGATATCTTCACATACCACCATTGTCTTCAATGTCTTCACACATTTTTAGGGGTCATCTCCGGTAGGTAAACCAAATCAATGAGGGACACTTCCTGCGTTATCCTGCAATTCTCACAAACGCACTAGTCCCTCAACCAACTTTGTCGAAAATACTCCAAAACCAACTAGGGGTGGCACTAGATGCACTTACAATCTCCCCCTTTTTGGTGATTGATGACAAACTGGTTGAAGTTTTCAACGGGGATAAAGTATGTGAAATTGTAAAGGATAGGGTATTGTCTTCATAAGTAGCAAGGGCTCCCCCTGAAGATGTGCATATAAGTAATTTGCTTTTGGAATGCAAATGCACATGGCAGGTTGTACTTGTGGAGATCCTCTTCAACTTATGAAGATAATTCATCATGCATGAAATGATATAGCAAGTAGAATGACATGCATAATGAAAAATGGACGTCTGCAGAATGATCAAAGTATGGAAGTTATCATCGCACATGCGGAATTTATCATCGCATCACAGTAAAGCAAATAAGTAGCAGACGACCATCGAGTTTAGGTGTTACAACTCAAAGAACCAAATGTTTCAAAAGCAAGAGTTGTAAGCACGAGGCAAAATATAATGCAACCGCCCATATGAACCCGCTTTGAAGACTATCAACTCATATGCTTCTCCTCTTTGTCAAGAATGACCAAAAGGTTTGAAGACATAGAGCATCTACTGCTCGTGAGTAGGTGATGCAGCAGGTTGTCGTTGTTGCTTGGCGATGCAGACGCGTGCTTAGTGCAAAGGTCGGCGCGTGCGTAAGTGGGGGCGTGAAGTAGCATCATCTTCATCAACAATCACTCTGGCATTCACAGTTGCCGTGGAGGAAGAATAGTCAGAGTCTTCAAGGGATGGAGTTCGACGTAGGACTGCAGTCCATGGAGGAGTGGAGTCAAACTAGAATCTTTCTTGGTGCTCGACATTCTGAAGACAAAGAGGCTTCTTGGCAGGGTCAGAGTATATGGCTTCAATTGACAGATCAACCACTGGTAAAAAGATCAGATGATTGCAAGCAGAGGGCTGATAGTTGACAGATGAGTGTTGCTTGATGAGGCGCATGACCCAGGGAGCATAGAACTTCAGACCAAAAAGGTCAGATCCAGACGCAGCAAGTTGCTTGATGAAGAATTCTTGGGAATTGAAGTTGATGCCATTGAGGATGTAAAAGACCAATGTCTTCATGGCTCCTTCAAGCTTTGCAGCTGATGAATGTCCTTTGATAGGCCATAGAGTTCGCCTGATGATATGATATATGGTGCGAGGCAGATACTCAAGGTCATCAACAAAGAACTCCGTTGGATATTCAGCGTCAGATGGCAAAGGCTTCATCATGCTCAACATCTGGCTCATATTGGGTTCAGGCTTATGGAAGATGCTTTCCAGTGCATTGCGATGTAGTTGACAGTTAGGTTCATAGAGCTCTCCGGGAGTGGGTAGGCCAGTAAGCTCAATGACATCAAGAGCTTTGGCTTCATGATGAACATTTCCAGTCATCCACTCGAGAACCCATGTCTTGATGTCTCTGTTGTAGCCGCGAATGTGGAGGGTAGCATAGAATTGAAGCAAAAGTTCTTCATTCCAGTGTTCTTTGTCTGTCACAAAGCTGAGCAGACCGGCATCACAAAAACAGTCAAGTGCTTCTTCTAAGCACGGCAGTCCAGCAATGGCTTCAGTGTCGAGGCGCATATGAGGGAAAATGCACCCTTGATCATACAGAACACAGGAGTAATAGCTTCGCTGCTGATAACTCCAAAACCGATCAGAAGATATCCTTGGCTTTGAGTAGGGGTTCTTGGCACTGTCAAAGAAGGTATTGTGGCTTTTGAAGCCATTAGCATTGAAGGACCCTAGAGAGTTTGCAGTACCTGGGAACCTTGGTAGTCTTGGCTTTGGTTTCTGGACCTGAGGCCTATGCTCAACATGATAATCAAATTGAGGTCCAGAGGCAGTAGGCGGAGGTACCAGAATGGGCCATCGGACAGTGGTTAGCTGACCATGATTGTATGCTTGCTCAATTGTATGGGGCCTTGGTGGCGAACAGAGCAATGGGCAACAACCGAGGCTTCAGCTGCACAACAAAAGCTTGGGAGCAGTTGCCTCATTAGCTTCAGGCACACTGGTTGGTGCAAGCTCCACATTAGCTTCAGCCATGACTACGTCATTGGCTTCACTTGCGTTGGTAGTGGCAACTTCAGGATTTTCAACCTCCACTTGACGAGCTAGAGGGTCGGGCACTGGTGCGTTCACATTAGGAACAGCTTCTTCAATATTTGGGGGAGTGGGGACACGTACATCTTCTTGTCTTTCATCGGCTTATGCAGCCAGATTGTCTTTAGCAGCTTGGGCTTCAGACACAGAGACATTCACAGTAGGAGTGGCTTCAGGAAACACTTGTCGTGCAACAGGTTGGTGATGCACTTCTCCTTCTGGAACGCTCGAAAGAGGGACTTGAGGCCTTTGTCCTTTGCGAAGCCTGCGAAATGTTGGCGACGCCTTTGGAGATGGAGTTGGCTGGGCCTCAAAGTCTTCTTCTCTACTTGCATGGGTGGTGTAACTTGTTGTTGTTGTTGGGGAGTACTTGGGGAGTCTTATTGTTGTGGGTGATCAGCCCACGATACATCCTGAGCAGTTGGCGTCAGAGGACGACCAATGCTGATGAGTTTGCTGTTCGTAAGAACAGGCGATGATACCACGTTGTGTTCGATCTGAGGAAGAACTTTATCATCTTCAACATTGTCATCTTGACCAATGTCTTCAAGCGTGGGTTCAATTTCTGGAATGTCTTCACTTCATGGGCCTCTGTGGTAGCGTGCTCATGAACTATCATCCGTCGTTCTTGATGTTCGATACGTGGCAAACCATCGAGATGGGTTCAACAACCAAGGGCTCTGTGGGAGCAGCCCTATTCTTCTTGGTCTTGCGCTTCTTCTTGGAGGAGCGGCATCGAGGCTTCAGATTCTTCCTCTTTACGCTTCACTCGGTAGCCCTCGCCTTCTTCTTACTCAAGCGGTTGAATGGACCTTTGGCTTCGAGCCACTCATGCTGCTTGGGAAGACAATGCGAGGGGCTTCTTGACTTGAAGGTGCAGGCTGGGCAGTAGAGAGCTTCTTCTTCTTTGCAGCCATCCTGGGGTCAATGCCAGGACGACCAAGAGACTTGCACTTCTCAGCCTCATTGTATGCAAGCACGCATTTGTCAGCCAAACTCTTCATGCGCTCGCGTGAGCCCTGAGCTTCTTGGAGCTTCTTGCGAAAGGCTTCTTTAAGCTCATGCAGCATGACCTTGAAGTTTCTGACATCTTGCACACTGAGCTTCGCCACATGCTTCTTGAACTGAGCCTTTTCATAATCAATTTTGTTCTTCAGCTCAATGATGCGCTGAGCGAGAGCTAGCTCAGAAGCAATGGCGCCATTGAAAGAGACGCTGAGGCCGATGGGAAGCTGCAGATCTTCAAAGCTGAGATTTGGTGTGTCAAACCACTCATCAATGAAGTTATGGATGATTGCCACATCAAAGATAGGCAAGTTGTTGAAGATCTCTGCTTCTTCCTTGCTTTTGATCAGTTGCTCAAGGGCATCATCTGCAAGATCTTCATCATTGGATGATCAATGGGTTCTTCACACGTAATGGCAACAGAGTCAAGGTTTGATCAAGATGCCCGATAATTTGCTTTTTCTTCTCCGCCCTCTTGGAGATACGTGATTGATCTTCGACCGCACAATCGCCTTCGGGAGGTGCAAGGGCGCTGGCTTCGCACGTGAAGCTTTTGAGGTGTTGATCTAGAAGCCTTTGGCTTCTTTTGCTTCTGCGGCTTTGGAAGAGGAGCTGGGGCTTCATCAGTGTCATTATCATTATCAGAATGATCCACTTTGGCACCATGGACCAAGATGTAGGTGATGAGGCCATCAAGGTTGGAGAAGGGGCCGATGACATTGGGTTCTCGCATCACGTGAGCCATCAAGACGGGAGCAGAGGGACCAGGTTGAAGTCTAATCCCAATGACTTCTTGTTTTCCTTGGTCAAGCCTTGGCGTCGAAGTTGCGCTTGAAGAGAGTATCATCACGACACCGAGTAATGATGAGGATCGGCGTTCAGTGTGAGGTCCACGGACCATGCAGGATAGAAACCTGTGGCAACAGCTTCACTCGTTCTTGGGTTGAAGCCCTCGATAGAGAATATCGCCCCAAGGACTCTTGATAGCATTCTTCTCTGCATATTCCTTGGTCACGAACTTGTACTTGAACCATTCTTCAGCCCAATAGCGTCGAATCCATTGGACTCGTGTCTTGCGCTTATGATAATTCTCTTTGGGATCTGTCTTGTAGAGCTCTGCTAGGTCATCAGGCAGATCTTTGGATGTTCCTCTCGGCTGTTCCGCCACCCTTCCTTACTGATTTTTCTGCAGCCATGAACTTCAAACCGAATGGCTTCAATACGCTCAAAGGCTTCAGAGACTTACGCTTGCTGGTCAAGCAGAACCGGCTTCGGAGAGTTAATGTGATGTCAAGTATTCTCGCAAACTAATGCGCACTATGAGAACCAAGGATTCTCCCACGGACATGTACCGTGACAAAGATTAGAGATGCGAGGGAAGGGGAAGAGGTCATATGCATTCTCAGAAGATTTTGAAGATAATCAGTTTGAAGACATTGACCTCATGATGCGAAGACATTCACTTATATGGGGTGTGTTGGTTCCAGATTTGTACGAATCCGTGAATAAGTACAAGTGAGGAATCAAACTAGATATGAAATCTAAGTGAACAGACTAGGTAGTATGAGATGCATACAGAATAGATCTAACACTGTGTAGGCAGGAACCACTTTCGGTAAATAGGATGAATCTTGAAGATCAAAAAGGTGGTAAAAATAGAGTTATTATTACCGCACGAAGAACTGCTAGATGGGATGAATAGGAGACCGAGAAGTTCAGTCCACCGTGCCCTAATTTGGCGACGGAGGACACCTACGGTGACAGCGGAGAGGACGACGTCCGCGGCCGGCGTGAGGACGGCGTCGGAGAAGTCGCGGCAGCTAAGCGCTTCATTGCCGGCGTCGTCGAGAGCTAGCGGTGGCGCTAGCATTTTGACGAGGTGGAGAGGTGAAAGAAGGATTTCTTTACCGCAGGGGACAAGTATTTATAAGGAGGTGTGCGGCACAACGCAATTACGCTGGTGCCCCTGGCGGTTCACATCTGAGGGGCACGTGGCAAGCATGCAACATACTCAGAGTTGTCCCACGTTCCCACGCCCGCCAGGCATGTCGGATGGTTTTTCCGGTTTCTCAGGATTTCAACAATAAATATGAGTTATTTAAAATAGACTTAATGTTTGTCTCTGTGCCTTCTGCTGACTAGGACGCAGAGAAGACATTCGACAGTTTCAATAGAATGCATATGATTTGGACAGATAGAGTTTGAGATTGAAAGCATAGAGAGGTTAGGGTCCGATCACATTCACTTAGTTGAAAAGATTCAACTTGAAGACATAGCTATAAGTGAATGTCAGAGAGGATGTAACACTAGTGTGTGTGTGTGTCTATATATATATATATATATATATATATATATATATCAGAAATATATCAGAAAGCAATCAAATCATCATAGTGAAGAGACTCATGAAGATAAATTGAAACTGAAGACAAACCAAATGCGAAGTCATTGCAAAATAACGCCATGAGTGAAACACTTCAAACAGAGAAATTTGGTGGTGGCTACCCAATCAGATAGGAAGTATTAGACCCGCACACGGTGCACAATTATCGTGGCGCTCAAGTCAAATTCCATGTTAATGTATTCACACTCGTAAGGTAAGTCTTCATTGATTGAAGATATACAAGATTGTGTGTTGCACATCTAAGTCATCAACATGCATAAGTGTTAGGATGTGTGCCTCGATCACATGACATTAGAGGATTCCAAGATATTTAGCTCACACCGTAACTTGCAAAACCTTTTCTCATCCAAGGGCTTTGTGAAGATATCTGCCAGTTGCTCTTCAGTGTTGACGTGAATGATGTCGATATCTTTCTTCATGACATGATCTCTGAGAAAGTGATGACGAATTTCAATGTGCTTTTTCTTCGAGTGTTGGACTGGATTGTTGGCTATCTTGATGGCACTTTCATTGTCGCAGAAGAGAGGTACTTGTTTCAGATTGATGCCACAGTCCTTGAGAGTTTGCTTCATCCATAGAAGTTGAGCGCAACAAGATCCAGCAGCAATGTATTCAGATTCAGCAGTTGAGAGTGATACGCTTCGCTTTTTGAAGACCAACAGACAAGTGATTGTCCCAGAAAGTATGTGCCTGATGTAGACTTGCGATCCACCTTGTCACCAGCATAATCAGCATCCGAGAATCCAACCAAATCAAGTTTTGAGCCCTGAGGATACCATAATCTGAGTGTTGGGGTGTAAGCCAAATATCGAAGAATTCGCTTCACAGCTAAGTGATGCGATTCCTTTGGTGCCGCTTGGAATCGAGCACACACACTGAGCATAATATCTGGCCTAGATGCACATAGATAAAGTAAAGAACCAATCATGGAGCGGTATACCTTTTGATCGAACTCTTTACCATTGTCGTCGGGACCAAGATGGTGTTTGGCTGGCATACGTCAGGTAACCTTTGCGCCTTCCATTCCAAACTTCTTCGACAATCTTTGAGGTATTTTTCTTGAGATATGAAGATGCCATTCCTTTGTCGATTTAATTTGAAGACCAAGGAAGAACTTCAGCTCACCCATCATGGACATCTGATATTGCTCTTGTATCATGTACCCAAACTCATCACTATACTTCTGGTAGGTGCAGCCGAAGATTATGTCATCCACATATATTTGGCACACAAATAGTTCACCATCATATGTCTTCGTGAAGAGTGTGGGATGGAGGGATCCTGGTTTGAAGCCTTTGCTCTTTAGGAAGTCTTTGATCGTATCATACCAAGCGCGAGGAGCTTGTTTGAGGCCATACAGTGCTTTGTTTAGCTTGTACACCATATCAGGATGTTTTGGATCTTCAAATCCAGGTGGTTGAGCTACATATACTTCTTCTTCAATCTTGCCGTTGAGAAATGCACTCTTCACATCCATTTGATATAGCAAGATGTTGTGATGATTAGCGAGGCTAGCAAGATGCTAATAGCTTCAAGCCTAGCCACAGAGCAAATGTTTCATCAAGTCAATTCCTTCTACTTGAGTATATCCTTGAGCCACAAGACGTGCTTTGTTTCGGCGACTTGACCATGCTCATCTTGCTTGTTTTGATATATCCATTTTGTTCCAATAATGTTATGCTTATGAGGGTCGTCGCTGACAAGTTCCCAAACATTGTTTAGCTTGAACTGTTGAAGTTCTTCTTGCATAGCTTGAATCCATTCAGGTTCCATAAAAGTTTCAGCAACTTTCTTGGGTTTTGATATTGACACAAATGAAAAGCGCCCACAAAAGTTTGCTAACTGTGTTGCTCTTGAGCGAGTAAGTGGACCAGGCGCATTGATGTTGTCAATTATCTTCTCAATTTGTACTTCATTTGCAACACGAGGATGAACCGGATGAAGACTTTGCTCTTGCTGATCATTGTCATCATTGGGAGGATTGTCTTCGGTCTGAGCATTGTCTTCAGGTTGGTTTGGTGCAGAAATGATAAGTTCCTCTTCAGGCTGTGCTTCAGAGGGCATGATTTCAGCAGTTCCCATCAGCTTGATAGATTCGCTTGGAGGAGCTTCATCTAGTGTACTTGGCAGGAGTTCTCTTTGTGAACCATTGGTTTCAGCAAATCTCACATCCACAGTTTTGACGATTTTGTAGAGATAGAGGTTGAAGACTCTGTAGGAGTGTGAGTCCTTTCCATAGCCAAGCATGAAGCCTTCGTGAGCTTTAGGTGCAAATTTTGACTTGTGATGGGGGTCCTTGATCCAGCACCTAGCTCCAAATACTCTGAAGTAACTGACATTTGGCTTCTTGCCAGTAAGGAGCTCATAGGATGTTTTGTTTAGAAGCTTATGGATGTAGACACGATTGATGATGTGACATGCTGTACCAATAGCTTCAGGCCAGAACTTTCTTGGTGTCTTGTATTCATCGAGCTTTGTTCGAGCCATCTCAATGAGGGTTCTATTCTTGCGTTCAACGATGCCATTTTGCTGAGGTGTGTATGGAGCAAAGAACTCATGAGTGATCCCCATTGTATCCAGATAAAGATCAAGTCTGGTGTTCTTGAATTCAGTGCCATTATCACTTCTGATATGCTTGATCTTCACACCATAATTGTTCATTGCTCGATTGGCGAAGCGTCTGAAGACATCTTGCACTTCAATCTTGTAGAGAATTATATGAACCCATGTGTATCTTGAACAGTCATCAACAATGATGAAGCCATAGAGACAAGCAGTTGTTGTGAGGGTGGAGTAGTGAGTAGGTCCAAATAAGTCCATGTGCAACAGCTCGAAGGGTTGAGATGTTGTCATGATTGTCTTCGAGGGGTGCTTTGCCCTAGTCATCTTTCCAGCTTCGCAGGCACCACACAAATGATCCTTCTTGAACTTGACATCGTCGATGCCTATGACATGCTTCTTCTTGACGAGTGAGTGTAAGTTCCTCATGCCACCATGCCCCATCCTTCGATGCCAGAGCCAGCATTCTGAAGCTTTTCTGAGAAGACACACGGCAAGCTGTGGACCTGCTGAGAAATCTACCATGTATAGATCATCTTTCCGATACTCTTCAAAGACTAGAGACTTGTCAGATTCGATTAGTACAAGGCAACGATATTTTCTGAATAGCACAATCATGTTCAAGTCACAAAGCATTGAGACAGACATTAAGTTGAACCCAAGGGACTCAACAAGCATCACTTTATCCATGTGTTGATCCTTTGAGATTGCAACTCTACCTAGACCCAATACCTTGCTTTTACCAGTGTCAACAAATGTGATGTGACTCTTGTCAGATGGACGTAAGCTTGAGTCCATGAGAAGACTTCGATCACCAGTCATATGATTTGTGCATAAGCTGTCCATAATCCATTCTGAAGCTTTTGGTGATGTACCCTACAGTGCAGTTAGGAGGATAGGCTTCACAAGAGTGTTGTGAAGCATAAGCATTTGGCACATATAGGGATTGTCACAGCTTAGATCAAGGTTAGGACACATAGTATGACTGGTAAGTGATTCATATGTGACGTATATAGTAAGACATTTTATCATGCGTCCGTAATGTGTTTTAGGTCCCCAGCTATCACGCCCAATATGCGACCCTATCCAAGAGGAACTCAAAGGTCCCACCAAGGACAGACCCGCATATTGAAACGCTTTTGCAAGGTGGATATCATTACATCAACATTACATAATAGATGGGGATACATACAAAAGGCATACAATGCCACACCTAATACAACATCATCTTACATAAGAGCATCATCCGACTACGAATGAAACACAAACGAAACTCAAACGACATCCACCTCGCTAGACCAGGCTGCCGACCGAACCTATCCCCGATCAAGAAGAAGCGTAAGAAGAACTCCAAACAAGCAAACATCACTCTCGGCCATGATCACCGTGATAACCTGTACCTGAATCGTTGTTGTAGTAATCAGGAGCCACGAGGACTCAAAGAATCCCATTACCATGGGTATCAAGACTAGCAAAGCTTAATGGGAAAGGAAGGGGTAAAGTGGTGAGGTTTCAGCCGCGACTAAGCATATATGGTGGCTAACATACGCAAAAGAGAGCGAGAAGAGAGCAAACGGAACGGTCGTCAACTAGTAATGATCAAGAAGTGATCCTGAGCTCCTACTTACGTCAATCATAACACAGAAACCGTGTTCACTTCCCGCACTCCGCCGAAAAGAGACCATCGCGGCTACACACGCGGTTGATGCGTTTTAATTCGGATCTAGTGTCAAGTTATCTACAACCGGACATTAACAAATTCCCATCTGCCACATAACCACGGGCACGGCTCTCGAAAGTTTATACCCTGCAGGGGTGTCCCAACTTAGCCCATGATAAGCTCTCGCGATCAATGAAGGATATTCCTTCTCCCAGGAAGACCCGATCAGTCTCGGAATCCCGGTTTACAAGACATTTCGACAATGGTAAATCAAGACCAGCAAGACCGCCCGATGCGCCGATATCCCGATAGGAGCTGCACATATCTCGTTCTCAGGGCAACACCGGATGAACACTACGCATAACTAAAACCGACTCGAAGTTTCCCGAGGTGGCGCCGCAAGTGGTTTCGTTCGCACCAACACTTTGACAAGCATTGGCCCGGGGGGCTAAATTAAAGATGACCCTTGGGTTAATTACTCCCAAGGGAAAGGTAGGTGGTGGTGAGGCAAATGGTAAAACCAAGTTTGGGCCTTGCTGGAGGAGTTTTATTCAAAGCGAACTGTCAAGTGGGTCCCATAAATCACCCGACCGCGTTAGGAACGCAAAACCCGGGAACATAACACCGGTATGACGGAAACTAGGGCGGCAAGAGTGGGACAAAACAGCAGGCATAAGGCCGAGCCTTCCACCCTTTACCAAATATATAGATGCATTAATTAAATAAGAGATATTGTGATATCCCAACAGAACCCTGTCCACCATGGGGCAAACTTCATCTTCACCTGCAACTAGCGACGCTATAAGAGGGGCTGAGCAAAGCGGTAACATACCAAGCAACGGTTTGCTAGGAAGGGTGTCAAAGGTTAGAGGTTCATCGCAATTTGGGAGGCTTGAAGAACAAATGATAGGTAGCACAGCAAAGCGATAGAACGAAGCAACTAGCATAGCAATGATAGTAGTGAGATCCAGGGTAGCGGTCATCTTGCCTGAAATCCCGCAAGGAAGAAGAACGAGTCCATGAAGAAGATGAACCCACGAAGAGGAACCAAGCGTAGACGAACGAATCCTCACGATCGCAACGAAACGGGAACTAACGAGAAGAAGCACAAAACATAGTAAACACACCACACATAAACAAGACATGATGCACACTCAAGCATGATGCATGACAAAGCTAGATGAGGCTACTCATGGCAAGAGATGATGCAAACAAGAACAACACATCAAGGCAAGTTTAAATGAGGCCGGGAACAACATATAACAATTCCGATAAGTCCTCATAAACAAGTTTCAAAGTTGGTCCAGATCTGAATAAACCTTAAGTTCAAGTTGTTAAACAGCAAGTTAAGATGCACCAAGATGATCTACACGAAATTCTAGTCAAGTTACATATAAAGTTCATTAGATTCGGAGCTACGGCCTAGAAGATATGACCAAAACAAGGTAACATGGCATTGATGCTAAATGCATCCAAACATCAAGTAAACACCTCCAAACAAGGATGCAACATGATAATATGAAACTACATGCAAAATCAAGCAAGTTTCATATAGAGCACACTCAAAACAGAGCAACGGTTCAACACATACACTATACAAGTTATAGCAACAATCTGCCCATAACAGCAACTAGGCATATTGCAAGCACCAAAACAACATGCTACAACATCTCAACGTAAGAACAAAAGGCATGGGCATGAAGTACAGGTAAAGCACAACAAAACATGAACACTGAGCTAACTCCAGAAATCACTAGAACATGCTCAAAAGGACATGGTAAGATTGCAAATAATAACAGTTTCAGTCATTAGCAGAAATAACATCAGGTTGCAATGTTTAGAGCTATCAAACAACATGTTACAGAAACTTATCATGGCAAACAAAGGCATGTCATGAATCTACTAATCTCATATAACAAATGTCCCTTACTGACCATGAGCCAAAAGGGCACAGAAAATATGATGGCACCCATGTAAACAAGGCAAAAGATATGACAGATTTATACATGGCAGGAATAACAATAAGTAGGCATGTTGATGAGCTTGTACCACTCACCACAGAGAAATAAATGGCATGGCAAGGCAACCAACATTAAGAATACATGTTTATGAAGCTAAGCATGGCAAGAACAAGTTCATAGGGTGCATGGATCACTAGAGAAGCACATGGCCAAAACTGAACTTCATGTTAACAGGATGACAGCAACATTATTTAGCAACTTTGGAGCAAGATTACCACATGTTACAGCAGTCTAAAAATGCAACCAGGGGCATGGATGGATAGATCATGACATGTACAACAAGACATCCTTAGTGAACATCTCCAGATTATGCCTAGAATGACTAGTAGCAACAGGTTAACATAGCAACAAAATATAACAGAATCAGCCTAGCAAAACAGCAACAACAAGTACCCTACTTAACAAGCTTGATGCACTCAGTACAAGAGTCACAAAAATACATGGATTGCACCCCTGTAAAGATGGCATGACATAGATCAAAACACATGTACACATCAACCTCATAGGATGCACACATCAAACATGGCAAAAATGACAAATGAGCAAGTTATAACAGTTTCAGCAGATTAACATCACATAGCACTCTTACAACAATGATTCGGGCATCAAGACGAACTCAACTGAACATGGTGCAATGGAATGAAATGAATTACTCGTTGAGGCGAACAATTTGACATATTATACACACGAAACGGAGATACAGGCGCAGAGTTATGATGCGATGAAAATGGCATGATAATGTGAGAATAACAGGGACTTCGAGAAAAATCAACCTCCGAAAACTGGACGCGACGAAGTGGGACGAGGAGGTCCAGGGCGGGGAGGCGTGTTTGGATCGGCTCCCGGTGGATCTCATCCACCCGGGGCTAGATCCAGCCGGAGTTGAGGAAGACGGCCGGGGACGGGACGGCGCCGGCGAGGGGGCTGCTCGCCGACGGGCGGGCGGGCGCAGCAGTAGCGCGGAGCGGTCCGCAGGCACGAGACGGAGGGCGGCGAGGCGCCGGAGTTGGTGAGAAGGAGGCGGCGGGGCCGGCGCGGGCGCCGGGCGAGGCGCTGGCGGGAATGGGCGGCGGCGAAGCGCCCGATCATGGGCGAGGTCGCCGCGCGGCGGCGGCGGCCCATGGCCGGGCGGCGGGAGAAGAGGTGCGAGCGCCGGGTTGGCGGAGGGCGGCGAAGGCGAGGGCCGACGCCGGGCGAGCGGGCGGCGGCGGCGCAGCGGCAGCGAGGGCGCTGGCTGCGCCGGCGAGCAGAGGCGCTTCAGCGCTGCTGGTTCGTGCGGCCCGGGCGGCCGGCCGGTGCTCATGGGTCATGGGCAAGGCAGGCGCGCGCGAGATGGCGGTAGAGGACATGTGGCGCGCTGGTATTCGCCACGGGGGCGGTGGTGGACATGTCCGGCGAGGTCGGACGTGTCCGGCGGTGCGAGGAGGGAGACGCTAGGGTTTGGACCCGAAATTTCGGAGGGGGACGTGTTTATATAGGTAGAGGGAGCTAGGAGAGTCCAAATGAGGAGCGGTTTTCGCCCACACGATGGTGATCGAACGAACGAGAGCATGGAGGGGAGTTTGCTGGTTTTGGGCCACTTTGGAACGGTATTGGGCTGCAACACAAAGAGGGCTTTTACGGTTTCCCGGTTAACCGTTGGAGTATCAAACGGACTCCAAATGGCACGAAACTTGACAGGCGGTCTACCGGTGCTATACCAAGGCCGCTTGGCAAACCTCGGTCCATTCCGAGAATGTTTAACACCCGCACATGAAAAGAGGCAAAAGGGGGACGCCGGAGGACATAGGAGTGCCGGATTGCAAAACGGACAACGGGGAAAATGCTCGGATGCGTGAGACGAACACGTATGCAAAATGAAATTCATATGATGACATGGCAAAGTGCAACACGCAAGCAAATGACAAGGCAACGACGGCGAATAACTGGCGGACACCTGGTGCATCGGATCCGGGGCGTTACAACACTCCTCCACTAACAAGAGATCTCGTCCCGAGATCTTAGGACCGTGACGGAAGGGAAAAGGGGATGAGGTGAAACAAGAACTCAAGAGAAGAAGCAAAGAATCGAGAGCACTCGAGAAGAAGAGATGAACGACGAGAGTGACGAGAATCGAAAGCTCACGGAATCAGATAGACTATGAAACCACTCCGGTTAGAATGAGATCAGAAACGAACAAAACTAAAAGGATTTAGGTAGCACTCCGGCTGAATATAGAAGGAATAGAACACGAGTTTGAGAAAATGGAATAACACTTAACGAGATGAACAACACAATGCCTCCGGAAGAATTGAAAGAGATGAATGAAAAGAACGGAGAAGAAAATGACAACTTGTGCCACGAATGAAATAGATAGCAACCTGAGAAGAAAGGGTTGAACGGAGTTGTTGAGAACATCAACAACGAAAAGAATTGCTTGTTGTGGGCTTATAGGTAACATCTCAAGATCATAAGGTAATAACCGGCCACAAACGGAAATGATTGGATAGCTGAGAAGAACAAAGAAATGCAAAACTCCACTTTAGAAGAATACGGAGAATTAATTGCACTTCGAGATGCAAGAAGAATAAAACTTGAGCTCCTCCAACAAGAATCTTGATGAACTCTTGAAAAAAATGAATTAAATCATGAAGAACCACCATGAAGAACTCCGGTGACAAAAAAGATGATGAGAAAGAATGAAGGAAGAAAGAATAAGATGAGCCTTGCGGTGATTTAGATGGAGGTGCCGACGAAATGACCGAGGAAATTTGAACTCCAGAAAAGAAAAATGAAAACACTTGGAACTAAAATTTATTCATCAAGAACAAACTCCGAAAGAAGGGATTACTCAACGATGATGAAATAAGAATAAGATTTATTGTATGCTTATCCTTCATCAAATTAAATTGATGACAAGCAATGGATTTTTGCATACTACTTATTCTTCTTGAAAATGATTAAGGGAAATATGGCGCAAAACTTGAGAAAGTATTCATGAACCACCGGTAGGATTGGAAAGAACGAATGAATTAATATGATAAACAAGGAAAAGAATCTTGAACGAACCACCGTTAGAATTTGGAAATGACTGATGAAAGAGTATGAATCACCGAGAAGAATTAAAAGAACCAATATGCTTGAGGGGATTTAGATGCCAAAGAACAGGAAGAACTTGAGCTGATTAAAGAACACTTGAACGAAGCACCGGGATAATTGGATAACGGTAGCTGAAATGTGGGGACGAAGAATTCTTCTGGAATGATGGCCTCCGGTGAAAGAAAGAGAAAACAACTCCTGACATGCTCCGGATGGGTAAGAAAGAATATCTGACAAATGGAATAATTTGAGAGGCTAACAAGAAGCTAGAACCACGAATCTTCGAGAGAACGGGCAAGATTGAGAGGGAAACTCTTCTTCAATCTTCAAATGATGACGAGAAACACCACCAAAATTACTGAGATACTCCAGGAGAATGAAAAGCAAAGAGGTTGAGCCAACGATGAAAAGAATTTGAAAGCAATCTTGGAGAAGGCATGTGACTGATGGAATCCATTCTTACGTCACACTTGAAAAGAATTTGCGAATAACTCCGGGGGAATTTAGAAGAGTCAGGTAAGATCCTGGAAAAAGATCTGTGGGTTAGGGCCCACTGAAGAGATAACACCGTTGAAAAGGATTGTTGAAAAGATAGATGATGCACCGGAACAATTGAAATATTGAATGAGGTGACAACCTCGAATTAATTGGAACACAGACGAATCTCCTGAGATGTCTTGAGCACTCCAGAAGGATAAACTGGCAAGAGGCGAACGAGCAGGGAAAACACTTGAGCCGAGGAAAAGAATATGATCAACCCGAAAAGGTTGAATTGAGTCCACCGGAAAAAAGAAAGGGATGAAGAATGACGAACGAGACGAGGATTCCCTGGTTGAAATAATTGACGAAAGACTGAAGAGGCTCCACACGAATGAAATTGATGCTCGAAATAGACTCAGACTCCGGGAAGGGTGGGTGGGCGGGAAAACAAAGGCAACTTGAAAGGGGAAAAGCGATGAATAACTTCAAGAGAAAACACCGGTTGAAATCATTGAAGAAAGAAAGCAAAGACTTCACACGAGTAGGATGGATACTCGATTGCAGACTTTGGTTCCGAGGAGGAAAAGGGGAGGGCAGGTGGGAAAAGAAAACAACTGAGGATTGAACTCAAAGATGAAGAGACTCGAGTCAACTTGACGAGAAATGCACCGGATAAAAAGAGCTGAGGAACAACGACCGAAAAACCAACTGCGTGATCCTAAAGAAAGTTTGAAAGGGGAGAAGAGTAATTCAAAACACCTATGTCAGGATTCCTCACCAGAGCGACGAAGGGGGCTGAGGAGTAAAAAAGAATTCCTACTCTCCGATATAACTAGACTCAGAAATCAGTTTTCTTCTAGACTCAACAACGCGTAAACTACACGATCAATCAAGGGGCCCTAGGGTCGGTCGAGGCTCGATACCAACTTGTCACGCCTAATATGCGACCCTATCCAAGAGGAACTCAAGGTCCCACCAAGGATAGACCAAGATATTGAAACGCTTTTGCAAGGTGGATATCATTACGCCAACATTACATAATAGATGGGGTTACATACAAAAGGCATACAATGCCACACTAATACAACATCATCTTACATAAGAGCATCATCCGACTACGGATGAAACACAAACAGTAAACTCAAACGACATCCACCCCGCTAGCCAGGCTGCCGACCGAACCTATCCCTTGGTCGAAGAAGAAGCGTAAGAAGAACTCCAAACAAGCAAACATCGCTCTCGCGTATGATCACCGCATAACCTGTACCTGCAATCGTTGTTGTAGTAATCAGGAGCCATGAGGACTCAAAGAATCCCATTACCATGGGTATCAAGACTAGCAAAGCTTAATGGGAAAGGAAGGGGTAAAGTGGTGAGGTTGCAGCCGCGACTAAGCATATATGGTGGCTAACATACGCAAAAGAGAGCGAGAAGAGAGCAAACGGAACGGTCGTCAACTAGTAATGATCAAGAAGTGATCCTGAGCTCCTACTTATGTCAATCATAACACAGAAACTGTGTTCACTTCCCAGACTCCGCCGAAAAGAGACCATCACGGCTACACACGCGGTTGATGCATTTTAATTCGGATCTGGTGTCAAGTTATCTACAACCGGACATTAACAAATTCCCATCTGCCACATAACCGCGAGCACGGCTCTCGAAAGTTTATACCCTGCAGGGGTGTCCCAACTTAGCCCATGATAAGCTCTCGTGATCAACGGCGATATTCCTTCTCCCGTGAAGACCCGATCGCCTCGAATCCCGGTTTATAAGACATTTCGTGTCGACCCGACTCAATGCCACATCGATCTAGCATGTAACACCTCATATCACTTTGCGGCCTCACGCACGGTATCCCCACGGTGTCGCCTTACCTTTGCCCGGACCGCTTATGCTTTTGGCACACGATATGATAGTGTCGCTAGCATCCATATGATAAGGAGCCCGGCTGACATGGCTAGTCGTAAACCCAAAGTGGCACAAACTTACAGGACAGCATCCATGACCCAAAGATCGAACGGTCGGTCATCACGAAAGTGAATCCAGTCAGTAGCACCGGGCTAGCAGATTCGTGAACCGGCAGAAGCGGCTAACAGACTCCGGTATGCATTGCGTGACATTTCAAGGGATGCATACAGAACGAAGAAGGACACATGCCGCCAGCCTAAGTGTTCCGGAGCAGAGCAAGCTACCATGGCTTAGTGGAAACACTAGGAGACATTTCCGTAAGAGAGGCTACTAAGGATAAACAACTAGATAGTCGATCCCACGATACCAAGCATTTCAATAACATACACACAAGATGCTCGATATGTGCAAATACAACTTGGCATCACAACATGACTCTACAACTCAAGTATTTTATTCAATAGGCCCGAGGAGCGAGATATTACAAACAGGGTCTCATGACCCAACATTCAGAGCAAACAAGTCAAGCACAAGCGAAAGCTTAACATGTCCGAGTACGTACATCTACAAATGAAAAAGGCTTAGAAGCCCGACTGTCTACCGATCTCGCCGAGGGCACAAGATCGTAGCTGAGGCAACAAGCTAAACGTCAAGTCCAAGCGAACTACTAGCGAGACCAAGTCTCTCTCGCAAAAACATAAAATAGGCAAACGTGAGTACAAATGTACCCAGAAGACTTACATCGATCTAACTACATATGCATCATTGTCAACAAAGGATGGTGGGGTTTAACCGCAGCAAGCCAGCTTTGACTCGGTGGCTATCCCGAACTACGATCGCAATGTAACTCTTTGAGGTGGCGCACACGAGTCCACATATTCACCATATCAATACACCACTATGGATCCGCCTCCGCCTCCCTACGAGAACGCCATCCATAGCACTCACGCTTATCTTGCGATTTTAGAGTATCCACTTTCACTTGTCTATGAACTATGCAAGGGTCCAAGTTTCCATATCCGAGGAATCCGCTATTCAATAGATAATGATAACCCCGCAGGGTGTACTTCTTCACACACGCCTCGCCACTTATCGCCTCAGACACGCCATGTATCTCGCAACCTTCAAGCGGAAGCCGGGCGAGGAGTCGGCCACGGCCTACCTAAACACTCAAGTCTCTCGTCCGTGTTTATCGCCTATTCGGTTCCATCCGCAAGGAGATCCGCCGGTGTCGCCACGGCCCCAAACGATGTGAGCAGGGTTCCCAAGCCCACCTCGACGGGTAGATCTACGCTTGGTACACCGTGCCATGGTGCCTAGTCTGTCCCAAGCCCACCTGTACCGGGTGCCACTTGGTAGACTACTAGCACTACCTACAAACACCAAAAACTAGTTGCAACTCCTGGACAGAGAACAAGCGTGAATAAGAAGCCGAGAGGGTCAATTAAGGATCCCAATGAGTGGTAGTAGCTGTTCATGGATCACAAACACAGAACTCAGTTCCTGAGGACGGTTGCAATGAGACAACCCACCATGTACTCCTACATGGCCTCTCACCGCTACCTTTACCAAATCGTGTTCACACATTTAGCTCTCAACAAGAGGACATGTTCACACACCTCCGATTCATTCCCGGCGAATCGACCGACTCAACTCTAAGCAATAGCAGGCATGACAAACAAGCATGTATGAGTAGGCACATCAGGCTCAAACAACTCCTACTCATGCTAGTGGGTTTCATCTATTTACCGTGGAATGACAGTCATGCAGAGGATAAAGGGTTCAACTACCGCAAAGACGTAATAGCTTGAAACGTTGTTGTCCTAATGCAGAAAAGAGAGCAGGAGCGAGAGAGTGGGATTGTATCGAATGAACAAGGGGTTTTGCTTGCCCGCACTTCAAGATAATATAGTTCTTCATCGGTGTCATCAAACTCATCGTCGGAACACGTCTGTCGAGAGGGAACAACCACCGACAAACAAAGAAGAAACACAATCAATGCAATGCACAATATGATGCATGATCATGACATGGAAATATGCTGTGATTTGGGCTAATGCATCTAAGAACAGAAAGGTTTGAGCTTATTTGAACCAAAGATTCAAATTCAAACTCAAACTATGAATTCATAAAGTGCATTATCATGTTTTGATATGAACAGCAAGGTTAAGTTGCTTAAACATGCATGAAACCAGTGCAGATGGATAGATTGTATTTTTCTGATCATTTTTCATATATAACTTGTTTCATTTGGAGCTACGGTTGAATTTCTATGAATTTTAGAAGTTTAGGCTAATTTCTGGAATTTCCTGATTTATTTCGAATTAGAATAAATCCAGAAAAGGATTTACTGCGTCAGCACTATGTCAGGGTGACATCAGCATTGACCAAAGTCAAATGTGACTGGTGGGGCCTACCTGTCATTGTAACAGTGCTAAATATGTGGCTAATTAAACCCTAGCTAAAAATAATTGGCTAGATGGGGCCCACTGTCATTGATTCTCGTAGTTAATTAGCGGCTGTTAGTCGCTAATGACGGGCCACGCTATCTCACCGAGTTCAACGCCGGCGGCACACGACGCGGGCGCGATGATCGGACGGCGGCTCGGCGATCAATCGATGGCCGAGCCCATCTACGAGGAGTCAGGCTCGGCGCATCCAACGGTGGCAGGGGGAGGGCGCGATGTGGCCGGACTTGGGCACGGCGAGGTCATCCGCGGCGGCCGGAGTTCGGCCGGCAATGGTTTGGGCGATGCCGAGCAAGGGAGGAGCCGTGGTTGGTCGTGTTCGACTCACGGAAGTGCGGTGAGTGCAGCGTGAGCTCGGATGCGAGCCAGCGGCCATAGCCACGGTGGCGACAAGGCCGGCGGCGGGGAGCTCTCGGGCCCGACGGTAACGACGACTATGGTGACGCTCGAGAAAAAGAGGGGGGTTTCGGGAGAGGAGCTCACGGCGAGGTGAAAGGTGTAGACGGCGGGCCGGGACGACCCGGTAGCGCGAATCGGCGCCGCGATCTCGGTGGCTGAGGTAGAAGACGACGATGTCGAGGGCGCATGTGCTTCCCAGCTCACATGGCTCGGTGGGGTATACGGGGACAGCATGGCGGAGCTCTCGAGGACGTTGGAAGGGCGAGGGAGGGCCGGTGGCCGTGGCAACAGCGAGCGGCGGCGACGGGCATGCTCGGCCATGGGGGAAAAGCAGAGGAGCGAGGGGGAGGAAGGTCCAGAGAGCGAGGGAGAAGTGAGAGGGAAGGTGCTGGGCGTCTCCGTGGCGCGGATTAGGACGAAGGGGCGGCCTCCAGTAAGGCAGGAGGTGGAGGGCTCATGGTGCGCTACAGAAATCGCCTCCCGCCATCGGGCAGGAGGAAGACGACGAGCGAGGAGGTAGGTGGGCTGGGCCGCCACTTGGGCCGCCAGTGGGCTGTGGGTGAGGCCAGTGAGTGCTGTAAGTTTCCTCCGTCTGCTTTTTAAATTTTCTGTTTTGTTTTTTTTTAATAATTCTTTTGCCATTGAATTCAAATTTAAACAAATTGAAAACAGTGGCTGTATTTTTGGATATTTTTATGTCACATAATGGACTTCTCCACATATACATAAAAATATCACAGCTTTTGAAACTATAATCATTATATATTATGAATATAACTTCAAATCAAATACAATATGATTTAAATTCAATGTCCCAAAATATTCCATAAAAATGTTCCAGAATTTTGGTTTGATATATATCTCTTGCCAAAATTACCGTAATGATTTTAGGAATTTTGGAAGCACTTGAATGCAATTTAAAGGGTTCTTGCCTTCTTTAGAAAGTTTTGAGGTTTTCTAATTTCCTCGCTCAAATTCCTTGAATTTAAACATGATGCGACACCCAAAGACTAACACTAGTGCATTTCCATATGCCAGGGATGTGACAACTCACCCCCACTAAACAAGAATCTCGTCTCGAGATTCAAGCGTAGGGTAAGATGAAGGGGCAACACAAACCAACACAATCTTCACGATCCATGTTGCACTTCATAGGGGCGTTGATTTGATTACCATCTTTGACTCGATGCCTTCCTCTGAGAACTCCAACTAACATGACAAGAAGAGGAAAGGAAAACTCTAGGAGAATCGATCTTCTCAAAGTTCGACGACTCAGATTAACTCACGGAATGAGACATAGCAAAGATCTCTCGAGTTGAGACACGGCACACATCTAGAGGAATGGAGGAACAGATGACGAAGTTCACTAGGTAGACAACAATTCCACACTTAAGAGGGTGGTGAACGGTTGTCAACGCAGCGAGGAGTTGAGTTGCCATGATACCATATCGATACACCTTAGGGAAGGTGGCTCGTAGAAATATTCCCTTAAGTGGCAAAAAGAATTACCTTTGATTTAGAGATCATTAAAACTCTTTATACCAGCCTAAGGCAATTCTCACGATGGTTGAAGGAATTCAAAGAAATGGCATACTCGATTTTGGAATGGAACTATGGGTATAGAACAATCGGCAAATGGAAGGCACAATCCGACCGATACCGAAGATATAACCTAGTGTCTGAGCGTTCTCCCAAGAACTTGAGCACTTCCACAATCATCAAGGTTTTATCAACATCCGTGTCAAGGGTGCTGACAACACAACATACTACCATGATGAATAGCGATGGACGATGCAGATACAAAGGAAGATAACCTTCTCAGATTTCACCTTAGCGGGGCCAAGGGGACAAAATCTGATGATCGATCGAGAGACATTTAGCACTCCGCTTCTAATGTTCTCCTTGATGTACCAGCTTAACCCAATACCGGTCGGTATCCGAACATCAAGTAAAGGTCCGACTTCGGGATAACAAAGAATCCATAAGGAACAACTTCTAAAATAAGTCGCACGACATCCTTATGGAGAGGATGGTCAACTTGCTCGCTTAAGATGCTACAATAATAGATCTTCGCCAGGTGTGTCGGCCAACATCAACCTTGTCGGGACCTACATCATAGATCTTAGAATAGTTCCAACCATCATATCTCGCCGAGATTCAGATCCGTTGGTGTCGATTATTTCGCACTCACAAGTCTAGAAAGAAAATTAAAGTTTGCAACACAAATCGATGAGATGAAGTTGCGAGATTCTCGAAATGAACTACGGTAGCAAGCTCCAAAACATGAGCTGGTTCTACACACACATGTGAACACGTTGTCCCTGACAAGCATGACCACATGGTAGTCTTATAATAGAACACTACCGAAGTTCGTTGGGAACCATCATCGAGGATATCAAAGTCCTTGTGCACTTATCGATGAACTTCTTATCCTTGAACAAATCACCAAGGCTTGGTGTGCTAGGGAATACATATGGAGTGGAGGTAATTAATCTACCAGACCATAGAATACATTGGCACATGCATAACTGACTTGGGATGGTACCAAAGGAAACAAAACCAATCTTTCTCGAACTCACGACGGCAACTTGCACCAAATGCACATGAATTCGAGGAAGTCACTTCTTCCATCCAAGCATAAGCTTCATGAACGAAACACGAAGGCATTGCTTACAAAGTTTCCAACACTAGGTTGATGCTCAACATGAATCATGGGGGAGATAAAATGCAGCTGATGGGCTCAACAACAATTCATCTAGATTCCCATGGAGATGGAATTCCATAACTATGTGAACAAGGTGTTAGTATTGGTCAGACCCAAAAGACATAATGGTGTATGCTCGAGGAATCAACCACGAGGTAAGTAGGGTGAATCTCGGGTTCAAAACCCAATGAATAGAATACCTACTACTAAGTGGCATCACGGGATGCTTTCGAGAATGATGGCCAAAATCATCACACGGGGAACACAAGCATGGCTGGATTACTAGGCGATACTCTAGACACCTAGGGTCATAATAATAGCTCCAACATAAATGTCGAGGAAATAGAATATCTCAACTCAACAATTAGTGTGATTAACCTGGCCTAAAAGGACATCAGGAACGGGAGGAAGGGATTTGCAAATGCATCAGACTATTTAGAAACCTGGGATGACTCGGACAGCATAACGGTTGTAAATGCTCAAAAAGATTTGAGACATCATGCAAAATGGTGGCATAACCACTCAACAACATCATATCAAGGTTCCGAGATCAACTTTCAACATACAGAAGTAATAGAAACTGAACTGGGGCTTAAATCCAACAATCTTGGGCAACTACGGTTTAGTAACACGTCATCCTGAGAGATAGAAGAGAAGCCTAGTTCTTAACCCCGTAGGAAGAGAAGAGGATGACTCAGATCAGAAGGCCATGAGGTATAAGGAGTAAAAAGAGCCTTACGTTCCATCCCACAATCAATTCCCTTATATAACTAAAGCATTTCTAGACTCAACTTCGACCAGTTTGGCTTGGTAATCCTACAGGCAGTCAAGCTCTGATACCAAAGCTGTCAGGACCCCGACTCAATGCCACATCGATCTAGCATGTAACACCTCATATCACTTTGCGGCCTCACGCACGGTATCCCCACGGGTGTCGCCTTACCTTTGCCCGGGACCGTTTGCGCCTTTTGGCACACGTATATGATAGTGTCGCTAGCATCCATATGATAAGGAGCCCGGGCTGACATGGCTAGTCGTAAACCCAAAGTGGCACAAACTTACAGGACAGCATCCATGACCCAAAGATCGAACGTGTTTGGTCATCGCGAGTGAATCCAGTCAGTAGCACTGGGCTAGCAGACTCGTGAACCGGGCAGAAGCGGCTAACAGACTCCGGTATGCATTATGTGACATTTCAAGGGATGTATACAGAACGAAGAAGGACACATGCCGCCAGCCTAAGTGTTCGGAGCAAGAGCAAGCTACCATGGCTTAGTGGAAACACTAGGAGACATTTCCGAAGAGAGGCTACTAAGGATAAACAACTAGATAGTCGATCCCACGATACCAAGCATTTCAATAACATACACACAAGATGCTCGATATGTGCAAATACAACTTGGCATCACAACATGACTCTACAACTCAAGTATTTTATTCAATAGGCCCGAGGAGCGAGATATTACAAACAGGGTCTCATGACCCAACATTCGTGAGCAAACAAGTCAAGCACAAGCGAAGCTTAACATGTCCGAGTACGACATCTACAAATGAAAAAGGCTTAGAAGCCCGACTGCTCTACTGATCTCGCCGAGGGCACAAGATCGTAGCTGAGGCAACAAGCTAAACGTCAAGTCCAAGCGAACTACTAGCGAGATCAAGTCTCTCTCGCAAAAACATAAAATAGGCAAACGTGAGTACAAATGTACCCAAAGAAGACTTACATCGATCTAACTACATATGCATCATTGTTAACAAAGGATGGTGGGGTTTAATCGCAGCAAGCCAGCTTTGACTCGGTGGCTATCCCGAACTACGATCGCAATGTAACTCTTTGAGGTGGCGCACACGAGTCCACATATTCACCATATCAATACACCACTATGGATCCGCCCCGCCTCCCTACGAGAACGCCATCCATAGCACTCACGCTTATCTTGCGATTTTAGAGTATCCACTTTCACTTGTCTATGAACTATGCAAGGGTCCAAGTTTCCATATCCGAGGAATCCGCTATTCAATAGATAATGATAACCCCGCAGGGTGTACTTCTTCACACACGCCTCGCCACTTATCGCCTCAGACACGCCATGTATCTCGCAACCTTCAAGCGAAGTCGGGCGAGGGAGTCGGCCATGGCCTACCTAAACACTCAAGTCTCTCGCCCGTGTTTATCGCCTATTCGGGTTCCATCCGCAAGGAGATCCGCCGGGTGTCGCCACGGCCCCAAACGATGTGAGCAGGGTTCCCAAGCCCACCTCGACGGGTAGATCTACGCTTGGTACACCGTACACGGTGCCTAGTCCGTCCCAAGCCCACCTGCACGGGTGCCACTTGGTAGACTACTAGCACTACCTACAAACACCGTAAACTAGTTGCAACTCCCGGACAGAGAACAAGCGTGAATAAGAAGCCGAGAGGGTCAATTAAGGATCCCAATGAGTGGTAGTAGCTGTTCATGGATCACAAACACAGAACTCAGTTCCTGAGGACGGTTGCAATGAGACAACCCACCATGTACTCCTACATGGCCTCTCACCGCTACCTTTACCAAATCGTGTTCACACATTTAGCTCTCAACAAGAGGACATGTTCACACACCTCCGATTCATTCCCGATGAATCGACTGACCCAACTCTAAGCAATAGCAGCATGACAAACAAGCATGTATGAGTAGGCACATCAGGCTCAAACAACTCCTACTCATGCTAGTGGGTTTCATCTATTTACCGTGGAATGACAGTCATGCAGAGGATAAAGGGTTCAACTACCGCAGCACGTAATGCTTGAAACGTTGTTGCCCTAATGCAGAAAAGAGAGCAGGAGCGAGAGTGGGATTGTATCGAATGAACAAGGGGTTTTGCTTGCCCGGCACTTCAAGATAATATAGTTCTTCATCGGTGTCATCGAACTCATCGTCGAACACGCCCGTCGAGAGGAACAACCACCGACAAACAAAGAAGAAACACAATCAATGCAATGCACAATATGATGCATGATCATGACATGGAAATATGCTGTGATTTGGGCTAATGCATCTAAGAACGTAAAGGTTTGAGCTTATTTGAACCAAAGATTCAAATTCAAACTCAAACTATGAATTCATAAAGTGCATTATCATGTTTTGATATGAACAGCAAGGTTAAGTTGCTTAAACATGCATGAAACCAGTGCAGATGGATAGATTGTATTTTTCTGATCATTTTTCATATATAACTTGTTTCATTTGGAGCTACGGTTGAATTTCTATGAATTTTAGAAGTTTAGGCTAATTTCTCGAATTTCCGATTTATTTCGAATTAGAATAAATCCGAAAAGGATTTATCACACAAGACTATGTCGGGTGACATCAGCATTGACCAAAGTCAAATGTGACTGGTGGGGCCTACCTGTCATTGTAACAGTGCTAAATATGTGGCTAATTAAACCCTAGCTAAAAATAATTGGCTAGATGGGGCCCACTGTCATTGATTCTGGTAGTTAATTAGCGGGCTGTTAGTCGCTAATGACGGGCCACGCTATCTCACCGAGTTCAACGCCGGCACACGACGCCGCGGCGGCGATGATCGGACGGCGGTTCGGCGATCAATCGATGGCCGAGCCCATCTACGAGGAGTCGGGCTCGTGCGCATCCAACGGCGGTGGAGGGGGCGAGGTGGCCGGACTTGGGCACGGCGAGGTCATCCGCGGCGGCCGGAGTTCGGCCGGCAATGGTTTGGGCGATGCCGAGCAAGGGAGGAGCCGTGGTTGGTCGTGTTCGACTCACGGAAGTGCGGTGAGTGCAGCGGTGAGCTCGGATGCGAGCTTGTGCGGCCATAGCCACGGTGGCGACAAGGCCGGCGGCGGGGAGCTCTCGGGCCCGACGGTAACGACGACTACGATGACGTTCGAGAAAAAAGAGGGGGGGTTTCGGGGAGAGGAGCTCACGGCGAGGTGAAAGGTGTAGACGGCGGGGCCGGGGACGACCCGGGTAGCGCGAATCGGCGCCGGCGATCTCGGTGGCCCGAGGTAGAAGACGACGATGTCGAGGGCGTTGCGGTGCTTCCCAGCTCACATGGCTCGGTGGGGTATACGGGGACAGCGTGGCGGAGCTCTCGAGGACGTTGGAAGGGCGAGGGAGGGCCGGTGGCCGTGGCAACAGCGAGCGGCGGCGACGGGCATGCTCGGCCATGGGGGGAAAAGCAGAGGAGCGAGGGGGGAGGGAGGTCCAGAGAGCGAGGGAGAAGTGAGAGGGAAGGTGCTGGGCGTCTCCGTGGCGCGGATTAGGACGAAGGGGCGGCCTCCAGCGCGAAGCAGGAGGTGGAGGGCTCATGGTGCGCTACAGAATTGCCTCCGCCATCGGCAGGAGGAAGACGACGAGCGAGGAGGTAGGGGCTGGGCGCCACTTGGGCCGCCAGTGGGCTGTGGGTGAGGCCAGTGAGTGCTGTAAGTTTCCTCTGGTCTGCTTTTTAAATTTTCTGTTTTGTTTTCTTTTTTAATAATTCTTTTGCCACTGAATTCAAATTTAAACAAATTGAAAAGTGGCAAAATTCCTTGGATATTTTTATGTCACATAATGGACTTCTCCACATATACATAAAAATATCACAGGCTTTTGAAACTATAATCATTATATATTATGAATATAACTTCAAATCCAAATACAATATGATTTAAATTCAATGTCCCAAAATATTCCATAAAAATGTTCCAGAATTTTGGTTTGATATATATCTCTTGCCAAAATTACCAGAATGATTTTTAGGGAATTTTGGAAGCACTGAATGCAATTTAAAGGGTTCTTGCCCTTCTTTTAGAAAGTTTTGAGGTTTTCTAATTTCCTCAGTTCAAATTCCTTGAATTTAAACATGATGCAACACCCAAAGACTAACACTAGTGCATTTCCATATGCCAGGGATGTGACATTTCGACAATGGTAAAACAAGACCAGCAAGACCGCCCGATGCGTCGACATCCCGATAGGAGCTGCACATTTCTCGTTCTTAGGGCAACACCGGATGAACACTACATACAACTAAAACCGCACCTCGAAGTTTCCCGAGGTGGCGCTGCAAGTGGCTCGTTCGACCAACACTTTGACAAGCATTGGCCTGTGGGGGCTAAATAAAGATGACCCTTGGGTTAATTACTCCCAAGGGAAAGGTAGGTGGTGGTGAGGCAAATGGTAAAACCAAGGTTGGGCCTTGCCGAGGAGTTTTATTCAAAGCGAACCGTCAAGGGGGTCCCATAAATCACCCGACCGCGTTAGGAACGCAAAATCCGGGAACATAACACCGATATGACGGAAACTAGGGCGGCAAGAGTGGAACAAAACATCAGGCATAAGGCCGAGCCTTCCACCCTTTACCAAATATATAGATGCATTAATTAAATAAGAGATATTGTGATATCCCAACATAACCCTGTCCACCATGGAGCAAACTTCATCTTCACCTGCAACTAGCAACGCTATAAGAGGGGCTGAGCAAAGTGGTAACATAGCCAAGCAACGGTTTGCTAGGAAGGGTGTCAAAGGTTAGAGGTTCATCGCAATTTGGGAGGCTTGAAGAACAAATGATAGGTAGCGCAGCAAAGCGATAGAACGAAGCAACTAGCATAGCAATGATAGTAGTGAGATCCAGGGTAGCGGTCATCTTGCCTGAAATCCCGCAAGGAAGAAGAACGAGTCCATGAAGAAGATGAAGCCATGAAGACGAACCAAGCGTAGACGAATGAATCCTCACGATCGCAACGAAACGGGAACTATCGAGAAGAAGCACACAACATAGTAAACACACCACACATAAACAATACATGATGCACACTCAAGCATGATGCATGACAAAGCTAGATGAGGCTACTCATGGCAAGAGATGATGCAAACAAGAACAACACATCAAGGCAAGTTTAAATGAGGCTGGGAACAACATATAACAATTTCGGTAAGTCCTCATAAACAAGTTTCAAAGTTGGTCCATATCTGAATAAACCTTAAGTTCAAGTTGTTAAACAGCAAGTTAAGATGCACCAAGATGATCTACACGAAATTCTAGTCAAGTTACATATAAAGTTCATTAGATTCGGAGCTACGGCCTAGAAGATATGACCAAAACAAGGTAAACATGGCATTGATGCTAAATGCATCCAAACATCAAGTAAACACCTCCAAACAAGGATGCAACATGATAATATGAAACTACATGCAAAATCAAGCAAGTTTCATATAGAGCACACTCAAAACGGAGCAACGGTTCAACACATACTCTATACAAGTTATAGCAACAATCTGCCCATAACAAAGAATTCAGGCATATTGCAAGCACTAAAACAACATGCTACAGATCTCAACGTAAGAACAAAAGGCATGGGCATGAAGTACAGGTAAAGCACAACAAAACATGAACACTGAGCTAACTCCAGAAATCACTAAGACATGCTCAAAAGGACATGGTAAGATTGCAAATAATAACAGCCAACCATTAGCGTAACTAACATCAGGTTGCAATGTTTAGAGCTATCAAACAACATGTTACAGAAACTTATCATGGCAAACAAAGGCATGGCATTAATATACTAATCTCACAGAACAAATGTCCCTTACTGACCATGAGCCAAAAGGGCACAGAAAATATGATTGCACCCATGTAAACATGGCAAAAGATATGACAGATTCATACATGGCAGGAACAACAATAAGTAGGCATGTTGGTGAGCTTGTACCACTCACCACAGAGCAATAAATGGCATGGCAAGGCAACCAACAGTAAGAATACATGTTTATGAAGCTAAGAATGGCAAGAACAAGTTCATAGGGTGCATGGATCACTAGAAAAGCACATGGCCAAAACTGAACTTCATGTTAACAGGATGACAGCAACATTATTTAGCAACTTTGGAGCAAGATTACCACATGTTACAGCAGTCTAAAAATGCAACCAGGGGCATGGATGGATAGATCATGACATGTACAACAAAACATCCTTAGTGAACATCTCCAGATTATGCCTAGAATGACTAGTAGCAGCAGGTGAACATAGCAACAAAATATAACAGAATCAGCCTAGCAAAACAGCAACAGCAAGTACCCTACTTAACAAGCTTGATGCACTCAGTACAAGAGTCACAAAAATACATGGATTGCATCCCTGTAAAGATGGCATGACATAGATCAAAACACATGTAGACATCAACCTCATAGGATGCACACATCAAACATGGCAAAAATGACAAATGAGCAAGTTATAACAGTTTCAGGAGATTAACATCACATAGCACTCTTACAACGATGATTCGGGCATCAAGATGAACTCAAATGAACATGGTGCAATGGAATGAAATGAATTACTCGTTGAGGCGAACAATTTGACATACTAGAAGATACCCCGCGCGTTGCTGCGGAACCATTATGAAACCAATGGGAAACTTTGGCTTATAGAACTATCTTTTCAAGGAAAAAAGGATTTACAAAACTTGTAATATAGATACGTGAAGCAATTTAGTAATCCTCCTAAATTGTTCCACTATAAAAGAAGTAACATTCTCGTAAGCCATCTCAGAGGTTGAGATAAAGTGTATACAAACTAATGGGTGGAAGCATACCATGAATCAACTATTGTATGTGCCTAATATTAACATGATATACCGCTCAAAAAAAGAAAAGTATTAACCTGATATATGTGATGTATTGGTATAACCATTAACTTATTAGATGTTTCTTTTATCCCCAACAAAAGAGGTCACCTGAGTGTCAGAGGACCCATGCATATGATTCCTACAATAGAAATAGTGAAAATATGTTACTTTGTGAAGTCAATTAAGCTATGTGTTTTTTCTCGCAAAAGGAAAATAATTAACCCGATAATATTTTTAGAAAATTAAACCCTGTGTTTATGAAGGTTTGTATGGCTGCAGCAAGATTATCCAATAGGCTATGTAACAGACGTAAGATATCAAATGCAATGGATGTGTAGTGCAAATAAAAATCAAAAGTTTTGTAAAAGATGGGGCTCTTACGTACCAAACCTTTCAAATGGTTGTACATGAATTTCATAATTAGGATTAGGTTGCACATGAAGAAGCACTTTTCATACCCTTACTTGTCCGAAGAACAACATAGAATTGGGCTACAGAGGTTCCAGCATGTTCATCTGCACAGGAAAAAAGTAACTGAAGAACATGAACATATGAAGTTAAACTGCAGAAGCGTTGATGCCATCCTCGACCAGTTAAATCTAGCAAGCACCTTCAGAGCTATGAGCAAGCGCCATAGAACATACATACACCACATCACAAACAGGTAATCAAGCCAATAACAAAGCAAGAAATCCAGAACAGATCGAAGGCTCGAGCTCACCATTGATACTGATCTTGATCAGTGCCGTGCAGACCATGGAAATCAAACAAAAAAGACAGAAGCTTAATCCTCCAAAGCACCACCAGAAATCCAAGATCAGTATGGCCGCATCAGGCTTGACCAAGGGCCCCGACGTGAGGAGGCATGCAATAGAGTGTTCCACTGGTATCGGGGCCGCGACGGCGATGGCCGCGTCTTGTGCTTCTGAGGACGCCAGCGCGAGGAAACCCGGAGCAGAGCGGCGCGTCCGAGGTGGCCAGTGTGAGGAGGACCAGGAGCAGACTAACGGCATGCGCACAGGCTGATTCAGCTGAGCGGGGATGGCCCGCATCGATGACTCCTTCCAAAGAAAGGTTGAACGGATCCAATGTGAGCGCCTGTAGGGACAGCTAGAGCTCTGATGTGCCTACAATCAGAAGGCCAATCCTGGCACGGGAGGTAGTTCCTTGGTGCGGGACGAATCGTTGGAGGGACGGGGTGACTGGGAAAGCAGAGCGGAGGGGCGGGGAGGGGAAGAGGAAGCGGCAGCCAAAGAGAGGAAGCGGAGAAGGCCAACTCGCACTCGCTCGTCTGGGCTTCCAAACTGTATTGATTGGGCGGCTCATTAGGAAGTCGAAAGTGAAAAGGCATGTCAAAAAAGTAGTAGTAAAACGCGTGCCGGTGAATTGTGTCGAGGTGAACAGAGGAGGTTGTGTTGAATCGGATGGCTACATGTAGTTCATGCCTTGATCGATGGCTGAAATTAGTTGGGGTGATGTGGCTTAAGGAGAAGCTAGAGAATTCCTTGTAGTGGGAGCTCCTATTTAGATATAGTAGATTACACGCACGAAACGGAGCTACATGCACAGAGTTATGATGCGATGAAAATGGCATGATAATGTGAGAATAACAGGGACAGGCAAAAATCAACCTCCGAAAACTGGACGGGACCAAGCGGGACGAGGAGGTCCAGGGCAGGGAGGCGTGTTTGGATCGGCTCCCGGTGGATCTCATCCACCCGGGGCTAGATCCGGCCGGAGTTGAGGAAGACGGCCGGGGACGGGACGACGCCGGCGAGGGGGCTGCTCGCCGGGGACGGGGCCGGGCGGCGCGGGCAGCGCAGAGCGGTCCGCAGGCACGGGACGGGAGGGGCGGCGAGGCGCCGGTTGGCGAGGCGGAGGCGGCGGGGCGCGCGGCGCGGGCAAGGTGCTCGCGGGAACGGTGGCGGAGCGGCTGGACTGAGGTGAGGTCGCCGGGCGGGCGGCGGCCCATGGCCGGGCGGCGGGAGGAGAGGCGCGAGCGCCGGGTCGACGGAGGACGGTGAAGGCGAGGGCCGACGCCGCGAGCGGGCAGCGGGCGGCGAGGCGGCGGCGGCGAGCTGGCCGGGCGGCGAGGGCGCTGGGCTGCACCGGCGAGCAGAGGCGCCGGGGCAGGGTTGGCGGCGGCCGGGCGGCCGTGGGCTCATGAGCCAGGGCGGCGGGCGCGGGCGAGATGGCGGCGGAGGACACGTGGCGCGCTGGGATTCACCACGGGGGCGGTGGCGGACATGTCCGGCGAGGTCGGACGTGTCCGGCGGCGCGAGGAGGGAGACGCTAGGGTTTGGACCCGAAATTTCGGAGGGGGAGGTGTTTATATAGGTAGAGGGAGCTAGGAGAGTCGAAATGAGGAGCAATGTTCGCCCACACGATCATGATCGAACGACCGAGAGCATGGAGGGGAGTTTGCTGGGTTTTGGGCCACTTTGGAAGGGTCTTGGGCTGCAACACAAAGAGGGCTTTTACGGTTCCCCGGTTAACCGTTGGAGTATCAAACGGACTCCAAATGGCACGAAACTTGACAGGCGGTCTACCGGTGCTATACCAAGGCCGCTTGGAAAACCTCGGTCCATTCCGAGAATGTTTAACACCCTCACATGAAAAGAGGCAAAAGGGGGACGCCGGAGGACATAGGAGTGCCGGATTGCAAAACGGACAACGGGGAAAATTCTCGGATGCGTGAGACGAACACGTATGCAAAATGAAATTCATATGATGACATGGCAAAGTGCAACACGCAAGCAAATGACAAGGCAACGACGGTGAATAACTGACGGACACCCGGCACATCGGATCCGGGGCGTTACACCAGCAATAGCATCGGACGCCTTTGATTGTAGGCTGGAGACCTTTCTCTGCAAAAGAAAGTTAATTCTTCTTCGCCACCCACATTTTTAGGGGTGGCTTAGAAGCAATGAGTCTAAGTGCAGCATCTGAGAATTTTGGCTTTGAAGCTCTAGCAAATAGCCTTGCAAGAGATGATTGATACTCATATGAATAAGCAAAAAAGTTCTTAGTTCTATGAACATAGCGGTGTGAAGACACACGCTCATATTCATAAGTCTAAGCATGATTTCCCTGCAAAACAATGGCGTTAGGGTGACTCAAGTGAGTCCTGTATGTGTATGAAGCCTTTGGGCCATATGAAGCTATATGTCTGGGGTTTGTCTTCTTCCTTGGAGGTGTCATGACGACATTCACAGGAAGATTCTCAATGTACTGCTTAGGTACCCAGATCTTCTTCATAGGTGGTCCATTCCTGCAGTTAGTACCAATATACCTGGCAAACACTTCACCATTCCGATTCTTGAACAGCTTATAGTTTGCATCAAAGGATTCATCAGTGATAATAGGATTAGCACAGGTAAAGCCAGATAAAGTGGATGGATCTATTGAAGTTTCCTTTGCAGCAACCCATGTGGTTTTGGGGCACTGCTGAGGCTTCCAGTACGAGCCATCAACATTCATTTTCTCTCTCAACCCAACACCCTCTTTCCTAGGGTTTCGGTTCAGACCGCTTTTGAGGACATCGCAGTGTTTGATGCCCTTTCGACTTTTATACATCCTCGTTTCAAGCAATGTCTTCAACATAGCATTTTCATCAAGAATAGTAGTGGTATCCTCTGCAGAGGGGTTAGTAACCACATCAAGAGGTGAAGACAATGAAACAAGAGCAGCGAAGTGGAACATTCAAGAATGTATGTAGCGCTATCACGCCAATGCATTTTAGACATGGTGGTTCAAATCCTTTCTCTGTAACGCTGGTTTGTTGAGGAAGTAATGAATCGCGCTCCTTCGAAGATCTTCATAATCCACTCTTATCTTTTCAAGGTCTAGCTTTTGAAGACATTCAAGAAAGCTTCTCATGATCGCATAAGAGAGCATTATGTTGATCTTGAAGGGCGCCAAACTTGAATGAAGTCTCAAGACTCTCACCAAAGCTTTTGACCGATCCATTTCTTCACCCAACATATCATCGCTCTTACTAAGCATGTCTTGAACCTTTTCCAAGACTCTTTGTTGTTTAGTGGCAAGGGAAGCAAGCTTGACATAACTGGGGCCAAATTCATCACCTGATTCATCATCGCTACATTTAGAGAGGTAGCATTCAGTTACCTTATCACCCGTTGCCATGAGGCATGATGAGGATGATGATAATTCAGGTGCAAAGGTCATCTCCTTAAGAGACTCCTTGTAGTCCTCAAACCACGGATCATGACGAGTGCGATGACCTTCATAGACCTCAGAAAGCTGGTCCTAGATTAGCTTCGCGTGATTGAGGTGCATAACATTCCTGAACTGATTTCGGGACAGATGAGAGCAGATGACATCCTTAGCCGTAAGGTTCAGTAGTGTGTACTTGCGAATGTCATCGGCCTCAGCCATCTTGCATAGATCAGTGAGGCCAATCTCAGTGACGGTCCACAGTTCGCTATCCATTGCCATGAGTCGCTTTTTCATCATGGCCTTCCATCGGGGATACTCATGACCGTCAAAGGTGGGGCAAGATATGTTCCTCAATCCTGCAGTCGACATAGCTAAAACTCCAGGTGGTTAAACCGAATCACACAGAACAAGGGAGTACCTTGCTCTGATACCAATTGAAAGTGCTAGTATCGACTAGAGGGGGGGTGAATAGGCAATTTTTATGAAAGTCTTCAAAACATGATAGTTTCGAAGACAAACAATAGAAATGACCTAATTGATATGCAGCGAAGATAAACTACAATAGGCAAACCATAGTCAAGTATGCAATGATGTGAAGGTACAGACTAATAGCAGCCAAGTAGTAAGGATCAGATGGAAGATAGTATGAAGCCAATCAACAAAGAGTAGTCAATCAATGAAGTCAAACAGTACGACAGATAGACAATGACTTCACGAAGACAAACTTAAGTAAAGGAAGGGAGAGGATAGAACCACCACTTGTTGAAGACACAGATTTGTTGGACCAGTTCCAGCCTATGACAATCTGACGCCCGTTAGGGAGGCTGAGATTCAACTCGAAGACTGTGTCTTCACCTTATTCCCCTTGAGCTAAGGACACACAGTCCTTGCCCAATAACTCTGGTAAGTCGTCAAGGTAGACTTCCAAACCTTCACAGACTTCGTTCACCGGCGATCCACAATGACTCTTGGATGCTCAGAACGCGACGCCTAACCGGCTGGAGGATTCACACCTCAAGTGTAATAAGTCTTCAAGTCACACGCATGTAAAGACTTCATGATGCCTAACACTCTTGGCTCGGGTGTTTGGGCTTGGTCCTGCAAATATTTCTCTCTCAAAGGCTTCGAGGTGGGTTGCTCTCAAACGACAAAAGCCGTGCACTAACTCTGAGCAGCCACCAGGTTTATGGTGTAGGGTGGGCTATTTATAGCCACCGGGCAACCCGACCGATATGTCCGAAATGGCCCTGGTCACTAAGGAACCGACACGTGTTCCAACGGTCGATTTCAAACACACACGGCAACTTTACTTGGGCTACAAGCAAAGTGACTCATCCAGCTGGATAAGATTTGCTCTCATTATCTTCGCCAAGACATAGGATTTGGGTTGAGCATCACTTCAGCCATTCTGACATAGTTCACTTGGACCCCACTTAACAGTATGGTGGTTCCTATGACTCAACAAAGAAGAAAAGGAAACAACGAAACCACACAGTCTTCGCGCTCCATAGTCTTCACCGAATGTCTTCTCATGTCATAGTCTTCAATATGGATATCTTCACATACCACCATTGTCTTCAATGTCTTCACACATTTTTAGGGGTCATCTCCGGTAGGTAAACCGAATCAATGAGGGACACTTCCTGCGTTATCCTGCAATTCTCACAAATGCATTAGTCCCCCAACCAACTTTGTCATCAATACTCCAAAACCAACTAGGGGTGGCACTAGATGCACTTACACACTCATGACCTCGAATTGGCAGCAGTCATTCATGCACTCAAGGAGTGGAGACACATTTTGCTTGGAAACCGCTGTGAAATATATACAGACCATAAAAGCCTCAAGTATATTTTCACAAAACCAGAACTCAATTTACGGCAACGACGCTGGTTGGAATTAGTGAAAGATTATGATGTTGGCATACACTACCATCCAGGAAAAGCAAATGTAGTGGCAGACGCCCTTAGTCGAAACCCCAGTCCGAGCAACGATAGTATACCAAATTTAAGACCAGAATTTTAGCAGGGGTTTGCCAAACTCAACTTAATGATGGTCACCGAAGGCAGCGTGTCAAATTTGGAAATACAACCTACCCTGATAGAAAAGATTAAGGAGGCTCAGCATGGACACCCCAGCATTGAAGGCATAAAAAGAAAAGTGAGTTTGGGCAAGGCCTCAGAATTCGTCATAGACGAGCAGGGAATATTGTGGTACGGAGATAGGCTTTGCGTACCAAATATCGAGGACCTCAAACAGCAAATTCTAACTGAAGGCCACACCGCCCCGTATTCAATCCATCCTGGAGGAACAAAAATGTACAAGGACCTTCAGGAAAAATTTTGGTGGCACGGTATGAAAAGGGACATAGCCACGTTCATTGCATGTTGTGATTCATGTCAACGCATCAAGGCCGAGCACCAAAAACCAGCCGGACTATTACAGCCAAACAAGATACCCGAGTGGAAATGGGATGAGATTGGAATGGATTTTATTGTTGGACTACCTCGGTCACGACACGGAAATGATGCCATATGGGTCATCACAGATAGACTGACTAAGGTGGCACACTTTATCCCGGTGAAGACAACCCACACCACTCAGAAGCTTGCCAGGCTTTATCTTTCCCGTATCGTCTGTCTGCATGGAGTTCCAAAGACTATAATTTCGATGAGGCACACAATTGCCTCTAGATTTTGGGATCACCTACAACAGGCTCTCGAACTCAACTAGCATTCAAAGACAAAGATACCACCCTCGCATGATGGTCAAACTGAACGGATAAACCAAATTCTAGAAGACATGCTGAGGGCATGTGTCCTCACCTATGGAACTAGTTGGGAAGAAAGCTTGCCATATGCAGAGTTCGCATACAACAATAGTTACCAAGCCAGCCTACAAATGGCACCCTTTGAAGCCTTGTACGGGCGGAGATGTCGTACCCCGCTAAATTGGTCAGAGACCGGAGACAGCCGCATCTTCGGCCCAGACATGCTCAAAGAAGCCGAGGAAAAGGTTAAGCTAACCAGGGACCGACTCAAGACAGCTCAAAGTCTATAGAAGAGTTATTACGATCAAAAACATCGGGGAGTCAGTTTTGAACCCGGTGAGTATGTGTACCTACGAGTATCCCCTATGAGGGGCCTGCAACGATTCAGAGTTAAAGGAAAACTAGCACCAAGATTCATCGGACCTTTCTCTGTAGTTGCACGAAGAGGCACCGTAGCCTACCAGCTAGACCTACCCGAAGAATTGTCAGACGTCCACGACGTGTTCCACGTATCATAGTTAAGGAAGTGCGTAAGCAACCCTAAGAAGCATGTATCCCATGAAGACATTGACGTGCAACCAGATCTCACCTACATGGAACGTCCAATAAAAATATTGGAGGAGTCTGAAAGGAGGACCCGTCAGAAAACAATCAAGTTTTTCAGAGTTCAGTGGAGTAATCACACTGAGAATGAAGCAACATGGGAGAGAGAGGATTTTCTTCAGACAAACCATCCACACCTATTCGAGGATCAGCTGAAATCTCGGGGACAAGATTTTTCCTAAGGGGGTAGGTGTTGTGACACTCCAAAAAATTTCATTTGGTTTTCAGCAAATTCCTTATTTGATTTGAAGGAGGCTATTTAAAATCTTTTAAAAAGACTCTCCCTCTCAAATATTTTCTCTTATGATAAAATCTTTTTGGGATTATCCTCAACCTTGATGGTTGGCTTTGAAGGTTCTTCATTGGTGTTGATTCACCACAATTTATTTTTGGAAGTTTTTCTTTTAAAAAGAAATCCTTAAAGTTTTGGTTTATTCCTTTTTATTCCAACCATCCCCTTTCACCATGTCTCATATTAAAAAAATTCCCCAAAGCACCTCCTTCCACTTTGGGTCAAGTCAAGTAGTCAATCCCAGCAAGTTCAACTCATTTTTGGATTTTATTCATTTATTTTATCCCCAAAACTATTTCTGTTTTTATTTATGGACCTAGGTGGTTTACAAAGGAAGTACCAAATCCCTTTTGAGTTTTGATCTCAAACCAACTCCTCTGGCTAGTCCTTGGCACCCACAACCTAGATCCATCAAGATCCACTCTTCCACAATTCAAATTTTTCAAGTTTCACTCACTGCAAGTTTGGACCAGATTCATCATTTTTGGTGAAATTCATATTTTTTCTTCTCCAAAAATCCTATCAAAAATCAGGCAGCCCCCAGGTGCAATGAGTAGCCACCTCACCAAAGATCAACTCCAGATAAATTCTCCACATTCCAAAACCATTTCATCGAACACCTGGCCTGCACTGTACTGTACATGTTCAGAAATTCAGTGTTTCAGTCGACAGTCAGTGTCGTTTTCTTCAGAGTCTTGGCGTCGATCTCACCAGTGCACGCTCTGGCGCCTTGCACACTGCTTCTCCTTCTTATCCAGAGCGCCGCACGCTCTCTTGGACGGGCGCAGGTGTCGGTGGCGGCGTGCCTCGCCAACGCCGGCAGCTTCTGCGGTGGCAGAGCCACCCGTGGCGACCAGCGGGAGCCAGCACCAGCTTTCTGCACCGTCCAGCACCGCCCAAAGCACCAGAGGCCTCTGCGTGGCCGTCTACTTGCCAACAAGACGCCGCAAAGACTGCCGCCGTGGCTCGGCGAAAGCATGGGGCGCTCTCTGCCGCCGACGGGCCCGCGAGGCGCCGTTCCGTCGAAACTGCAGAGCAAGCCAAATCAAACCAAGGTTAACTGCTGATTGAAACCAGTGGATCTCCACGTTGATGCCAAGCCACCTAAACCACCCGTCCGGCCACTGCATCACCATAATCGCCGCTAGAGTTATCCCGTTCGCGGGAACCACCTCGGGCCGGCTATAAATAGCCATCCCGAGCTCGCTTTCGACCAGCACTACTCCCTCCACCTCACCAGAACCCCGCCAAGGCACTAGGAGGACCCCGAGGAGGTCTTCTCCGTCTCCGGCCGCCCCGTTCCGCCTCGGACTCCAGCTCGATCCACTCAGGTGAGGCCACCCCCGCCTCCCAAACCTCGTCAGTAGCCCTCTTGTGCACCCAGTACGCTAACCCTAGCTTCAATTCCATTCCCGTAGCTCTCCCCATCGAGATCCAGCAACACCCGAACCACCGTCCGCCGGAGTTGAGGCCGCCATCGACGTGGTGCTCCCCGACGACCAGCTCCACCATCCACAGGTGCGGAAGAACCCAAGGAACCCGTAGGTACCACCCACTCTTCCTAACTCGCCGTGGATCGCCACCGGCGACCACCGCAGCCTTTCGCGCCAAGGCCTGCTTTTCTCCTCCAATTTCAAACCCGACGAGTGGGACCCTCGTCGACCTCTCATTTCTATTCAACTGCTTTTCTCGAAAGCGCCTTGCAAATACGCTTTCGACCAAACGTTTTTACGCTTTTTTCTGTTCAGCCCCCTGGAAAGTTTCTGTTTCATTACAGACAAGTCCCTGGGCTAAAACTTGAATATCTTTTAAACAGAAAAATGATTTTTGATTGATTCTTTTTTTGTCACCTTTATTTTTCTGTCTGGTTTTTTATCATATTTATTTGAAAAATATTTGGAGCACTTTTTGTGCACACACGATATTTATGTTAGAGCGTATTTTTCTTTATACCGTAGATACCGGAGGAGGTGACGGAACCACGAACTTCACCGAGCTAGGCTCCGACTACTCCGAACTAGGCAAGCATGTTTGAACCTTTGATTTGATGAGTGTTTTGCATGTTTGCTTTGAGTAGCTAGTTTATGGCATGTTCATATATATGGCAGTAAGTGTTATATTGCATGCAAAGTTGATGCAACTGAACTTCGAAACTCCATATGCTTTTTGACGTGAGTTTACATGATCATGTGGTGACATGAGAGGTGGTAAGATGGCAGTGTTGAAGCATGCCAGTCTTATGCCAAACCGTTTAACTCCAGTGTCAACGTGAATCAAGTCACGTTACCTTCCGTTTTCTTTTGTGCTACCACATGTTTTCTGTAAAGAATATGGTTTAGTAAGTTGCAAACCACTTTCCTCGTGCACACCAAATAGAGAGGCCGTGATGAGGGTTCCATGGCCCCGGATTAAAGCCACCATCCGTCGGGGGCATGGGTGTTTCCGTTGGGACCGAGAGGGGCACCCTTAGAGCGCGCGTATATAAATTTGATCCCATGCTATTCGAGGTTGTAGCCTCCCCATCTCAAAGTTTTCCTAGAACGTTGCCTAGGGTGATTCCTGGCATCGTGAGGTGGAAATGGGTGTGTACTGGTTAGATGTGTTTCTACTGAAATACCGTAAATGGAACTAGTCCTTCATGACTACTGAAATCCGTTGGCTGTGGTTAAATAGTACAAACTCTGCAGAGTCAAAATCATTCTGGTAATCATATCTTGATCAACGACTGTGTTCAACCTATCTTTGTCAGTATCAGTCTCAGTGACAAAAACTCCGGTGAACAAACATGAGTCTTTCATCCGATTAATGGTTTAACCCGTTTATTATCATGTGCTGAGTATTTCCTGTGAGTGATATATCTTCATGAATTTATTGAATATAAATGATGAAACATAAGCCCTTTCTGTGATGTCGCTCAGACGTCCGACTGTGGCATGCTTGCTATTTACTTTCAATATAAGCCCTTTCTGTGATGTCGCTCAGATGTCCGATTGTGGCACTCTTGTGGTTTATTATAAGCCCTTTACGTGATGTCGCTCAGACGTCCGACTGTGGCATCCCTGTTATTTATTTTCATTATAAGCCCTTTTCGAGATGTCGCTCAGATGTCCGACTGTGGCATCGCTGTTATTTACTTTCATTATAAGCCCTTTCCAAGATGTCGCATAGACGTCCGACTGTGGCACGCACTGTCATTTACTTTTCAATATAAGCCCTTTATGTGGGTTCGCCCAGACACCCGACTGCGGCATGATAATTTATTTATTCCACCTTTCGAGGCGTCGCTTCAGACACCCGATCGGTTTTCAGTCATTTTATTAGGATTTCAGGAGGACTACCGCCTGACTTCCTTTTTATTTTACATGCCGTGCAAATTCATTATTTGAGTGTGCATTCCTAACTGCTCATGGTGCATCATGTTTGCATTTGTTATATCTTCTGTCCGAACTGTCTTGCGAGTACATTCAAAGTACTCACCTGGCTTGTTGATTTGGCCAGATGTTGACGAAGGCGATCTCATGGATGAAGAGTACGATAGCGAGTCCGACGCCTAGAGGAGTCCCAGTCAGTCCCGTGCGATCCTGGATTTAGTCACTTGTATTATATCCGCTTCCGCTACCCGAATAAATTCATCGAGCCTCACTTCGACACTCGATGAGCTGCAAGATTGGGAGTCTTGTTACCCGCTCCATTGTGACATATCCTCCGCCACTTTTATATCGAGCCAGTAGTATGCCACCATACCCTTGTGTTATATACGCCCTTATGTAGAATATTGGCGTGCTTGTAATAAATTGTTGAGCAACCTCAGCTCAACCCTGTATAATATTTAAAACTACTGGATTTCTGTATCAAAGATTTGTCTACCAATAAGGAGGATTTTCCTATACTGGTCTGCATAAAGGTCGGTTGTTGAATAAGTTTTTATTGAAAAACCGGTCGTGACATGTTTGCAATAATATTGAAAGTGGGTTTGGAAGAGTGTCAACTTTAGATCCCACATATTTGGAGTATGTTCAATCTTATGATATTTTTGATAAAAGTGGGTTTGTAAAGGTCATGACTTTAGTTAATGTTAATCCCACTATCTTGGAAGAGTGTCAACTTTGCATGCATGTGGATCATGTTGAGAATATTTTATGTGATAGCTATTTTGTTGAATTTGCTTATGATCCTACATGTAATTATTATGAGAGAGGAAAATATGGTTGTAGAAATTTTCATGTTACAAAATTACCTCTCTTCATGTTGAGATTGCTATCATCTTCTCCCTTGCATATGCTAGTTTTTGCTCGCCGTGATAATTTGTTTGCTTATAAAAAACCTATGCATAGGAAGTATGTTAGACTTAAGTGTGTTTGTCACATGTTTTATGATGCTCTCTTTATGCTTCAATTCTTGTCTTTCATGTGAGCATCATTGAAATCTCAATGCATAGCTAAAAGGCTTTAAGGAAAAGCGCTTGTTGGGAGACAACCCAATATTTTTTTGCTGTTATTCAATAAATAATTCATCTAGCTTCTGTTTAGATGTGGTTTTATGTTTTAATTAGTGTTTGTGCCAAGTAGAACCTATAGGATCATATTGGGTAATAGTTAATTTGATCTTGCTGAAAAACAGAAACTTTTGCACGCACGAGAATAATTTTAATAAATCACAGAAACGGGCTTTGTAGTTGATTCTTTCTGCAGAAGATTAATAGACAAATTTCCTAGGACTTACTATTTTGGTATAATTTTTAGGGTTACATAAGTATTCAAAAGTTACAGATTACTACAGACTGTTCTGTTTTTGACAGATTATGTTTTTCTTGTGTTGTTTGCTTATTTTGATGAATCTATGGCTAGTATCGGGGGGTATGAACCATAGAGAAGTTGGAATACAGTAGGTCTAACATCAATATAAATAAACAATGAGTTCATTACATTACCTTAAAGTGGTGGTTTGCTTTCTTGCACTAACGGAGCTTATGAGATTTTCTGTTGAGTTTTGTGTTGTGAAGTTTTCAAGTTTTGGGTAAAGATTTGATGGACTATGGAATAAGGAGCGGCAAGAGCCTAAGCTTGGGGATGCCCAACTCACCCCAAGGTAAAATTCAAGGATAACCAAAAGCCTAAGCTTGGGGATGCCCTAGAAGGTATCCCCTCTTCCGTCTTCGTCTACCGGTAACTTTACTTGGAGCTATATTTTTATTCACCACATGACACTACTGGAATCATCTCCTTTGTCGTCCGCCATGGCGGACGGCAAAGGCACATATCCCGGACGGCAAACTCCTTTGCCGTTAGCTAGCAGATGGAAAACTGTCTGGCTGAACATGTGCCAGCAAAGGCCTTCTTTGCCATCCGCTTTGCAGAAACGGACGGCAAAGGATTGTGTCGTCCGCCATCCGAGACCAGCGGACGACATAGACAACGGACGGCAGTGGTGTGGGGTGAGAGCCGTTAGGGGGTTAACAGCGCTCTTTGCAGTCCGCTGACAGACGGCAAAGAGCTTAGCTAGGGCATAGGTTGCCCTGTTTGCCAGGCCTATTTGGTCACTTTGCCGTCCGCTTGCAGACGGCAAAATGACCAAATAGGCAGCCAATGTTCCCAGTTTGCACAGGTGACTGCCACGTGTCCTCTTTGTCCTCTGCTAGCGGATGGCAAAGCTCTTTGCTGTCGGCTAGTGGACGGCAAAGAGGCTATACATCCCCTGTTTTTATTTAAATCCAATTAATTAGACATGGTGTCAAACACAGATATACATGCATACATATCCAACATATCCAACAGCATGTCCAACAACATATTTCATCAAATCCAACAACATAGCTCAACAAAGTCCAACATATCCATGTATACATAACCAGAAACAAGTTTCCAACAACATATCCATATAGACATACATATCCAAACAAATTTTCATAAACAACAAGGAAGCACTAGAAGAATAGTACACTCCATGAATCCAAGCTTCCTCCTGTAAAGCAAATCTGCAAATTGGGAAAGATGAAAGTTAGAAGAAGAAGAAGAAGAAGAAGAAGAAGACTAGTTAGAAGAAGAAGAAGAAGAAGATTTTTTTTTTCTTCTCTTTCTTTTTCTCCTCTCCTCTTCTTTATCTTCTTCTTCTTCTTCTAACTAAGGTAAGTAAAAAATGCCATTTTATTGCTAAGCTAGGTAAAAATGCTAAGTGTAGGTCATTTTAGAGCTAAGCTAGGTAAATAGGTCATTTTGGAGCTTAGTAAGGTTATTATGTCATTTTCGAGGAAAATAAGCTAAGTCTATATCATTTTGGAGGTAACAAAGATTATCATGCCATTTTTGACCTAAGTATGCTAAGTATGTCATAAATGAACTGAATAAGCTAAGTATAGCTCATTTTTTATCTAACTTAGGTAATTATGCCATTTAGGAGGAAAATAAGCTAAGTATCCATTTGTAAAGCAAAACATTAGAGAAAACTTACCCTCATCACAACAAATATGATGAAGATCGCAACTAAGGTAACAATTGATCCAACGACATAATGATACCAAACCTCATTATCAATGGCATATTTTCTAATCTTCTTAAGCTTCAGGCGCATTGCATCCATCTTCAAGCGCATTGCATTCATCTTCATCTTGTGATCATCGATGACATCGGCAACATAAAACTCCAATGTCATCTTCTCTTCTTTAATTCTTTTAATTTTTTCTTTCAAATACTCATTTTCTTTTTCAACTAAATTTAACTTCTCGACAAGAGGGTCGGTTTCAAATTCCGGTTCACATACCTCCTAGATTAAAATATCTCCATGTCAACTTGATGGCCATAATTGTCATAAATGCGAAATGCAACAAATAGTTATGAAAGAGAATTTACCACATCCGAATCATAAAGCGGGCGAGGGCCGACGGGGATGGACATCAAGACCATGGCACTATGTATAAGAAACAATCATACAAAGTAAGAAAATTATACATACCAACTATATAAATCATACAATCATACAAATAACTATATAAATCAAGTACAACATAAAAATTTGAATACCTAATAATCACTATCGGTAATGACGTGCTCATCATCATCATTAATAAATGCATCATCATCATCATTATCGGTAATGACATGCTCATCATCATCATTAATAAATGCATCATCATGTGGAAGGCCACCTTTACATAATCGTTCAAGCATTGACAGGTCATCTGCAGCAGTAACTTCTTCTTCTTCCGGCTCTTCTTGTTCTGGCTCAGGGGTGAAGTCGGATTCACTATCGTTGTCTACATCAATGTTCTGGGGTGGAGTAGAGCAGTTCTTGAAACGTTTTTGGCAAGACGTGTCTCTTGGAAGAATTCTCCTTCGTCATATGTGTCTTGGTTAATGTGAGGTTCATAATCCTCTTCATTGGGGGGAGGTGGTCTAACACGTGGCGGGACTTCATAAACGACATCCCAACCACTAAGATTTGGATCACTTTGATAGGCCCACGGTAGTATTACATCCATGCAACCTACACGCTAATAGGTAAAGATAGGTCCTAATCCCACCCGAGTATGTGTAGATTAGGTTCGTTTTCCCATGCTCTACTCCGGATCCGACGCAAAATTTCGGCAACACCTCCCCGTTGTTCTCCTGATACATGTCTCGGCAATAAGCAGAGAGGATGTGTACCCGGAGAACAATAGGGAGGCACTGATGAAATTCTGCATCGGATCCGGAGCAAAGCATATGGGAAAACAAACCCAATCTACACATACTCGGGCTGTTCAATTCAAAAGAATCACGATTATAAATATGCAAATGCATGCATATAGATGTAACCCTTTCGAACGGGATACGTATAGTTGTTACGCATACTGATGATTGACACCTACAGCTAGCAAGTTTCATCGGCACGAAGACCGGAACATAGCAAATGAAGGTGGGAGGAGATGTCATTTGTGCTCACCAACGAACGCATGGGCGGAGCTCGTCAAACACTAGACCCTCGCAGCGACGAAATAACTGCACATTTAAATTGAAAGATGAGTAACATAGCGTCGATGGAACCCTAAATAGCAAGTATCATCGGTGCGAGATACATGTGGCGCTCGGCGTTGAACACTAGATCCACATCCCACAACTGAAGCCGGCGCCCGGCGTCCCACAACAATAGTTCTGGTGGCCTATGATGGTCGAACACCTTGGCGAATTTGTCTGGCAGCCTCTGCAATGAGGATTAAAGCCAAGTTTTGAAATTTCAAACAACCAAACCGACTTGAGTCAGTTTGGGTGTTTCAAGTTTCAACAATTGCCTTTTTATCGTCATCGCATAGGCTGCCAGACAAATTCGCAATGGTGTTCGACCGCCATCGACGCCGAGAACAGTAGCTTTGGGACGCCAGACGTTATCGTCACTTGTGGGACATGGATGTAGTGTTCGACACCGACGGCCACATGTATCTCGCACCGACGATACTTGCTCCCCCTAACCCGCTCATCCCCGGGCGCCCTCAGGTATGGCGACGCACGGTCGGCGGGTCAGCACTCGAACCGGGGTTCTCGGCATGGGCGTCGGGACCGGCAGGACCCACTGGCTCCACCATCTATCCCCTCGGCAACCCTCTTCCTTTTTCGCTTTTTCCTCTTCTTCTACTTATTCTTCTTTTTTTAAAAAAAATTCTTCTTCTAATTATCTAGCAGTAACCTAATCCTACCACTATAACCTAAACCTAAACACAGAAAACAGTAGAAAAAAATCACCTTGGCTCGGCGGTGGTGGAGGAGGCGGGGGCGGGCGGCGAGCCGAGGTTGGTGCGAGCCGGGGCGGGCAGGCGCCCATGGCGGGGTGGTCTTGACAAGCCGGGCGGGCGGGGGGTGGGCGGCGAGCCAGGGTGTGGCGGTGGGGCGATGGGGCGGGGCGCCAGCCCAGGATGGCATGGCGGTGATACGTCTCCAACGTATCTACTTTTCCAAACACTTTTGCCCTTGTTTTGGACTCTAACTTGCATGATTTGAATGAAACTAACCCGGACTGACGCTGTTTTCAGCAGAACTGCGATGATGTTGTTTTATGTGTAGAAAGCAAAAGTTCTCAGAATGTCCTGAAAATCCACGGAGGCACCTTTTGGAAAATATAAAAATACTGGCAAAAGAATCAAGACCAGGGGCCCACACCCTGTCCACAAGGGTGGGGGCGCGCGCTCCCCCCTGGGCGTGCCCCCCTGTCTCGTGGGCCCCCTGAGGCTCCGCCGACCACAACTCCAACTCCATATATTCCGTCTCGTGGAGAAAAAATCATAGAGAAAGTTTCATCGTGTTTTACGATACGGAGCCGCCGCCAAGCCCTAATCTCTCTTGGGAGGGCTGATCTGGAGTCCGTTCGGGGCTCCGGAGAGGGGAATTCGTTACCGTCGTCATCATCAACCATCCTCCATCACCAATTTTGTGATGCTCACCACCGTGCATGAGTAATTCCATCATAGGCTTGCTGGACGGTGATGCGTTGGATGGGATTTACCATGTAATCAAGTTAGTTTTGTTAGGGTTTGATCCCTAGTATCCACTATGTTCTGAGATTAATGTTGCTATGACTTTGTTATGCTTAATGCTTATCACTAGGGCCCGAGTGCCACGATTTCAGATATGAACCTATTATGTTTTCATGAATATATGTGTGTTCTTGATCCTATCTTGCAAGTCTATAGTCACCTATTATGTGTTATGATCCGACAACCCCGAAGTGACAATAATCGGGATACTTCTCGGTGATGACCGTAGTTTGAGGAGTTCATGTATTCACTACGTGTTAATGCTTTGTTCCGTTCTCTATAAAAGGAGGCCTTAATATCCCTTAGTTTCGCTAGGACCCGCCGCCACGGAGGGTAGGACAAAAGATGTCATGCAAGTTCTTTTCCATAAGCACGTATGACTATTTACGAATACATGCCTACATTACATTGATGAATTGGAGCTATTCATGTCACCCTATGTTATAGCTATTACATGAGGAATCGTGATCCGACATAATTATCCATCATCGATCCATTGCCTCACGAGCTTTTCACATCTTGTGTTTCGCTTATTTACTTTTCCGTTGCTACTGTTACAATCACTACAAAACCCAAAAATATTACTTTTGCTAGCATTACCTTTATTATCATACTACTTTGCTACTAAATACTTTGCTGCAGATACTAAGTTATCCAGGTGTGGTTGAATTGACAACTCAACTGCTAATACTCAAGAATATTCTTTGGCTCCCCTTGTGTCGAATCAATAAATTTGGGTTGAATACTTTACCCTCGAAAGCTGTTGCGATCCCCTACACTTGTGGGTTATCAAAGACTAATTTCTGGCGCCGTTGCCGGGGAGCATAGCTCTATTCTGTGAGTCACTTGGGATTTATATCTGTTGATCACTATGAAGAACTTGAAAGACACGAAAACTACGATTTATCCCTCAACTACGAGGGGAGGTAAGGAACTGCCATCTAGCACTGCACTAGATTCTCCTTCTGTTTTGAGTAAGCTTGCGACACCTAAACCTGCTACTGCTATGAACTCTGATTTGTCGCATGTTATCGATGATGCCACTTCTGCTTGCATGATACTTATGATGAAACTACTTCTGTGCGTGATACTACTTTGCCATTAGGTGAATTTCTTGATGAACAACTTGCTAGGGTTAGAGGGAATGAAATTATTGAAGATGCTATTATTGATAATAGTGATGATGAAAATTTTCCCAATGATTTTGAATTGCCAGTTATTCCTGAGGGTTATGTTATGAATGAAGAAGCTGCTAGAGCTATCTTTGCTTGCAATGAAAGATATGATCTTAAGAAATTATTAGCTAAATGGAAGCAGCAGTCTCTTAATGCTAGAATCAAACCTGGCCCTGCTTTTGCTACTTCACCTATTTGTGTTACTGATAAGGATTATGAATTCTCTGTTGATCCTAAGATTATTACTTTGGTTGAATCTGATCCTTTTTATGGCCTTGAATCTGAAACTGTTGTGGCACATCTTACCAAGTTGAATGATATAGCCACCCTATTTACTCATGATGATAAATCTCGCTATTATTATATCCTTAAGATATTTCCTTTCTCGTTAAAGGGTGATGCTAAGACTTGGTATAATTCTCTTGCTCCTGGTTGTGTGCGTAGCCCCGTGATATGATTTATTACTTCTCGCTAAATATTTCCTGCTCATAAGAAACAAGCTGCCTTATGGAAATATATAATTTTGTGCAAATAAAAGAAGAGAGTCTCCCACAAGCTTGGGGGAGGCTTCTCCGATTACTTAATGCTTTGCCTGATCATCCTCTTAAGAAAAATGAAATACTTGATATCTTTTATAATGGACTAATCGATGCTTCCAAGGACTACTTGGATAGTTGTGCTGGTTGTGTTTTCAGGGAAAGAACAGTCGACGAATCTGAATTACTATTGAATAATATGTTGACTAATGAAAATAATTGGACTCTTCCTAAGCCAATTCCTGAGGCAATTCCTGAGCCAATTGAGCCAACTCCTGAGACTATTCCTAAATCCACTCCGAAGAAGAGAGGTGTTTTATTTCTCAGTCCTGAAGATATGCAAGAGGCAAAGAAATCAATGAAAGAAAAAGGTATAAAAGCTGAAGATGTTAAGAATTTACCACCTATTGAAGAAATACATGGTCTTAATATACCACCTATTGAAGAACCACATTGTCTTGATAACCCGACACAGGTAGTAAAGGTAAATTCTCTCTATAGATATGATAAAGTTGAAGTCCCCTCTACTAAATTTCATAGCCCATGCTTAGATGAATTTGATGACTTTATGGCTAGACAAGAAAGTTTTAATGCTTATGTTGGTAGAGAGTTAAAGAATAATGCTTTCGAGATAGGACGCATGATCGATAATATGGCTAGAGTTAAAGGTGAACTCAAACTCATTAGCAAATATGCTTCTATGGTTGCTACTCAAGCTGAGCAAGTACTTAAAGCTCAAAATGATTTGCTTGATGAATTAAATAATAAACATGACTTTGCTGTTAGAGTGGCTACTAGAACTGGTAGGATGACTCAGGAACCTTTGTATCCTGAAGGCCACCCTAAGAGAATCGAGCAAGATTCTCAGAGAAATAATTTAGAGGCACCTAGTTCTTCTAAAAAGAAGAAAAAGAAAAACAATAGGACTTTGCATGCTTCTAGTGAACCTACTGTAGACACACCAAAGAATCCCAATGGTATTTCTAACTCTGATGCTGAAACACAATCAGGTGATGAACATGAACCTAGTGATAATGTTAATGATAATGTTCATGTTGATGCTCAACCTAGCAAAAACAATGATGTAGAGATTGAACCTGCTGTTGATCTTGATAACCCACAATCAAAGAATCAATGTTATGATAAGAGAGATTTTGTTGCTAGGAAGCACGAAGAACCATGGGTTCAGAAACCCATGCCCTTTCCTCCTAAACCATCCAAGACAAAGGATGATGAGGATTTTGAGCGCTTTGCTGAAATGATTAGACCTATCTTCTTACGTATGCGCTTAACTGATATGCTCAAAGTAAATCCTTATGCTAAGTATATGAAGGATATCATTACAAATAAAAGAAAGATACCGGAAGCTGAAATTTCCACCATGCTTGCTAATTACACTTTTAAAGGTGGAATACCAAAGAAACTTGGAGATCCGGGGGTACCAACTATACCATGCTCCATTAAAAGAAATTATGTTAGAACTGCTTTATGTGATCTTGGAGCCAGTGTTAGTGTTATGCCTCTCTCTTTATATCGTAGACTTGAATTGAATAAGTTGACACCTACTGAAATATCTTTGCAAATGGCTGATAAATCAACTGCTATACCTGTCGGTATTTGTGAGTATGTGCCTGTTGTAGTTGCAAATGTCACTATCTTAACAGACTTTGTTATTCTTGATATTCCCGAGGATGATAGTATGTCGATTATCCTTGATAGACATTTTTTGAATACTGCAGGGGCTGTTATTGATTGCAACAAAGGCAATGTCACTTTTCATGTTAATGGTAATGAGCATACGGTACACTTTCTGAGGAAACAATCTCAAGTCCATAGCATCAATTCTACTGGAAAAGTTCCAACTATCATTATTGGAGGTTTTGAATTTCCTCTCCCTACTGTCAAGAAAAAGTATGATATTCTTATTGTTGGTGATTTTCATATCCCCGTTGAGGTAACTTAGTGTTATTCGAAATTTCTCCGGTTCCGTGTTATTCAGAATGAGTTTGTTAACAAGACTTGATCAACCTTGTTAGTGGATTCATTTTGATGATCATGAGATGGATGAAACTAGAAGGCACAACCTTCTGTACCCTCTTTTTACTTTCTGTTATTTAGAATAAATAAAGAAAAAATAGTATTATCTGTCTCTTTTCTGATTTATCCGTGCAATAGAAAATATCCCAAAAATAAAAGTGCTCCAAATGCCCTACAAATTTAGTATGATTTTTATGGAATATTTGAGGATTTTAGGCACTGAAATCACTGCAGGAGGGGCAAGCACCAGGCCACGAGAGTGGAGGGCACGCCCACCCCACCTGGGCGTGCCCCCCTGTGTCGTGGGACCCTGGTGGCCCCCTTCCACTTATGCCAGCACCCACACACTCCATCTCCTACCCAGAAAAATCCCCATCCAGCTCAAGCACGAGTTCTAGCTCATTTTGTTGCGATTTTCGATCTCCTTGCTCAAAGCTCCATTCACAGAACTGCTTTGGGAGATTGTTGCTTGGTATGTGACTCCTCCATTGGTCCAATTAGCTTTTGTTCTAGTTCTTTATTCATTGCAAATTTTTGTTGCATAGGTGACCATGTTCTTGAGCTTGCATGTTGAATTTATGAGGTCCCAAGCAATTCCAATGCATGATATAGGCTCTAGGCACTTGTAGGAGTAGTTGCTATCAATCTTGTTTAGTTTTATTCACTTTTATTTTGAAGTTACTAAAATTTCAGAAAATGTTAAGGAAACTTTTGAGGGGCTCTTCTAGCCAAGGCTCTTAGGAAAACAAGCCAAAGAGAAGGAAAAAGCCAAGTATAATCTTCCTCGCTTAGCGGAAGTACGGCCGTGTGAATGGCCATGTGATGATTTCTTGAAAGAAGCTGGAATTCATGAAGATTTTTATTCTTTGATCGAGAATGCAGGGCTCACCGGTTTCCTCCATGACCGGATCGATCAGTGTCTCTTACTCACCAATACTTTCGTGCAAAATTTTTATTATTATCCTAAGAAGTCACCGCCTTCAGTATCATTTCATTTATATGATGAATTCAGAGAAATGTCTTTACTTTATTTCTGCGCGGTATGTAGGATACCCTATGAGGGAGAATTAGAGGAACCCCATCGTAAAGATGTGGATGGCTTTGTTAACACTATCGCTGTAGAGGAGCCAAAGAAGGGTTCCGAGGTGAAAATCTCTAGCATACACTTTCCTGTTTTATGCTACTTTGCCATATTTGCTAGTAGATGCTTGATTGGTCGAGGAAATAGTGGAAACTTTAGTGTTCCTGATATTATCATTCTTCAACATGCCTTGCTTGGAGATAATAGTTTTAGTATGGGTGCCGTCATTGCTAAACGGCTAAGCCTGAATCGTACAAAAGGCCCCATATTTGGAGGTATCTATGCTTCACGTCTTGCTAGACATTTTCAGATACCTATTAGGCACCATGAGAAAGAGGAGATAAAATTGCCTCCTTACATTTTAGATTACAAGAGCATGGTAGCACACACGTTTATTGTTGACAATGAAGAGAAGATGCTCTTGTATAACCTTAGATTTAATAAGAAACACAATGAGACTATTATTTTGCCTGCGCCTATGTTGTTTGATTTGACTGCAGATAATTTTCTTGTAACACCGGAAGCGGTATACACGCATCGAGGCCAAGCATCCACTCCGGAACATGAACCTGAGCCGGAACTTGCACCGGACCCTTATCGTGCATCATCTTTCCAGTGGGATCCGAAGATGGCCAGCCAGTGGTATCCTGATTACACCTCCTAGTACACCGGGGAGAGTAGCAGCGGTCCTTGGTACTAGACCAACTTAGGCCAAAATCCTAAGCTTGGGGGAGTACGTATTTCTCACCGACTTTACATTCATGTTCACACACTAGTCGTCGGTGCTCATACTCTTTCATTGTATTATCCATGCTAGTTTAATTTCCTTTTCCTAGCTTTCTTCTTGTGTGTTTGATAAACCTTAAGAAAAAACAAAAAATTAGTTAGTTTAATTTCCATGCTTGTAGTAGAAATTAAAATGAAAACCCAAAAAGATTTCTCGTTCTTCTTTTACTTGTTGGGAGCTTCCCTGTGTAAATAGTTTTATTTTCTTTCCTTTTCTTTGGGGCTTGAGAAGACCATATTGAAAATGTTTAGTGGCTCTCATATGCATGATTGTTTATTTAATTCAGAGCCCATATTACCATGTCTTCTCTTTTGAGTTTAATACTTGCAGATTCCAGCTTAGTCCAATGCACGTGCACTCTTATTATTATACACATCGTTCGGTCATGCAAGTGAAAGGCAATAATGACGATATATGATGAACTTATTGAGATGAGAAAAGCTGGTATGAACTCGACCTCTTTTGTTTTTGTAAATATGATGAGTTCATCGTTTCTTATTCAGCTTATTATGAGGTAAACATATTTGCAATGACATTTAGAGATTATAGTTACTTGTGCCATGCTTGATTAGCTATGAGTTATAATGGTTTACCTTGCGTGCCAACATGCTATTAGAATGATTTTGATGTGGTATGATGGGATGGTATCCTCCTTTGAATGAATTGAGTGACTCAACTTGGCACATGTTCACGCATGTAGTTGATACAAATCAACATAGCCTTCATGATATTTATGTTCATGGTAGATTATACCCTACTCATGCTTGTATTCGGTGTAAACTAATTTTAATGCAAGTTTATGACTGTTGTCGCTCTCTCAGTTGGTCGCTTCCCAGTCTTTTGCTACCCTTCACTTGTACTAAGTGGGAATACTGCTTGTGCATCCAAACTCCATAAACCCCAAAGTTGTTCCACATGAGTCCACCATACCTTCCTATATGCGGTATTTACCGGCCGTTCCAAGTAAATTTGTATGTGCCAAACTCCAAACCTTCAAATGAAATTCTGTTTTGTATGCTCGAGCAGCTCATGTTTCAACTAGGGCTACCTATATCTTCCATGCTAGGTGGGTTATCCTCAAGAGGAGTGGACTCCGCTCCTCATTCACGAGAAAGAGCCGGTAACTGGGATGCCCAGTCCCATGATCCAAAAAGATCAAAGCAAATCAAAATAATTTAAAAAAACTCCCCTAGGGCTGTTGTTAGTTGGAGGCACTCGTTGTTTCGAGCAAGCCATGGATTGATGCTTGTTGGTGGTTGGGGGAGTATAAACCTTTACCATTCTGTTTGGGAACTGCCTATAATGCATGTAGTATGGAAGATACAGCCATCTCATAGTTGTTGCGTTGACAGCAAAAGTATGCCGCTCAAAATATTATTCAATCTCTATTTTAAAATCGACCTCTCGCACCTCTGCAAATCCCTGCTTCCCTCTGAGAAGGGCCTATCTATTTACTTTTATGTTGAGTCATCACCCTTCTTATTAAAAAGCACCCGCTGGAGAGCACACTGTCATTTGCATTCATTACTATTAGTTTATATTGAGTATGACTTGACTGGATCTCTTTTACCATGAATTACAATGTTTAGTCAGTCCTTGATCTTTAAAGGTGCTCTGCATTTATGTTTTGCGGTCTCGGAAAGGGCTAGCGAGATACCATTTTGTTATATCATGTCATGATTGTTTTGAGAAAGTGTTGTCATCCGAGTTTTATTATTATGGCTCGCTAGCTGATTATGTTATTGGTATGAGTAATTGTGAGACCTAAGTGTTATTGTGAGTATGGTTAGTTCATAATATTTGCTGAAACCTGAATGCTGGCTTTGCATGTTTACAACAAGAGCAAACAGAGTTTGTAAAAGTTTTTCTTTATCACTTTCAGTTTGTCAACTGAATTGCTTGAGGACAAGCAAAGGTTTAAGCTTGGGGGAGTTGATACGTCTCCAACGTATCTACTTTTCCAAACACGTTTGCCCTTGTTTTGGACTCTAACTTGCATGATTTGAATGAAACTAACCCGGACTGACGTTGTTTTCAGCAGAACTGCCATGATGTTGTTTTATGTGTAGAAAGCAAAAGTTCTCGGAATGTCCTAAAAATCCACGGAGGCACCTTTTGGAAAATATAAAAAATACTCGCGAAAGAATCAAGACCAGGGGGCCCACACCATGTCCACGAGGGTGGGCGCGCGCCCTCCCCCCTGGGCGTGCCCCCCTGTCTCGTGGGCCCCCTGAGGCTCCGCCGACCTCAACTCCAACTCCATATATTCCGTATCGCGGAGAAAAAAATCAGAGAGAAAGTTTCATCGTGTTTTACGATACGGAGCCACCGCCAAGCCCTAATCTCTCTCGGGAGGGCTGATCTGGAGTCCGTTCGGGGCTCCGAAGAGGGGGATTCGTCGCCATCGTCATCATCAACCATCCTCCATCACCAATTTCATGATGCTCACCGTCGTGCGTGAGTAATTCCATCGTAGGCTTGCTGGACGGTGATGGATTGGATGAGATTTACCATGTAATCAAGTTAGTTTTGTTAGGGTTTGATCCCTAGTATCCACTATGTTCTGAGATTGATGTTGCTATGACTTTGTTATGCTTAATGCTTGTCACTAGGGCACGAGTGCCACGATTTCAGATCTGAACCTATTATGTTTTCATGAATATATGTGTGTTCTTGATCCTATCTTGCGAGTCTATGGTCACCTATTATGTGTTATGATCCGACAACCCCGAAGTGACAATAATCGAGATACTTCTCGGTGATGATCGTAGTTTGAGGAGTTCATGTATTCACTATATGTTAATGCTTTGTTCCGATTCTCTATTAAAAGGAGGCCTGAATATCCCTTAGTTTCCGCTAGGACACCGCTGCCACGGGAGGGTAGGACAAAAGATGTCATGCAAGTTCTTTTTCATAAGCACGTATGACTATTTATGGAATACATGCCTACATTACATTGATGAATTGGAGCTAGTTCTGTGTCACCCTATGTTATAGCTATTACATGAGGAATCGCATCCGATATAATTATCCATCACTGATCCATTGCCTACGAGCTTTTCACATATTGTGTTTCACTTATTTACTTTTCCATTGCTACTATTACAATCACTACAATACCCAAAAATATTACTTTTGCTAGCGTTACCTTTATTATCATACTACTTTGCTACTAAATACTTTGCTGCAGATACTAAGTTATCCAGGTGTGGTTGAATTGACAACTCAACTGCTAATACTCAAGAATGTTCTTTGGCTCCCCTTGTGTCGAATCAATAAATTTGGGTTGAATACTTTACCCTTGAAATTTGTTGCGATCCCCTACACTTGTGGGTTATCAGGCGGCGGGGCGAGTGGCGATGGGGCGGCGGGGTAGTGGGGTGATGGGGCAGGGCGGCGTAGCAGCGGGGCGATAGGGCGATGGGACGGGGCGGCGGGGCGAGGTAGCGGGGCGGAGCGGCGGTCGAGGGCGGCGGCACGGGTGGTGAAGGAGGAGATCGAGAGAGGGGGGGGTTGGGGCGCGGGCGCGGGCACAGCCCCTTTTCTGCTAGTAGGTCACAGTTCTTTGTCGTCTGCTAGTAGACGGCAAAGAGCATACCTAGTGGGGTGGGGCCGAGGGAAACGGACGGCCTAACGGCCATTTTCTTTGCCGTCTGCTCGCGGACGACAATTAAGTTTTGCCATCAGCCAGCAGATGGCAAAGAAAATGGCCGTTAGGTCGTCCTTGTAAGCCCACCACCCACCCTCTGTCGTGTTAGATAGCTGACGACAAAGATATGCTGATGGCAAAGCCTTGCGTTGCCGTCCGCTGCCTCTTTGCCTTCCGGTTTCTGGTGGCTGATGGCAAAGCCTTTCATTGCCATCCGCTAGCTGGCGGCAAAGAGTCGGCAGAAGGCAAATCTGCTGATTCCAGTAGTGTGATATGTGTTTTGCTTGGAGCGTCTTGTATGATATTTGTATTTTCTTTTTAGTTTACCACAATCATCCTTGCTGTACACACCTTTTGGGAGAGACACACATGAATCGGAATTTATTAGAATACTCTATGTGCTTCACTTATATCTTTTGAGCTAGACAATTTGCCCTAGTGCTTCACTTATATCTTTTAGAGCACGGCGGTGGATTTATTTTGTAGAAATTATTGATCTCTCATGCTTCACTTATATTATTTTGAGAGTCTTTTAGAACAGCATGGTATTTGCTTTAGTTATAAAATTTGTCCTAATATGATGGGCATCCAAGTTGGGTATAATAAAAACTATCATATAGAGTGCATTGAACACAATGATCAATTTGATACTTGATAATTGTTTTGAGATATAAAGGTGCTAATGTTAGAGTCATGCTAGTTGGGGAATTATGAAATTGAGAAATACTTGTGTTAAAGTTGTCAAGTCCCGTAGCATGCACGTATGGTAAATGTTGTGTGACAAATTTGTAGCATGGGGTGTTCTTTGATTGCCTTCCTTATGTGTGGAGGTCGGGATCGCGCGATGGTTAACTCCTACCAACCCTTCACCTAGGAGCATGCGTAGTAGTACTTTGCTTCGAGGGCTAATAAACTTTTGCAATAAGTATATGAGTTCTTTATGACTAATGTGAGTCCATGGATTATACGCACTCTTACCCTTCCATCATTGCTAGCCTCTACGGTACCGTGCATTGCCCTTTCTCACACTGAGAGTTGGTGCAAACTTCGCTGGTGCATCCAAACCCCGTGATACGATACGCTCTATCACACATAAACCTCCTTATATCTTCCTCAAAACAGCCACCATACCTATCTATTATGGCATTTCCATAGCCATTCCGAGATATATTGCCATGCAACTTTCCACCATTCCGTTTATTATGACACGCTCCATCATTGTCATATTGCTTTTGCATGATCATGTAGTTGACATCGTATTTGTGGCAAAGCCACCTTTATAATTCTTTCATACATGTCACTCTTGATTCATTGCATATCCCGGTACACCGCCGGAGGCATGCACATAGAGTCATATTTGTTCTAAGTATTGAGTAGTAATCCTTGAGTTGTAAATAAATAAAAGTGTGATAATCTTCATTATTAGAGCATTGTCCCAAGTGAGGAAAGGATGATGGAGACTATGATTCCCCCACAATTCGGGATGAGACTTTAGACATTATGAAAAATAAAAGAGGCTAAAGAAGCCCAAATAAAAAAAGAGGCCAAAGAAGCCCACTGAAATAAATAAAAAATGAGAGAAAAAGAGAGAAGGGACAATGTTACTATCCTTTTTCCACACTTGTGCTTCAAAGTATCACCATGATCTTCATGATAGAGAGTCTCCTATGTTGTCACTTTCATATTCTAGTGGGAATTTTTCATTATAGAACTTGGCTTGTATATTCCAATGATGGGCTTCCTCAAAATGCCCTAGGTCTTCGTGAGCAAGCAAGTTGGATGCACACCCACTTAGTTGCTTTTGTTGAGCTTTCATACATTTATAGCTCTAGTGCATCCGTTGCATGGCAATCCCTACTCCTTGCATTGACATCAATTGATGGGCATCTCCATAGCCCGTTGATTAGCCTCGTCAATGTGAGATTTTCTCCTTTTCTGTCTTCTCCACACAACCTCCATCATCATATTCTATTCCACCCATAGTGCTATATCCATGGCTTACGCTCATGTATTGCGTGAGAGTTAAAAAAGCTGAAGCGCATTAAGAAGTATGAACCAATTGCTTGGCCGAAACTGGGGTTGTGCATCATGGGAGTATTTTGTGTGACGAAAATGAAGCATGGCCTAACTATATGATTTTGTAGGGATAAGCTTTCTTTGGCTATGTTATTTTGATAAGACATGATTACTTGTTAGTATGCTTGAAGTATTCTATTTTTATGCCAATACTAAACTTTTATCTTGAATCATTTGGATCTGAACATTCATGCCACAATAAAGAAAATTACATTGAGAAATATGCTAGGTAGCATTCCACATCAAAAATTCTGTTTTTATCATTTACCTACTCGAGGACGAGCAGGAATTAAGCTTGGGGATGCTTGATACGTCTCCAACGTATCTATAATTTTTATTGTTCCGTGCTATTATATTACCTGTTTTGGATGTTTAATGGGCTTTACTAAGCACTCTTATATTATTTTTGGGACTAACCTATTAACCGGAGGCCCAGCCCAAATTGATGTTTTCTTGTCTATTTCAGTGTTTCGCAGAAAAGGAATATCAAACGGAGTCCAAATAGAATGAAACCTTTGAGAGAGTTATTTTTGGAACAAACGCAATCCAGGAGACTTGGAGTGGATGTCAAGCAACAAACGAGGAAGCCACGAGGCAGGGAGGCGCGCCCTAGGGGGTGGGCCCGCCCCCACCCTCGTGGGCCCCTCGTGGCTCCCCTAACCGACTTCTTTCGCCTATATATATCCACATACCCTGAAAACATCCAAGAGCACCATGAAACCCTATTTCCACCGCCGCAACCTTCTATACCCGTGAGATCCCATCTTGGAGCCTTTTCCGGCGCTCCGCCGGAGGGGGAATCGATCACGGAGGGCTTCTACATCAACGTCATAGCCTCTCCGATGAAGTATGAGTAGTTTACCACAGACCTTCGAGTCCATAATTATTAGCTAGATGGCTGCCCACAGACCTTTGATTATTACCACAGACCCTCGATCTTCTTGGAGATCTATTCGATGTAACTCTTTTTGCGGTGTGTTTGTCGAGATACAATGAATTGTGGGTTTATGATCCAGTTTATCTATGAGAAATATTTGAATCTCCTCTGAATTCTTTTATGTATGATTTGTTATCTTTGCAAGTCTCTTCAAATTATCTGTTTGATTTGGCCTACTAGATTGATCTTTCTTGCCATGGGAGAAGTGCTTAGCTTTGGGTTCAATCTTGCGGTGTCCTTTCCCAGTGACAGCAGGGGCAGCAAGGCACGTATTGTATTGTTGTCATCGAGGATAAAAGGATGGGGTTTATATCATATTGCTTGAGTTTATCCCTCTACATCATGTCATCTTGCCTAGTGCGTTACTCTGTTCTTATGAACTTAATACTCTAGATGCATGTTGGATAGCGATCGATGTGTGCAGTAATAGTAGTATATGCAGAATCGTTTCGATCTACTTGTCGCGGACGTGATGCCTATATACATGATCATGCCTAGATATTCTCATAACTATGCACTTTTCTATCAATTGCTCGACAGTAATTTGTTCACCCACCGTAATAATTATGCTATCTTGAGGGAAGCCACTAGTGAAACATATGGCCCCCGGGTCTATTTTCCATCGTATAAGTTTCCGATCTACTTTATTTTGCAACCTTTACTTTTCAATCTACATCATAAAAATACCAAAAATATTTATCTTATTATTATCTCTATCAGATCTCACTTTTGCAAGTGGCCGTGAAGGGATTGACAACCCCTTTATCGCATTGGTTGCGATGTTCTTATTTGTTTGTGTAGGTACGAGGGACTTGCGCGTAGTCTCCTACTGGATTGATACATTGGTTCTCAAAAATAGAGGGAAATACTTACGCTACTTTGTTGCATCACCCTTTCCTCTTCAAGGAAAAACCAACGCAGTGCTTAAGAGGTAGCAGGTCTCATGTTCCTGACGGGCCTGGTGGGCGAGCCTGGCGAGCCCCTAGGTTGTCGATCCTCCTTGTCAGCCTATTTGTGGGAAGCAGGGGCGCTGACACGACCATTGCCACCGACAGAATGAGTCGCCGATGTGCCGCTGTCGCCGCTCTCATACTGGAGCCAGACTGACCTTATCGATGACAGCCGAAAAGTCTTCGTTCACGTGCCCCTAAGGACCAGTGTACGGGAGCCACAATCATCGCCATTGAATCCTTGTATCGATCTGAAGAATCTGACAACAAATGTCGCAGTTGCGTATGCACGACGAGAAACCTTGGGTGCAGTGTAGTGCTGACCTTTTTTGGATGCGTGTGGCCGGCCGGCTGGCTAACATAAATTTAACACAAGTACACACTGAGGCTTAAACCTGACTTCATCATTTTTTCTGCAACAATACAATCGCATAATTTGTCCTAAAATTCTATACATATACACTTATTCATAGATGGAGAGAGTAGATTGTATGGATTTGAGGATTTGCATATAAGGAGGAAGACTTTGGATGCGGATATTTGAGGGGTCAATGGGCACTGTCAGCGAACACGTCCATATGGTTCTACCGACATTGGGGACTCATATTAGGCGAGTCCAATTGTAGATGGTAAATGTTTGGGAACGATGCCCCGGCCGAGCGTTCGGCTAGTTGCCACGCTCGCGCCGCTAGAACCCTGGCCCGGCACCCACAAAGCTACGCTCATGTCACTACAGCCCTTGCCCACCACCCACAAAGCTAAGTTTATCTCCACCGCTTTCATCTCAACCCCTCGCATATTCTGGAGACCACACGAGGCGTCTCGTCCTTCAATCCCCCTTGCTCAATATCTCTCCTCTCTTTTCTTGTGCTCTCTCTTCAGGAATCCACACCCAATCCTCATGAAATCGAGTTCGTTTTGGTTACCTTTTTGTTCCCCATGACATTTTCCACCATAGATCAATGAGAGGGGAGTGAGTTGTTCGTGTTTTTCTTTTGCTTTTCTCATGTCCTGGGCAGTACCCCATGGATCGACGAGGTTGAGCTCAAGCACATGTTGCACACACACGCTCCACTCCTTGGAGCTGCGAGGAAAGGGCCCGACGACTGGGCTGCAAGCTCGTGCACCCGCTACGTCACCATGGTGCGCGACGACAGCGACCGGTTCCTGCTCAGGCAGCGATGCTGGAACCAGCCTACTAGGGTCCTGCAACCGGCACATGATTATGTTGGAACCGGCGTCCCCTGATGCTAGAACCACACGGACCCTGGGCAGGCAACACATTTTTTGCTGGAACCAATCTTTATTTTTGCTGGAACCGTCTTTTTTTGCTACTATGGGCACTTGACTCTTTTTTGTAGTGAGGTTGTTTTGCTGGAACCAGCATTATTTTTGGCTGGAACTAGCTAACTCATTTGCTACAATTGGCTTATCGATTTTTGTTGCTGAGATTTTTACTGGGACCATCATTAAGTTTTGTTGGAAGTGGCAAATCTATTTGCTTCAACCGAGTACCAGAGTTTTTTGTTGCTTTTGATATTTGCTGGAAATAGCATCAAGTTTTGCCGGAACCAGCTAATCTTTTTGCTTCACCCGTGTATTGGAGGTTTTTGTTGCTTTTTAGATTTGTTTTCGCTGGACATGGCGATGGCAGTGCAAGTCAATGATGGAACATGCTGGAACCGTCTGTGTTCGATCTACAACCATGGTGAGTGGAGGCAGCCGAGACGAGCGCAATGGCACGAGCGCCGGCGAACACGAGTGGGCGGGCGCGGTGGCACGGGTGACCGGCAAGCACGAGATGCCGAGGACACGTGCGGCGGCCGGCGAGCGCGCCTGAGCTAGGTCGCTACCTTTTTTTCCTATGTGGTTGACTTTTTAAAGACGAAGGAAAAGTTGTATCGTACAGTTGGAAAAGTCCGTATCGTACGCTCGGCAGCCGACCGGCCGAAAATTGGGCCTGCGCACCGGCGCCTATCACTGCCCTCTAACTCACTGTCATAATGCCCACATGCGCTAAATCACCACTCAGTTATTTTTTAATTTTTTTTAAGAGTCACCGGTCAGTTTTTATTTCGAGGTGGCTTGGCTAGTTTCGCTAACCCACGACCAGCGCGCCAGCGGGAGGTCTTTTGGGAGACCTGCTCTTCGGCGCCTTACGTGCCGGTTTGCTTAACGGGCGCTCGCAGTAGCCTTGGGTGGGCAAGCCCAGCTAGCACGCTTGCTCCTTTCCTCGTTCCCAGCTGCGCCTTTCTCAGAAAAAGAACTGCGCGTTTCGTTCGTTCCTTTTTTTGTGTGTGTGTTCGTTCGTTCCTTCACAAAACTGAAAAAACGAATGGATCTGAAATTTACGAATTTGAAAGCAGTTTACAAATTTCAAAATTTTCATCAATTCTAAAAAATAGCTCATCAATTTTGACACAAATTTCAAGATGTTTGAAAAAATTTCATTGAATTTGAAAAAAGGTTCATTGGATTTGAAAAAAAAATCACTGGATTTTAAAAAAATCATTGAATTTGACAAAGCTCATTGAATTTTAAAAACGTTCATCGGATTTGAAAAAAAAGTTCATCGGATTTGAAAAAAAGTTCACTAGATTTGAAAAAAGTTCATTGAATTTGAAAAAATTTCAACGAATTTGAAAAAAGGTCATCGAGTTTGAAAAAGTTCTTCGAATTTGACAAAAAACATAATCGATTTTCCAGAAAAAAATCATGAAGAAAAAAAGGTTTCTCGAACTTGAAAAAAGAAGAAAAAATGGACAGAAAAAAGAAAACAAACGAACGAAAGAACAAAAGGAAACAAATCATATTAGTAAACGCAACAAATGCAGTGGTCGGCTGGTTGACGCGTCATGTTCTTAACACGCTCGTCCAATATCGAATCCTGGCTCTCGCACAATTTATGCGCTTTAGGAACAGAGACTAAAAATAAAAAATGGGCTGGCCCAAACGCGATGATGGGGTATGCGCCCGTTAGTGAAATGACTAGTATTGGGCGCTGAAGGCGCCGAATAGGATTCAGTGACTTTTGGTCCAGTCCAAACCACGCATCGGTGGCTCTGCAAAGATCACTAGCACAAGGCCCAAACAACACGGCCTTATCACCAGTCGGCCCGGCCCGTCCTATATTTTTTATTTTTTCCAACAACGCAAGCCCGAAATGACTAGTGAAGGAGTACTCCTTGCAGAGATCACTCCAACTTTCCCAGGTTGCGACAAGTGGCGCCCTGCATGTGCACCACTTGTCACAACCTGAGAGTTTTTCCATTTTTCGTAGATCCGTTTATTTAAAACATTTTATCTCTTAAACCGTGCGTCCAAATCTCGAACCGCTTTCGCCGTTGGATTTCTCGCGTCGAGATCTTCAAAACTAAATCCCATTTTGATAGGTTTTGACGAACTTTTTTTTCACGAAAAAAATGAACCAGGAGCACGGGTTTTTTCCCTTTCCGAAAGAGGCACGCCCGTGCCTCTGACTAAATCACAACCATGCCTCTCGCGGAAGCAAAACCGTGCCTCTTGCGAAAGAAAAAAAAACAGAAAATGCGTTTTTTTTTTGTTTACGAGGAGGCACGGCCGTGACTCTCGCGAAAGCACAACCGTGCCTCTCGCGGAAGCAAAACTGTGCCTCTCGCGAAAGAAAAAAACAAAAAATGTGTTTTTTTTTCATTTCCAAGAGGCACGGCCATGACTCTCGCGAAAGCACAACCGTGCCTCTCGCAGAAGCAAAACCGTGCCTCTCATGAAAGAAAAAAAAAGACAACGCATTTTTTTCCGTTTCCAAGAGGCACGGCCGTGTCTCTCGTGAAAGCACAACCGCGGCTCTCGCGCAAAGAAAACCGCGACTCTCGCGAGAAAATGCGCAAGATTTTTTTTTGAATTTTTTTTGGTCGAAATGCTAGGGAAGACCGGTGGAAAACCAAAACATAAAAAAAATACGGAAAAAATCGTTTAAAAAGCCGAAAACGCGTGCAAAAAGATAAAAAAAAAACAAAATCCGGAGGGAGCGCCCAGAGCGCGACACGTGGCTAATGGCTAAGAGCGTGCCAAGTGACGCTGATCGTTGCGAGGCTCCCGAAGGAGCGCTCGTTAATTAGTTGCTCCCACGCAAGCCAACGTAGACAAAACTAGGAATTTGTTTAAAAAAAGTACACAAAATCAGGAGACCTCTTATTTTTTGCCTTCGTACGTGGGCCGCAGCGAAGCCAACCCACTTATTCCCATGCAGCTGTAAACATTTTATTTTCCGCACAGTCCGACAAATAGTTGGAGCTTTGCACAGGACAACCAATAAATGGGCTGGCCCATTTTTTGCTGTTTCTGTGTTTTATTTTTATTTTTATTCTCCTTCTCTTATCTCTTTTTTCACCTTCAAGTTTATTTTTCTTATAGAATTTATTACATAAATTCAAAATTCACAAAAAAAATCGGAATTTCGAAAAACTCTCAAGTTATATAAAATGCTCAGAATTACTAAATATGTTGTTATTTCGAAAAATATTCGGAAGTTGAAAATGTTTCCAATTTTTCGAAAACATTTATTGTTTTTGAAAATTGTTCGCGATTTCTCAAAAAGAAAATGGTAATTTAAAAAATCCTTCAAATTCGAAAAATATTCTTATTTTTGTGAAATTTCCACAATTAAAAATAATATTAAAAGATACAAACTTTTGAAAAATGTTATGAATTTTCAACACATGTTCCCGTTCTTAAAAAATGTTCAAAAATTCAAATAATGTTCATGTCTTTATAAAAAAGTTTCTGTTTTCGAAAAATGTATGTGAATTTTAGAAGATGTTCCTGTTTCAAATTTCATATTTTTCTGAAATTGTACATAATTTTTTTTAAAAAAAGTTGAGGATTTAAAAAATGGTTCATGTTTTCTACAATATTCAGAAACTTCATATCTTTAAATCTCTTCGATTGAAAGGAAAAGTTGATTGATAATTCATGGGCCTTCTCTGGCGTATGATGACGTAACAAAATTGTTAAATGCCCTCGATTAATAAATGGAAAATAGCGGATTGATTACTTCACACCCGGCAAAACCGAGAAGGTAATGTTCCTTTTTCACGTGTGCACAGGGTTTTGCTTGCACATATAATTCTCACGAATTTTAAATGCATACTAATTTTTTTTGGTTGCAACGCACGGGCATATGTCCTAGTTTTGCCTTAAAAAGGAGACCTCTGATTTTTTAAAAAGGAAAAATAAAAATTCCTCACTAAAAAAATCCAGGACACCTCCTATACCGCATTTGAAGCATTTTTTAAATTACCATTTTCGCTATTTAGTCGGGTTTACACGTGCTAATGCAAGGTATGGCTCTAACAATCCAACACACTAACTTACCGGTCATCATTCAATCTTATTTCTTCGGATGCACTTTCGGCTTTGAGTGGAGACAACCAATCCCGGTCGGCATATGGTCATTTAGTTGTTGAGATCAAGCATCTTATGGTAGAGAAGGAGTTTACTCCACTGAAGATTAAACGTGAGCAAAATAGGGTAGCGGATCGATTGGCTTTCTATAGGCCTTGTTTGTTTCAGCTTTGATCTGTTTCGAATCACCTAGGGATTCGCTTTAGTGGCAAAGCTGATTCACAGTTATAAAAGATCATGTTTGTTTCAGCTTTGATTGGATTCGAATCACCTGTAGATGCTTTAGCGGTAAAGCTGATTCGCAGAATCAACTTCGCCACTGAAGTACACTTTGAGGTGCTTCAATAAACTGCACTAAAAATGACCCAAGTCCATGTTCAACTTCACAGGCAAATTTGATTTGATATAGCTGTTTGTTTCATAATTCAAATTCAGTTTCACTGGCAAAGCTGACTTCACTGGTAAAGCTGATTTGAAATAATTATTTGTTTCAGATTCCAGATTCAGCCTCACTGACAAAGCTGAGGCCCTGCTTGGTTGGGCTGTGGATTTCTGAAAACACTTGTAGAAAAGCAGCTGTGGAAAATCTGTTGTGAGAAAACTGTAGGTCGTTTGGCAAACTAGTTGTATGAGCTGTTGCCGTGGAGATAAAAGTCTGAAATAGCCCTATCAACAAAGATTGGTTGCACATCATTTAATGATAATAACATCATTATAGGTTGATTTGGAGTAGTAATAAAACCTAATTAAATAATTATTCAAGTCTTATGATCAACATGATATTTTCACATGGCGAGAGAGTAGCATATTTTTACAAGGATAAATACGTAGCACACAAATAGAAATGGAAAACACCTTATCACAAAATTAACTAGTAGTTGAACCAAAACGTTTCATCATTGATCAATACATTAGTACATTTGAATGCTTACAACACTTGTTGGAGCACGAGTTGCTGCTATCTCTGAGTTTATATTCCAAAGTGTGGCCTTGTACTCATGTAGAAAAGGGTTCTTGTCCTCCTTAGCCGACTCATTAATAAACTTGGCCTTGCGCTTCACATTTTTGCAATCTAGCCCTCCTTTGTAGACTTTCCATCCTTAGGTGAGACTTTGACCTCCTTTGTCGCCTTCCCATCCTTAGGTGAAACCTTGACCTCCTTTGTTGCCTTTCCATCCTCCTCGACTCTTCTCCAACATCTAGCATATCATCATCATTTGTGTTGTCCGACATCTACCCAGGAATAGATGATGTAGCCCCGGTGACATGTGCGTTGGCGAACATGACATGCATTTCTTCCAAGTTGGTGAGCCCCTTCTTCTTGTACTTTGCATGCTTGGGGTTTTTCTGAAATGTAGCATAAGAGTTAGCAATTCCACAAACAAACGATGCTACCAAATAAATGATAGTACATACTTTAAGATGTATCTTCCACCAATCATCATCAACTGCAATGGTTTTCTTCACATCATCCCAACCTAGCCCAGTTGCCGCATTTTTCAATAACATGAATTGTATATATTATCTCTTCAAAATGTCCCATTTGTTTTTAAATTGATTTTGCAAACATCTTTTTAGCCCTCTCAAAGAACTTATTTTCAAGACGTTTGTACCCTCTATGGTTCAAACATCCCTTTGGCCTATTTCCAACATTGAACTCGTCCTTGCATATCTCACAGAAAATGGTTATGTGATGTGCATCCCAATTAGCTTTTTCCTTTTCCATCTATTTCACGACATACATTTTGAGGTTAATTGTCAAGCACTTCATACACATACTACTGTCATGCATTATTGCCATAACACTTTAATCAACCAACACATATTCTAATATAGGCTAATCTGACCATAGTATTTGACATACATCAACACAGTTTGTATAGCATGTATCACTGTTGGGAAACGTTGCATGAAAAACAAAAAAAATCTACGGACACGCAAGATGCACCATGGAGATGCATAGCAACGAGAGGGGAGAGTGTGTCTACGTACCTCATAGACCGTAAGCGGAAGCGTTTAGTAACGCGGTTGATGAAGTCGACCTTCTTCGCGATCCAACCGATCGAATACCGAACGTACGACACCTCCGCGTTCAACACACGTTCAACTCGGTGACGTCCTTGCCTTCTTGATCCAACAAGACGGGCGAAGTAGTGGATGAGTTTCGACAGCACGATGGCATGGTGATGGTCATGGTGATGCTATCTCCGCAGTGCTTCGCCTAAGCACTACGAAAATATGACCGAGGGTGTAAACGATGGAGGGGGGCGCCGCACACGGCTAAGAGATTATTGTGGTTATGTGTGGCGCCCCCTTCCAATATAGGTGGGAGAGGGAGGAGCAACCAAGGAGGCACCCCAAGTAGGCCGAATCCTACTTGTGGTCCTTCCCTTGTGGCGCCCCCTTACCATATTTGCCCGAGGGGGGAAGGAAAGGGGGGAGAGGAAAGGGAGGGGGAGGCCGACTCCCCCCTTTCCTTCTCTCCCCAAGGTCTGCAGCCTAGAAGGGGAGCTCCTGCCCTTTGTGGGCTGGTGTGTTCCTCCCCTTTGGCCCATATGGCCCATTAACCACCCGGGGTGTCCGGAACCCCTTTCGGTGACCCGATTTCTACCCGGTACATCACGAAACTCTTCCAGTGTCCAAATATCATCGTCCTATATATCAATATTTACCTCTGGACCGTTCCGGAGCTCCTCGTCATGTCCGTGATCTCATTCGAGACTCCAAACAACATTCGGTCACCAAATCATATAACTCATATAACACTATATCGTCAACGAACGTTAAGCGTGCAGACCCTACGAGTTTGAGAACTATGTAGACATGACTGAGACACCTCTCCGGTCAATAACAAATAGCGGAACCTGGATGCCCATATTGGTTCTACATATTCTACGAAGATCTTTATCGGTCGAACCGTTATGACAACCTACGTAATTCCCTTTGTCCATCGGTATGTTATTTTCTTGAGATTCGATCATCGGTATATTCATACCTAGTTCAATCTCTTTAGCGGCAAGTCTTTTTACTCGTTCCATAATACATCATCTTGCAACTAACTCATTAGTCACTTTGCTTGCAAGGCTTCTTATGATGTGTATTACCGAGAGGGCCCAGAGATACCTCTCCGATACTCGGAGTGACAAATCCTAATCTCGATCTATGCCAACTCAACAAACACCTTCGGAGATACCTGTAGAGCATCTTTATGATCACCCAATTACGTTGTGACGTTTGATAGCACACAAGGTGTTCCTCCGGTATTCGAGAGTTGCATAATCTCATAGTCGAAGGAATATGTATTTGTCATCAAGAAAGCAATAGCAATAAACTGAATGATCAACATGCTAAGCTAACAGATGAGTCTTTTCCATCACATCATTCTCTTAATTATGTGATCCCGTTATCAAATGACAACACATGTCTATGGTTAGGAAACCTTAACCATCTTTGATCAATGAGATAGTCTAGTAGAGGCTTACTAGGGACATGGTATTTGTTTATGTATTCACACATGTATTTAAGTTTCCGATCAATACAATTCTAGCATGAATAATAAACCTTTATCATGAATAGGGAAATATAAAATAACAACTTTATTATTGCCTCTAGGGCATATTTCCTTCAATCACAACATAAATCTAGAATTAATCAACAAAGAAAAGATGGAAGTACCTTCGGTGAAGGAACTTGCGGTGGTGCAGCCTTGATGGATGGAGAAGCAACTCAGATGAGAAGATGGCCGGCGATGGTGGCTATAGGGTGTTCCTCGACCCCGTTTGGCACTAGTAGCCGAGCAATCCCCGGTGACGAGGGGTGGCGGTAGACTGGAGAAGCTCGTCGGGCGGATTGGGGTGGAGGAGGATGGGGGCGTCTGGCGGTCGTGGCTAGCCGGAGCTCCTCTCCCATGATTTGTAGCGGCAGGGGCAGCAGAAGACCTCATGGCGGCGGAGTGAGGAGGCACTTCAGGCGGATGGGAGGCGGGAGGGGGGGTGGAGGCGTACGGTGGCGCGCCGGCCGGGACGACGGGCCACGCCGCGGGTCAGCACCTAGCGGCGGCGTGGGAGCAACCCTAATCGCCAAAGGAAAGGAAGACGAGAGGTGAGCTTTTCTGTCGTTGATTCTGAATCGGTCGTGGCCTCTGGTCAACTCATCCAATGGCAAAGGTGGGTAATTCACCCATCTATCATGGGTACGTTCGAAGAGCCCACATCGGAAGCTGGGAAAGCACCTCCTGGGCCGCTGCCGGTCGTGCGTGTATTTTTGGATGCACTTTGTGGAATTGGGCCGCGTCGGTTCGCTCTTTGGCTATGTTTTGGCTGCGAGGCAGTGGAATCCGGCTGCAAAAGCGGAACCAAACGGGGCCTGAATCTGAATCCTGGAGCTCAGACAAACAGGGTCATAGTCATACAGAGAGTACTACTGCCGTGTGGCTAGATAGAGGTCTGTCATGTATAGAGGAACTTTTGCGTCTCGATTGTAACCTTATTCATTTGGAATAAAACTCCTTTACCCTCGCAAAAAAAAAGGCTTCTGTTTGAAAAAAAAAAAGAAGTAGAGGAAATTATAATTTTGTGGGAGAAAACTTGGCTATTTTTTTAGGGAAAAAATGTTGGCTAACATTTCCTGCACCACTGGATCTTTGCATCCGTGGCCGTGCCGTGAGCGGGCACCCAGACAAATGCCAAATTGTATATCCAGTCCGTGCGATCTTTCCGCCCGGATTCAACGGAAACGCAGCGCAGGCGCAGCAGAGCCAGGGAAGGTAAGGCCGCCGCAACCTTCGCTTCGCTTTCCGCAAACGTGACCGCGAAGCCGCCGTGAAGTCGCCGCCGCCTCCTCCTCGCTCCTCCAGCTCACTCTGGAGTCCCGAGGCCGCAACAACTCTCACCCTCGCGGCCTCCGCCCATTTCAGCTCCATCGGCCGCGCCGCAACGCTTCCTGTCCAAGCCAGCCTAGACCCCATCGGAGCCTCAGGTAGATGCGAGAGAGATCGTCTCCGGCGGCCCTGTGATGGGCAACACGTGCGGCGTCACCTTTAGATCCAAGTACTTCTCCAGCTTCCGCGGCGCGTCGCAGCGCCACGACTCGGGCTACGCGCCAGTCGCCGCCGCCGCCGCCGATGCCGATGCCGACTCCCCGCCGGGCAAGCGACCCTCGCGCCCGGCGGCCGTGGCCGATGCGGCCGCTCCGCCTCCCGCCGCCGGCATGCGCCGGGGCTCGCTCGCCCCCGCGGAGCTGACGGCCAACGTGCTCGGCCACCCCACCCCGAGCCTCCACGACCACTACCTGCTCGGGCGCAAGCTCGGGCAGGGGCAGTTCGGCACCACCTACCTCTGCACCGACCGCGCCACCGGGGCGGACTACGCCTGCAAGTCCATCGGCAAGCGCAAGCTCATCACCAAGGAGGACGTCGAGGATGTGCGCCGCGAGATCCAGATCATGCACCACCTCGCCGGTCACCGGAACGTCGTCGCCATCAAGGGCGCCTACGAGGACCAGGTCTACGTCCACATCGTCATGGAGCTCTGTGGCGGCGGCGAGCTCTTCGACCGCATCATACAGCGGGGGCATTACAGCGAGCGCAAGGCGGCCGAGCTCACGCGCATCGTTGTAGGAGTTGTCGAGGCGTGCCACTCGCTCGGCGTCATCCACAGGGATCTCAAACCTGAAAACTTCTTGCTGGCCAACAAGGATGACGACATGTCGCTTAAGGCCATCGACTTCGGCCTCTCCGTCTTCTTCAAGCCTGGTGAGTCACTTCAGGCAACGAAACTTAATTTTCCTTCCGCTGCTGTGGAGCCGCCTAAATGTTTCGTTGGTGGAATTGAGATCACAACCACCCACAAGATATATATAGATACTACTATGGATGCAAAAATTACAATTCAGTATTACTGTGTTAAAAATTCAGGGTTATCTTTTAACTTCATCGTTAACAGCTTCTAAGGGGTTTTTCAGATGCAACAAATAGGAACTACTTTAAACTCCCCCCTGCTGTACCCTACTCTCTCTTGTCCTATATGTTCACTTTGTTAGGAGTAATGTGCATTTTATGGACCACTTATTATATTCATTTTATTCAGAATTATCTTATGAACAATTCCTTTTGCTGTTTTATTTTTTTCAGGTCAAGTTTTCACTGATGTTGTCGGAAGTCCTTACTATGTAGCTCCAGAAGTGTTGCGCAAACGTTATGGGCCAGAAGCTGATGTATGGACAGCTGGTGTAATTCTTTACATACTACTAAGTGGTGTACCACCATTTTGGGCAGGTAGAGCATTATGTTTTATTGTTAACTTTGATTAATACTAGAAGTCCTTACCAACTTTTTACTACTGCTCTAGGCTGATTTTCTGAATGTACTTATTGCAGAGACTCAGCAAGGAATATTTGATGCGGTATTGAAAGGCGTCATTGATTTTGATAGTGATCCCTGGCCTGTGATTTCTGATAGTGCAAAGGATCTCATAATGAGAATGTTGAATCCTCGCCCTGCTGAGCGTCTAACCGCACATGAAGTTCTATGTTAGTTACTTTCACCAGAACTCCAGATCTTGTTTCTTAATTCAGGTCCCTGGTTGAATATGTTGTTCTGATACCTGTTCTGAGCAGTGTGCCCATCTCGTAATGCCTCAAGACATATATCTGCACAAGCACAACATTGTTTTGGTTGATAAGAAATAAGATTACTTTCAGAGGATCCGTTTCTCACTGACTCACGGAAACCTCAATTTCTAAACTCTTGCAGTTGGGAATTTCTAACTTCAATCTGTATGGGATTGTTCTCAGATATGTACCTGTTATTATCTACTACCTCCGTATCAAAATATAAGAAGTTTTTTGACGCTATGATTAGTGTCTAAAAAATGTATTATATTTTGATACAGAGGGAGTATTAGTTCATCTCATGCTTGTTTAAAAGGGGAAAACAAACCATTTAGTTTATAGAAAACAGAGCAATATATATGTACATTACATGTACAATTGTGTAACAAATATGTAAAATAATATTTTTCTTACTTGTTCAGGTCACCCCTGGATTTGTGATCATGGAGTTGCTCCTGATCGCCCACTTGATCCAGCTGTCCTTTCTCGCATTAAGCAGTTCTCAGCAATGAATAAGTTAAAGAAGATGGCTTTGCGAGTGAGTACCTTTAGCTGATCCTATAGTAATTAACCATGTGCAGCAGTGAAGTTACGTCCATTTGCTTTATACTCGTTATAATGTTCATTGCTTTTTCTCATTTTGTGTTACATCCCAAATATCCTTTATTACTGTTTCTACTGATGTATGTTTTAAAGAAATCAATTGGATTCTCTTGTCCTCTGTTGACTTATTGTGACACTATATTTCACAACTAATGTACTGCCGTTACCCCCGAATTACCAGTCTGCTTTTTACTCAAGATAACTACTTTGTCTAGTGTACAATTTAGTAATCTGGTCGTGCGACTCTTTTTTGCATTTCATTTTGTTTTATCTTATGTGGCACAGTTGCGTGGTTGTATTAACAAAGGATTTCCATTTGTTCAGGTAATTGCTGAGAGCCTTTCAGAGGAGGAGATTGCAGGATTAAAAGAAATGTTTGAGGCAATGGACACAGACAATAGCGGTGCAATTACATACGATGAGCTGAAAGAAGGAATGCGAAAGTATGGTTCAACACTAAAAGATACTGAGATTCGTGATCTTATGGAAGCGGTAAGTTGGCTAAACATCTGTAACAATGCTCGCTTGGACTTGCTAGCTCAAGTACCTTTCCTTTTTGTTTTTAGTTCTTCTATGAGGCATCTTAGCTTCTGACTATGAAAGGCCCTTAAGCTTTGGCTACTTGGTATTTGTGGACCTGTCAGCTGAGTAGGAAACATGCAATGCCATTAAATTATTCTGCTTCCCCAGTTTTATGATGGTTTGAAGCTTGTGTGAGACTATTCTCAGCTTGAATGAATTGGATATAAATATCTTTATTGAAACTAGTTCGTTTAACTGATCTATTCCAGGACTTCGAAATTTAACACACTTTTCTTACTTTATATTTACCCTATCTGTCTTTGTGATCTACAGCTGAAACTTATTTTACTTAGAAAACTTCTTTTCAATCATTTTATTTCCATGGAGGATGTGCTTATGTGCCTATGATGCAACTTCAGTTCAGTTTTGTATTAGCCGGGGCTCCACTCTAAAGCTTTTCCAAAAACTCGTTTAGCTCTGATTTTACGCATTAGTCCCTACAAGTTTAAGGTACTGAAACCACAGGTCCTAGCTCCTGGCACCACAACTTTCTTGTCTGTTCCGTAGATCAAGTTACCGCCCCTCTTTCGTACCGAGCATATGCTTTATGATGTAGGATTTTAGAATCACTCCTAAAAGGTGTAACTTATGGCCTTGCATGTTATTTGGTTTCATTTGAATAACTTCAGGCGGATGTGGACAACAGTGGAACCATTGATTATATAGAATTCATTGCTGCTACATTGCATCTCAATAAACTAGAGCGAGAGGAACATCTTGTGGCAGCCTTTTCTTATTTTGACAAGGATGGCAGTGGTTACATTACAGTGGACGAGCTCCAGCAAGCTTGCAAAGAGCATAACATGCCAGATGCTTTTCTTGATGACGTCATAATCGAAGCTGACCAGGATAATGTAAGTAAAATGAAGCTTATAGTGCCGTAATACTTTTAATGTTAAAAATTAGCTTGCATATGTTTCTGTTAGTTTATCATAACTCACACATGTAGTAGGGTAGGTATATGCTGAATTTTAAGCAGCTGGACCTAGTTCCTAAAGCAAGACTGTAATGCCTGGGTGTGTAAACCTTCATAAGCCCTCTATTGAAAATGTCTACAGATGTAATATGCTGAATTTTAAGCAGCTGGACCTAGTTCCTAAAGCAAGACTGTAATGCCTGGGTGCGTAAACCTTCATAAGCCCTCTATTGAAAATGTCTACAGATGTAACTTGGGGCATAGATGCTCGCCAAATGATACATACTCCCTCCGTTCCTAAATATTTATCTTTCTAGAGATTTCAAATGGACTACCACATACGGATGTATATAGACATATTTTTAGAGTGTAGATTCACCCATTTTGCTCTGTATATAGTCACTTGTTGAAATCTCTAGAAAGACAAATATTTAGGAACGGAGGGAGTACATTTTTTTGGCATGCAATGATAGACAGTACATCTGACTAATTTGTCATTGTAGAACCTTTGAACTTCGAAGCCCATATACAGTTTGTGTTGCTGCTTTTTTTCGATAGAGCTTTGATCTAATTGCGCATGTCTGTCTCTTGTTCTCTAGGACGGTCGCATTGATTATGGAGAGTTTGTTGCCATGATGACAAAGGGCAATATGGGGGTTGGGAGGAGAACAATGAGAAACAGCCTGAATATAAGCATGACTGAATGAGACGCCGCTATACGGGACACTGCCTGCAATTTTTTGTACGCTGTCAGTTGTACGTGTGGGCATTCTAATTTGTGGTCCTCTAAATCTAACTCTTGCTATTTCGTCCATGAAATGTATGGGGGAAATCAACTATATCTTGCGTGAACTGGGAATGAAATGTTCATATAATCCAGTTGTGTTTCTATTGATTTCTGCAATGTTTTTATTATTTATTTCTGCAATGTTTCATTCAGAGTTTAGTTTGGTTCATCATGTTCAAGTATTGTATCCCTATACGTCCGGGCGGACACTGGCTGGTCATAAAATCCCGACCTAGACGGGCTCCTCGTACTAGCTCTATACGTTGGGCTGACCGGCAAAATCCTATATGGTGCACTTTGCGTAAAGTTGTCGAGGGTTCGCATAGGATTCAGGAGCGACCCACGTGATCTGGGCTGGCCTGTTAGCGGTTAGCGTAGCTATGGTTTTCTCCGGTTTTGGAAACCTTCTAGAAGGTTCCCTGAATCGGTTTTTCTTTATTCCTGTCGTTTTTTGTGGCTGGTTTTCATTTAGTTTATTTTGTTTTTTCTTTTTTGTTTCTTTTTTATTTTCATTTTAGTTTTTATCTTTTATGTTTTATTTTCTTCCATTTTCCTGTTTTCTTTTTAAAAAATGCGCAAATTTGAAAAATGTTTAGATTTCAAAATTGTTCGAAAGTTTGACAATATGTTCGGGCTTCTAAAAAAATTGTGTTTTCAGAAAAACGTTCACAAATTTGAAAAAATGTTCGTGTTTTCAAAAAATATTCTCCAAATTTTAAAAAAAGTATTTTCAATGTTCATAAAGTTGACTTTTTTTTTCAGAAAATGTTTGTGTTTAAAAAATATTTGTAAATTTCAGAAAATGTTCACATTTTTCAAGATAATGTTCGCAATTTGAAAAAATATTCGTGCTTTAAAATGTTCGCCATTCCAAAATTTTGTTCACAGTTTCAAAAAAATATTCTTGTTTTAAAAGATGTTTCGTTTTTTCAAATTTGTTCACAATTTCAAGGAAATTTTGGATTTAGGAAAACGTTCATGAATTTCAAAAAATGCTAACCTATTCAAAATTTGTTCACCATTTTAGAAAAATATTCATGTTTAAAAAAATGTTCAAGATTTCAAAAAATATTCCGATGTTTCAAATTTTGCTCACATTTCGGAAATAGCGTACAATAATTTTTTTGTTCACGTTTGTTTTTAAAAGTTGTGTTTTATCTTTTTTGTTCTGAATTTAAAAAATGTTCCTGTTTTCCATTTTTGTTAGAAAAATACAAACTGTTCACTATCTCAGAAAATATTCGGAAATTTTGAAAAAATGTTCATGTTTTTCATTATTTGTTTTTTTTCTAAATATTAACTTTTGAAAAAAATGTTCGTGCTTTTGAAAACTGTTCGGGATTTGCAAAATTTGTTCGTGTTTTGTTTTTCAATCGGAATTACAAAACATCTTCTGTTTACCAAAAAATTGGAATATAACAGAAGTAAGGCTTTTCAAAACTGCTCACAATTTTAAACAATGTTTTCAAAATGGTTTCCAAATCTCAACGCTGCTACGTATTCTTATAGCATTTTGCACCTTAATGTTCAGTTGGCTTCGTGTGGTGTGGTGGCTGACTGCTCGTTGTCAGTGTGTGAGGGGTGCTTATTTTGGTGCCTCACGATAAAAAACAAAACAGCAAGCGGGTTGGTGGACCGGCCTAGTCGTGCATCAACCCTGTTCGTCCAACTCCTGTATGACGCAAAATGCGTCATATAGGAGGTCCCGACCGGTACACCTCACATCCTACCCAAATTTAGGGAGGATATGGGGAGGCCCGGACGTGCTCAGGCGCGTTTGACATGTCGGATTAGGCCCATGCTGGCCCAGCCGACACAACATATATTCGTTTGTATCCTCATCCTGGATCAAACCCTAGCCAATCCACTCCACTTGGTCAAACCCTAGCCAGTCCACCCCACCTGGCCCCAAATCTCCGTTCCGGTGATCTCCGCCGCTCACGGGAGGAGTGTGGCCGACCAAGGTCGGAGTTGATCAGGCGGGAATCCATTGCGTCAACGCAATTGGCGCTCGGATCCGTCGGGGCTGGAGGCTCGAGGCACGTACCCTCTGCCTTGCCGAACGCGGTGAGGTCCTTTTGCCGCCCCATCTTCGGTGTGGATGTGTATGAGTGTTGTAGGGACTTGTGTGCCTGTCGTGCGAAACAAAGGGCACGGGAGGCCGAGGCCCGCCTCGGTGCCGACGTGGCGGAAATGGAGGCGGTGACGCACACTTCCTTCGACGAGGAAGCCTTCCATGCCCACATCCTCCAAAAGCGACCAGAGGAGGAGCACACGCGCCCTCGCTTGAGAGCAAAGTCGGGCGGTCCATGCCATGGCCGGACCCCCCCTCCCCCAAAGAGGAGAATGAGGACAGTGACTGGTCGGGTAGCTCCGACGATGAGCAAATTTGCCTTGATCCATTTTACGTCTTCGAGCGCCGTGACAAAGATGCCAAGGGCACCGACAAGGGTAAAGGAAGTCGTGGATGATCTTTCTCGTCCTACATACTACCAGCATGAAGAACCAGCAGCCCACGCCCGCCTGCGTGTGTGCTGGAGATCCAGGAGGTGGTGTTGGCGGTGGCGGCGGCTGGTCCAGAAGGTTGCGTTGGCTGGCGAAGCTGAGGCGACAGTAGCCGGCGACGATGACTAGGAAGAAGCGCGGAAGGAGACAGCTGACGTGGCATTAGTCGGCGGCATGGGCCACAGTGTGGCTCCTGACCATGGCCTCGCGACGGTTCTCCGGTGTGCTTCCGGCACGGGCGCAGGGAGAGAGGAGAAGGGAGGAAGAGAGGAGGGGGAGAAACTGCGGAAGAAATACTAACACATGGGCCCCACATGTAAGTTAACGGTCAAACAAACGGTTCATTTAGGTGGGGGGCCGACTTGTCATAATCGTGATTAATCGCAAAACATCCGTCCATTTGGGTTTTTTGAAACAATCGACCTCGATTTTGGTCACAAACAAATTTTCGGTAATTTTTTTGGACCCTAACGTGAAAAGTGATAGTTTTATGATATTCACTCCCATAGTGGCAAAGACTCGTTTGTTGTATCCTTTTACCAGTACCACGAGTGGGGCACGCACTTACGTGGCTGACCAGGTGCGTCTGTTCGCCCTGTCATTCGTGCACTTCTGTGTACTATAAAATCATGAAAAACCACTTGTAACTATATACGCTATAAATATGTCATAATACGGTCCATTATACAAGTCGGTCTTGTACATATTCGTCGTACGTACTATTCTACTATTCCCTCTTTGACTATAACTGGATCTTATATGTTTACTTCTTTGCTTCATGTTCATCTCCTTCCTTCCGTCTCTGTATTTTCAGTCTATGTGAACTCTTCTTCCTTTTCTACATCATCACTGTTGTGCCATTTTCTTTCATCCAATGCTTTGTATTTTCTTCGCATTCACGTAATTTCTTTGCTTCGCTACTTCACCTACTGTGGGTATTCTATGCACTACCAGTATGGGATCTTTCCGCACAGAGTTTGATGCATTAAAGTTGCAATTTGACAGGTAATTTAATCTTTTACTTCTCTATTATGCTACTATTCTTGATTAATCATAGGCCGATCATACCTATCTCTCTTCCATTCTATCGAAGCACGTTTGCCGTGCTCAAATCATCTGATGCAAACTCTTGTTTACCACTTCACATATCTGCGGAGGACTTCGATATTACTAAGGTTCAATCATCACACGATTCTGAATCGGCAACTGGGAACATGGTTGTCTTGCACAACAAACTTGTTTTACAGATCCACAGATTCAGACATTTGAATATGTACCTTCCATCGATTCACAATGGATATTTTAGTTCCTACACTGGGGTGGATATCAGAGCGGAAGAACAGTAGCGCACCCCTACCTGGCGCGCTAAATATCAGAAGTTGGGCTCCGGGGACCCAAAGGTTCGAACACTGGGGTGATCTCGTTCCTACACTTCGTCCTCTACCACAGCTAACCACGGCGAAGCTACGGCGAGAGCGCACTAGCGTGAGCAGTACGGTGGCACAATAATTTACCCAGGTTCGGGCCACCTTGCGGTGTAAAACCCTACTCCTGCTTGGTTGTGATTCTTATGGCGAGAGAGAGTACAAAGTTTGGGGTGGAGGAGTCGATCATCTCTACAGTGGCACCCTGCCCTCCTTTTATATCTACCTTGGTCCTCTTCCCTCGAAAACTCTGCGAGAAGGGTTGCCACACAACGGCAAGTTTGAAGGGGGATAGAGGCGCAGGCAAAAGGTGGTCTCCACCTACAAAGCTACAGTCCATGACGCGCCGGTAGGTTCGGGAATGACCTCCGCCTTGCACGCCCGCCGTCTTCGTCTTCTTTCACCAATCGGGCAACCTTTGGGGGTTGCTTTTGGAACTGGATTGCTGGCCTTGCTCCCTTAGCACAGAAGGGGAAATCCTCTTCATCCGCGCCTGCCGGCACGACCTCTGCCGCTGTTCGTCGCCGGGCGAGTCACCCACGTAATGGGCATGGGACCGCGCGACCGGGCTGAACATCACTCGCCTCGCATGCCTCAGGGGGGTGGTGCCTCGGGAGGCCGCCTCGCGAGGCTCTCGATGAACTCGCTGAGTCTTGCTTGCCCGGCCCTGAGGAGGGGTCCTTAGGAGGCCAGGGCCTCATGAGGGGTCTTTGATGAGACCCGAATAGACGGCGAGTCGTTCGTAGGCCCAGTCTTTCACGGTACTCGACGAACAAGAAATAACAACGACGAACAGACGAGAGTAGTAGCAGACGTAGTCGACGAAGCAGCAGATCGGTTCTTCGGATCAAGCAATATGCAAGAAGACCAAAGAATAAACTTGTGAACGGAAATGATAAGATCGAACCGGACGCGCAGCAGCAACTAAATCCCTCGAGGATTAGCAAAAGACTCAGATATTTGTTGTACCTAATGAGGTACTATTTCTGGTATTTTTCTTAACTCCCCAAAACAACTCCCGTACAAAGGCCTAAGCCTGCCTTTTATATAGGCGACGCGCACGCTGACCCCAATCGATCCTAACAAACCAAGCTAGAAGCGGACTCTATCTCTTTCATATTTAAACTAATCAGAATTTAACTAATTAAGTATCCGGCACCTTGATCACTAGAATCCAAACAAACCTGGACTACGACTCACGACATGAACTGGTAATAGAAAATAACCAATGGGACACTACGGGGGACACTACGGTTTTTAAAAACCCATACTATTTATCTACTCCTGTCACGGTTGATTACCATGGTGGGGTCCTGAAGTTTGGCTTGACTTCTTGTGTAACGACAAGTTTAACTCAAACTTCTCCAATGAAAATGCTTGGGGAACCACTAGGGATCAGACCCCTAGCATCCCATCAGACCAGCTCATGACTGTAGGATTAGTACCATGATGGATCGTAGATCTCTCTGCATAACGTCCAACATTTATTACGTGATTCCGTAACTGATCCCGAAATTAACGTACGTAGCCAGCCTTGCTTCTTAATACGGGCCCATGTAGCCAGCTTTGCTTCCTAACGTGTCCATGCTGCTTCTACTTAAATAGCTCAACTAAGTTCTAAATGTCTCATCCAATACAGATAAATGTTTTTGCATGTCCGATTTAGAAAGAAAGAAAAACAAAGATAAATTTGCTTTTTTGGTGGAAAATCTAATAAAAACTCTTATAACACTTGACTTTTCTTTCAAACACAATATTTTTTGCTTCCATCAAGGACATAACCTGCTTCTTTTGCGTGTGAAATTTGATTGGACCTAACAAAAATTTGTATTCAAGAACTGTGCTTCCATGTACCAAAATCTTGCATCCAAGTATTTGTTTTCACAAGGGAAATTATGTGTCCCATCATTTACTCTTTTTATTATACATGTTTCCAACACAAGAACTTTTTGCTTCCATCCACTACATAAGTGTTTCCACTGTAAAAATAATTTGCTTGTAACCCAACATAAGTTTTCTCCGTGCTTTGTCCGTACATACAACATGTTTCGGATATGCTACAAATTTGCTTCCTTCTAGACACAAATAGTACAATGCTTCCTAAGTGCATATTGTATATTTTCTACAGGCTATGGACTTGCTTCCCTTCATCGAGCAGGGTGGACCTGCTCATTGTGAGGTAGATCCACATTTTGCCATGCTTCTTAGTGCATGCACTATTTGCCTCCATATATACCTGTCTCACAACACCGATCGATCCTGAAGAGAGCACACACAACTGCTTGAAGCAAGCATCGGTTAAGCATGATGCATATGTATCGGATGTCAGAAGCAACAGTTGGTACTATGTGTACCCGCAGTATTAATGAAGAGAATGTTTACATGAGAGAATGGCACAGACAAAATTTGGTACTATGGAAGAGAAACTACCTGAAACAAAGAAACATATGTATGGAGTATAATATGGCAGCATGGCATCTTTCAGCGTTGATAGCAAAGGCAATTGCTAAAATTGTAAAATGAGACGCAGGAAACATTTGTAGCAAATACTATCAGAGAAACTAGAATTTGCATCCAATAAATCAGAATTTGGTTCCATAAAACAAAATGTGGAATCTAGGCACAGTTCAAACACTCAAACACCAATGGCCGATGGTCACCAAGCTTCGTTTCGAAGTTGGTCGTGCTTCAATGTGATCATAGTCGGGAGTCTATTTTGATGGCAGGCGTGCGTCCTTCCAATGCTGGCCATGCATGGTCGTTGTGATTCCTTCCTATATCGGCCATGCTTCCTTGTGATGGTAGGTTGGCGCCCTTCCTATGGTGGTCGTGCTTCCTTCTATTGCCATGGTTAGCGACATTAATAAGGATTGACATGTATGGAGCGGTACTACAACAACGATGCACCATTAGCCGAGACCTCCTTTACAGCAAAGTAGGACAACTGAAATAAAATTAAAACTAGGTCAACCGACGACGCGAGCCACCGTTTCGTGCAGTCGGCTTGGACTGCTTCCATCGCTATCGAGAAGGGATGGCGCTAGAGGCGAAGGAAGCAATCTGATGTCACTTGGTCATTGCTCGATACCCATTTCAGCCTCCCTGCTGAGATAGGCATCACGGCCACCTACTAATCAAGCACACAAGAATCAATCATAAGAGAATTAAATCATTGTAATGTGACCAAGAAAATCATTGAGGAACACACACTGGAATCAACTCCCATTGTGACTTACCGCTCACCATGGGATTGGCCATCAAACTTCTTACTCAGGCCGCTGGCGCCGGCTATCCTCGGTCATGTCAGACTGCGGTCGTGGTGTCGTGGAGAATTAGCACCTCGGCAGATCACGCCCATGAGTGTCGTGGAGAATTAGCACCTCGGTAGATCGGTGGACAAGATGATGTGGTAGGGAGGAGTAGGGGAAGGGGGCTGGGCGGTGAGGTGGCCGTGTTGCTCGACGACGACGGGAGATCGAGACGGGTGCGTGGGAGGTGGCGGTAGGAGGCGATCTGGGCGAGGCGAGCTCGGGGTAGTGCGTGCAGTTGGCCGCGAGTGGGATCAGGAGGTATGGGAGGCAAGTGATTAGGGAGAGATTGCATGCGGGGATTGCGGGATGTTAATTCCAGGCCAAAGGGATTTCCCTTTTTGTTTTTTTACATGTGAAGCACGTTCCGTGAGCGTGCGATTCAAACTGAATCGACGGCCACCGAGTGGTCTAGAGCTCGTCTCCTATCAGACTACAGAAAGTAAGTCTCGCTTCCTCTCTTAGGTTTGCCAAACTGTAACTAGAAGAAGATGTCTGCTTTTCTTCCTTCGTGAAAGCACATGGAATAACACCTAGTATACTTGCACTTTCCCTCTCCTTTAGTGTTTTATTCTACTCACTTTGCAAATTATGTGCCTGCAAAATAGTAGTAACTACAAAACTAGTACAACTTTGTAATGGCACAACAACAGCATCTGTGTTCACATCATCCCCTCCCCCTTCAATGGAAACCGTCCTCGGTTTCAGGGTAGTCTTTCCAACCTTCCTCTTCAATGCAACATGTCCATGCACATTGATTTTGTTGTCAAACATTGGTCGTAGCACACATCGCTTTCCAGCAGCCCAAAATGAATAAGTGTTTGTCCAACCTTCATGTGTAGCACTATGATCATACTGCCATGGTCTTCCCAATAACAAGTGACATGCATCCATCGGTATGACGTCGCATATTACCATATTGGTATAATCACCGACAGAGAATTTGACGCGCACCTTATGAGTGACCTTGATCTTTCCGGTATGGTACATCCACTCAACACGGTGGGGCTGCGGGTGCTTCCATGCAGGCAACCCCAAAGCATCAACTAACCCTTTACTGACTGCATTGGTGTAGCTTCCACCATCTATTATTAGCTTGCAATTGGTGTTGTTGATCTTACACTCGGACTAAAAAATATTCAATCGCTGCCCCTTATCCTCAATACGGTCTTCGTTCACTCGTTGCACCATTAATGATGGGTATGCTTTGGCAGCTTCAAAACTCGCAGTCACTTTTTCATCATCTTCAGATTTCTCACTAGATGTGTCAGTATTTTTTTCTCCATCACTCGCGGACATGTATCCTTCTTCTGTGAGAAGTACTCTCCTCTCATTAGGGCACTCAAACTTCTTATGCCCTATGCCACCACACTTGAAGCACACAATATCACTAGTATGAGAGTTAGAAGCACGAGACGATTCAACCTTGGATGGAGATACTTCCTTGGTAGCCGACTTAGAATCAGATTTGAAACCACTATTACCACCACCCTCTCTCTGAAAATTACGTCGCATCGAGTTTGATAAATTATCATGACCGGCACGACGCTTTACTTGCTGCTCCGGTCGAATGGCATGGTGTAATAATCCTTGTAATCCATTTATTCTACCATATCGACACGATCTCGTACCTCTGATTTCATACCATGCATGAACCGTGCCATTGTAGCCTCTTCTTGCTCCACTACCCCTGTACGAATCAACAATATTTCCATCTCCTTATAATACTCCTCAACACTAGAGTTACCTTGCCGAAGCTGCTGCAAGCACGTGTACAAAGTCCTAGTGAAGTGCTCCAGAACAAAGCATCTGTTCATGATACTCTTCATCTGATTCCAAGACTCCGGACGTCCTCCCGGGTGACATAGTTGGTTCCACCATATTAAAGCATAGCCCGTGAACTCAATAGATGCAGCACATACCTTTTTCTCCTCGGTGTACCACTGTCCATCAAAAAGCTGATCCATGCGCATCTCCCACTCCAAATAATCATCCGGGTTGTCTTTGCTGCTAAACGGCGGTATGGAAATTTTTATTCTTCCAATACCATCATCTTCATAGGCACGCCGCGGACATTCATGTCCTCCCCCATGGTGTAGGCCACCACCATGATGGTTATAAGTACGCCGCACATGCTCATAATAACTACTAACGCCCTCAGACTGATGGTCTTCAAGCTCACCATTGGTGCGAACTTGTTCACCTACCCGCTGTCCAGATAATTGCCGATGACGACGTGGTGCAGCAGACCCATCACTAGGTTGTGAACATGGTCTCAATTGATGAACAACCTCAGGCAAATCAACAATCTTTTTTCCTAGACTTTCCTCAACCTTGTCGATGCGCCTCCCCACTAGATTCAGCACATAGTCACGAGTTGCCTCCAATCCTAGCACGATAGCCGGCGCAACACTCGGATCATAGGCGGGCAAGGGCAGCTCGTGTTCCGCATCTCCTTCGTGTGCACCATGCACACTTGAATTTGATTTCTGTGAATTAACCATTGTAGCAACTCAAGTAGATCAGCTGAAGAACCAGAGAGAACAAATTGTACCGTGATCAACCTTACTCTGATACCACTTAATGAGACCTGGATAGACGGCGAGTCGTTCATAGGCCCAATCTTTCATGGTACTCGACGAACAAGAAATAGCAATGACAAACAGTAGCAGACATAGTCGATGTAGCAGCAGATCGGTTCTTTGGATCAGGCAATATGCAAGAAGACCAAAGAGTAAACTTGTGAACAGAAATGATAGGATCGAGCCGGACGCGCAGCAACAACTAAATCCCTCAAGGATTAGCAAAAGACTCAGATATTTTTGTACCCGACGACGTACTGTTTCTGGTATTTTTCTTAGCTCCCCAAAACAACTCCCGTACAAAGGCCTAAGCCTGCCCTTTATATAGGCGACACGCACGCTGACCCCAATCGATCCTAACAAACCAAGCTAGAAGCAGACTCTATCTCTTTCATATTTAAACTAATCTGAATTTAACTAATTAAGTATCCGACACCTTGATCACTAAAATCCAAACAAACCTGGACTACGACTCACGACATGAACTGGTAATAAAAAATAACTAATGAGACACTACGGTTTTTAATAACCCATACTATTTATCTACTCCGGCCACGGTTGATTACCATGGTGGGGTCCTGAAGTTTGGCTTGACTTCTTGTGTAACGACAAGTTTAACTAAAACTTCTCCAATGAAAATACTTGGCGCTTCCTCTCTTAGGTTTGCCAAACTGTAACTAAAAGAAGATGCCTGATTTTCTTCCTTCGTGAAAGCACATGGAATAACACCCAGTATACTTGCACTTTTCCTCTTCTTTAGTGTTTTCTTCTTCTCACTTCGCAAATTATGTGCCTGCAAAATAGTAGTAACTGCAGAACTAGTACAACTTTGTAATGGCGCAACAACAGCATATGTGTTCACATCAGTCTTGCTCGAGGTGCCCGACGATGGGCCACCTATTGGGCCTTCGCCATGCGCCGCACCCTGGGCCGAAGGCAGACGGGCCTGGATACCCTGGGTTCCACGGGGCCGACATCCGTCAATCCGCGCATAGCGACTATGCGACAGGGGTGACGCCCGCTCATCCTTCATGCGATGGAGGCACTACTGGGATGCAGGCTCCTGCTTCACGCGGTCACTGATGTGGAGGCCGTTGTTGCGTGCAGGGGACATTGGCTCGTCCTTCACCTACCGAAGTGGGGATGCCGGCTCCCGCTTAATGCAGACCCGCGGTGGGGACGGTGGCTTCTCCTTCACGCGCGTCAACGATGATGGAGTCGGACTCATCTGATGGAGCGAACGCTTCATCATGATCTCCATCTGACGGACAAATTCTTCGTCCGTTAGAGCTGCCTCCGAGAGGAGACGGGGCCATTGCTACGGCTGGTCCTCCTTGTTGCCAAAGGAGCCCGCTGCCATGGATGCAGATGGTCCAGGTGAGCGAGGATGGCGACAACACGATCCGCCTGACGATGAATTGCCACCGTTGCCTCCTGACAGCGCGGAGAACCAGGGCTTCGGCATCGCCGCTGGGCTCGGAGCGGAGGAAGGGCTCGAAGAGGAGGAAGAGTTCGGCAAGGGAGGAGGGAGGGTGGTGCAGTGCTCATGATGTTGCAGTTCTAGCCGGTCCCGGAGCGCTTCTTAAATAGCTGCAGCCAGGACGGGCGAAGGGGCAGGCCTGCTTCAATGCAGCGCAACGGCCAGAGTTGGTTTCTAGGAACGCGGCGTCTGCATTGAAGCGGCAGTGACGCCCGAGAGGTCGCGCCCATCTGCGCCGCCTTCCCATCCAGCCAAATCGCAGCATCAATGTCGACCGCTGCATGCTCAGGGTTGGCATGAATGCGGCGCGACGCATGGGATGAAAAGCGCGGGAAGGATGGGTGGGTGGTTTGGGTGGGTGAGGGAGTCCTGGATTAAGGGGTCCTCGGACAGCCGGACTATATGTGAAGGCCGGACTGTTGGATTGTGAAGATACATGATAGAAGACTTCGTCCCGTGTCCGGATGGGACTCTCCTTTGCATGGAGGGCAAGCTTGGCGATTCGGATGTGAAGATTCCTTTCTCTGTCACCGATTCTGTGTAACCCTAGCCCCCTCCGGTGTCTACGTAAACCGGAGTAGGGATGGCAATGGGTAGGGTATGGGCGGGTACAACCTCCTTCTGCCCAAACCCATACCCATAGAAACCTTTTATACCCACCCACCATAATACCCATGGGTATAAATCGATACCCATGCCCATACCCATCGTGTATCCTATACCCAATGGGTATCCATTGGATACAATCTATGGTATTTAAATTTATAAAAAAATAGAGAAATGAGTCTAAAATTCAAGTGATGATAAGCGAGTAGTATAAGACCAACGCAGCCTCCTCTGGTGGGTGGCCTCTTGGAGGAATCAAGCGAGTATGAGCAACGGTTGGTGGAATCTCGACGTAGTTGGAGACGGCTGTGGGAATTGGGATCGCTGGATCGAGAGATGGACAGGAGTTTTCAACGACGAGACTTCAAGATTTCATCTTTTCGAGGAGACGTATATGATGTAGGGGGAGTGGTGAGAAAGTGCGAGTGAGCATATGAGCTATGGCCGGTTTAGGGAATACAAGATTTAGGGATGGGCCATTGGAGTTGTATGTTGACACCACATGTCATAGGACTTATTTTCATTTATTAATTTTTTGTGGGTATCCATTGGGTTACCCATGGGCATAATTTCATACCCATGCCCTACCCATATATTTTCCGGGGTATGGATACCAATTACCCATGGATACAAAACCTCTTCATGTCTTGCCCATGCCCATTGTATTCGGGTAGGGTACCCGCGGGTACCCATACCCATGGGCAAAACTGCCATCCCTAAACCGGAGGGTTTAGTCCGTAGGACAAAAACAATCATAACCATAGGCTAGCTTCTAGGATTTAGCCTCTACGATATCGCGGTAGATCTACTCTTGTAATAATCATATCATCAAGATCAATCAAGCAGGAAGTAGGGTATTACCTCCATCGAGAGGGCCCGAACCTGGGTAAACATCGTGTCCCCCACCTCCTGATATCATTAGCCTTAGACACACAGTTCGGGACCCCCTACCCGAGATCCGCCGATTTTGACACCGACATTGGTGCTTTCATTGTGAGTTCCACTGTGTCGTCACCATAAGGCTTGATGGCTCCTTCAATCATCAACAACACCGTCCAGGGTGAAGTTTTTCTCCCCGGATAGATCTTCGTATTCGGCGCTTCGCACTGCGGGCCAACTCGCTTGGCCATCTGGAGCAGATCGACAACTACGCCCCTGGCCATCAGGTCAGGTTCAGAAGCATGGACTACACCGTTGACGTCTGCGGAGACTTGATCTTCGGCGGATTCGAACCCATGACAGCTGCGCCCCACCGCCACGATGAACATGACCTAAATCTGTCATCAGATGGTGTGCGGGAGATTACGCCTGTAACCGCACTGGCCCTAGATCCAAAGCGGAGCGCGCCATCCGAGGGCGGGAGGCTCAACCCCGCCATGGAAGCCGCGGACTCGACGGCACTAGAGCCGAACACAGATCTGACCTCCAACGAGGCCTGTGTCATCGGAACCTCGGACTCGTCTCCAGCCATAGGCTCCGAACCGCGTGTATCCGCACCCCTTGAATCTGACCGGGCGCCGATCTTAGAGTTCAGCTCCGTGGACATCTTCCAACACTCACCCTTGGGTGACGTGTTAAACTCATTAAAGTCCCTCTCCTTGTCAGGGGATTCTTGGCCGAACTATGTCCGGCTTGAATGGGAAGTGGATGACGAAGAGCTTTGTTGCCCACCCACCACCCACTTGATAGCCACCGTCGACGATTTAACCGACGTGCTTGATTTCGATTTCGAAGACATCGACGGTATGGACGATGATGCCGGAGAAGAACAGGAACCACTGCCCACAGGGCGCTTGGCAGCCACCTCCTCATACGATATGTACATGGTGGATACACCCAAAGAAGACAATGGCGACGACATACAAGATGCAACTGATGACAAACTTCCTAAGAAGCAGTCTAAGCGCCGACGTCAGCGGCGCCGCTCTAAATCACGCCATGGTAAAAATAGCGATACCGACACAAGACAGAACAGCACTCCGGATGATGCCAAAGACAATGAAGACCCCACCAAGCCAAGTTTCAAACAGGCCGAACGAGAAGATGGGCAAGCCATCCCCGATGAACAGGCCGTGAACGATGACTCGGAGGACATCAACTACATGCCTCTCTTCGAGGATGAGGTGAGCCTTGGCGACGAAGAATTTATCATGCCAGAGGATCCCGTCGAGCAGGAGCGCTTTAAGCGCCGCCTTATAGCCATGGCAAGGAGCCTGAAGAAGAAGTAGCGGCAGCTTCAAGCTGATCAGGATCTGCTCACTGATAGATGGAGTGAGGTCCTGGCAGCCGAGGAATACGGACTCAAGCGCCCAACCAAAGGTTACCCAAAGCGCAAATTGCTACCTAAATTCGATGACAAGGCGCTGGAGCCAGCATATATGCGGTCGACCGACCACCGCGTGGTTGAGACAAAGCGGCAATTCAGCTCGAACACCAGCCGACACCATGTCGCCGAACAAATAGAAACACAACAACTTGGGGATACACACATGACCTGCAGTACGACTTGGAGAATAAAACAGGCCAGACCAGATCGATCTACGGATCGCGGGGGTGCACCCCAACGTGCAACGACGACCACTACGCCGGATACAACAAATACACACCTGTCCGGGCCGAATACCGTAGACCGGCTCCATTCGAGCTACGTCGCGACGTAGCCGGACACAGAGGCACCGCACACCCCCTATGCTTCACTGATGAAGTAATGGAACATGAATTCCCAGAAGGGTTCAAACCCGTAAACATCGAATCATATGATGGAACAACAGACCCCATGGTATGGATCGAGGACTTCCTTCTCCATATACATATGGCCCGCGGCGATGATCTCCATGCCATCAAGTACCTCCCGCTAAAACTTAAGAGACTAGCTCGGCACTGGTTGAACAGCCTGCCCGAAAACTTTATCGGGGCAGTTGGGAGAATTTGGAAGACACATTCCTTGACAACTTCCAAGGCACCTATGTCCGACCTCCGAATGCCGATGACTTAAGTCATATAATCCAACAGCCCGGAGAGTCAGCCAGGAAATTCTGGACTCGGTTCCTAACTAAAAAGAACCAAATCGTCGACTGTCCGGATGCCGAAGCCCTAGCGGCCCTTAAGCATAACATCCGCAACGAGTGGCTCGCCCGACACCTTGGTCAAGAGAAGCCAAAGTCCATGGCAGCCCTTACGACGCTTATGACCCGCTTTTGCACGGGCGAGGATAGCTGGTTAGCTCGTAGCAACAACACCTCAAGTAAGCATGACACTTCCGAAGCCAGAGATAGCAACGGCAAGCCCCGACGCAACAGACACAAGCATCGAAACAATGGTGATAACGCCGAAGACACGACCGTCAATGCCGGATTCAGTGGCTCCAAGTCCGGTCAATGGAAAAAGGCATTTAAATGAAACAATCCGGGCCCGTCCAGTCTGGATCACATACTCGATCGTCCATGTCAAATCCACAGCACCCCCGATAAACCAGCCAATCACACCAACAGAGAATGTTGGGTCTTCAAACAGGCCCGCAAGTTAAATGCTGAAAACAAGGAAAAGGGATCGCCAAGTGACGACGACGAGGAACCCCGGCCGCCGAATACAGGGGGATAGAAGAAGTTTCGTCCCCAAGTGAAAACGGTGAATATGATATATGCTACCCATATCCCCAAAAGGGAGCGGAAGGACGCACTAAGGGACGTCTACACGATGGAGCCAGTCGCCCCAAAATACAATCCGTGGTCCTCCTATTCGATCACCTTCGATCGAAGGGATCATCCGACCAGTATCCGTCATGGTGGTTCAACTGCACTGGTTCTTGACCCTATCATCGACGGATTCCACCTCACATGCGCCCTCATGGATGGTGGTAGCAGCCTGAACCTGCTTTATCAGGATACAGTGCACAAAATGGGTATTGATCCCTCAAGGATCAAACCCACCAAAACTACCTTTAAAGGTGTCATACCAGGTGTAGAGGCCCGCTGCATAGGCTCAATCACACTGGAAGTGGTCTTCGGATCCCCGGATAATTTCCGAAGTGAAGAGCTACTCTTCGGTATCGTCTCCTTCCGCGGTGGTCATCACGCACTGCTCGGACGATCCGCATTCGCCCGTTTCAATGTGGTGCCGTACTATGCCTACCTTAAGCTCAAGATGCCCGGACCCACGGTGTTATAACAGTAAATGGAAATATAGAGCGCTCCCTCCGTACTGAGGAGCACCCCGCGGCCCTTGCAGCAGAAGTACGGAATAGCCTCCTTAGGCAAAACCTCAATTTGGCAATAAAGCCCCAGAACACCGTTAAGCGGGTCCGTGCTACTGTGCAACATGACCGTCCAGCTCGTCCAGAGCTCAGCTAGCAATACAACCTTCGCCCCAGGCCCAATAAAGCGGCAAAATTCGTGTCGCGCGTACACAACTACGCACTTAAAATACCATGGGCATGGACGGAGGCACAGCTAGACCGCGGCCCATAATGCGGCTCAACCGCTCCGGATCCGCATACCTTCACTTTTTCTTTTTCTTTTAGGTTTTCTCACCTTTTCAAGGTCTTTTTTGATAAACCTGCTCATCGGACCCGTAGCGGGACGGATACGCCAAGAAAGCTACGGGCTCGAACATACAAGGGAATATCCAGGTGGTCTTTGCTAACGATCGTCATACCTGTTTTAAATACCCGCACGTAGCTCACTCTTGGTCGTGGCATGTTAATAGCCCTACTTGCTTATTGCACTACTTTGTACAGATACGCCTTGACGTATGAATCAACTTACAATGAAAAATAATCTGCAACGTTTGCCCATTATTTAAATTTTTCCTTGTCCATTTATTTTTATTGTACCCGTACATTCTGGTACGACTTAATTCGCCAGGGGCTTCATTGTACCCCATAACACGGCAAGAAAGTCCGAACACTTTTACAGTATAGTTCGGCACCCCGAACTTATAGCATTATATGCATCAACTCTGAATCATGTCTTTGGTCAATAGTTGGGTTGCCCGGCCCCTGTGCTTGCTACCCTACGTTCCGCTATATCGGCTAGGGTAGTAAAGGGAGAACTACTGTGATTGTGTCCCGGTTCTTCCGGACAAGCACCTCAGTAGAGAAAGCCGAAAGCTGACTGTCATGATGCAGCGAGAGTTGGTCAGCTGTTCGAGAGGTCTTCAAATTGTTAGAGATTTTCTCTACTTCATGCGAGGAATCGGTTTTTGTCCGATTAGGCGTGTATAGCGCCCCTTCGGCCTACTAGGGGCTACGCCAAAATTTAAAATTATAGAACTCCTATGGCTAAGTTAGGGTGATAAAGTCGTATAGTCCGATTGCCTTGTTCGTTGCGCTAAACACCTCCTGTACTAGCTACGTGGGGGCAGAAGCCGACGACTGGCCAACTCTTAGATTTTATAAACGGCCGCACAGGAGGTAGAATTTTAAATAACAAGCATTACATTACACAAAGACCTTGTTCAATATTACAGGACAGGATAAAATAATGCTTTCAAGGGAAAATGATATCCTTAGAACATTGCTCCGCCACAAGGCGGGATCCCTTCATGACACTGTCATAGTACATCTCGAGCCTGCGATGCTCCTTGCCCTCAGGCGGACCCTCGGTCATCAACTTTCTGGCATCCATCTTCGCCTAGTGCGTCTTGGTGCGGGCAAAAGCCATCCACGCACCTTCAATGCAGACCGACCGCTTGATAGCATCAAGCCAAGGGCAGGCAGCAACCAGCCGCTTCACGAGTCCGAAGTAGCTACTAGGCACGGGCTCGGCAGGCCATAGCCAGACTATTAGGTCCTTCATGGCCAGTTCGGCCGCCTTGTGCAGCTCAACCAACTGCTTTAGCTGGTCGCTAAGGGGCGATGGATGTTCTGATCTAAGGTATTGAGACCAGAACAGCTTCTCCGTAGAGCTCCCTTCTTCGGCTCTAAAGAACTCTGCAACATCTGATATACTGCGCGGCAGATCCGCAAATGCTCCTGGAAAAATCCAAACTCGGGTAAGTAAAAGGAACACTTCTTTCCTACACTTTCTTTTGCATAATAAAAGCCTTACGCGCCGCGATATCCTGGGCCACCTGGATTTCCCGGAGGGTGCTCTGGGATTTGGCCCGGGCATCTTGTGTGCTCTGGCGGGCTTTGGCAAGTTCGGACTCTTGAGTCTTCGAATCACGCTCCAAGGACTCGTACTTTTTGACGGCATCCTGGAGCTCTTGCTGGACCTCGCTGACCCGGGCCTCCTTCTTCTCGCGCGTGGCGTGTTCCTTAGCCGCTTTGTCCTCGGCCTCGGCCAACGCCTTCTTGAGGGCCGCTACTTCAGTCACGACCCCTAATAAAGTTCATGACACTTCAGTCAGTACAAACTTTTCATCCTTCCTAAATATAAAGCACAATTTAGTGCATACCTTGGTTGTCCTCCAGTTGCTTCTTCACGAGGCCGAGTTCTTCCTCGGCCCTCTCCAGGTTCCGTGTCAAGCCGGAGACCTCCGCAGTATGAGCGGCAGCGGCTAGCAGCGACGCCTGCTTATTCACACAGACATTTTATGTTAGACTCCTGCGAAGAAACATTTTGATCCTTTGTTTGGTTCTTCTTTCCGAACACCGAACAAAGCATCAGGGGCTACTGTCTACAGGGTGATATTCTTTTACAAGTATATTACTCACCTCAAAGCCTATTAGAAGGCTAATGCAGGCTTCGGTCAATCCACTTTTGGTGGATTGGACTTTCTCAATCACCGTACTCATACGAGTACGGTGTTGTTCCATAATGGAAGCACCTTGTAGCGCTTCTAGCAATCTGTCCGGTGCCTCTGGATGGACAGAGGTCACCGGCGGAGGCGTCTTGCCCCCCTCGTTCGGGAGAGGCTGCCTGCCCGAATCTGGAGCCTCTTGGGTCTCCGGAGCCGTGTCCGACTGAGGGCCGAACTGGACTCGGCCCTCATCGATGGGGTCTGTAGGGCTCTTGCCCCCCATGTGCCCGGCATCCAGACTTCTTTCCTCCGGCATCACCAGAACGGCCTCCCTTGGCCCGGTATCCTTCGGGACAACACCTCAATGTTGTCTGTGGCCTTATGGGAGGTGGCCCTTCAAAGAGGAGGAGAGCTTGATGTCGGATTGGACCGGACTGCAGATACATGGTCTAACGCACTAAAAACGATAAAGTGAAAAAACCGGAAATATTACCACGTCTGGATACTTACGATTTGGCAAGGGGCTTGGCCCTGGGCCCCCACTCCCCGCTGCTGTTGGTGGCTGCGGCGGAGTAGTCCGGAAGGGAGATTTCCCCCTTCTTGGGTGCCTCGGCCTCCCCATGTGTGGAGGCCTTCCTCTTCTTCTTCTCCCCAGTGGGAGGGGAACGAGTCTCCTCCTTCTCCTCCTCCTCCTCCTTCTCGTCTTCGGCGGAGGAGTGTGTCTCGGCGTCTTCAGACGTCACGTCCAAAGCGCCCTTACGGCGGAGACCACCTCTGGTCCCCTTGGCCGCCTTCTTGGTTTTCTTCTCCGGCACTTCATAAGGTGCCGGAAAAAGCATCTTCGTCAGAAGAGGCGTTTCTGGATCTTCAGGTAGCAGAGCCGGACATTCAATCTCCTCTGCTATCGCTACCCAGGCCTGAAAGATTGGCATAGAGCCTTAGGTTCCTCCCGCAGATATGCCGGTGAATGATATGCCTTGCAAAACATAAAAGAACTTACCGGATTAGCCCAATGTTTCACGCTAAGCCCGCGTTCTTCGGACGTGGGTGGTGGTACCTCCCCAGTCTTAAAAAGCACCTTCCAGATGCCTTCGTGTGTTGTATCGAAGAGCTCCAGCAGCGTTTGGTGCTTGGCCGGGTAGAACTCCCACAGGTTACAAGTCTGGATCTGGCATGGAAGAATCCGACGGAAGAGCATGACCTGGACCACGTTGACAAGCTTGATTTTCTTGTCAATCATGTTCTGGACGCATGTCTGGAGCCCAGTCACTTCTTCCGCTGAGCCCCAGGCTAAACCCTTCTCTCCCCAGGAGGTGAGCCGCATGGGGACTCCGAATCAGAATTCGAGGGTCGCCGCCCAGTTGGCGTCGCGCGTCTCGGTGATGTAGAACCACCCCGACTGCCATCCCTTTACGGTCTCCACAATGGAGCCTTCGGGCCAGGTGACATTGGGTATTTTGCCCATCATAGCGCCTCCGCACTCTGCTTGTTCGTCGTTCACCACCCCGGGCTTCACATTGAAGGTCTTCAGCCATAAGCGAAAGTGAGGAGGGATGCGAGAAAGGCCTCACACACAACGATGAATGCCGAAATGTTGAGGATGGAGTTGGGCGCCAAGTCGTGGAAGTCCAGCCCGTAGTAGAACATTAGTCTGCGGACGAACGGGTGGAGGAGGAACCCCATCCCGCGGGCAAAGTGGGAGAGACACACTACCCTTTCTTGGGGCTCCGGGGTGGGGATGATCTGCCCCTTGGCCGGAAGCCGATGAGCGATGTCTTTTGACAAGTACCCAGCCTCCCGGAGCTTCTTGATGTACTCCTTCTTGACGGAGGAGGCCATTCACTAGCCTCCAGCTCCGGATCCGGACATGATTGGAGTGCTTTTTTGGGCGGAAGAGATGGGAGCTTGGGCACTGGAGCTCGAGGATGAATGAGCAGAGGAAGAAGAGTGCATGGGTGAAAGAGGGGAATCCTTATCCCTTTATAAAGGTAGTAAAAATCGTGCGCCTCCCCGTTTGCCCTAAAACTCGCTTATTTCTCAAGCACCGTGTTGATGGCACGGTTGGGTTACCCATGCCCGTATTGATGAGAATCCCGTGATAAGGGGACACGATCTCTGCTTCGACAAGACGTGCCAATGAAACCGCGCCTCAAAATATAGAGGGGCAGGATAAAAACGGTTCGAATATAGACCGGGCCATGGCGTGATGTCATGCTATGATATGTCGGTAGATTAGACTCGTGGGATGTTGTACTCTCTACAGTGGTATGTGGGATTTGTTTTGCAGAGCCGGACACGATTCTTATGTTCAAGATCTATTTGAAGTATTCGGAGAAGGAACCCGCCTTGCAATGCCGAAGACAATTTGCGCGCCGGACTCGTCGCCATTGAAGCCTGGTTCAGGGGCTACTGAGGGAGTCCTAGATTAAGGGGTCCTCGAACTATATGCGAAGGCCGGACTGTTGGATTGTGAAGATACAGGATAGAAGACTTCGTCCTGTGTCCGGATGTGACTTTCCTTTGCGTGGAAGGCAAGCTTGGCGATTCGGATGTGAAGATTCCTTTCTCTGTAACCGACTCTGTGTAACCCTAGCCCCCTCCGGTGTCTATATAAACCGGAGGGTTTAGTCAGTAGGACAAGAACAATCATAACCATAGGCTAGCTTCTAGGGTTTAGCCTCTACGATCTCGTGATAGATCTACTCTTGTAATACTCATATCATCAAGATCAATCAAGCAGGAAGTAGGGTATTACATCCATCGAGAGGGCCCGAACCTGGGTAAACATCGTGTCCTCCGCCTCCTGTTACCATTAGCCTTAGACGCACAGTTCAGGACCCCCTACCCGAGATCCGCCGGTTTTGACACCGACAGTAGGACAGTCAGAAGAGGGCTTGGGAGTGGTTCGGACTCCCGCAAAGCCACCCACATTTGTCTCCGGTTTTTAGGAAAAAATCACATACTGATCGTACCGCGGACCGATACAGACCCGCGTTGGATGGGTTTCGCTGTCCGGACAGTGTGATCCAGACGCATGTGGGAGGTTTGCGGGTGGCCTTGGAGCCGCCCTTGAGAGGGTTGACGGCTGGAGAGCTAGCCAAGAAGATCTCGCTGTTGCCTGAAGGCGCTTGATTTGGCAGTCCTATCCCATTGTCGCTTCCTTCTTCAAGTCAACCAAATCAGCTGCACGGTGAACGGAGTCGTGGAAAGTGGAATTGTAGAGCTTGGACACTTTGGAGTGCCAGTCGGGGTCCGATGACTGGATGTACCCGGCGGTCCTCCTCTTGTAGTCCTTGAAGGGCAGCACCCCCTGGCGGCGGAGCGCCTCCTCGTCGCGCAGCAGAAACCTGACCGCGTCGGCCTTGAGCTCGAGATGCCCGCGCACGCCGTCGCATGTGCAGTAGCCCGCGGCCCGCTGGAAGGCGCCCAGCGCGCCCCGCAGGTCCTGCTGGTCCATGTAGAACTCGGCCAGCTCTTCGCAGCTACCGGCGGCCAGCCGTCGCTCGCCGGTCTTGTCAAACAGCGTCGTGGCCTCCTCCAGCGCCTGCTTCACGTACGCTACCTCGTCCTCGCCTGCACGCACGAAAGGACGGAGTGTCAACAGTAAGTGACGTCGATCGATGATATGATACAGAGTCGGAGTACCATACATTGCTAGTTTAACCTATATGATCAAATTAAATTTTAACACAAAATACGAGGACTACGTACGTTTGTCTTCGATCTCGTTGTAGCATTTGGCGGAGCGGAGGAGCGCGGTGGCCCGCGCCGCTCGTCGCCCCGCCGGCGCTCGTACATGGCCTGCTCGACGAACCCCAGCGCGGCTTCTCTCCCTGGCAAGATCGAGATGCGTATCAAATCAAACCCGTAGTGAGAAGAGAAACCCTACGTAACAATAACATGCGTGCATCGATTAGTCAAGATAGTAGTACGTCTTACAGTTTAAGGCGAGGAGGTAGCAGAGGGCCGAGTCCCTGAGGTCCTTCCAGGTGGCGAAGACGCTCGCTTGGCAGCGGGCCCTGTTCCTCAGCATGCGGCCGCGCGCCTCCAGAGCCGCCGGCCCTTGCCTCTCCTCCTCGAAGAATAGTATATCCTCCACGTTGTGCCGACGGATCGACGTATGTTCCTCCTTCTTCTTCTGCCCCTCTTCGTGCCGAGGGATCGACATATGCTCCTCCTTCTCCTTCTGCCCCTCGTTGTGCCGTGGGATCCGTTCGTAGCCCCGGCGGCGAGCGGCGTGTCCGTCCAACAACGACGAAGCTGACGTACCCATCGCTGCGTATTGGATTGAGCTGTGGATGTTCTGCACCTTTCTTGGCGTGGCGGGACGGGACTGTATATAGACCGAACCTACCAAACTACCAAAGGCCGGGTCCTAGTCTGACGCGCAGTTGACCTTCCTCAGTACTAAGGCCCTGTTTTTTGAGGGAAATGCCATCATGGCGGTTTATATTTCATGTGAAAATAGGCTACATCATTTGTGATTACATCGAGCAGAAAGTCTGGAGCCTCGTTCTGCCACACAATAGTTCGCGAGGGCTCTGACTTAGTAGCCAAAAGATCAGCCGCCATATTGGCCTCCCTAGGGCAATGACAGAACCTAACAGAGATAAAATTACGACACAAGAAAGTACACTCCTCATAGATGGCTGCAGCTGGGCCTAAGGAATTGCCTTCGTCTTGCATAATCTGGATGACCTCCATGCAATCCGCCCTGATCTCCACATTGTTGCAGCCGATGGTGTTTGCCAGAACCAGCCCATCCTTGAGGCCCCGTGCCTCGGCTGTCGCTGCATCTTGGACAAACGGGATGTTGCTCGTGGATGCCGCAACGAAGGCCCCTGTGTAGTCCCGTATGATGGCTCCGGTCCCCCCTGTACCACTATCAGCATCAAAGGAGGCGTCGATATTGAGGCTAACAAATCCCTCTGTTGGTCTCGTCCATCCATGTCTTCGTATCCTGCCCGCACCATGCTTTCTTGCCCTCAAGTAGTTTTTGGTCAAGGTAACAATGGCCTGGGCCGATCTTCCAGGTTCTTGAATGGGCTCACCATGGGTGAATCTTCGTCGTTCCCACCATATGTACCAGACCGCCACAGCCACCAGCTCCTTCGTAGGCACACCCGGGAGTGACGGAACCGCAATGCTTGGCATTAGCAACAGGTCACCAAGGACCGAAGATCCCTCCATCTCAGCTTCGCACAGCTCGCTTACAGTGTGCAGCAAGCCCAATTTTGCCCAAATCTCTTGCACTCTGTTGCATCTGAAAAGAGAATGACGTATACTCTCACAATCCGTGGCACATATCGGGCAGTCGGAGATTGTTATCATATGTCGATTGGCCAGGACTCCCCAACAAGGGATTGCACCATACAAAGCTCTCCAAACATGCACCTTGATCTTTGCCGGTATTTGAAGTTCCAAAGAGTGCGCCAAACTGGACTAGTACTTGAAGACAATATGTTGTTTGTTTGTCTCAACTTTCGTCCGTTTTGGTGATCCCACTCCATGTGATATGTCGTCTTAACCGAGAAAAACCCCGTTTTGTTGTAGTGCCATGATACAAAGTCCTCCATCATTCCTATAGCAAGAGGAATATTCAAGATCCTATTGGCATCAATGGGCCATAACACCTGTCGGATCAGTTCTTCATCCCAACACCTATTCTCCGTATCAATAAGTTCAGAAACTTTTGTGAGAACAATGTTACCTCTTCGGGTCATCACCTTCCTGCTTGGGCTGCTAGGGACCCAAGGATCATCCCAAATATTTATTTGTGTACCATCGCCAACTCTCCAAATGTGACCCTTCTTGAAAGTCTGAATACCACTCCATAGACTTTGCCAAGTGAAGGAACTACCTTTTTTAAGAGTGCAATTTAGTAGATCACCATCTGGGAAATATTTTGCTCTCAAGACTCTCGCACATAGTGAATCTGGTTCTGCAAGTAGTCGCCAGCATTGTTTCGCTAGGAGGGCCAGATTAAAGCAATGCACATCTCTGAAACCCATTCCACCCATGCTCTTAGGCACACACATCTTCCACCATGCAAACCAGTGCATGTGCTTCTTCACATCCTCATCTCCCCACCAAAACTGAGACATAGCAGAAGTTATTGCGTTGCAGATCTGTTTTGGTAGTTTGAACACAAGCATGGCATAGGATGGGATGGCTTGAATAACAGCCTTTAGCAACACTTCTTTCCCCCCAAAAGAAAGCATCCTCTCCTTCCAGCCTCTCATCCTGGCCAAAATCCGGTCCACAATATGTTGAAAACAGTCAGTTCGGTCCAACCCAACAATTGGTGGCAGTCCCAAGTACTTATCCGATATGGCCTCCACCATTATATTCAGAGTAGAGCACACCTCTGCTCGGACCTCCGCAGGGGTACATGGGCTGAAAAAGATACTCGATTTTGCCTCGCTCACAAGTTGGCCAGAGGCAGTACAGTAATCGTCAAGAGCCCGGCGAAGGCTTGTAGCATTAGTGGCATCTGCACGCATCAGAATAAGTGAGTCATCCGCGAACAGGAGATGCGAGACTGCCGGGGCTTCTTTACAAACTTGCACCCCCAGTAAGTTTCCAGCCTCCTCCTCATGAATGAGCAAACTTGAGAGGCCTTCCGCACAGAGTAAAAATAAGTAAGGTGATAGCGGGTCTCCTTGTCGAAGGCCTCTCGAGGGAAAGAAAAATTCAGTCAGAGAGTTGTTGAATCGGACTTGATACTTTACTGACCGAACGCACTCCATGATGAGTGCCACCCATTCTGATGCAAAGCCCATCTTCAGCATAATCCTCTCCAGGAACACCCACTCGACCCTATCGTAGGCCTTGTGCATATCTAGCTTCACCGCACATGTTCCAAACTTCCCCGTTCTCTTCCTCTTAATAGCATGGTAAGACTCAAAAGCAACTAAAAAGTTGTCAGTAATCAAGCGCTCGGGAACAAAAGCACTTTGATTTGGTGAAATAATCTTTGGTAGCATATATTTGAGTCTATTAGATAGTTGTTTTGAGATCACCTTATACACCACGTTACACAGACTAATTGGACGGAATTGTGTAATGACTTCTGGATTTTCCACCTTTGGAATAAGAACAATTGTGGTATTATTCCATCCCTCTGGTATCTTTCTATTATTCACTGCCATCAACACCTCATCGATCAAGTCCTCACCAATGATATGCCAGAATCTCTTACAAAAAACCGCATGGAGACCATCAGGTCCCGGTGCCTTCAAGTCCCCTATATTATACATAGCCCTTTTCACTTCCTCTCTAGTGTAGGGTTTCATCAGCTCGACATTCATCTCTGGCGAGACTCTCGCCTTAACCTTATCCAATACAGCTTGGTCCGGGTCATGTACTTCTGAAGAAAAGAGTCCCTCAAAATAACTTGCCACATGACTCTTTAGGAGATCCTCCTCCTCGATCCAGTCTCCTGCCTCTCCCTTCAGCTTCTTAATAAAGTTTTTCTTACGTCTTCCAGTAGCAGCTCTATGGAAAAAGTCCATGTTTTGATCACCACGGCATAGCCAATCAGCGCGGCCTCTCTGCATCCAATATATCTCCTCCTTCTCGAGTAGGTTTTCAATCTGCAAGTGTAATTCATGCTGTCACGCAACTGCCTCATCCGTTAGCGGTCCCGACAGAACAATGTTCAGCTCTTTCTGTAGTTTCCTCAACCGAGTTCTGGGTCCTTTGAGTGTTTCTTTATCCCATGTATGCAACGCAGCATGTATATCCTCTGTAACCTGCGAGTGTGGCCCAGTTCCACTCGCTTTGGCTCGGTCCCAAGCAGTTTGAATGATGACCTCAACGTCCTCCTCGGCAAGCCGTCTTGCTTCAAATTTTCTTGGCCCTGTCGGGCCCCTTGGTTGTAAACCTTGCTGGAACTCAGTGTCAATTAAAACTGGTCGGTGATCCGACTTGTTAAAAGGCTCATTGGACACACCATAAGATGGAAACAAGTCTGCCCACGTGCCACTCGAGACAGCCCTGTCCAAGCGCTCTCTAATGCGTCCTCTTCGCCAAGTGAGGATATCACCAGAGTAACCAAGATCATCAAGCCCGCAGTCACTTAATGCACTGCTAAAGGCCTGCATACAGCGTTGGGGGCGTGCAGCCCCCCCTTCTTTCTCATGAGCATGCAGTATTTCATTGAAGTCACCTGCTACTAGCCAGGGCAGGTTTGCCCTTGTGCATAGAGCACGCATGTACTCCCAGGACATGTGCTTCCGATCGCTGCTTGGTTCACCGTAGAACCCTGTGAACCGCCAGCCCTCCGGTGTTGTCTCCTTTACTCAAATATCAATGTAATTTGCATGAGTTTCCCAGGAAGAGACTCCTAGGTTAGTGTGCCAAAACATGATCAGCCCTCCACTTCTACCATCACTTTCCGAAACTTCCATCTCATCAAACCCTAATCTCCTTTTCAGTTTTCCTGCCTTAGCCTTATCCGGATGTGTTTCACACAGGAACAACACATCCGGTTTTATTCGCTCTTGGACCCCCAAGAGCGCTCGAACTGCCGCAGGTTTACGCATCCCGCGGCAGTTCCACACGAGGAGTTTCATTGTGACCGGTGGAGCCCCTTCTCGGAGCTCGCCGATAAATTGTGGCTGGTGTCCATCATAGCCGAGTTCTCCTTCTTCGACCTCTTTGAATCGTGCGAGGACGTGTCGCCCTCCTCCCCATCTACTTTCCCTGTGTTCAAACCCGCCTGCGAGTGAACTACCATAGCAGTTAACATATCAACCTGGGGCTCCAGTGCTGAAAGCCCCTCCTTTGCCACAGCCGGATCTGTGTTCTTGTCATCGAAGGCGAGCCTTTTCCTGCCAGGGGGTTTGGCCCCAGCGCCCCTCCCCCCGCTTATAAGTTTTGTAGGGCTGGTACCAGTATCGTGTAGATCATCGTCATTCGAGCTGTTGGTTCTCCCCCTACCACCCATCGTTCCCCTGTCCTTCTTCCATCCCTGCGACCCTTGCCCTGTTTGCCTTCTCTCCCCTGGTCGTGGTGCAAGTATGAATTCGCCCCACTCCATAGTCCTCAGGTCATGCTTCCCATTACCATGCTCAAGATAGGTGTGGCCCATATGACCGCACACATAGCAGAATACCGGCATCTTCTCATAGAGGACCGAGTAGTAAACCTTCTTCTTATCTTTTGTGATAGAGACATATCGCATCAGAGGTTCATGGATGTCAAGCTTAACTTTTATCCTCACAATCCTTCCCTCGCCCCATCTAGGGTTTAACATTACCTTCTCCACAATCCCTACTTTCTTTGCCAGCGATTGCACGACGTTTTCCCTCCTGTAGAGTGGAGGAAGATCCACGATCTGTATCCATACTGCAAGTTTATCCAACACCACTTCATCATAACGAGAATACCCATTGTACTTCTCAATGAGCACACCATGGTCACGAAACAACCAAGGCCCCTCCTCTGTGACCCTCTTCCAATCTCCCATGCAATTAACTGTTAAGGAGAATAGGTTTTCGCCCAGTGGTTTAAAATCAACTCCCTGTGCTAAGCTCCATGCAAGTCTCATCGTCTCATAGAAAGAACTCCTACTGAAGGGCTTATCCATATGCACCGTTGCCAGCGCCATGAACTCCGCCTCCTCAATCTCATCCGAAAACTCCTCATCGAAATCCAGATCATCCTCCTCTCTCTCCTGCAGATTCAGTTTCCCAATCATCTCCTCAACATCGATCGGTTTTCCTCCCGGCGTCGCACTCCCCGCTAATGATTGCGATCCACTTGCCGCCATGGCCAAACCCTAAAAAGCTTCGTGCTTCCGCCCCCACGCCCTAACAACCCGAAGCAGGAACCAAGACCGGGTAGATAGCGAGGCTATCCCCTTAATCAGTCCGAGAACCACGACGGGGAGGATTGGGCTTGGTGGTAGATTCCCGATCGGCCTCACGGTGTTGACACCGGAGGAAAACTAAAACCCTAGACGTGCGCCGCCAGGGGAGTCCTCAGTACTAAGGCCCTGTTTGTTTCATAAGTCCTATGACTTTTTAAGTCCCAACTTATAAGTCATAAGTCCCTACCTGTTTGTTTACAGGGACTTATAAGTCCCGAGTCCCTACCTGTTTGTTTACAGGGACTTATAAGTCCATGTTGCCTTTGCTGCAACGAGGCTCGGAGAGGGCCTGTCCGTGATTGAGGCACTGCTTGTTACGAACCGAGGCAGAACGAACCGAGGCGGGCGGCGACGGGCAAGAGGCGGGCGGCGACGGGCGAGAGGCGGGCGAGAGGCGGGCGAGAGGCGGGCGAGAGGCGGGCGGCGACGGGCGAGAGGCGGGCGGCGACGGGCGAGAGGCGGGCGGTGATGGGGCGAAGACGGGCGAGAGGCGAGTTGGCGACGGGCGGCAAACCGAGGCGGGCGGCGACGGGCGAGAGGTGGGCGGCGACGGGCGGCGAACCGAGGCGAGGCGGCGACGGGCGAGAGGCGGGCGGCGACGGGCGGCGATGGGGCGGCGTCGGGGGAACGAGCCTAGAGCGAATAAGTCCCAATAAGTGTTGGGGAACGTAGTAATTTCAAAAATTTTCCTACGCACACGCAAGATCATGGTGATGTATAGCAACGAGAGGGAGAGTGTTGTCTACGCACCCTCGTGAGACCCGGCGAAGCGATCACAACGTAGAGGAAGTAGTCGTCGTTCTCCTCGCGATCCGACCGATCCCGGCGCCAAGCACTCGGTGCCCCGAGTTCTTGACACACGTACAGCTCGATGACGTCCCTCGTACTCCGATCCAGCCGAGTGTCGAGGAGAGTTCCACAAGACGACGGCGTGGGACGATCTTGATGTTCTATCGCGCAGGGCTTCGCTTAAGCTTCATGACGATATGACCGAGGTGGAATATGGTGGAGGGGGCACCGCTGCGGCTAAGGAACGATCCGTAGATCAAACTAGTGTGTTCTAGGGTGCCCCCTGCCCCAGTATATAAAGGAGGGAGGGGGAGGTGCGGCTGCCTAGAGGAGGCGCTGGCCGAGGAGTCCTACTCCCACCGGAGTAGGACTCCCCCTCCTAGTTGGAGTAGGTTTGGGGGAGGAAAGAGGGAGAGGCGCCGCCTCCTTGTCCTATTCGGACTGGGGGAGGGCGCGGCCACCCCCCTGCCGGCCCTCCTCTTCTCCCTCGAGGCCCACTAAGGCCCATTTAGTTCCCGGGGTTCCGTAACCTCCGGTACTCGAGAATTTCGATTTCACCCGAAGCATTCGAACTCCAAATATAGGCTTCCAATATATCAATCTTTATGTCTCGACCATTTCGAGACTCCTCGTCATGTCCGTGATCACATCCGGACTCAACTTCTTCGGTACATCAAAATACATAAACTCATAATAACCGCCATCGAAACCTTAAGCGTGCGGACCCTACGGTTCGAGAACAATGTAGACATGACCGAGACACGTCTCCGGTCAATAACCAACAGCGGACCTGGATGCCCATATTGGTTCCTACATATTCTACGAAGATCTTTATCGGTTAGACCGCATAACAACATACGTTGTTCCTTTGTCATCGGTATGTTACTTGCCCGAGATTCGATCGTCGGTATCCAATACCTAGTTCAATCTCGTTACGGCAAGTCTCTTTACTCGTTCCGTAATACATCATCTCACAGCTAACTCATTAGTTGTAATGCTTGCAAGGCTTCATGATGTGTATTACCGAGAGGGCCCAGAGATACCTCTCCGACAATCGGAGTGACAAAACCTAATCTCAAATCGCCAACCCAACATCCGCCTTTGGAGACACCAGTAGTACTCCTTTATAATCACCCGATTCGTTGTGACGTTTGGTAGCACCAAAGTGTTCCTCCGTAAACGGAGTTGCATAATCTCATAGTTACAGGAACATGTATATGTCATGGATAAAAGCAAGAGCAACATACTAAACGATCGAGTGCTAAGCTAATGGAATGGGTCATGTCAATCGATCATTCTACTAATGATGTGACCTTGTTAATCAAATAACAACTCTTTGTTCATGGTTAGGAAACATAACCATCTTTGATTAACAAGCTAGTCAAGTAGAGGCATACTAGTGACACTGCTTTGTCTATATATTCACACATGTATTATGTTTCCGGTTAATACAATTCTAGCATGAATAATAAACATTTATCATGATATAAGGAAATAAATAATAACTTTATTATTGCCTCTAGGGCATATTTCCTTCAGCTCCCACTTGCACTAGAGTCAATAATCTAGATCACATCACCATGTGATTAACATCGATAGTTCACATCATCATGTGATTAACACCCATAGTTCAGATCGCCATGTGACCAACACCCAAAGGGTTTACTAGATTCAGTAATCTAGTTCACATCGCTATGTGATTAATACCCAAAGAGTACTAAAGTGTGATCATGTTTTGCTTGTGAGAGAGTCTTAGTCAACGGGTCTTTCACATTCAGATCCGTTATGTATTTTGCAATTTTTCTATGTCTACAATGCTCGCACGGCTACTCTAGCTAATTGCTCCCACTTTCAATATGTATCTAGATCGAGACTTAGAGTCATCCAGATCAGTGTCAAAACTTGCATCGACGTAACCCTTTACGACGAACCTTTTGTCACTTCCATAATCGAGAAACATATCCTTATTCCACTAAGGATAATTTTGACCGCTGTCCAGTGATCTACTCCTAGATCTCTATTGTACTCCTTGTCAAACTCAAGTCAGGGGTATACAATAGATCTGGTACACAGACATGGCATACTTTATAGAACCTATGGCCAAGGCATAGGGAATGACTTTCATTCTCTTTCTATCTTCTGCCGTGGTCGGGTTTTGAGTATTACTCAATTTCACACCTTGTAACACAGTAAGAACTCTTTCTTTGACTGCTCCATTTTGAACTACTTCAAAATCTTGTCAAGGTATGTACTCATTGAAAAACTTATCAAGCATCTTGATCTATCTCTATAGATCTTGATGCTCAATATGTAAGCAGCTTCACCGAGGTCTTTCTTTGAAAAACTTCTTTCAAACACTCCTTTATGCTTTGCGTAATAATTATACATTATTTCTAATCTACAATATGTCATTCACATATACTTATCGAAATGTTGTAGTGCTCCCACTCACTTTCTAGTAAATACAGCTTCACCATAAGTCTCAGATAAAACTATATGCTTTGATCAACTCATCAAAGCGTATATTCCAACTCCGAGATGCTTGCACCAGTCCATAGATGGATCATTTGGAGCTTGCACACTTTGTTAGCTCCTTTGGATTGATAAAACCTTCTGGTTGCATCATATACAACTCTTCTTCCAGAAATCCATTCAGGAATGCAGTCTTTACATCCATTTGCCAAATTTCATAAATTGTGGCAATTGCTAACATGATTCGGACAGACTTAAGCATCGCTACTGCTTGAGAAAATCTCATTGTAGTCAACATCTTGAACTTTGTCGAAAACCTTTTGCAACAAGTCGAGCTTTGTAGATATTAACACTACTATCAACGTCCGTCATCCTCTTGAAGATCCATTTATTTTCTATGGTTTGCCGATCATCAGGCAAATCCATCAAATTCCATACTTTGTTCTCATACATGGATCATATCTCAGATTTCATGGCCTCAAACCATTTTGCGGAATCTGGGCTCACCATCGCTTCTTCATAGTTCGTAGGTTCGTCATGATCTAGTAGCATGACTTCCGAACAGGATTGCCATACCACTCAGTGCGGATCTCACTGGTTTACCTCACGAGATTCGGTAGTGACTTGATCTGAAGTTACATGATCATCATCATTAGCTTCCTCACTAATTGGTGTAGGTGTCACAGAACCAATTTCGTGATGAACTACTTTCCAATAAGGGAGCTAGTACATTACCTCATCAAGTTCTACTTTCCTCCCACTCACTTCTTTCGAGAGAAACTCCTTCTCTAGAAAGGATCCATTTATTAGCAACGAATGTTTTGCCTTCGGATCTGTGATAGAAGGTGTACCCAACAATTTCCTTTGGGTATTCTATGAAGACGCATTCTCGATTTGGGTTTGAGCTTATCAGATGAAACTTTTTCACATAAGCATCGCAGCCCCAAACTTTAAGAAACGACAACTTTGGTTTCTTGCTAAACCACGCTCATATAGTGTCGCCTCAACGGATTTAGATGGTGCCCTATTTAACGTGAATGCAGCTGTCTCTAATGCATGATCCCAAAACGATATTGGTAAATCGGTAAGAAACATCATAGATTGTACTATATCCAATAAAGTACGGTTATGACGTTCGGACACACCATTATGATGTGGTGTTCGGTGGCATGAATTTGTGAAACTATTCCACATTGTTTTAATTGAAGACCAAACTCAGAACTCAAATATTTGTCTCCGCGATCGATCGTAGAAACCTTATTTTCTTGTCACGATGATTTTCCACTTCACTTTGAAATTCTTTGAACTTTTCAACTATTTCGGACTTATGTTTCATCAAGTAGATATACCCATATCTGCTCAAATCATCTGTGAAGGTCGAAAATAACGATACCCACCATGAGCCTTGACACTCATTGGATCGCATACATCAAGATGTATTATTTCCAATAAGTCGCTTGCTCGCTCCATCGTTCCGGAGAACGGAGTCTTAGTCATCTTGCCCATGAGGCATGGTTCGCAAGCATCAAGTGACTCATAATCAAGTGATTCCAAAATCCCATCAGCATGGAGTTTCTTCATGCGCTTTACACCAATATGACTAAACGGCAGTGCTACAAATAAGTTGCACTATCATTATTAACTTTGCATCTTTTGGTTTCAATATTATGAATATGTGTATCACTACGATCGAGATCCAATGAACCATTTTCATTGGGCGTGTAACCATATAAGGTTTTATTCATGTAAATGTAACAACAGTTTATTCTCTTACTTAAATGAATAACCGCTTTGCAATAAACACGATCAAATCATATTCATGCTCAACGCAAACACCAAATAACATTTATTTAGGTTCAACACTAATCCCGAAAGTATAGGGAGTGTGCGATGATGATCATATCAATCTTGAAACTACTTTCAACACACATCGTCACTTCACCCTTAACTAGTTTCGCTTATTCGCAACTCCGCTTTGAGTTACTACTCTTAGCAACCGATCCAGACCAAATACCGAGGGGTTGCTATAAACACTAGTAAACTACACATCAATAACATGTATATCAAATATACCTTTGTTCACTTTGCCATCCTTCTTATCCGCCAAATACTTGGGGTAGTTCCGCTTCGGGACCAATCCCTTTGCAAGAAAAGCACTTAGTCTCGTGATTAGGACCAGACTTGGGCTTCTTCACTTGAGCAGCAACTTGCTTGCCGCTCTTCTTGAAGTTCCCCTCTTCCTTTGCCCTTTTCTTGAAACTAGTGGTCTTGTCTACCATCAACACTTGATGTTTTTCTTGATTTCTACCTTCGTCGATTTCAACATCACGAAGAGCTCGGGAATCGCTTCTCGCCATCCCTTGCATACTATAGTTCATCACGAAGTTCTACTAACTTGGTGGTGGTGACTAGAGAATTCATCAATCACTATCTTATCCGAAGATTAACTCCCACTTGATTCAAGCGATTGTAGTACCTGCATAATCTGAGCACATGCTCACTAGTTGAGCGATTCTCCTCCATCTTTTAGCTATAGAACTTGTTGGAGACTTCATATCTCTCAACTCGGTATTTGCTTGAAATATTAACTTCAACTCTGGAACATCTCATATGGCCCATGATGTTCAAAACATCTTTGAAGTCCCGATTCTAAGCCATAAAGCATGGTGCACAAAACTATCAAGTAGTCATCATATTGAGCTAGCCAAACGCTCATAACGTCGCATCCGCTCTCGCAATAGGTCTGTCACCTAGCGGTGCATAAAGGACATAATTCTTACATGCGGCATTGAGGATAAACCTCGGATCGCGGATCCAATCCGTATCATTGCTACTAACATTTTTCAACACAATTTTCTCTAGGAACATATGAAAATAAACATATGAAAGCAACAACGCGAGCTATTGATCTACAACATAATTTGCAAAATACTACCAGACTAAGTTCATGATAAATTTAAGTTCAATTAATCATATTACTTAAGAACTCCCACTTAGATAGACATCTCTCTAGTCATCTAAGTGATCACGTGATCCAAATCAACTAAACCATAACCGATCATCACGTGAAATGGAGTAGTTTTCAATGGTGAACATCTTATGTTGATCATATCTACTATATGATTCACGCCGACCTTTCGGTCTCCGTGTTCCGAGGCCATATCTGCATATGCTAGGCTCGTCAAGTATAACCCGAGTATTCTGCGTGTGCAAAACTGGCTTGCACCCGTTGTAGATGGACGAGAGCTTATCACACCGATCATCACGTGGTGTCCGGGCACGATTTAACTTTGGCAACGGTGCATACTCGGGAGAACACTTCTTGATAATTTAGTGAGAGATCATCTTATAATGCTACCGTCAATCAAAGCAAGATAAGATGCATAAAAGATAAACATCACATGCAAATCAATATAAGTGATATGATATGGTCATCATCATCTTGTGCTTCGTGATCTCCATCTCTGCAGCACCACCATGATCACCATCGCCACCGCGCGACACCTTGATCTCCATCGTAGCATCGTTGTCGTCTCGCCAATCTTATGCTTCTCGACTATCGCTACCGCTTAGTGATAAAGTAAAGCATTACGTAGCGATTGCATTTCATACAATAAAGCGACAACCATATGGCTCCTGCCATTGCCGATAACTTCGTTACAAAACATGATCATCTCATACAATAAAATATAGCATCACGTCTTGACCATATCACATCACAACATGCCCTGCAAAAACAAGTTAGGCGTCCTCTACTTTGTTGTTGCAAATTTTACGTGGCTGCTACGGGCTTAAGCAAGAACCAATCTCACCTCGCATCAAAACCACAACGATATTTCGTCAAATAGACTCCGTTTTAACCTTCTCAAGGACGGGCGTAGCCTTTCGGTTCAACTAAAGTGAGAGAGATGACACCCGCCAATCACCTTTAAGCAACGAGTGCTCGTGGCGGTGAAACCAGTCTCGCGTAAGCGTCTGGCGTAATGTCGGTCCGGGCGCTTCATCTCACAATACCGCTGAACCAAAGTATGACATCTTTGGTAGGTAGTATGACTTGTATCGCCCACAACTCACTTGTGTTCTACTCGTGCAAAACATCAAACCATAAAACCTAGGCTCGGATACCATTTGTTGGGGAACGAGTAATTTCAAAAAATTTCCTACGCACACGCAAGATCATGGTGATGTATAGCAACGAGAGGAGAGTGTTGTCTACATACCCTCGCAGACCCGGCGAAGCGATCACAACGTAGAGGAAGTAGTCGACGTTCTCCTCGCGATCCGACCGATCCGGCGCCGTTACTCCGGCGCCCGAGTTCTTGACACACGTACAGCTCGATGGCGTCCCTCAGACTCGATCCAGCCGAGTGTCGAGGAGAGTTCCGTCGGCCTGACGGCAGGACGATCTTGATGTTCTATCGGCGCGGGCTTCGCTTAAGCTTCGCGACGATATGACCGAGGTGGAATATGGTGGAGGGGGCACCGCTGCACGGCTAAGGAACGATCCGTAGATCAAACTTGTGTGTTCTAGGGTGCCCCTGCCTCAGATATAAAGGAGGGAGGGGGGAGGTGCGGCCGCCTAGAGGAGGCGGCTGAGGAGTCCTACTCCCACCGAGTAGGACTTCCCTTCCTAGTTGGAGTAGGTTTGGGGAAGGGGAAAGAGGGAAGGGGCGCCCCCCTCCTTGTCCTATTCGGACTGGGGGGGGGCGCCACCCCCGGCCGGCCCCTCCTTTTCTCCCTCGAGGCCCACTAAGGCCCATTTAGTTCCCGGGGTTCGGTAACCTCCGGTACTCCCAGATAAATTCGATTTCACCCTAACCATTCCGAACTCCAAATATAGGCTTCCAATATATCAATCTTTATGTCTCGACCATTTGAGACTCCTCGTCATGTCCGTGATCACATCCGGGACTCGAACTTCTTCGGTACATCAAAATACATAAACTCATAATAACCGCCATCGAAACCTTAAGCGTGCGGACCCTACGGTTCGAGAACAATGTAGACATGACCGAGACACGTCTCCGTCAATAACCAACAGCGGGACCTGGATGCCCATATTGGTTCCTACATATTCTACGAAGATCTTTATCGGTCGACCGCATAACAACATACGTTGTTCCTTTGTCATCGGTATGTTACTTGCCCGAGATTCGATCGTCGGTATCCAATACCTAGTTCAATCTCGTTACCGCAAGTCTCTTTACTCGTTCCGTAATACATCATCTCACAGCTAACTCATTAGTTGTAATGCTTGCAAGGCTTCATGATGTGTATTACCGAGAGGGCCCAGAGATACCTCTCCGACAATCGGAGTGACAAAACCTAATCTCGAAATACGCCAACCCAACATCCGCCTTTGGAGACACTGTAGTACTCCTTTATAATCACCCGATTCGTTTTGACGTTTGGTAGCACCAAAGTGTTCCTCCGTAAACAGGAGTTGCATAATCTCATAGTTACAGGAACATGTATAAGTCATGGATAAAAGCAGTAGCAACATACTAAACGATCGAGTGCTAAGCTAATGGAATGGGTCATGTCAATCAGATCATTCTACTAATGATGTGACCTTGTTAATCAAATAACAACTCTTTGTTCATGGTTAGGAAACATAACCATCTTTGATTAACAAGCTAGTCAAGTAGAGGCATACTAGTGACACTCTGTTTGTCTATATATTCACACATGTATTATGTTTCCGGTTAATACAATTCTAGCATGATAATAAACATTTATCATGATATAAGGAAATAAATAATAACTTTATTATTGCCTCTAGGGCATATTTCCTTCAATAAGCTCCTCCCTGAGAGTCTTATTTGATAAGTCCCAAATAACCACAATAAGTCCCAATAAGTCCCTTGTGTTTGGTTTAGGTGGGACTTATCGGGACTTTTTTAAGTCCCTAAACCAATAAGTCCCTTGAAACAAACACCCCCTAATTTTCTTGGGCGGGTGATAGGCGCCGGCGCGCCGGCCCAAATTTGGGCCGGTCGCACCGCAGCCGCACGATATAACTGTGGGCAGCTGTCAGATCCGCCATCCGTGTCGTCTTGTTCCTCCTCCCTCGATTCTTCCTCTCTTCCCTGCGTGCCGGCGCGCTAGATCTGCAGCAACAGCAGGCACGAGCGAATCCCCCTCCCCCCCGAACATCGATGAGCTCACCAGCTCACCGCCGCTCGCCATTCTCAATCACGAACAGCCGCAGTTCTAGGAACCCCCATGGTTGCGACAAAAAATCCCAGCGCCAGGTGGGAGCTTTCCTTGCTGCCCGTTACAGCAACAAAAAATCGTATGCCGCCATTGTCGGCCACGCTCGCCGTCGCCTGGTTGGAACAAAAAAAGATCACAGCACCGTCGCCGCCGGCCACACTTCCTTGTCGCTAGTCCTGGTTGTAGCAAATTTGGGTGCCGGCTGTAGCTTTTCTGCTGCCGGTTGCAGCAAAAATCACGGCACCGTCGCCGCCGGGCGCCGGCCACACTTCATTGTCGTGGTTGTCGCAATTCCGTCACTGGTAGTAGCTTTCCTCGTTGCCCATAGTAGCAAAACATGGCACTGTCGTCGCCGGCCACGCTTGCCTGGTTGTAGCAAAACTGGGCACCAGTTCACGGCCCATGCACGCCGGCTGCAACACCGTCCTCGTCGGTTGCAGCTCTGTGCTCGCCGGTTGTAGCTTCTACAGAAGCCGGTTCTAGCACCATGCTCGCCGGTTGCAGCTTTTGCAGCGAAGAGCATAGTAGCACCATGCTCGACGGTTGCAGCTCTACAAAGCACCAGTTCGAGCACTTTGCTCGCCGGATGCAGCTCTGCAGAGCACCGGTTCCAGCACTGTGCTCACCGGGTGCAGCTCCCTGCTCACCGCTTGTAGACAGCAGAAACCTATTCTGGCACCCGTGCGCGCCGGTTGCAGCTCTGCAGCGTATCATAGCAGCATCCGCGTGCTCGCCGGCTGGAGCTCTCCTGAATGCAGGTTCCAGCACCCCGATTGTACGTTTCCAGCTCCCTTAGGAGATGATGCAGCTTCTGACCTTGGGGGTTGTAGCTCCCTGTGGTGGTGCTTGCAGATTCCGGTGTCGGTGGTGGTAGCATCCGCTGAGTCGCAGGGTGCTACCTGCTGCCACCGTAGCACGCGCGTGGCGTGCTTCTTGCGGTCACCATGAGACGAGCCACCTCGCTGGCGCCGACAGCCACGCCATCACCCCTTGCACCGGTGATGTGTGTCTTTCCCACAAAATCGGCAGCTGTTCGCATCTGAGAATTCGGGCGGAGTGGCGGCAGCCGCTGCTGATGAGAGAAGGTAGAAAAGGAGAGGAGGCATGCGAGACGAGTGGCGGAGATGAAAGATAGAAAGGATAAGAAGGAAAAAAAAGGCAAAGGCACGGACGGTGTGCGGGCCTACTAATTGTGGGCAGCGAGTGTGGATGCGACCGGCCAAAGACTCGGCCGGCGCGCCGACACCAAACGTTTCCCATTTTCTTGGCTCTTTTATTATTTTGGGTCCCGATAACTGCCACACGTGTGGACGTTAAGGGATCTGTCCACACGTTCTGTGTGGTGCCTAAGAGGACCAACCCACACGCCTGTGTGTGGGCAAAACAACTAACGCCCACACGCCTTTTTTCCCTCCCTGTCCCTCTTATACGCGTGCGTGTGGGCAAAATAGATAACGCCCACACGCCCGGTAAGTCAGGCCTCGTACCTCGTGGTCCCGCATGCCCCACGTGACATCATCGCAGCAGCGCCTTGCTTGCCATGGGACGAACCTCGTCTATGTTCGTTTAAGTCACGGTTGCCATATTCGCTCAAGCTGCAGCTTGCCATCTCAGTCAAAGTTCCAGATTGCCATTTTTGGACAACTACAATTTGTTGCCATGTGTGGTGCAGTCTCTGCGAGCTGCCATGATTTCAAAACTTTATGAGTTGCCACCTACTAACACTAGGCAGTTGCCATGTAGCACTGAAAAAATGGCATGGCAAAAAAACATGTTCGGGTAAAAGAGAGAGTTGCCATGTGCTCACAAGCACGTTAGGGCAGTTGCCATGTAAAAAAAGAGTAATGGCAACCCATGCATAGGGGTAACTTTATTCTTGTAGACTCGTGTTCGGCCTCCAAGCGCAGAGTTTTGTAGGACAGTAGCAATTTCCCCTCAAGTGGATGACCTAACGTTTATCAATCCGTGGGAGGTGTAAGATGAAGATGGTCTCTCTCAAGCAAGCTATTCTTTCCGATCAATCTATCCTAGAGTTCATACTAAAATAACGCAAGCTATTCTTTCCGATCGATCTAATCAAGAGTTGGTACTAAAATAACACCATATGACACACATCAACCAACTCTAATGTCACCTAGACACTCCAATATCACCACGAGTATCCGTGAGTTAATTCTACGATATGCATCAAACAACTTCATGATCATAATGCTCAATCCACACAAAGAACTACAAGGGGGCCCCAAAGTTTACCCCAAAGTCACCTCGAGAATCCGCAAGTTGAGTGCCATAACATACATCAAGTGAATCAATATGATACCCCATTGCCACCTCAAGTATTCATACAGCAAGACATACATCATGTGTTCTCAGATCTGAACATTCAATCCGACAAGACAAAACTTCAAAGGGTAAAGATTCAATTCATCACAATAAGAGTAGGGAGGGGAGAAACATCATATGATCCATCTATGTTAACAAAGCCCATGATATATCAAGATCGTGATATCTCAAGATCACGAGAGAGAGATTAAACACATAGCTACTGGTACAAACCCTCACCCCCGAGGGTGGACTACTCCCTCCTCATCATGGTGTCCGCCGGGATGATGAAGATGGCCACCGGAGATGATTCCTCCCTACGGCAGGGTGCCGAAATGGGGTCTAGATTGGGTTTCGGTGGCTACAGAGCCTTGCGGCGGTGGAACTTCTGATCTAGGGTAACCCCAAAGGGTTTCGGAATATTTGGGAATTTATAGTGCAAATAAGGGGTACAGGAGGCCACCGAGGTGGGCACAACCCACACAGTGCGCTGGGCCCCAAGCGCGCCTAGTGGGTTGTGCCCCCCTCGGGGCACCCCACAGGTGCTGCTCTGGTCCATCGGGAGTCTTCTGGCCCATAAAAAATCCACAAAAAATTTTGCGGTGTTTGGACTCCGTTTGATATTGATTTCCTACGATGTAAAATACAAGCAAAAACAGCAACTGGCACTGGGCACTGGGTCAATAGGTTAGTCCCAAAAAATGATATAAGGTTGCTCTAAAATTATTGTAAAACATCCAAGAATGATAATATATTAGCATGAATACTTCATAACTTAAAGATACGTTGGAAATGTATCAGCAGCCAGCGCCTTCTACTGCCCCGCTGCTACAGAACGGAAAGTCAGCCACCGTTGCACCCCATCTGCACTTCTTGCAGTTGTCGTTGTGACGTAGCTGAGGGAGTCCTGGACTAGGGGGTGTCCGGACAGCCGGACTATCAATATCCGCCGGACACCCAGACTACGAAGATACAAGATTGAAGACTCGGGCTCGTGTCCGGAAGGTACTTTCCTTGGCGTGGAAGGCAAGCTTGGCAATACGGATATGTAGATCTCCTAACCGACTCTGTGTAACCCTAGCCTCTCTGGTGTCTATATAAACCGGAGGGCCTTAGTCCGTAGGACGAACATACATCTCAACAATCATACCATAGGCTAGCTTCTAAGGTTTAGCCTCCTTGATCTCGTGGTAGATCTACTCTTGTACTACCCATATCATCAATATTAATCAAGCAGGACGTAGGGTTTTACCTCCATTGAGAGGGCCCGAACCTGGGTAAAAACATCGTGTCCCTCGTCTCTTGTTACCATCCGCCTAGACGCACAGTTCGGGACCCCCTACCCGAGATCCGCCGGTTTTGACACCGACATTGGTGCTTTCATTGAGAGTTCCTCTGTGTCGTCGGCGATAGAGCGGATGCCTTTACCCGTCTTCAAAGACGATGTTTTCGCCGGAGGGGCCTTGGCCGCCGGCCAAACTATCCGGCTTGGTGGCTTTCTTATGACCGTCCGTCCGGCCGCCGCTTCTGCAATGACTTCTCAAGTCGTCGGAAGCAATCTCCGCGTCAGCCCTAAAGCTGCCGAACAGTTAGATCCAATTGAGCTCTCGTGCATAACGAGCTCTTGATCGCATCGCCGCTCTGAGGAGTCGCTACGGACTATAATCGATCGGGCTCAAAACCGATCCGAGAGAGATTAACTCTCCCGTGCCACCCACCACGTCGCGATGGTAGAGGAACAACTCGGCAATTCTTTGCGGTGTTGAAAACAATCTGTGTCCGATTCCCGAACCCTCCATGCCGGATTCCCGGAGGGACGGACCTTGATCGAGCATTGAACCTAAAATCATGCGTCGCTCCGACTCATTGGACTGTCTCCAAAGAAATCAAGCTTCAATTCGAAGCCCTCGGCCTTTGAGCCCAAAGATGGGCAGGATCCGGATTTTATTCCACCCACCCGCCCGGACATACGCGATCTATCTCTAATACGACAAGAGCCTTGAAAACAAAGACATCATTATCACGATTCCTCCCGGTTATGGACAGGATAAAGGACTGCCGAGAGGAAAACGCAATCTCAATCTTCTACAATAATCGCACGGACAAGGAATTTCGAGCGCCATTGATCGTTGCAAGATTACGCTTTCACCGATCTGGCGTCCATAGTACGAAATCTTGTGCGATGGAAAGTTTCGGAAAACTGAAAATCAATTTTGGGACAATCCGCCCCAAACCCATCCGCAGACAAAGGGCGCCTTACACTCGCGTCCCAGAGGCAAAAACCAAGAAACAGAAACCCGATAAGGGAAACTGAACCGTCTTTGGAGGGATGGCTCAATGGACCTGTAAACTTCATAGTGCGAGAGGAGCCGTCCCAACACATAGCCTTAGAGCATGCTTTGGATATTGCGGCAAAGGCCAAAAGTGGTGAAGAACTTCTTGCTCCGAAACCACTCCAACAATACCAAAGACGGTATCGGCGGTCTTGAGACTTTCGCATCAAATAATATGCGAAACGAACAATTCGCGAACTCGCCAAGTCTACCAAGTAGCAACAAGAAATCCATGGGTAACACAGCTATTACCTTCAACGCCAAAGAACGAGCCCACATTTGAACAACGAGCCCCACCAAGACTGGTACTTAGTCCCATAGTGGACGGCTTTTGACTGACAAAGGTCCTCATGGATGGCGGCAGCAGACTGAACCTCATTTAAGAGGAAACTCTGCGAAAAATGGAAATCGATTGAGCCGTATTGAGCGAAGCAAAGACAACCTTCAGAGGAATAATCCCTAGCCGGAAGCGCTGCACCGAAAAATCACACTCGATGTGGTGTTCGCTCTCCGGACAATTACAGATCCGAAGAAGTCACGTTCGGTGGCCCTGTTCAGCGATGGCTATCACGCCATACTAGGACGAGAGGCATTCACAATTTTTCAAGCAATACCTCATTACGGGTACATGAAGCTCAAAATGCAGGCCCAATGGAATAATCACTCGTTAGTGATCCGGACATAGCACTCCGCGCCAAAAAATAAGACAGCCACACTAGCCCTTGAGGCACTATCCAAGCCTTAGCGGCGGAGGGACTCACCACATTGCGCTCTCACGGTGAACAGGGACGATGTGATATTTGATAAAAGATCCAAGTCCACCTCCTTCAAACCAGCAGGTGAGATAATAAAATTTCAGGTCCACCCAACGGACCCAACAAAGACGGCCTCCATCGGGGCTCAGTTGAACCCCGAAGTTGACGCCGCACTGCGCGATTTCCTTCGGGAACATTGGGATATCTTCGCCTGGCATCCCTCGGACATGCCCGGAATCCCTCGCAGGTTGGCGGAACACAGCCTAAACATCTTAAAAGGGTTTAAGCCAGTCAAACAGGCTCTTCGTCGATTTTCCGAGCCCAAAAGACAGGCAATGGGAGAAGAGCTAGCCAAGCTATTGGAAGCTGGATTCATTAGAGATATCAAACATCCGGACTGGCTAGCAAACTTGGTGATGGTACCAAAGAAGGATAAATCCTGGCGCCTTTGCGTTGATTTTAAAGACCTCAATAAAGCTTGCCCAAAGGATCCCTTCCCTCTCCCCCGCATCAATCAAATTATCGATGCCACAGCAGGGCATGATTCGTTGTGCTTCCTGGACGCATACTCTGGCTATCATCAAATTAAGATGGCGGAAGCAGATCAAGCCGCAACGGCATTTATCACTCCATACGGACCATTCTGTTTCAACACGATGCCCTTCGGACTCAAAAACGCCGGCGCAACATATCAGCGCATGATTCAAACATGTCTGGCCACCCAGATCGGCAAAACAATCGAGCGTCACGTGAGCGGCGTAGTCGTCAAAACAAAACTCGTCGAAACTTTAGTAGACGATTTGAGGCTCACATTCGACAACCTTAGAGCATATGACATCAAGCTGAATCCGGAAAAATGTGTTTCCGGCGTACCAGCCGGAAAGCTGCTGGGCTTCATCATATCCGGTAGAGGAATTGAAGATAATCCGGCCAAAATCCGGGCTCTGTCACAGTTGGATATTCCAAAGGACCTCAAGCAAATACAAAAATTAACATGATGCGTGGAAGCTTTAAGCCGTTTTATCTCCCGTTTAGGAGAGAAGGCGTTGCCCTTTATCGCCTCCTAAGGCGCACGAACACCGAGTGGGCGGATGCCGCCACCGCGGACTCGAAGAAATAAAGGCCATATTGGCAACAAATCCGGTCTGGCTGCGCCCACTCGGGCGAACCAATGTTGTTATACATCGCAGCAACACATCAAGTTGTAAGCGCTGTCCTCGTCGTCGAGCGAGCGATGAAGGGCATAAATTCCCTCTTCAAAACCAGTGTATTACATATCCACCGTGTTAACCCCTGCAAATCCGTTACCGCACTATCGAAGATAGCATATCGATGTTCATGGCATCTCGGAAGCTCCGGCACTACTTTCAAGAGTGTTCGATAACAGTGGCCTCTGAAGTACCACTCAATGACATTATAAATAACCGCGACGCAACGGGCAGGATTGCAAAATGGGCCATTGAGCTCTTGCCATTTGACATAACTTACAAACCTCGATGAGCCATAAAGTCACAAGTTTTGGCTGACTTCGTCGCCGAATGGACTGAAGCCGAACTCCCTAAAGAGTACGGTGCATACTCCAATTGGACTATGCATTTCGACGGCTCCAAAAGGTTGGCCGGACTGGGGGCTGGCATCGTATTGACGTCCCCCACTGGAGATACTATCCAGTATGTACTTCAAATAATGTACACGGACTCCAACAATGCAGCCGAATATGAGGCCCTATTACATGGTCTCCGGATGGCGGTCTCCATGGGCATTCAACGCCTAGAGGTGCGCGGGGATTCAAACCTTGCAATATCCCAAATAAATGGAGACTTTGACGCCAAGGATCCGAAAATGGCAGCATATCGCAATGCTGTCCTGAAAATGTCAGCTCGGTTTGAAGGACTCGAATTTCATCACATAGCCCGAGATAATAACCAAGCGGCCGACGTCCTGGCACGCATCGGTGCGTAACGTGATGCTGTCCCTCCAAATATCTTCCTGGAACGGCTCTTCAAGCCATCCGTACTATGGGAAGAGGAGCCCGGTAGCGACAAACCGGAGAAAACCGCACCAACCGGTGATTCAGCAGATGACATAACACACCCCGCCCACGTTATAATGGCGAATCGCGCGTGGATGTAACCTTTCCTAGCCTACTTACTTAGGCAGGAACTTCCGAAGACCAAAATGAGGCCCACCGCATAGTCCGCGATCGAAGGCCTACAAGGTCCATGAGGAGAACTTTATAAGAAAAGTACTACCGAGTCCTTCAAAGGTGTATCTCCGAAGAAGAAGGGCGAAACCTCTGGCTGAAATCCATGCGGACTAGGCGGACACCACGCAGCAGCCCGGCCCCGGTAGGAAAGGCATTCCGTCTGAGATTTTATTGGCCGACGGCTCGGGCGGATGCACAGACTTGGTCGGCGATGCGTTGGTTGTCGACTCTTTGCTAATCGAGCCATATGCCACCCACCCCTCAAAACCATACCCATTACCTGGCCGTTCGCGGTCTGGGGGCTTGACATGGTTGGACCCCTTAAAGGGGGAGCCCACAAGAAAAAATACCTATTGGTCATGGTGGACAAGTTCACCAAATGGATAGAGGCCAAACCGGTGAAAACGGCAGAGTCCGAACCAGTGATAGACTTTATATAAGAGGTGGTACACCGTTACGGAGTCCCCCACAGCATCATCACCGACAACGGCACGAACTTCACGGCCGATGAGGTCAAGTCATGGTGCAAAAATATGGGCATTAAGCTCGACTATGCGTCGATCTATCACCCTCAAACCAACGGTCAAGTGGAAAGAGCAAATGGTCTAATAATGAGCGGCATTAAACCCAGACTAGTGAGGTCACTCACTAAATCAGACACCCAATGGGTCGAGGAGCTCGACTCCGTACTCTGGGGGCTGCGGACAACGCCTAACCGTACTCTGGATTCACACCATTTTTATGGTATCTGGCGCAGAGGCGCCTTGCCCTCGACATTATTCATGACTCACCTCGAGTGCGCATGTATGAGGAAAGAGAAGCCGAGCTGGATCGGCGGGACAGCTTGGACACATTGGAGGAAGAACGTGGCGTCGCGAAGGCTCGTTCCGCATTCTATCGGCAGCAGGCAAGATATCAAAGCAGAAGTACGGGCCAAGACTTACAACGTTGGCGAACTGGTTCTCGCTGCCGGACAAGAAAAGGACAAGCTCAAGCCGGATGGGAAGGCCCTTCATTATTGATCAAGTCTTGACCGTAGGAGCATACCGTCTACGAAACGCGTCGGACAACCGACTCGAGCCGAACCCATGGAACGCAGCCCGACTCCGACGATTCTATGCCTAGCGCCGGACTAAGAGTTCGTCCCCTTCCCCCGTCCAACCTTTTATATTTCGGCTATCTTTTGTTTCTCTTTTTATCCTTTTAACTTAAAAGCCCTTCGGGGCCTATTTTCGCATTCTTTGCATACGCACGATGTGCCATCCGCACTCGTTATTCCTGGGGGCTTCTTTCACAGAAGCTCAATTATACGGGTTTTATACCCAACACATGTGTCAAGCTTCCACATGTACCTTTTACTCGCCATTATATGCATCGATATGACTTAAGTTTTGGCCAAGCTGGGTTGCCTGGCTCCTGTGCTTACCCCTACGTTCCCGATTGTTCGGCTAGGAGGTAAAGGGAGCACCTCTGCGATTATTCTTGCCGGGTCACCGGATGTGTACCTCGGTCGGGTGAAGCCGAAAGCTAGCGTTCTTAAGGGAATATTCGGTCGGTGATTTAAAAGATGACTTTTGCCTATTTATCTATCGCCCCGGATGTTTTATCGCTCTATTGGCAGTCCGACATGCACTTTAGGGCATGCCTCCCAATGAAAAGGAACCCTTAACGGAACTATTCTCCCCGAAGATGTTTCTTACTAACCATGTAATATAACATAACTAGTTGGGCACTTGTGCGATAAAGCACTAATGACCCCTACGCTTGGTCTCCATGCATACCATGGTTGTTTCTTAACCAAAAGGTATTCGGACACACTCAGGACTCTAGGGTCCCGAGGTCGAAGCAAAAGGTCGGCAAAGACAAGCGATCTACAATCCGGCTAGAAGGCATTTCACATGTCATTTTAAAGGATAACATACATTGTCAAGTTCTTGATTGTATTCCTCCTCAATCCCGTCTAACAGGCTGTCTAGTTTACATCCCGTTGGGAAAACTTAGCAGCCAACTCTACTTGGCTGTACACTAAACTCACAGGATCTCCTTCCCATCGGGCCCCACCGTCCAACTCGCCATGTGGTTGGGGTCCGCCTTCTTGTACCGCGTCTTCACCATGGCCCAAGCCTCCTGACACCTTGACGGCAAGCTGATATCTTCCACAACCGAAGCGCTGCCGCACTCCCTGCAGCTTCTCCGCAAGCTCCCCGAGACCCTCGGGCTGGGTGAGGGCTGGCCATAAAGCATGAACGACGCTGCTCATTGCCTGCCGGACTCGTTCGAGTAGCTGCAACAGTTCGGGAAGTTGATCACCCATTGATATGGGCATCTCCTCCGCAGGACGACCCGTGAGTATACCTACAAGACATATTATGTCAAATTGCCTCCTCACCAAACTCTTCCTTCTTAAAGAGTTCGCTCAAGCACTTACTATATATGCCACGACGAAGCCGTTGATTCTCCTTGACGGAGCCGGACAGCTCGGCTCAGGCGCCTTCAGCTCTTCTCCGAGCTTGGCGTTGGCATCTTGGAGCTTGTTCCTCTCTTGCTGAACCTGTTCAAGACACTCTCGCCAGCCTTTAGTCGGCGCAGCAATGCTTGCTGTCCGGATCTTGTCCGCGGCACCGCAATGTCATTATTAGACTTCAGCAAGCCGCCGCACAGCGCCTATATTAATTTATACAAATGTGTTACCGGAGGGTCTTCCGTCTCCTCCTGCGGCAGCAAGTGCGGCCTCAAGTTGGGCCTTGCAATCTTGCGGCTCCCGAGACAATGGGCATTCTTCTCGTTAAGAGCACGAAATTTCAAATGATCCTTAAATCAGTTAACATAACTAATTTAAGTCTCGGGGCTACTTGGTGTATACAACCATTAAAATTCCCTTACCAGTATGTCTTTAACATCTTTGCTCGTAGCTCTGGTAAAACCATTTTGAGCAGCACGGAGATGCGCGTCCCCTGCGTTAAAGGCATCCAATGCCTCAGGGGAAAAGCACGCTTCTTGAAAAACTGTCCGGCGGCGTCTATGATTCATAGCGCTCTCCACCTCTGACTTGGCAGCGGACAGTCTGTCGGTATCCTCCGTTGGAGCAGGATCCGGTTCGCGTCTTGCGCTTGCCTCCCCCTCCAGTCCGGGCGCTGGAGCCTGGCTGGTGTTGGTTGGGTCGGCAATTCTTGCGCTCGCAGTCTGGCGAGCGCTTTTTCTCCTATAAAGATCATGAGCACTTAGATGTTTCCTCGGAGCGTTGCTCCAAAAGATCAAACACGAGCTATACCTCTGCGGCGACGTTTCTGCCCGCACGGCGCTCCTTTTCCTCCTGCTAGTTCGGACTGACCTCTGTAGGTCGGCCGCCGCAGGCTCGGCTTCCTGCCATAATGGCGCTTCCTGCAAAATACCATCGTTCGCAAAGGTCAGAAATAGGCAAGGATAAGGTAACGGTGTCCGGACTTCGGTCGTGGTCACCTGGGAAGCCGGACTTAGCCCGGGGTAGTCCGCCGTAATGGCGACCAAAGCATTGTCAATCTGAGCTGGTGATACACCCGTCGATCAGCTCCACCTCGATGTCCAGATCCTCTTGGAGGCGGACCTGAGGATCCTTCCGGATCCTCGGGTTGTGGAGCAGACTCACCATGTCCTCCACAACCGGCGTAGATCCTGCGCCCAAGACATAATGTAAGAAGCTTAAACTTGAAGCACGGTAGAACCCTTCGAGGTGTTAAACACCCATCCTCTAGGGTTGATCATGGAAAACCCATCCAAAGGGTTCGGACGAAGGAAGTCCTCCTTCTCCCCTTGTACAGACCGGACAGATCTTCACCAGATCCTCGGTCGAACCCGCCCTTCTTGCCGCGTCTTGGTAACATCATCCTCCCCATTGAAATTCCACATGGGTGGCCTCAGATTGCAGCGGCTGCACCCCGCTTGATGCACGTCGCCATGACTCCAATCATGGTCAAGCGGAATGAGCCATTAATCTTATCCGGCCCATCAAGTAATGGGCGCTCTTGTCTTCCTCCAAGCAGGGCTCATGGGCGCCACCGAGGCGTTTCTTCAAGGGAGCGACATCAAACTCCGGAGGCCGACTGGATTGGGTCGGGCAACGGGCGTCTACTATATAAACCACTCCGAGGGCCGTCTTGGACGCCCTCTTGGGGTGCCGGATAGGTATCCGGTCCGGCGATCGCCATATTTGGCGCCGCCCACTTGATATATGGACCCTGGTGAGAACGGGTGCGAGGCAAAACAGCCTCTTCCACAATGCGAAATGGGGCTCGATGCCTGTGAATAGCTCAGAAAGAGCTACGTAGCCCGCAATATGCAGCCTGAGGCGGGCGTGAGGTGGTGGAGCCGAGTCCGTAGAACTTCAGGAGCCCGCGGAGGAGCGGATGTATTGGAAATCCGAGCCCCTTATCGATAGGGGACGAAACACACTCGCTCCCCCTTGTTGGGGCTTGGGGTGTCCTCCGCCTGCCTCCCACCTCGATAAGTAACCAGTCCGGCTCGGACTGGAACCATGAAGGCCGAAGGAAGAAATCCCTCCGTTTGGAGCTTCACTAGCTCATTGTGCGAGATAGAGCACCTCCTCCAATTCCCTGGGGATGGGCTAGGAGCGCGTGAGGAAGAGCCGCGTTGACGATCCATGGTGGAATGGATTTCGAGGTCAGAGGCGCTTCGATGGAGTATACGCGGGAGGAAGACGGTGCAGGTTGGATCTGGGTCCCTGCCCCTTTTATAGGCAGACAGCCCGCACAATTAGGGGGTGAAATGTAAAAGGCACCCTTGCTTTTCGCATTCGTGCGACGCGTGGAAGAGGGCCATAATTTGGCGTAGAAGCCGAGGAACACAGTATTCAAGATGAAGCCGGACACTATTTGGCAGGTACATGGGATTTGAAGGGAGAACCCGCCTTGCAACGCCAAGACTACAAGCCGCTTTGGATTTATCGTCATTGAAGCCCGGTTCGGGGCTCTTGAGGAGTCTGGACTATGGGGTGTCCGGACAGCCGGACTATCAATATCCGCGGACACCGGACTACGAAGATACAAGATTGAAGACTCGGCTCGTGTCCCAAGGTACTTTCCTTGGCGTGGAAGGCAAGCTTGGCAATACGGATATGTAGATCTCCTACCATTGTAACCGACTTGTGTAACCCTAGCCTCTCCGGTGTCTATATAAACCGGAGGGCCTTAGTCCGTGGGGCGAACATACATCTCAACAATCATACCATAGGCTAGCTTCTAGGTTTAGCCTCCTTGATCTCGTGGTAGATCTACTCTTGTACTACCCATATCATCAATATTAATCAAGCGGGGCGTGAGGGTTTTACCTCCATCGAGAGGGCCCAACACAGGTAAAAACATCGTGTCCCTCGTCTCTTGTTACCATCCGCCTAGACGCACAGTTCGGGACCCCCTACCCGAGATCCGCCGGTTTTGACACCGACAGTAGCCATCGCCAGTAGCCCTTTCAATAAGGACGACTTGCAGTGCTAACGATCGCAACACTGCTAAAGTACATTGCAGCAAACGACTGTTGTTGATTCTGTGGATGGTGGCCACCATTGACACTTCCACGACTCCCATTTTGCAGCAGGCCCGGTGATGCTTCTGTGAAACACCGCTGTCGTTCCGGAGAGAGGGACTGCTGGAGCTTGTAGGCAGGGGGGCTAGTCGCCATTCTGCTGCATGGCAGCAGCATGTCCAGTGTTGTTGCACATGCATATGAGTTTTCCCCTGAATCTCATATTCACGAACCAAATGTGAAAACAAACAATAACATTAACTAGCATAGGAATATAAACATTAACTACACATGTGAAAATAAAAAATAAAGGTTTGAAGAAATAGTATCAACATGCACAATAACAAACCAATATAACTAGAGCATCCAAATATGTGTTCCGCGATTATTCAAAGTGCAAGTTATCGAGACATCATCCTATCGGCAGGTCGCCACATGATCTGAGGTACCACTAATACATAACACCCCACACACCGCCAAAAATGTGAGACTCCTTCTGCAAAGGCCACATTTTTTATCAACAGTTTAAATCACGTGTAGGCAGGTATGGAGAGGTTGAGTCCTCGTCAGCACCTTAAGTGCCAGTTGGCAAACGGGCGCACACAAGCCACGTCCCATTAGCCGTGCTCACTCATTCGTTCGGCTCACTTCATTTTTTTTATCACCTTCTACTACTACTGTTGTACTGTCTTAGAAAAACAAGTTTTCATTTATCTTTAATAAAAAACAGTTGCCTAGTTCGTGGATTTTGGAAAAGTTAGGAATTTAAAAATCATGAATTCGTAAAAATCATGATATATGATTTTTCTATAGCTAATCTGAAAAAGCGAATTCAAAAAAATTAATGAATCTAGAAAAAGTTTAGGAATTCAAAAAAAATCGTGAGTTCAAAAAAGTTCACAAATTGAAAAATGTTCAAGAATTTAAAAATGCTCACAAATTAGAAACAGGAAAGGAAAATGAAATAAAAATATAAAAAAGGATAAAATAAAAAAATAAAAGCTTCAAGAAGCTTCCCAAAACTCAGATGAGCTTCCGCCAAAGACCGTTACAAACAAACTTACCTTAGATGGGCCGGCCCATCACAAGGAAGGTGTAAGCTGCGTACAAATTGCCCACTTTTTGGTGTATTAAGCGCTAAATAGGGGGAGCTCCTCCTATTGTTCGCCTGCCAGCGGCTAATTGCGGAGCCTTCGCCGAAAGGCAGAGAAAATGCTATAAGTATCGTAAATTTTTGATTTTTTTTAGAAAAACATACACTGAACATTTGCGATATCCACTGAACATTTTTAATAATACACGATGACCATTTTTTAATATACGATGAATATTTTTAAAAATATAAATATATGTGTTGAACAATTGTCGAATACACATTGAACATTTAGTAAAAAAACGTTGAATAATGTCATAATATACGATGAACATTTTTGTAATATACGATGAACATTTTTATATACAAAGGTGAACAATTTTCATAATATACAATCAACATTTTTCTTAATACAATGAACATTTTTGTAATAACTGTGAACATTTTATATAATATGAAAATAAAGAGAAGAAAACAGAAACATAAAAATAAAAACAAAAAAATAACGTTAAAAATAGAACCAAAACAGAAAAATAAAAAAGCGGAACAAACAACAGAAAACTAGACAAAACAGTGAAAAACTGGAAGCAAAAAACCGCTGAAGAAAAACGAAAAGAAAAAACGCAGAAGCATCAAAGGAAAGAAACAGCGAAGGAAAATGCACAGGAATCCGTACATGGCCCGGCCGAAGTGGGGAGTCGCTTCAGCGAAGCCGCAGCTCCTGGACGCACACACGCATCATATAGGTTTTGCCCCAAATAGGATAGGATTTAGCGGAAAGGTTGTGTTGGAGAAGACCTCCTAGCCCACGCCTTAAAGGACCGCCGACATGGCCGCATTTCTTGACTGATCCAACATCATGGCGATGTGATCGCTCGCCCATGGCGCACCTTGGTTCGCTCGGTCACGATTGACCAGTTAACCATTGACTTTTCTAAAAAGATAGAAAAGGAGAAAAAGTTCACATATTAGAAAAAAAATCATAGATTCCAAAAGTTTACCAATTCAGAAAAAGTTTGCGGTGATTTTCGAAAATGTTCATCAATTTTGAAAAAAAGTTCACGAGTTAATAAACTTCATCGAGTTTGCAGAAAAACTTCAAAAAATTGAAATTTTTTGCGGATTTGAACAAATTTCATTTGACTTTGAAAAAAAGATCACGAATTTGTAAAAAAAACCGTTTGGTTTAAAAAATCATGGATTAGAAAAATGTTCATGGATTTTTGGAAAATATTGTGGATATGGTAAAACTTCACCAATTTTGGAAAAAAATAATGAATTTGTAAAAAATTGTGTGTTTAAAAAAATCATGAACTTGAAAGAAAGTTCACAAAATTTAAGAAAGTATTCAAATTTGATAAAAATTCATGCATATATAAAGTGAAAAAGAAATAAAAATAAATAAGGAGAACGAAAAGAAAAACCGAATAAAACCATTCCAAAAAGCCCAACCAAAAATCCGATCCGGAAGCTTCCAAAAGCCAGAAACTTCACAAAACAGGGGAGAAATCTTCTCGATGGAGCCTCCCATTAAAAATTGTAGGAAGGGAGAGGGTGTGCGCTCGTTTGCGCAATACCCTTTATCGGACGCTGAAGGGGCCTAATATGCGCCATCATGGTGGAGCATGACACAAAAGCATATAGAGGCCAGCTAAGCAAAGTGTGAGCCATAAGTTGGCCATTTGCTGCTGGTAGCCCAAATTAATTGTAAATCATATGAGGAAGCTAGAAGAAATGGATGGGCAATGGCTCACTATGGTCGACCTGACACTCCATCTCTATGTATATGGAAGGAGCAATGTTCTGAGATAAAAAGAAATCCCATATATGATGTATATACACCCAAGAACTAAAGCTCTTTTTCCGATATCACAGCTACATGCTTCTATACACACTTTGAAGTGACAATGCTTGTTTTCGAGGACATTGAGACAAGGCATCGAGTTTGTGATGGTCAATCAGTGTGGTTATTGGCTATATTTTCCATCTAAGTGAAATGGAAGGGTATTTTTTCGAGATGTTGATATTTGACTTCTACTCCCTCTATAATATATATAGGACGTTTTTGCAGTTTAAGCATCCTATATTTGTGTGCAAAGGAAGTATCAGAGATAAAATTTGAAGGTCTTTTTTCCCGGAGAAAAATAGATTTTAGGTACAATTGAGGAAGTAGAATAGACCGTACGTCCGTGCGCAAAACCTCTATTCCCTCAAACCTTGTACAATGCAAGGTGCTTAGGGGAGATGCTTCAAAAAATAAACCAGGCTGTCCTTAAGTACCGGTGCTTATTTGTACAGGATAGGTGCTTAATTAGGCGTCTCACATATAGAAATAGGCACTTGTGCTTCAGAAAACCCGATTTATTTTTCAAAGTACCTCCCTAAGCACCTAGAGTTTTATAAGGCCTCATGGGCCCAACGGTGTTGAAATATGGGGTGGGCTTTAGGCCCATCCAACAATTTCAGAAAAATCTCTAAGGGCCCATGTAGGTTTATTGGCACTAGGTGTAGTGAGAAGTTTAGTCCCATCCCGGAAGTTGGAGAGGAGTTGGACCTCCTTATAAGGGTTTCCCTTCTACATGCTATTGGAGCTTGAGAAGAGAAGAGGCCCTCGCACACTCCTCCTCCGCCGCCCGCCTCGCCACGCCACGCCTCGTCACATTGCGTCGCGGGTTGCGGGAATGAGCCGAGCCGAGCTCACACTTACACGCTTATTTTTGCCAGTCACTAACAGAGAGTTTCTGACAGCTGGGCCATGATCTGAGACGTCAGATCGTGGGCAGTCACGAACTCGGACATGGGTCCGCGTGGCTCTGCCTATAATTGTGCGGTGTCTCCTAACCCTAGCCACCACGCACAAATCACATCTGCTCCACACGCACTGCCCACCATCGTTCCTTTCCTGCTACTGCCGCCGGTGACTCCATCCCGTCTGCCGCGTACACAGTCGACGGGAGAGCAGGTCTCCAAAACCCCGTCCTTCTGGTTCCTGTACGGGAGAGGGGCAAATAGGTTTTTGGGAAGCAACCACGCGACTGCTCGCCTCCGATCCGCCACTTCCTTTATGTTCGCGTCGCTTTCATCATCACCATGTCTCAGTCCGTCGCCGAGAAGCTCAAGGCCAACAAGAAGGCCGCCGAGGACGCCGCGGCGGCTTCTGGAGGGTATAACGAGTTTATCCCTCTCCTAATTATTTCCGTATTAGCAGTACTAGCATTATGTGTAGATATGTCTACTGTTTGCGTAGTACGTGCCTGCTTAGATCAGTATCAGTATGTCGTTAATTCTGTCAATGACATGCTAGTCATCTATTTATGAATTAAATTAGTCGAAAATTTACCTATTTATTCAGCAATCCAAAAACCTATTATGTGTAGGAATTTTTCGGCAAGTGGCTTTGCCGCTGCACTGAAACCGGATAAGTTTACCGGTACGTACTTTAAGCGTTGACAGACTAAGACCACTTTATGGCTCACGGCTATGAACGTGTTCTGGGTCATCGGTGTGCCCATGGTAACGATTGCTCTTGAACAGGAGAAGGCGTTCAGGAAGGCCGCCGTCGTATTTCTCGGAGAAGTTCTTAGCGTGATCGGAGATAAATCGGTCGACACATATTTACATGTGCGTGTCGCTAAGGACTTGTGGGAGGCGCTGAAATCTAAATTCGGGGCCACCGATGCTGGGAGCGAGATGTATATTATAGAGCAGTTCCATGATCACAAGATGGTCGAGAACCGTCCTGTTTTGGAGCAGGCTCATGAGATGATATGCATCGTTAAGGAGTTTGAGCTTCTGAAGTGCGATTTGCCGGGCAAGTTTGTCGAGGGATGTATAATCGCCAAGCTCCCTAATTTGTGGAGAAACTTTGCTACCACTCTGAAACATCGGAGGCGTGAGTTCTCAGTAGAGGATATCATCGGCCATCTGAGTGTTGAGCAAGAAGAAGGGTAAGAAGACCTTCAAGAAGAACAAGAAGGATGAGGGCTGCTTTACTTGTGGTTCGTTGAACATTGGGCCAACAAGTTCCCAAACAAGTTTAAGAAGTCAAGACAGGACTCCAAGTCTGTCAACATGATTATGGGCAACAATGAGAATGGTGCATCTAGGTATGGTAATTTATTTACTGTTTTTTCAGTGTTTCAGCCCACCGATTGGTGGGTGGACACAGGTGCAGGCGTTCATGTGCGTGCTGATATTTCATTTTCACTTCTTACCAGGTCATAGGCCACGGGTCCGTATTGATGGGAAATGGCGCAAGTGCTTCTGTTCATGGTGTTGGCACGGTCGATCTGAAGTTTTGTAACGCCCCGGACCCGTTGCGCCAGGTGTCTGTCAGTTATTCGCCGTCGTTGCCATGTCATGTGCTTGCGTGTTGCACTTTGCCATGTCATCATATGCATTTCGTATCATGTCATCATGTGCATTTCATTTTGCATACATGTTCATCTCATGCATCCGAGCATTTTCCCGGTTGTCCGTTTTGCAATCCGGCACTCCTATGTCATCCGGCGTCCCCTTTTGTCTTCTGTTGTGAGCGGGTATTAAACTTTCTCGGAATGGCCGAGGTTTGCCAGCTGCCCTGGTATAGCACCGTGAACCGCTTTGTCAAGTTTCGTGCCATTTGGGGGTCGTTTGGTACTCAGCAGTTAACCGGTAACAAGTAAAGCCTCTTTTGTTTGCAGCCCAACACCCTTCAAAGTGGCCCAAAACCCATTTAACTCCTCTCCATGCTATCGGTCGTTCGATCACGATCGTGTGGCGGCTCCTCCTCATTTGGACTCTCCTAGCTCCCTCTACCTATAAATTACCCCTCCCGAAATTTCGCGGTCAAACCCCGAAACCCTAGATCCCACCTCCTCGGCCATCGGACATGTCCGCCCGTCGTCCGGACGAATCGCCGCCGCCCGCCAGCCATCGGGCGCCTTTCACCACCTGTCTCCGCCGCCCTCCCGCCGCCAGGCCGTGAGCCGGATCCGACCAGCCGTGGGCGAATCGGACCCGAGCCGCCCGTCGGCCTTGATCCGGCGCCCGTGCCCAGCGCCTGCTTGCTCGCCTCCGCCCTCCGCGCCGCCCTTCGCGCCCAGATCCCGCGCCAGTGCCCGTCGCCTTGCCGCCGGCGACCCCAGGCCAGCTCCGCCGCCTCCTCCTCTCTTCCTTCCCTCCTTCACCTCCCTCTCACCCGGCGGCCCTTCCTCCCGCAGGTAACCGCCGCCGCCAAAGGACCGCCACCGCCGCCTGTTTTCAGATCCGGCGCCGCCCGCCTGCAGCTCCGCCATCCCGTCGCGGATCGAGCCACCACCGCCGCCCCTGCCTCCCTCGATCCAAAGGGATCGAGGAGGAGAACGCCAGCGCCTCGTGGGCCTGTCGGCCTCCTCGGCCCGGCCGCATCCCTCGGCTGCTGCGTCCATTTCCTCCACTGGGCCTTGGCCCAAGGGTGAGCAGACCCAGCGCCCCTCCTCTATTTTTTTTCTCTGTTGGGCCAGCCAACAGTTTGACCTACTTCGTTTTTTTTTTTACGTGCAGGAATTTCCCAATTTCCAAGGAATTGGCGATTCAGATTGCACCCTCATTTTCATGCATATAATAACTCCTACAACGGTGCATTGGATTAAAACAAACTTTATATGTAAAATGCTTAGTTTTTCATCTAGTTTCATAATATGCCATTTTCATCCATGTTTGAAATGTTTAAAATGCTGTTTGTTTAAATTTGCATAAATGCCATGTTAAAATGTTTTATTTCATAACTAAATAACCGTTGCTCCGTTTTGAGTGTGCTCTATATGAAACTTGCTTGTTTTTGCATGTAGCTTCATATTATCATGTTGCATCCTTGTTTTGGTGTGTTTGCTTGATGTTTGAGTGCATTTTGCATCAATGCCATGCTTAACTTGTTTTGCTCATATCTTCTAGCCCGTAGCTCCGAATCTAATGAACTTTATATGTAACTTGACTAGATTTTCGTGTAGATTCTCTTGGTGCTCTTTAACTTGCTGTTTAATAACTTCAACATAAGGTTTAATCAGTTCTGGACCAATTTCGAAATTTGCATATGAGGACTTACCGAATTGTTATATGTTGTTCCCGGCCTCATTTAAACTTGCCTTGAAGTGTTGTTCTTGTTTGCATCATCTCTTGCCATGAGTAGCTTCATGTAGCTTGGTCATGCATCATGCTTGTTGTGCATCATGCCTTGTCCATGTGTGGTGTGTTTACCTATGTTGTGTGCTTCTTATCGATAGTTCCGTTTAGTTGCGATCGTGAGGATTCGTTCGTCTCCGCTTGGTTCGTCTTCGTGGTTTGATCTTCTTCATGGACTCGTTCTTCTTCCTTGCGGGATTTCGGGCAAGATGACCGCTACTACTGGATCTCACTACTATCATTGCTATGCTAGTTGCCTCGTTCTTTCGCTATCTTTGCGCTACCTATTACTGTTTGACCAGCCATCCCATATTGCCATGAACCCCTAACCTTTGACACCATTCCTATGCAAACCATTGATTGGCTATGTTACCGCTTTGCTCAGCCCTCTTATAGCGTTGCTAGCTGCGGTGAAGTTGAAGATTTCTCCATGGTGGTCGGGGTTTATGTTGGGATATCACAATATCTCTTATATTATTAATGCATCTATATACTTGGTAAAGGGTGGAAGGCTCGGCCTTATGCAGTGTTTTGTTCCACTCTTGCCGCCCAGTTTCCGTCATACCGGTGTTATGTTCCCGGATTTTGCGTCCCTTACGCGGTCGGGTGATTTATGGGACCCCGACGGTTCGCTTTGAATAAAACTTGTCCAAAGAAGGCCCAACATTGCCTTTTACCATTTGCCTCACCACCACCTACTTTTCCTTGGGATTAATTAACCCAAGGGTCAGCTTTATTATAGCCCCGGGCGATTGCTTGTCTAGCGTTGGTCCAAACTAGAGCACCGTCTTGGGACCATCCCTTGGCAACTTGGGTTACGTCGGTACACAGACGCTTCGCTTATCCGGTCGTGGCACGAGGCGAGATCTGGCGTGGCTACTATCGGGATGTCGGCACGCCGGAGGCTTTGCTGGTCTTGTTTTACCATTGTCGAGATGTCTTGATGTCACCGATTCCGGGTGATCGGGTCTTCTGGGTGAAGGTCTATTCCTTCGATGATCGCGAGAGCTTGTCATGGGCTAAGTTGGGACACCCTGCAGGTATAAACTTTCGAGAGCCGTGCCAGCGGTTATGTGGCAGATGGGAATTTGTTAATGTCGGTTGTAGATAACTTGAAGTTGACCTTAATTAAAACGCATCAACCGAGTGTGTAGCCGTGATGGTCTCTTCTCGGTGGAGTCCGGAAGTGAACACGGTTTACGTGTTATGTTTGGCGTAAGTAGGTGTTCGGATCACCTCTTGATCATTGCTAGCTTCACGACCGTTCCGCTTGTTTCTCTTCTCGCTCTCATTTGCGTTGGTTAGCCACCATATTATGCTTAGCATTGCTGCAACCTCACCACTTTACCCCTTCCTTTCCCATTAAGCTTTGCTAGTCTTGATACCCATGGTAATGGGATTCTTGAGTCCTCGTGGCTCACGGATACTTCAAAACCAGTTTGCGGTGCCTATGTTACCGGCGGTGGCGCAATCAAGCTCAAGGAGGAGCTCGATGAAGATCTTGCCTCTTTGTGTTGTTTCGTTCTAGTTGGTCAGTAGTGGAGCCCAGTTGGGGTCGATCGGGGACCTTTTGTCGCATTTGGGGTTCTTCTTTTATTTTGGTTCCGTAGTCGGACCTTGATTGTATCTGGATGATGTAATGTTTTACTCATGTAATTGTGTGAAGTGGCGATTGTAAGCCAACTATGTATCTCTTTCCCTTATGTATTACATGGGTTGTGTGAAGATTACCTCACTTGCGACATTGCTTTCAATGCGGTTATGCCTCTAAGTCGTGCTTCGACACGTGGGAGATATAGCCGCATCGAGGGTGTTACAAGTTGGTAATCAGAGCCTTCCCCGACCTTAGGAGCCCCACTGCTTGATCGTTTTTAGCGGCCGAGTTGTGTCTAGAAAAATGTTTTGAGTCATTTAGGATTATATATATCGGAGAGTTAGGAATTCTTTTACTCCCGGTCCTTCGACCTTACGGTGAGGTATCTGACGTAGAGTTTTGACTCTTCTCTTCTTAAATTTCACTAAATTTTTTTAGGATCACGTGGGTATCTTGGAATCGTTCGATATTCTTATGACGAGAACATTGTTCTTGGTGCCTCGACATTTAGGGGTTGTGGCGGTGTCCGGGGAGTTGAGCTCCGAGGTGTTGTCGTCATAATTTTATCGTTGCAGTTCTCGAATACCGAGTTTAGTCGCCGACATCGAAAATCTCTTTTATGCAGTTGTTGGTGAGATAACCCCGCTAACCCGATCTTGAGGTGAGTACGGAGTATTGCCATGACTTCGTATAACGGATGCTTTTGAAGGTTGAGGTAGAGCGATTTCGAAGGTTTCTTGGTTATGTGTTGACGGATGGATACAATTGGATGTAGGGATTGTTAGTTTGGGTGAGATATATTGCTCCCTGTATCCCCAACACCAGATTGCATAACCAGAAAGTTTCGGGAGTTTTATAGGTGGGAATTCAAGTAGCTCCTAGAATATCTTTTCGACAGATGCATGATATGGGATTGGGTAAATCTCTATCATATGTATTTGTTTCCGGCTTATTCTGCAAGCCAATCCTTTGTTTTGTTTTATTTGTGGTATTCGAGTTGCTTCGAAGTCAAATGTTGAATCCATACCTTTCCTAAACGGTGTTCTCATATTGCTATGTGAATACTAATCCTTCTTGATCATTTGATTTTGTCATGTCAACTCTTTTCCAACCAGTGTGCTTCTCTTCGAGATGATCCCATCATTCTCCCCATCCGCAAGATCAAATCTAAGTTTTCTCAACGGTGTTTGTTTCATACGTCTCCAAGTTGCCTTTGTTTTTTCCCGCCCACCCACCCTTTTTCCTCAAGGACTAAGATTTCTTTACCAAGTATCCTTTTACTTTTGTGAAGTCTCTTCATTCTTTTCAATCAATGTTCTTATCCGGTGATCTCTCATGAAGATGCTAACGGAGCTTTGAGTCCATCATCCTCCGTTCTTTTTGCTTTTCCGGTGGATCCAACTCAAGCTTTCGGTGTTGATCATATATCTTCCTTTTGTTTCACATATTTTCCCATGTGAATTTCTTATCCAAGTCTCTCTTATTCACCTATCCTAGTTCATATCCGGAGTGTTGAAGATATCTCAGAAGACTTGTGTTTCCATTCTCAATCCGTTCAAGATATTTCGAGATTGGTATCTCATTCAAGCCATTTAATTCAACCGGTGCAACATCTCTTTAAATCTTTTCAACGGTGTTCTTTTGAGTGGGTCCTAACCCACGTGTCTTTTCGAGGATCTTACGACTCTTCTATTTTCCCAGAGCTATCCTAAATTCTTCTCCAAGTTTGACGTAAGAATGAGTTATCATCAGTCAAATGCTTTTCTCCAAGATATTTCAATTTTTTTTCATAGTTGGCTTAACCTCTTCGTTTTTGATTCTTTCGGTGTGCCTCAATAATTCTCGGTGGTGTTTCTCGTCGTCATTCTCATCATTTGAAGACCGAAGAAGAGTTTCTCTTTAATCTTGCTCCATTCTCTTCAAGATTCATGGTCCTAGCTTGTTGCCATCCTCTCATAATTGTTTTCGATTGTGAGAATTCTTTTCTTACCATCCGGAGCATTTCTTGAAGTGTTTCCTTTTTTTTCCTCCGAAAGTCATCAGGTCATAATTCTTTATTCTCAGTGTATAGCTATCATTCTCCAAATCTTACCGGTGCATCGTTCAAGTTTACTCTAGTCAGCTCAGGATCTCTTTGTTCTCTTGTTTCTAAATTCTGTCAAGTATCTTCATTCATTTTCCAATTCTTCTCGGTGAATTGTGCCTTTGCTACTTTCATTTTCAATTCTTACGGTGGTTCTTTCAAGATCTCTCTTCCTTGTTCATCATATCAATTCATTTGTTGTTCCAATCCTACCGCCTTCTCAAGTTTTGCGCTATATCCCTCTTAATCCTTTCTACGAGAATAAGTAGTATGCCAAATCCGTTGCTTGTCACCAATCTAAATTGGTGAAGGATACGCATAACATAATTCTTATTCTGGTTTCTTCCAAGTTGATTAATCTCTTCTTTTCGGTGTTTGTTCATCATATCAAATTCTCGGTTTCATTTGTTTCATCTTTTCTTTTTCCCGGAGTTCCAAGCTCTCATTATCACGGAGATCCATCTAAATCATTGCAAGGATTCACCTTGTCTTTTCAACTTCTCTTTCTTTTTATCATCTTTTTATTACCGGAGTTCTTCATGGAGGCTCTACATGGTGGTTCCTCAAGGATTCGTTTCATTCTTAATTTGTTCTTCAAGATTTCTCTTGAAGTTATGATCCGCCAAGCTATACTCTAAAATAAACATGGTGCTTAACACATGTTTTGTTTTGAGGAGCTCAAGTATTCTTCATCTTGCATTCCAAAGTGCAATTCTTTCTACCTTATCTTTTGAGGTGGTGTTATGTCACTCTTGACAATTTCCTTTCTTGTTTCATGATTCATATGTTGTCAAGAATGAGGTATTTTAAATCCATCAATCCCTTTGTTGGAGTTATCTTGGGTTATATTTCACCTAAAGCTTTCCCTAAGGATTGTGCTATTTATGGTGCTTATAAATGACCCAAGTTCTTCATTTGTCCTCCCGGTGAAATAAGTTTCTCGTCTCCTTGTTGATATCAATCCAATCATTTGTTTCCGTTGGTGGCAGAAGCTCACCTCATAATTTTGAGATGTTTTCATAAGCCCACCACAAGCTTATTCTTTTCGTTGTTGGTTTTCCAACAACTCCGTTCTAATCTTCTTGAAAGGGTGCTTTCCAAGCTCATTTGTGGCAGAAGTTGGCATTTTCTTCTCCATTCTGTTATTCCAGTGATCTATCTTCTATTCTTTCGTTACGGAGGCATTGTGATGTTGTGCTCTTCACCCATCACCTCGTTTTGTGAGGATCGTGTGTTTTTCTTGCTTATCCATTTAACCGTTGTGTTGTATCATCTCTTCAATATCTTTTCATCTCATCAAGTTTTCTTCTCTTTTCTACCGGAGTGCTGTCCAAATTCAGCCATTCTTGTTCCTTGGCTATCTCATTATACCAATGTGGTCATATTCTTTTCGTTCGTGAAGCTCTTATTTCCATGTCTTTCAACCTTCAAGTTCTCGTAATACTCCTTGTTCCTCTTTACTAACGGATGGTTTGCAATCTCGTTCATCTTTGTTGTACTCTTTATTTTAAATTGCTCAACCTCTCAAGGTTCGTGGTTTCACTCATTTCTCAAAGAAGCAACTTTGTTTTACCTCTCCTCTTCCTTTTCCTTTCCCTCCGGTGCCATCCTAGATCTCGGGACGAGATCCTCTCGTAGTGGTGGAGTGTTGTAACGCCCCGGACCCGTTGCGCCAGGTGTCTGTCAGTTATTCGCCGTCGTTGCCATGTCATGTGCTTGCGTGTTGCACTTTACCATGTCATCATATGCATTTCATATCATGTCATCATGTGCATTTCATTTTGCATACATGTTCATCTCATGCATCCGAGCATTTTCTCCGTTGTCCGTTTTGCAATCCGGCACTCCTATGTCATCCGGCGTCCCCTTTTGTCTTCTGTTGTGAGCGGGTATTAAACTTTCTCGGAATGGCACGAGGTTTGCCAAGCGGCCTGGTATAGCACCGTGAACCGCTTTGTCAAGTTCGTGCCATTTGGGGTCGTTTGGTACTCAACAGTTAGCAAGATAACAAGTAAAGCCTCTTTTGTTTGCAGCCCAACACCCCTTCCAAAGTGGCCCAAAACCCATTTAACTCCTCTCCATGCTATCGGTCGTTCGATCACGATCGCGTGGCCGAAAACCACTCCTCATTTGGACTCTCCTAGCTCCCTCTACCTATAAATTACCCCCTCCCCCGAAATTTCGCAGTCCAAACCCCTGAAACCCTAGATCCCACCTCCTCTGCGCCACCGGACATGTCCGCCGCCGTCCGGACGAAATCGCCGCCGCCCCGCAGCCACTGGCGCAGCGCCACCTGTCTCCGCCGCCCTCCCACGCCGACAGGCCCGTCGGGGCCCGGATCCGACCCGCCGTGGGCTGAATCGGACCCGAGCCGCCGCCGCAGTCCGGGCGCCCGTGCCCAGCGCCTGAAGCTGCTTCGCCTCCGCCCTCAGCGCCCGCGCCAGCGCCCAGATCCCAGCGCGGTGCCCGTCGCCTGCCGCCCAGCGACCCAGTGCCAGCTCCGCCGCCTCCTCTCTCTTCCTTCCCTCCTTCACTTCTCCCTCTCTCCGTGGCCCTTCCTCCCGCAGTAACCGCCGCCAAAGGACCGCCACGCCGCTTTTGTTTCGAATCCGGCGCCGCCCAGGCTGCTCCGCCATCCCGTCGCGGATCGAGCCACCACCGCCGCCCCATGCCTCCCTCGATCCAGGCGGGATCGAGGAGGAGAACGCCCAGCGCCTCGTGGGCCCTGTCAGCCTCCTCGGCCCGGCCGCATCCCTCCTACTGCCCGTCCCATTTCCTCACTGGGCCTTGGCCCAAGGGTGAGCAGACCACAGCGCCCCCTCCTCTGTTTTTTTTTTCTACTGTTGGGCCAGCCAACAGTTTGACCTCTACGCGTTTTTTTTTTACATGCAGGAATTTCCTAATTTCCAAGGAATTGGCAGATTTGCAGATTGCACCCTCATTTTCATGCATATAATAACTCCACAACCGTGCATTGGATTAAAACAAACTTTATATGTAAAATGCTTAGTTTTTCATCTAGTTTCATAATATGCCATTTTCATCCATGTTTGAAATGTTTAAAATGCTGTTTGTTTAAATTTGCATAAATGCCATGTTAAAATGTTTTATTTCATAACTAAATAACCGTTGCTCCGTTTTGAGTGTGCTCTATATGAAACTTGCTTGTTTTTGCATGTAGCTTCATATTATCATGTTGCATCCTTGTTTTGGTGTGTTTGCTTGATGTTTGAGTGCATTTTGCATCAATGCCATGCTTAACTTGTTTTGCTCATATCTTCTAGCCCGTAGCTCCGAATCTAATGAACTTTATATGTAACTTGACTAGATTTTCGTGTAGATTCTCTTGGTGCTCTTTAACTTGCTGTTTAACAACTTCAACATAAGGTTTAATCAGTTCTGGACCAATTTCGAAATTTGCATATGAGGACTTACCGGAATTGTTATATGTTGTTCCCGGCCTCATTTAAACTTGCCTTGAAGTGTTGTTCTTGTTTGCATCATCTCTTGCCATGAGTAGCTTCATGTAGCTTGGTCATGCATCATGCTTGTTGTGCATCATGCCTTGTCCATGTGTGGTGTGTTTACCTATGTTGTGTGCTTCTTATCGATAGTTCCCGTTTCGTTGCGATCGTGAGGATTCGTTCGTCTCCGCTTGGTTCGTCTTCGTGGTTTGATCTTCTTCATGGACTCGTTCTTCTTCCTTGCGGGATTTCAGGCAAGATGACCGCTACCCTGGATCTCACTACTATCATTGCTATGCTAGTTGCCTCGTTCTTTCGCTATGCTGCGCTACCTATTACCTGTTTGACCAGCCATCCCATATTGCCATGAACCCCTAACCTTTGACACCATTCCTATGCAAACCATTGATTGGCTATGTTACCGCTTTGCTCAGCCCCTCTTATAGCGTTGCTAGCTGCAGGTGAAGTTGAAGATTTCTCCATGGTGGTCAGGGTTTATGTTGGGATATCACAATATCTCTTATATTATTAATGCATCTATATACTTGGTAAAGGGTGGAAGGCTCGGCCTTATGCCTGGTGTTTTGTTCCACTCTTGCCGCCCAGCTTCCGTCATACCGGTGTTATGTTCCCGGATTTTGCGTCCCTTACGCGGTCGGATGATTTATGGGACCCCGTGACGATTCGCTTTGAATAAAACTTGTCCAAAGAAGGCCCAACATTGCCTTTTACCATTTGCCTCACCACCACCTACTTTTCCCTTGGGAGTAATTAACCCAAGGGTCATCTTTATTATAGCCCCCGGCGATTGCTTGTCTAAGCGTTGGTCCAAACTAGAGCACCGTCTTGGGACCATCCCTTGGCAACTTGGGTTACGTCGGTACCTGTACGCTTCGCTTATCCGGTCGTGGCCTGAGACGAGATACGTGTGGCTACTATCAGGATGTCGGCACGCCGGGAGGCTTTGCTGGTCTTGTTTTACCATTGTCGAGATGTCTTGATGTACCGGGATTCCGAGACTGATCGGGTCTTCCTGGGTGAAGGTCTATTCCTTCGATGATCGTGAGAGATTGTCATGGGCTAAGTTGGGACACCCCTGCAGGGTATAAACTTTCGAGAGCCGTGCCCGCGGTTATGTGGCAGATGGGAATTTGTTAATGTCCGGTTGTAGATAACCTGAAGTTGACCTTAATTAAAACGCATCAACCGAGTGTGTAGCCGTGATGGTCTCTTCTCGGTGGAGTCCGGGAAGTGAACACGGTTTCTGTGTTATGTTTGACGTAAGTAGGTGTTCAGGATCACCTCTTGATCATTGCTAGCTTCACGACCGTTCCGCTTGTTTCTCTTCTCGCTCTCATTTGCGTTGGTTAGCCACCATATTATGCTTAGCCGCTGCTGCAACCTCACCACTTTACCCCTTCCTTTCCCATTAAGCTTTGCTAGTCTTGATACCCATGGTAATGGGATTGTTTTGAGTCCTCGTGGCTCACGGATACTTCAAAACCAGTTTGCGGTGCCTATGTTATGAAAGCGGTGGCGCAATCAAGCTCAAGGAGGAGCTCGATGAAGATCTTGCCTCTTTGTGTTGTTTCGTTCTAGTTGGTCAGTAGTGGAGCCCAGTTGGGGTCGATCGGGGACCTTTTGTCGCATTTGGGGTTCTTCTTTTATTTTGGTTCCGTAGTCGGACCTTGATTGTATCTGGATGATGTAATGTTTTACTCATGTAATTGTGTGAAGTGGCGATTGTAAGCCAACTATGTATCTCTTTCCTTTATGTATTACATGGGTTGTGTGAAGATTACCTCACTTGCGACATTTCTTTCAATGCGGTTATGCCTCTAAGTCGTGCTTCGACACGTGGGAGATATAGCCGCATCGAGGGTGTTACAAGTTTACTTCGGGAAGGATCGTGCAGCTAAAGAATGTGCAACATGTCCCCGCCATCAAGAAGAACCTTGTTAGTGGCTCCCTTCTGTGTAGAGAAGGGTTTAAATTGGTCTTTGAGTCTAATAAATTAGTTGTCACTAAATATGGACTATTTGTTGGAAATGGTTATGAGAGGGAGGGATGTTCCGCCTTTCCCTCACAGATTTTTGTAATAAAGTCGTGAACCATATTCATTCGAGTGTTAATGAATCTGAAGTTTGGCATTCACATCTTTGTCACATTAGTTTTGGTGTGATGACGTGGCTAGCAAAGTTGGATTTAATCTTGAGTTTTACTTTAGCCAAAGGTTCTAAGTGCCTTTCATGTGTGCAAGCTAAGCAACCTCGCAAGCCTCACAAGGCTCCGGAGGAGAGACACTTGGCACAATTAGAACTCATACATTCTGATCTTTGTGAGATGAATGGTGTGTTGACTAAAGGTGGAAAGAAATACTTCATGACATAGATGATTCCACAAGATATTTCTATGTGTATCTATTAAATACTAAAGATGAGACTCTACACTACTTTAAAATCGATAAGGCAGAAGTTGAGAATCAACTTGAAAAAAAATTAAACGAGTCCGATCAGATCGTGGTGGAGAGTACTTCTCGAGTGAGTTTGATTCTTTTTGTGCGGAACATGGCATTATTCATGAGAGGACGCCTCCCTATTCACCCCAGTCAAACGGGGTTGCCGAGCGGAAAAACCGTACTCTAACTGATTTGGTTAATGCCATGTTAGATACATCGGGTTTATCCAAGGCATGATGGGGGGAGGCTATATTGACGGCATGTTATGTCCTGAATAAAGTTTCGATAAAGGATAATGAGATCACTCCCTATGAGAAATGGGCGAAGAGAAGGACAACACTCTCGTATTTGCGTACTTGGGGCTGTTTGGCGAAAGTCAATGTGCCGATCCCCCAAAAGCATAAGCTTGGACCCAAGACTATGGACTATGTTAATTTGGGCTACGCTAAGAACAGCGTTGGCTATAGATTTCTAGTAGTGAAATCTGAGGTACCTGACCAGAAGGTCGGTACAATTATGGAGTCTAAGGATGCTACATTCTTCGAGGATATTTTCCCTATGAGAGATATGCAGAGCACCTCTAGACAGGAATCTGAGGAGACTCCTGAGCCTTCCATTTCTATGGAATATTATGAACGAACACATGATGAAAATCCTGAGGATGATGATGAGGAAACCCTTGGTAGGGGCAAGAGACAAAGGACTGCAAAGACCTTTGGTGATGATTTCTTCGTGTACTTCTGAAGGAAATATGCTCTAGAGGCAATAATAAAGTTGTTATTTATATTTCCTTATATCATGATAAATGTTTATTATTCATCCTAGAATTGTATTAACCGGAAACTTAGTACATGTGTGAATGCATAGAATATACATAGTGTCCCTAGTATGCCTCTACTTGACTAGCTCGTTAATCAAAGATGGTTATGTTTCCTAACCATAGACATGTGTTGTCATTTGATGAACGGGATCACATCATTAGGAGAATGATTTGATGGAAAAGACCCATCCGTTAGCTTAGCATTATGATCATTACAGTTTCATTTCTACTGCTTTCTTCATGACTTTTACATGTTCCTCAGGCTATGAGATTATGCAATTCCCGAATACCGGAGGAACACCTTGTGTGCTATCAAACGTCAGAACGTAACTGGGTGATTATAAAGATGCTCTACAGGTGTCTCCGAAGGTGTTTGTTGGGTTGGCAAAGATCAAGATTAGGATTTGTCACTCCGTGTTTCGGAGAGGTATCTCTGGGTTTGTCACTATAAGCCTTGCAAGCAATGTGACTAATGAGTTAGTTACGGCATGAAGCATTACTGAATGAGTAAAGAGACTTGCCAGTAACGATATTGAACTAGGTATGTTGATACCGACGATCGAATCTCGGGCAAGTAACATAACGATGACAAAGGGAACAACATATGTTGTTGTGAGATTTGATCGATAAAGATCTTCGTAGAATATGTAGGAGCCAATACGAGCATCCAGGTTCCGCTATTGTTTATTGATCGGAGATGTGTCTTGATCATGTCTACATAGTTCTCGAACCCGTAGGGTCTGCACACTTAACGTTCGATGACAATTTGTATTATGAGTTATGTGATTTGATGGCTGAAGTTTATTCGGAGTCCTAGATGAGATCACGGTCATGACGAGGAGTCTCTAAATGGTCGAGACATAAAGATTGATATATTGGAAGGTTATGTTCTGACACTGGAAAGGTTTTGGAAGGGTTCAGATATTTTTTGGAGTACCGGGAGGTTACCGGAACCCCCTGGGATAACTAGTGGGCCTTCATGGGCCTTAGTGGAAAGGAGAGGAGGGTCGCAAGGGTGGCAGCGCACCCCCCATGGCAAGTCCGAATTGGACTAGGGATGGGGTGGCGCCCCCCTCGTTCCTTTTTCCTCTACTCCTCCTTCCCTCTCTCCCCCTCTTGGAAAAAGGAAGGGGACTCCAACTAGGATTGGGAATCCTAGTTCGACTCCCCCTATGGCGCGCCCCTCCTGGCCGCCGGCCTCCCCCTCTCCCTCCTTTATATACGGGGGCAGGAGGCACCCCAAAGCAGAACAGACAATCTCTTAGCCGTGTGTGGTGCCCCCCTCCACAGTTTAACACCTCAGTCATATCGTCATAGTGCTTAGGTGAAGCCCTGCACCGGTAACTTCATCATCACCATCGCCATGCCGTCGTGCTGACAGAACTTTCCCTCGTCCTCAACTGGATCAAGAGCATGAGGGACGTCATCGAGCTGAATGTGTGCTGAACTCGGATGTGCTGTACGTTCGGTGCTAGATCGGTTGGATCGTGAATACGTTCGACTACATCAACCGCGTTAACATAATGCTTCCGCTTTCGGTCTACGAGGGTATGTGGACACACTCTCCCGACTCGTTGCTATGCATCTCCTAGATAGATCTTATGTGGTCATAGGAATTGTTTTTAATTACTACATTCCCCAACAACCTCGTGGATGATACTCCCACTTCTATTTCAGAAACATATGCCTCTCCAGAAGCTGACTACTGGAAGGATGCGGTCCATAGCGAGATGGATTCCATCATGGCTAACGGGACATGGGAGATCACCGACTGTCCCTATGGCTGCAAACCATTGGGATGTATGTGCGTGTTCAGGAAGAAGCTTAGGCCCGATGGTATAATTGAAAAGTATAAGGCTAGGCTTGTGGCCAAGGGCTATGACCAGAAAGAAGAGGAAGTTTCTTCGATACTTATTCACTTATGGCTATATTGACCACCATTCGAGTATTACTCTCGTTGGCGGCCTCGCACGGTCTTCTCGTCCACCAGATGGATGTTAAGACAATTTTTCTGAATGGAGAGCTAAACAAGGAAATCTACATGCAACAGCCAGATGGCTTTGTGATAGATGGTCAAGAAAGAAAGGTGTGTAGGTTGCTGAAATCTTTATATGGCCTGAAGCAAAGCACCTAAGCAATGGCATGATAAGTTTAATACAACTCTGACATCTGTTGGCTTTGTTGTTAATGAAGCTGACAAATGTGTATACTATCGCCATGGTGGGGGTGAAGGAGTTATACTGTGCTTCTATGTTGATGACATACTGATATTCGGAACAAACCTCAAAGTCATTGAGGAGGTCAAGCTGTTTCTATCTCGGAACTTTGAGATGAAGGACCTTGGTGTGGCTGATGTTATCTTGAACATCAAGCTACTAAGAGATAATGAGGGTGGGATCACACTTCTACAATCCCATTATGTTGAGAAGGTGTCGAGTCATTTTGGATATTCGGACTGCACACCATTGTGACGCCCCCGATTCAATCGTACACTAATCATGCACGCAAACGTGTACGATCAAGATCAGGGACTCACGGGAAGATATCACAACACAACTCTAAAATTAAAATAAATCATACAAGCATCATATTACAAGCTAGGGGCCTCGGGGGCTTGAATACAAGCGCTCGAACATAAACGAGTCAGCGGAAGCAACAATATCTGAGAACAGACATAAGTTAAACAAGTTGCCATAAGATGGCTAGCACAAAGCGAGATCTGATCGAAGAGGCGCATGCCTCCTGCAGGATCCTCCTAAACTAGTCACAGTGGTTGTCGGTGACCGCACGTAGTAGTAGTAGGCACCTCCGATTAGTAGGAGTCATCGTTGACGGTGGCGTCGGATCACAGGCTCCAACGTGCAGTTGCGACATCCGGGAAGAAGAGGAAAAGGGGGAAGAGGGAGCAAAGCAACCGTGAGTACTCATCAAAGTACTACAAGCAAGGATCTACACTACATATGCATGGGTATATGTGTAAAGAGGCAATATCGATGGACTGAACTGCAGAATGCCAGAATAAGAGGGGGATAGCTAGTCCTATCGAAGACTACATTCTGGCAGCCTCCGTCTTGCAGCATGTATAAGAGAGTAGATTGAAGTCCTCCAAGTAGCATCGCATAGCATAATCCTACCCGGCGATCCTCCCCTCGTCGCCCTATGGAAAAGCGATCACCGGGTTGTCTCTGGAACTTGTTTGGGTGTGTTTTATTAAGTATCCAGTTCTAGTTGTCATAAGGTCAAGGTACAACTCCGGGTCATCCTTTTACCGAGGGACACGACTACTCGAATAGATAAACTTCCCTACAAGGGTGCACCACATAACCCAACACGCTCGATCCCTCTGGCCGGACACACTTTCCTGGGTCATGCCCGGCCTCGGAAGATCAACACGTTGCAACCCCACCTAGGCATAACAGAGAGGTTAGCACGCCGGTCTAAACCCTATGCGCGCAGGGGTCTGGGCCCATCACCCATTGCACGCCCATTGCACACCGGCACGTTGCGTGGGCGGCCAGTGAGCAGACCTAGCAACCTCCATTACAAAGGAAGTTGCGTTACGCGGTCCAACCCGGCGCGCGCCGTTCAGTCGCTGACGTCAAGAAGGCTTCAGCTGATACCACGATGTCGAGTGCCCATAACTGTTCCCGCGTAGTTGGTTAGTGCGTATAGGCCAGTGGCCAGACTCAGATCAAATACCAAGATCTCGTTAAGCGTATTATTGTGAAGTAACCGCGAACGTCGACCAAGGCCAGGCCCACCTCTCGCCTAGGTGGTCTCAACCTGCCCTATCGCTCTGCCACAAAGATCCACATAGAGGGCCGTCGGGACAAATATCCTTTCAGCCCCCAATCCGTGAATCACTCGCGTGTACTCAACGAGCTGACCCGACTTTAGTCACCATCTGTATAGTATGTATATATGTATAGTATATACCCGTGATCACCTCCCGAGTGATCACGGCCCGATAGTATAGCAAGGCAGACTGACAAGAATGTAGGGCCAATGATAATAAACTAGCATCCTATACTAAGCATTTAGGATTGCGGGTAAGGTATCAACGACTGTAGCAACAATGACAGGCTATGCAACAGAATAGGAGTAACCGAACAGTAACATGCTACACTACTCTAATGCAAGAAGTAGAGAGAAAAATAGGCGATATCTGGTGATCAAGGGGGGGGCTTGCCTGGTTGCTCTGGCAAGAAGGAGGTGTCGTCAACTCTGTAGTCGAACTGGGCAGCAGCAGCGTCGGTCTTGTAGTCTACCGGAGAGAAGAGGGGGAAGAAACAATAAATACAATGCAAACATAAGCATGACGATGCATGACATGACAACGAGCGGTGCTAGGTGTGTCCTAACGCGGTAGTAGGTGATACCGGTGAGTGGGGGAAACATCCGGGAAAGTATCCCCGGTGTTTCGCGTTTTCGGACAAATGAACCGGAGGGGGAAAGTTGCGTGTTTGCTATGCTAGGGATGTGTGGCGGTCCAACAGGTTGCTTATCCGGATTCGTCTCGTCATTCTAAGCAACTTTCATGTACAAATTTTTTCCATCTGACCTACGGTTTATTTTATATTAATTTTTAAAGTTTTAAATCATTTTCTAAATTATTATTATTAAATTAATTCGAAATTAGTATTATTGCATCAGCATGACGTCAGCAGTCAACAGAGGTGTTGACTGGTCAAACTGGCGGGAGGGTCCCGCATGTCATTGACTGATTATTTAACTAACAGTTAATTAGGTTGATTAGTGATTAGATTAATCTAATTATGATTAATTAAGTTAATTAATTAATATATTCTTTTTAATTCTCTTTTTTTAATAAAAACGTTCTGGGGCTGGGCCCCGTCTGTCATAGGCCCTAGGGGCCTTGCGGTTCGGGCGCTACAGTTAATGGGCATTGGGCGCACGGGCGTGGCGCCGAGCTGGTCAGCACGACCCGGGCGAGGCAACCAGCCTTCATCGGACACGAGGCGAGGCGAGGCGGCGTCTTGTGCGGCGATGGCGCTTGGGTAGAAGCGCGACACGGGCGGCGTCGCGGGGGAGGGAGACGATCCGAGGGGCCGGTCACGACGGCGATAGCGGAGACGCGGGGAGGAGGCCACGGCCGTGATCGCGTGCGCGCAAGGGAGAGAGGAGGAGAGGGGGAGCTCAAGGGGGCCGTAGGGATTTAGGCAGCGGGCCGTGGGGAGGACGACGAGGACGAGGCGACGATGGAGTGGACGGTGTCGATGGAGTCCGACGAGGAGGAATCGAGGAGGAGGACGGCGACGTAGCGACGCAGGGGAGGAGGCGACGAGGTTTCCGAGCGGCTGTGGTGTTCCGGCGACGGCCGGGGTCCAGCAGCGTCGGAGGCGGTGAGTGCCCGCGACGGGGTTGGGGCGCCGTGCCCCAACTAATTCGGGCAGAGGGGGTGCAAGGAGCGAGGGGAGTGGGGGTTTTGCCCCGATCCAGATTGGATTGGGAGGGGGAGAGGGAGGTGCGACGTGGGGGGGAGTGGGGTGCGGTAGTGGCTAGGGTTTCGGGGATGGGGGATATGTGGAGTGGGATGGCCGGTTGGGCCTTTGCCCAGTTGGGCTGGCCAGCTGTGAGCTGGACCGAAGCCAAGTGAGGGGGGGAAGGGGGTTGTCCTTTCATTTTTTTTGTTAGTTTGTTTTCTGTTTTTGATCTTTTCCCTTTTCTTTATTTTCTTTTCTGCTTTCACTTTATCTACCTAACATTGTAGTTTTGTAAAAAAAAATACATATTGTACCTAATTTAGTAAACTTAATTAAGTCACAACCCAAACATTTTTTGTTTTAATGTTTGAAACTTTGGTTGTTTGCCTCTATTTTGAATTTGAATTTGAATCAGTTTTCGAGCTAGCGCGAGATTAGCAACAATAATTGAGGTGACGTGGCACCATTAGCAGAGGTTACTGTAGCTTGATTATCCGGGCGCCACAACCATCTCAAACACCATATGATCCTACCGTGTTGATTCGAAAGTTCGAAGGCACGGCTAAAGATCAACTAAGACACTCTCAAATTATTGGTTCACTGATGTACCTAGCGAGTGCAACGAGGCCTGACATCGCGTTTGATGTGAGCAAACTAAGCCGGTTTGTTTCCAAACCGGGTGTGGCATGCTATTGAAAGAGTTATGCGCTATCTGAAAGGTACTATGAACTATGGAGTTCACTATACCAGATACCCGTCGGTACTTGAAGGGTATAGTGATGCGAATTGGATCTTTGATGCTGATGAGATGAAGTGCACAACTGGGTATATGTTTACTCTTGGAGGTGGCGCTGTTTCCTAGAAGTTTTGCAAGCAAACGATCTTAACGAGATCGACAATGGAAGCAGAATTAACAACATTAGACACATCTGGTGTCGAATCAGGATGGTTTCGAGATCTTTTGATGGACTTGCCATTGGTTAATAAACCGGTTCCGGCTATCCTTGTGAACTGTGATAAGCAGACTGTCAGCACCAAGGTGAAGAGTTCAAAGGACAACATGAAGTCCAACAAACACATAAGAATGAGATTAAAAGCTGTCAGAAAATTAAGAAACTCTGGAGTGATAGCGTTGGAGTATGTCCATACGGCTAAGAATCTGGCAGATCCCTTAACAAAAGAGCTATCACGTGTTGTGATAGATAGTGCATCGAGGGACATGGGTATGAGACCCACATGAGTTGCCATGGTGGTAACCCAACCTATGTGATCGGAGATCTCGTGAAGTAGGACATGGGAAAACAAGCCAGTGCTGAACTGAGGAGAGTAACTACACTAACCCACTCCGTTGGAGATGCAATACTCTCGATACTATATGATAGGATGACTACTGTCTTAATGTGTTTCAAAGTTATGTAAGCAAGATGCTATCCTACAGAGCGATCCTTGCAGGAATACACCTATGTGAAGCCGACTGCTGGTCACAGTCTATGAGATTGGGGTGATCTCTAGTAAGCTCATGAATAGGCCAGGAGTGTGACTTATATGCTCCACCCGAGGGTCAGCCTTCGGCAGCCTAGTACTAGTAAGACATGTGGTGAAGCTTCTTTACGCCAAACTGACAATTCAAAGCTTAGTCCATTGTTCAGTTGTAAAGGAGTGTAGCTGCTTGCTCTAGGTGAAGTTCAACCTTAGCAGGTCTTCACTGAAACACTGGTATATCGAAACAGTAATTGGAACAGAGGACACAATGGGCCCTCGAGATCTGGTGGGGGATTGTTGGAATATGGGGTGGGCTCTAGGCCCATCCAACAATTTCAGAAAAATCTCTAAGGGCCCATGTGGGTTTATTGGCACTAGGTGTAGTGGGAAGTTAAGTCCCACCCCGAAAGTTGGAGAGGAGTTTGACCTCCTTATAAGAGTTTGTCTTCTACATGCTATTGGAGCTTGAGAAGACAAGAGGCCCTCGCGCACTCCTCCTCCGCTGCCCACCTTCTCGCGACACGACGCCGCGGGTTGTAGGAATGAGCCGAGCCGAGCTCACATCTACGCGCTTATTTTTGCTAGTCACTTATGATAGCTGGGCCACGATCTGAGACGTCAGATCGTGGGCTGTCACGGACTCGGACGTGGGTCGAGCCCATGTCTCTCCACGCGGTTGCGCCTATATAAGTGTGCGGTGTCTTCTAACCCTAGCCGCCACGCACAAATCACATCTGCTCCACGCGCACTGCCCACTGTCATTCCTTTCCTGCTGCTGCTGCCGATGACTCCATCTCGCCCGCCGCGTACGCGGTCAACGAGAGAGCAGGTCTCCGAAACCTCGCCCTTCCGGTTCCTGTACGGGAAAGGGGCGAATAGGTTTTTCGGAAGCGACCACGCGACTGCTCGCCTTCGATCCGCTACTTCCTTTACGTCCGCCTCGCTTTCATCATCACCATGTCTCAGTCCGTCGCCGACCGTCTCGCCGCCGAGAAACTCGAGGCCGACAAGAAGGCCGCCGAGGACGCCGCTGCTGCCGCCACCGTCTCGGAGGCTTCTTCATGGGCTATTGGAGAGTATAATGCGTTTATCCCTCTCCTAATTATTTCCGTATTAGCAGTACTAGCATTATGTGTAGGTCTGTCTACTTGCGTAGTACATGCTTACTTAGATCAGTGTCGGTACGTCGTTAATTCTGTCAATGCCATGCTAGTCATCTATTTATGGATTAAATTAGTCGTAAAATTGCCTATTTATTCAGCAAATGGTGGCCAAACGGCTGTTCTCCACAGTCGCCACGCGGACCTCCCAAGCTCGAGAGGAGACCCAGGCCCGTGCGCTGTCGCTGTATCCCCACTCCCGTGCCGGTCAAGCTCACACGCCACACGCACGCTCACGCAATTGTCGCCGCACGTTGACCTAGGCAGGCAGGCCGCAGGCGCAACGCGTTCGGAGCCTCGATTTGACCCTGAGCCCCGGGCGGCCTGGGCCAGCGAGGCACCGCAGCGACGGATGGACGCACGACGACGACGCGCACCACCTGCTGTCCCTCCCCCCTCAATAATACACGAGCTCGCTCGCCCGCTCGCTCCATTTCCGTCCGGTCCCTCCCGGGCGGGCGATACGATTAACAAACCTGGGTGCGCGGGTCAAAATCGATCTGCCGCCCGCCCGATCGATCCAACCATCGAGTGGCTCAGGGCTCGACCGACCTATAATGCGGCAACACCGACGAGCAAAGCGCACGCATGTCATGCGCCTACCCTCTCTCCTCTCCAGGCGAAGCTTCCGCCCCGATCTTCCGTCGCCTTTCTCCTGCCGTCGGCTGCGTGCGCTATCGTCAGGTCGCTTTTACCCGTCCGCGAGGAAGCATCGGGTGATATTGATAACGTGCCCGAAGCTTCAAGAAGGGTCTCCTTCCTTCTTAATGCCACCTGATGCCGATGGGACGTATTATTTCATGTTTTTTCTCAACGTATCAGGGCTGGAACGGACGGCAGTTTGGCAATGCCGGGTGCATGCAGCGTGCAAAAGGTGGCGAGACTATGCGACGACGACCTCAGGGAATTCTGTTACTACGTACTATAGTATTATTATTGGCACAAATAAAGAAAGCGAGAGCTTGAGTGCCCGACTTCCCTGAGATTGGGATTGGGCTCCAGCCTGCACAGCCTACCCAAACCCACTAACTACGTCGTCCACTGCGATTTATGGGCACAAAAGCGCCATGGAGGAACACACACTCATGGATGGGTATTACACTAGTATTATCCCTTGCGCCATGCTAGATTGCTGATTTGACCAAGTGGCGCAGAGTGGCGCTACCATACTGGTTGACCCAAATAATAATGGTATCTAGTGTTCATGTGGCCGGCCCTTTTGCTCGCTCGCCCGATGGACAAGCTGCGCTCTTTCTGCTTTGCTACTAAGCTGCCGGAGCATGTGCGCATTTGATTTGATGACATCCAGGAACTGCACTACTAGGTTTCGTAGTGCATCTGTTCCGGTCATCGGCCCGTTTCAACCAGTCAGGGAGAGGCTCACGGCGCAGGTGACTCCCTTTGCAGCGGAGAGGCAAGGGCCAGATGTATATTTTGGTCAGGAGTCGCATTCTTTGCGTGACTTTCTTTACTTGCTATGCGGTACTAAGTTTGCTGAGGACCCGGGGCCTGTTTAGGCAAGGAGTGTGTTTGCCATTTCAAAAGGACAAAAGAAGAAGAAAAAGGAGTGTGTTTGCCCATGTACCTTTCCTTTTGTGTTGTGTAGTAGTAGTATCTTTTAGCTTTAGCTGTTATAGGAGAGCGGGCTTCATTGATGGAATGGAAAGTATGATGCTAAGATATGTGTTTATAAGGGAAGCACACAATACTTTTTTTACAATCTTGTTTTTCAGTGACCTCCATTCTGGCCCGCTGTAAGCATATTCGTGTTCTAGCAAAAAAGAAAATTAAGCATATTCCTAAAGACTCATAGGAGAGATTATTATTATTATCATCATCATTATCTTGAGATTTTTCATTATAGGAGGAAGCTCCTATAATTATCACCCATGAAGAACATGCCAAGGAGTGATCAAATGGCAGGGGCATGACTCCATGGTTCTCAACTACTCCTTCTGATCCATATTACTTATCACAACTTTAGTACAACTGTGACAAGTAATATGGATCGGAGGGGGTAAGAGTTTTTTTTAATCCAATGCAGGTGCACCTCCTATCTAGGCCATCCAGTTTTATAGGAGATACGTACTCTCACACTATAGAAATTTGTCTTTTTTGAATTAGACATATTTGCTGAATTGCATGATACTTTGGAGCATATTTCTTGTCCTACATTACTTGGAGGATGATTTCAACCTTATTAGGGAGGAAATGGACAAAAGTAATGGTAATGTTAATTTCCATTATGCCTTTCTTTTTAATGACTAGGTCAATAGGCGGAGCCTCCTTGAGATTTTTATCTCTATTAGGAGTTTCACTTGGTGCAATCACCAAAATAATCACATTCCTTTGTTATTGATAGAGTGTTCACTATGTGGATTAGGATATCCATTTTCATTTTTCTTCACTTCTTGCATTACCTACGATTGGCAGTGATTATATCCCTTTGTGTTAGATACTAGAGCCAGGAGGGTCACGTCTCCCAGGTTATTTAGATTTAAGAAATGGTGGCATTCCATCCTGATTTTGCTGACATTGTTCATGAGGTGTGGAATACACCTTCTAATGGTTCCTCTGCCATTGATAATTGGTAATTTGAAACCAGTTTACTTAGAAAGAAGGTAAAAGGGTGGAGTATTAATATTGAGGCATTCTCTACGAAGAAGAAGAAATATCTCCTTATTGAGTTTGACATTCTTGATGCTTTTTTTTGGAAAAGCTCTCTTGTTTGATGATGATAAAACTAGGACAAAGACATCAACAAAGAATTAGATGATATTTTAAAAAAAGTCTTGTAAGGAGATATAAATAATTCTTATTTCCACTCTCCAGCAAATCATAGGCACAGGAAAAAATAATGGAGAAAATGGACATGCTTGTGCATTCCTGAAGTGTTGGATGTTGCTACTTCCTTTTCCAAACATTTATTAGGTTTTGAGATCAGACCTGATATTCATTTGGGTCCCAATTTCTGGAATTCTAATGAACTTGTCACTGATGAAGACAATCTTCTTTTGCAAACACCTTTATCTAAAGAGGAGATTAAAAATACTAGTATGGGATCTTATGCCTATGGTGTTGGAAAACATAGCATGCAATTTCAAAAAAAAAATCTACGCTCACGCAAAAAAAGAGGTGTGTGTTTGCCCATGTACCTTTCCTTTTCTGTTGTGTAGTATCTTTTACCTTTAGCTGTTATAGGAGAGCGGGCTTCATTGATGGAATGGAAAGTATGATGCTAAGATATGTGTTTATAAGGGAAGCACGCAATACTTTTTTTGTGATCTTGTTTTTCAGTAACCTCCATTCTGACCCGCTGTAAGCATATTCATGTTCTAGCAAAAAAGAAAATTAAGCATATTCCTAAAGACTCATAGGAGAGATTATTATTATCATCATCTTGAGATTTTTCATTATAGGAGGAAGCTCCTATAATTATAACCCATGAAGAACATGCCAAGGAGTGATCAAATGGCAGGGGCATGACTCCATGGTTCTCAACTACTCCCTCCGATCCATATTACTTACTGCAACTTTAGTACAACTGCGACAAGTAATATGGATTGGAGGGGGTAAGAGTTTTTTTAATCCAATACAGGTGCACCTCCTATCTAGGCCATCCAGTTTTATAGGAGATACATACTCTCACACTATAGGAATTTGTCTTTTCTAAATTAGACATTTTTGCTGAATTGCATGATACTTTGGAGCATGTTTATTATCCTACATTACTTAGAGGTGATTTCAACATTGTTAGGGAGGAAAGGGGCAAAAGTAAATAAAGTGCAGCAAGATGGCCCAATCCTTTATGTAGCAAAGGATAAGCCTGGACAATTTCTTATAATGAGAAAGGAGCTCCCGAGGACACATGGGAATTATCGTCAAGCTAGTTTTCATCACGTTCATATGATTCGCGTTCGGTACTTTGATAATTTGATATGTGGGTGGACCAGTGCTTGGGTACTGCCCTTACTTGGACAAGCATCCCACTTATGATTAACCCCTATTGCAAGCGTCCGCAACTACAAAAGAAGTATTAAGGTAAACCTAACCACAACATTAAACATATGGATCCAAATCAACCCCTAACGAAGCAACGCATAAGCTAGGGTTTAAGCTTCTGTCACTCTAGCAACCCATCATCTACTTATTAATTCCCAATGCCTTTCTCTAGTGCCGGGGGAGATCTGCCCGCCGCGGACACCTATGGGGCCGGAGCCCCTTGTCTGAGCGGTACGAGGGCGGAGGGAGCACAGAGAGCAGATCGTAGCGAGCACGCGGGCGGATTTTACCCAGCTTCGGAGCTCTCCGGAGAGATAAAACTCCTACTGCTGCTTTGTGTTTGTATTTGATCTTGCTCGAGAGTGCGAGCGTATGGTGGTGTCGCGTGTGTCGAATGGATCGAACCGAACCGAACTAGCCGAACCCCTTCTACGTGCGCATGGGCCTCCCTTTTATAGTCGGAAGGGGGCGCCAACAGGTGGCAGCGTAGGAGAAAGGGGTAAAAGTGTAAAAGAGGTGGTAGTTGGAACAGTGCGGGAACAGTGAAGCTACCAGTGCATGAACAGTGGTCGCTGCCTACTTTGACAGATGGGGACAAGGGCATTTAATGCCCGTCGCCGTCGACCCCAAAAGCTCCCGCCCTTGCGTCTCCGTCGCCACGGCGATGGATACACCACCGTGAAGTGCCACCGTGTCCCCAGTTGCACAGACCATCCGCCACGCGTCCTGGAAAGGCCCTGGCGACGCTGGGCGATGAGCTGGGCCAGCGAGCACACAACAGACTCTCCCGCAAGTACCTTGCCGGGTCTTGATCTTGCGGACCCGGAGCTTGCCGGCTCAGAACTTGTCGCTCCCGGGCCCTCGCCGATGCATACAGCCGAGGCGTGTCTTCTATGATGTAATCTTCTAGTCTTCCCGGCGAGCTCCTCTTGCCGTGGCCTTGCGTGAGTGATGTAATCTTGAGCACAGGCGGCCTTCCGGCAAGCTCCGCTTGCCGGGTCTCGATCTTCGCCTTGTATACTCCGTCTTTGAATGGCTTGACATGGGGCAGAAGGTCCTCGGCGAGCACGTGGTAAACCCCGCCGCTGGAAGTCAGCAACCGCCCGGCACAAGTTGGGGTACCGAGGTACCCTACCTTAGTACACCGACAGAGCCCCGGGCTGGGCCACACACGTGCCGAAGCTGTTGGGCCAGGCCCAAAAAGCAGTGCACGGCACACGCGCCCACGGCGCGCGAATCCACTTCCGCATCGCCGCATTCCCCCACGCAACGGCACGCCGATTGCGACGTCGTGGATGGGGCGTGCCCACGTTTTTAATGGGAAGAGCGGAACGCCCCCACTTCCCCATAAAACAGAGGAAGCGAGGCGGTTCCCTCCTTCGCTTTCATTGCATCTTCTTCCTCCTCCAGAGATCCCTTTGCGCCCGCCTCCGCATCTCTTCCGCCGTCTCTTGCGTCTGGGCGCCACCGACTCTTCGTCCTCCTTCCCTCGCCGCCTCCGCCATGGCCTCAAGACCGGAAGGGAAGGCGGAGAAGACCAAGAAGGAGAAATCTGAGCAGGCGGCGGCTTCGCCTAACGCGAAGCGAACGTCGTCTTCTCGCCGCGGCTCAGCGCGCGGGAACTCTGGAACAAATATTACCTGTTCTGGGCCAAGAAGACCAAGGCGCATCCTCGGACCAGAGCTCATCCGGCCGCCACCAAGGACAACTATCCCGGCGGGTACTATTTCTTCGCAGCCTTCTTCCACTGCGGTCTTTGCCCTCCTTATTCTGAATTCTTCTGTGACGTCATGCACACCTACGGCTTCCATCTTCTTGACTTCACCCCCAACGCCATCCTTACCATGGCGGTTTCGCTTTACATGTGCGAAAACTACATAGGAATTCATCCCAACGTAGCGCTGTTTAGGCATTTCTTCACTCCTAGAGCAGAGGTCGGCGCCCCTCTCCGGAGGGATATCTTGGGTTTTAAATGCACAAGAAGGAGTCTTACTTGCCGGGGAGCACCGCGGCAAGTGGGAAGAGTGGCGTCTTGACCGGTGCTGGATCGTTGAAGACGAGCCGCAGCACTTCACCGCGCCGCGCACAACTCCTATCGTCTTGGCGGGGGATCGAGCGAGCTGGATCCGGACGACGTCAAGCTCAACGCCGCCTCATCCGGATTCTTCGTCTTGAGCAGCAAAACTGTCCGCTCGCGGGTAGGCGAGACTTCCTCCGCCGCCGCGTGCCCTCTCCAAGACAGAAAAGGCCGGCTGGGAGTACGGCTCGCGAGGGATATAATGAGGCTGCGCCCGGGCTGAATTTCAACTTCACGACGCTGAGCTGAGGGGATGGTCCGGGAACTCTTTAAATATGACCCGCCCATCCAGAGTGGTTCAGACCTCCCGGGAGTGGTGCCCTCGCAACAAAGACAGCTCGGGATCGTCTTTGCGCCATGATGCCAAGCGTGTGATTCGTGACGGCGTGGACGCGACGTGGATTCCGCCCGATCCATCAATCATCCTCGGCTTCTTCGACAACCTTGAGGAGGTGGCGAAGAACAAGGATGACATCAAGGAGCATACGCTGGACACCACCGACCAAGAGCTTGCATACATAGCTTCTCGGGCTGAAGAGGCCGCCGCAGCCGCAGCGGCGGGGATTTTGATATACTCGACGAAGCGAGGGCTGCGGATGCGCCCCGCCAAGAGGAGGAGGCGGAGATCTGCAGATCGCTGCAACTTCCTCCCGACGCTCGCCGGGTCCCTCTCGAGGCACTCCGGGATCCCCGGAATCGCGGCCGAGGCCGTGGCAAGAGGTGGCGCTGCCGGAGGGAACAGAGGCGTCGCAGGAAGCGAATGCGCCGGAGGGAGCGGGGACGCCAGAGGGAAAGGGGCCGCAGCACAGGGCGTTGGGCCCAGCGAGCCAGCCGGCGAGGAGGAGGAGGAGGACGCCGAGGCCGCCGAGGACGCCGGCGGGTCCACGGATCTTTACGCCGACGACCTCTCCTCGTCGTCGGAGACCTCCCCGCCCCGGGCAAGCCCTAGGCGTTCTCCACTGAAGCGCCTCCGCAAGGCGGCGACGGAAGCGGGGGCGCAGGCCCCCCGGCAACAACCAGCTCGCCGGGCAGCGCAAGCTTCCCGGGGAAGCCAAGCTGCGCCGAGGACCGTCAAGCGCCCGAGGAGTTCGCCTCCGCTCCTCGCGGCCGACGCGCCCCTGTGGAGTATGACTTCTCCGCCTTGAGCGAAGACGACGAGGAGGAACAGGAGGTATCCGAGATCTTCATCTTCTCAAATTCCGCCTCGATTATTGTTGAAGCTAATCTTGTTTCTTGCTTTGATTTCGTGGACCTTGGCCCAAGGCCAAGAGGGCCAAGGTGCCCGTGGTCGGTCGCGGACGACTTCGCCCGCCAGGGCGATCGGGACGGCTTGAGCCAAGCTTGCGGACCCGAGCTGCTCCGAGGAGCAGCCTCAGCAAGAGCCCCCAGCAGAAGTCTGGGTTCCACACTTTCGCCACGGGCGTGTTTGAAGATTTTGGTCTTGTACTAATGCCTTGATGTTTTTTGTCTTGACTTGTGCAGAGGTGGAGCCACAGCGGCGAGCGCCGGAGGTCGCCTCCCGAGGAGCCATAAGCCCGCCGCCCCGCCAAGGCCGATCTCCCCGGCAAGGGAGAGCACTCCGCCAAGGGCGGGTACTCCGCCAAGAGCGAGCACCCCGCCAGGAGCGAGCAGCCCGGCGAGGGCGGCCACTCCGCCAAGGCAGAGCTCCCCGGCGAGGGAGCCCGCCGTTGACGACGTCCGCCAAGGTAGGTTCTGCAACTTTGTCTTCTCGGCGTTGTCTCTTTTTGGATATTTGCTTGAACTTCTTTTGCTTTTTCTTCTTCTTCTAGATCCTCCTCCCCCCGAGCAGATGGAGACGGAAGTCGTCATTGTTGAGGAGGAGGGCGCGCAGGGTGGCGACGGCGACGCCCCTGTCGCCGAGGACACGGCGGGAGCCGCCGGGCCAAACGCGCCAGAGACCGCTCCGGCTGTGGGCGCAGCGGCCGGGAGGGGACGGCGACCGCCTGCCAGCCCGAGGCGGCGGGAGCATCAAGTGCTGCGCCGGTCGCCGACCCCTCCGCCGGAGAGGAGCAGCCCGACTACTACTTGAAAGCCCCCAACGGCGTCTTCATCCAGGTGCCGTGGGGTTCTTCGTCGCGAGCTCCCGCGGAGGGCGAGGCCTTTGATGGGGAAGTCCTCGCCTCCGCGGGCTTGAAGATCGTCGAGGGGCGCGGCGGGAGCGACGGGCCCGAGGAGGAGAAGCTGCTTCATCAGCTCCCGCCCTTTACCGGCCAGCAGCGGCTCGCTTCCGGGAGGCCCTCGCCGCCAAGGCCGCCGAGGAGATGGAGAAGCGTCTTGGCGGAGCTCAGCGCCGCCAACCAGGCTGCTCTCCGCGAGGTGGTGGAGAAGCGTGAGCGACTTCGCCGGGAGTATGAAGAGTGGTTGCTGGAGAAGGCCGAGGCCAAGAGCAAGAACGGCTCGCCGGGTGGAGCTGTCCCGCGATAAGGAGAGCTCGCCAGCGGAAGGTCAACCTCGACTCCCACGAGGAAGACCTTGCCGCTCGGGAGCAGCCCTTGGCGGGAACTCAAGGAGGCGAAGCCGCCATGGCTGCCGCGGAGACCGCCAAGGAGGAGCTTGCCGCCAAGGTCGCGCAGCTGGAGGAGTTGCTGAAGGCGAGCGAGGAGAAGGTCCCCGCGCTCAACACGGAGCGCGAGAAGGACGCCCACACCAACTCGGAACTCCAGGTGTGCCTTTCCAAGAAGGGCGACGAGTTGAAGGCCGCCAAGGACTCCATCGAGGGTCTTGAGCTACAAGTCTCTATGCTGAGGGAGTCGCTTGACGCTGCCCGGGATCGGGAGACCAAGTTGAAGGAGGAGCTCCGCAATGAGCGAACCTTGGTGGACAGCGCCAACAAAGCAGCCGAGCACTTCCACCGTACCGTCGAGGTATGGACCGAGGACTTGGTATCTTGTGCGTCCGATATTGACCAGGAGCTGCTGGCACTAAAGCTGGAGCATCTCATCTACTCCCCGGATCCAAATCTCGCCACAGCCAAGCTCACCTCTTCTTCGGGGGATCGCGCCGCCCTTGCAAATCTGGAAGAAGATCCCGCAGCTCGCCGAGGAGACTCGCCGGCTGTGCACGGAACCATGGAGCGTGTCCGACGAAGATCGATACCGCAATCCCGCATAAACCTCACCAACGTTCTTCGCAGCTTGCCGGCCGACGCGAACATGGAGGCTCAAGGAGCAGGTCGCCCACATCATTGCTAAAGTGAACAAGATCTCCGGGGTGGAGGGCGACCCGCGAGACTAGGCCTCCTTTATCCTTATCTCTTTTGTTGCTGCATAGGGTGTTATGAACTCATTAGTCATCGCGACAAGTTATTCCTTGTAAGATATTATCTTTATTTTGGTCAATAGATGCAGTGTTATCTCCCTTGTCCTGATCCTCAACCTTGTATGCTTCAACCCTACGCTTAGGAACTTGCGGTGCAGGCCCTTGCCGCGAAGCGCCGAGTGCTTGAACTCAAGCAGCCTGGCCGGGTAAGGTCTTACCGGCAAGCAACCTTGCATGCTAGTAGTCGCAACGCGCTTAGCTTGCTGAGCGGACTCGAAAACGAAACAAGGGCGCGACACTTGTCGCAGCTCACTTAAATCGTTGAGCGTGCTCGAAAACAAGGTAAGGGTGCGGCTATCCACGGGTAGGTTCCTCCGCCGCATGTTTTTCCATACAAAGTGTGGTTGTTCAAGGAAGGCAACTTAAAATTTAAAATTTGAACTGCTCAAATTCTAATGACTTAGCTTTAAGTGATCTGTGCGCTTCTCCGCAAGCTTCTCTTTCTTGAACAGCACTTGGTTCATCCTCCATTTCCTTCCCCGCAAACTTGTGCGCGAGGAACGCTCTTCGCTTAAGAGGCAAGGAAAGAGAAGAGGGAAACAAGTATATGGCCTTCGGTGCTATTGCTTAATGGATATATGTGTCGCACAAGAGATGCCAAATAACACATGCAAATAGCAAAGAAAAGCATGGGAAAGGCAACTAACGCAAAACACGTAAACTTTATCGATGCACGGGTCTGCGCCAGCTTTGTACAAAGGGTTACATGCAACAGCGCAAAGCTTGTACAAAAGGTGGTTGCCGGAGCGGATCACGCAACCGCGCCTTTATGGGTGAAACTTGCGAAGATGCTCTATGTTCCAGTGAGTTGCTCACCGTAAGCCTTCTTCGGTCTCGAGGCGGACGGCGCGGGCCTCGTGACTTGTCTCACCCGATAAGGGCCTTCCCACTTCAAGGCCAACTTGTTGGAATTCTTGGCGGACTGAACATGCCAAGAACAAGGTCGCCTTCCTCGAGACTCTGGCTTTGACCTTGCGGCTATGGTAGCGGCGCAAGGCTTGCTGGTATCGAGCAGCTCAGACAAAGAGCACGAGACGCCCCTCCTCAAGGAGCAATGCATCATCTTGCCGCAGCTTGCTCTTGCTCGAGCTCATCATAAGCGAGCACTCGAGGAGATCCGTATACGAAGTTCCGTGGGGAGAACCGCCTCGCTCCATAGACTAGAGGAAAAGGTGTCCGTCCGGTGGCTCGATTTGGTGTCGCTCGATTGACCAAAGAGCCGCGGCAGCTCCTCTATCCAATTTCTTCCGCACCTACGCAGCCTCGCCGAAAGTTCTTGTCTTGAGTCCGCGCAGCACTTCAAAGATTGGCCCTCTCCGCTTGACCGCTGCTCCTCGGGTGAGCAATGAAGCGAAATGCACCTTGGCGCCAAGGTCTTGGACGTCTCGCATGAAGGTGCGATTAGTGAATTGTGTACCGTTGTCGCGATAATCCTGTTAGGGATCCCAAACGCACACAATCGACCAAGAACTTGACCGCTGATTGTCTGCCACCTTTCTCACCGGCTCCACTTCGCCACTTTGTGAACTTGTCGATTGCTACGCATAAGTACTCAAAGCCTCCGACAAGACGGGGAAGGGGCCGAGGATATCGAGCCCCTGCATCGAGAAGGGCCAGACAAAGGAATTGTTTGGAGAGCTTGAGCTGGCCGATGAATCTGCTTTGCATGGAACCGCACGCTTCACACTTGGTTACTAGTGCGCTTGCATCTTGAGGGCTTCTTGCCAAAGAACCCTTGCCGAAAGCTTTCCGGCAAGTGCCCTTCGCCAATGTGGTGGCCGATATGCCTCCGTGTATTTACGCCAACACTTCATCCATCTTCCCTCGAGATGCACTTCACCGACACCATTGAGTTTTCTTCAGCACAGCTCGTTATCCACTTAACCGGTACATACTTGACCGCCTAGTTATCTTCTATTTCTTCCGGTCGCCGGAAGTTCTCCGCTTTGCAAAAACGGACGATCTGCTGCGCCCATGCCGAGCTTGGGGCTCAACGGCAAGGACTAAAGGCATGAGGGTCGCTGCGGGAACCTCACTTCTACGGCAAGAACCTCCGCTCTGCCGAGCTGAAGGTCCTCCCGTGCAAGCTCGCCGGGCGAGGCTTGTCGGGAACACTTGTTTCAACCGTGATGATCCGAGGATCCGCAGGAGCAAACTGTTCCTTAGCGCTCGTCGTTGATCTTGGGGACCTTGGCGGCGGCCTCGTGGAGACCCGCCGCAAGTATTCACCGGAGACCAACTTTCTCTTCTTGGACTGCCCAATTGATGGCGTGACGGATGGTTGAGTCAGCTTGAGCAAGAAGGTCCCCGGTTCCACAGGTAACTTCATTGAAGCACACTTTGAAAGGCCATCTGCGATTTCATTCTCAGCTCTCGGGACGTGCTCCATTTGCAAACCTTCAAAGCGCCCTCAAGCTTCCTCACTTCATCGACATAAGCTTCCATCAAAGGGCTCGATAGCTCTTGTTAACTTGCCGACCACCAACCGAGAATCTCCCGACAATCAACTTTCGATCCCAAGTTCGCCGCAATCCCGAGGCCGGCGAGCAAACCTTCATATTCAGCGGTGTTGTTTGTCGCTTGCTCCTTTGGGAAGTGCATCCGATAACATACTTGAGGTGCTCTCCGTGGGCGCGATGAGTACCACGCCGCATCGGGCGCCTTTGCAGCGAGAAGGCACCATCAAAGTACATTACCCATTCACTTGTCGCTTCTTGCGGGTGTACTTGTTTCTTGGACTTCTTCATCGGGCGCTGGGGTCCACTCGCTATGAATTCTGCCAAGGCTCGGCTCAGATGGTCAAGTACTTTCAAACTTGAGTCCAAAGCTCGACAGCTCCAAAGGCCCACTCAACGATCCCGCCTGCTGCTTCGGGTTGTGCAATATCCTCTTGATGGGAAGCGAGTGACCACTGTTATCTCGTGTGCTCGAAGTAATGGCGCAGCTTTCTCGAGGCCATGAGGAGGCCGAAGCAACTTTGCACACCGTAGTATCTTGATCTAGCCCCTCGAGAAGGGAACTTACAAAATACACTGGGCGCCGCACCATCTTCTTCCTCACCTCATCTTGTTCCTCAAGCAGAGTTGTCCTTGTCGGGCAAGAGCTTGTCGGAGCAGCCCCGCCTGTCGCCGACTCGCTTGCCGGTGGTGTAGCCTCCTCGTCGGACTCCTCTCCGCTACTTAACGCAGCACTAACCACCGGTTAGTTGCCGCTAGGTACAGCAGACAACTTCTCCCGTGGTTTAGGTGCGACAAGTATTGGGGTGGAGGATAGGTACCGCTTCAAGTCTCGCAGCCTGCCTCCGCTCCGGAGTCCACTTCATGGGACCTGCCTTCTTCAAGATTTTGAAGAAAGGTAGGGCGCTTCGCAGACTTTGAAATGAACCTCTTGAGGGCAGCCACACAACCCGCAAGCCTTCTCGACATCCTTGACTCGCCTGGGCTTCGATCCGCTCAATGGCTTTAATCTTGTCGGGTTGGCTTCAATCCTCTCTCAGGACAAAAGAACCCGAGAAGCTTGCGGAGGGAACTCCAAAGACGCACTTCGGGTTCAACTTAAGTCAGATTCTTGCAGTTCTCAAACGTCTCTTCCAAATCTTGAATCAGCGTATCTCACTTTTGCTCTTCACCACGATATCATCCATGTAAGCCTCTACATTCCTGTGGATCTGTGGCTCAAAAGCAAGATACACTACCCTTGCAAATGTTGATCCTGCATTCTTCAATCCGAATGGCATGCGATGAAGCAATAAGTGCCACATGGAGTGATAAATGCGATCTTCTCTTCATCCTCTTTGGCCATAAAGATCCGGTGATAGCCTCGAGTATGCATCAAGAAAGCGAGTAGCTCACATCCGGCAATTGGAGTCAACAATCCGTCAATGCGCGGCAAGGGAATGGATCCTTGGGACATGCTTTATTCACATCGGTGAAGTCTATACACAGCCTCCATTTCCGTTGGCCTTGGCGCACGACAACCGGGTTTGCTAACCACGCCGGATGGATCACACCTCTAACTAGGCCTCGCCGCCTCTAGCTTCTTGATTTCTTCGCCGATGAACTCTTGGCGCCCACGGCTTGCTTCCTCACTTTTTGCTTGATGGGTCACGCATGAGGGCAAACAGCAAGCTTGTGCTCAATCACCTTCCCAGGAACACCGGGATGTCGATGGTTGCCATGCAAACACATCAACATTCGCCCGCAGGAAGGCGACGAGCCGCTTTCCTATTTGTTTGTCAAGTGTGGCATCGATGGTGAAGGTACCACGGTCGCCCTCCTGGCGGACACCTTCTTGGTTGCGGCGGAGGCGAGGACTTCCCATCAAAGTCCTCGCCCTCTGGAGCTCATGACGAAGAACCCCACGGCACTGGATGAAGACGCCGTTGGGGGCTTTCAAGTAGTAGCCGGCTGCTCCTCTCCGGCGGAGGGGTCGGCGACGGCGCAAGACTTGATGCTCCCGCCGCCTCGGCTGGCGGTGCGGTCGCCGCCCCTCCCGGCCGCTGCGCCCACAGCCGGAGCGGTCTCTGGCGTTGGCCCGGGCGGCTCCGCCGTGTCCTCGGCGACAGGGCGTCGCTGCCGCCACCTGCGCGCCTCCTCCTCAACAATGACGACTTCCGTCTCCATCTGCCGGGGAGGAGGATCTAGAAGAAGAAGAAAAGCAAAAGAAGTTCAAGCAAATATCCAAAAAGAGACAACGCCGAGAAGACAAAGTTGCAGAACCTACCTTGGCGGGCGTCGTCAACGGCGGGCTCCTCGCCGGGAGCTCGCTTGGCGGAGTGGCCGCCCTCGCTGGCTGCTCGCTCTGGCGGGTGCTCGCTTGGCGGAGTACCGCCCTTGGCGGAGTGCTCTCCCTTGCCGGGAGATCGGCCTTGGCGGGACGGCGGGCTCTGCGGCTCCTCGGAGGCGACCTCCGGCGCTCCCGCCACTGTGGCTCCACCTCTGCACAAGTCAAGACAAAAACATCAAGGCATTAGTACAAGACCAAAATCTTCAAACACGCCCGCGAAGCGAAGTGTGGAACCCAGACTTCTGCTGGGGCTGCTCTCGAACAGCGCTGGTCCGCAAGCTTGGCTCAGACGCCCCGTCGCCCAGCAAGGGCGAAGTCGTCTGCGATTGACCACGGGCACCTTGGCCCTCTTCGCTACCGGGCCAAGGTCCTGAAATCAAAGCAAGAAACAAGATTAGCTTCAACAATAATCGTGGCGGAATTTGAGAAGATGAAGATCTCGGATACTTACTCCTGTTCCTCCTCGTCGTTTTCGCCAAGGCGGAGAAGTCATACTCCACCGGGCGCGGCGGCGAGGAGCGGAGGCGAAGACCCTCGGCGCTTGGCGGTCCTCGGCGCAGCTTGGCTTCCCGGAAGCTTATACTGCCCGCAAGCTGGTTGTTGCCGGGGGCTCGCGCCTCGCTGCCGCCGCCATGGGAGGCGCTTGCTGGAGAACGCCTAGGCTTGCCCGGGCGGAGGTCTCCGACGACGAGGAGAGGTCGTCGGCGAAAGATCCGTGGACCCGCCGGCGCCCTCGGGCGGCCTCGGCGTCCTCCTCCTCCTCCTCGCCGGCTGGCTCGCTGGGCCCAGCCACAATGCTGCGGCCCCTTTCCTCTCGTGTCCCCGCTCCCTCCGGGCGATTCGCTTCTCGCGACGCCTGTTCCTCCGGCAGCGCCACCTTCTTGCCTTGCCTCGCCACATTCCGGGATCCCGAGTGCCTCAGAGAGGGACCCGGCGAGCGCTGCCGGAGGAAGTTGCAGCAGTCTGCAGATCTCCGCCTCCTCTTGGCAGACGATCCGCAGCCTCCGCTTCGTCAGAGTATATCCAAAATCCCCGCCGCTGCGCGCTGCGGCCTCTTCAGCCCGAGAAGCTATGTATGCAAGCTCTTGGTCGGTGGTGTATGCTCCTTGATGTCATCCTTGTTCTTCGCCACCTCCTCAAGGTTGTCGAAGAAGCTGAGGATGACTGATGGATCGGGCGGAATCCACGTGTGGTCCACGCCGTGCGAATCACACGCGGGCATCATGGCGCAAAGACGATCCCGAGCTGTGCTGTTGCAGAGGGGCACCACTCCCCGGGGAGGTCTGAACCACTCTGGATGGGCCGGGTCATATTTAAAGAGTTCCCGGACCATCCCCCTCAGCTCCAGCGTCGTGAAGTTGAAATTCAGCCCGGGGCGCAGCCTCATTATATCCCTCGCGAGCTGCACTCCCAGTGCGGCCTTTTCCTGCCTTGGAGAGGGGCACGCGGCGGCGGAGAAGTCTGCGCCTACCTCCGCAATGGACAGTTTTGCTGCTCGAAGACGAAGAACCGGATGAGGGCGACGCTGAGCTTGACGCCGTCCGGATCCAGCTTCGCTTCAGCCCTCGCGCCAAGACGATAGGAGTTGTGCGCGCGGGTGAAGTGCTGCGCTCGCCTTCAACGATCCAGCACCGGCCAAGACGCCATTCTTCCCACTTGCCGCGAGCTCCCTCGGCAAGTAAGACTCCTTCTTGTGCGCATTTAAAACCCAAGATATCCCTCCGGAGAGGGGGCGCCACCTCTGCTCTAGGAGTGAAGAAATGCCTAAACAGCGCCACGTTGGGATGAATTTATGTAGTTTTCGCACATGTAATGCGAAAACCGCCATGGTAAGGATGGCGCTGGGGTGAAGTCAAGAAGATGGAAGCCGAGGTGTGCATGACGTCCGTAAGAATTCAGAATAAGGAGGGCAAAGACCGCAGTGGAAGAAGGCTGCGAAGAAATAGTACCCGCCGGGATAGTTGTCCTGGTGGCGGCCGGATGAGCTCGTCCGAGGATGCGCCTTGGTCTTCTTGGCCCGTAATGTAATATTTGTTCCAGAGTTCCTCGCTACTGAGCATGGGGCGAAGACGACGCTCCGCTTCCGCAGCAGGCGAAGCCGCTACCGCTCAGATTTCTCCTTCTTGGTCTTCTCCGCCTTCCCCTTCCCGGTCTTCGGGGCCATGGCGGAGGCGGCGAGGGAAGGAGGACGAAGAGTCCGGCGGCGCCGCAGACGCAAGAGACGGCGGAAGAGATGCGGAGGCGGAGCGCAAAGGGGATCTCTGGAGGAGGAAGAAGATGCAATGAAAGCGAAGGAGGGGAACCGCTCCTGCTTCCTCTGTTTTTATGGGGAAGTGGGGGCGCCCGCTCTTCCCATTAAAGAACGTGGGCACGCCCCATCCCACGACGCCGCAATCGACGCGCTGCTGCTGCGTGGGGGAATGCGGCAGATGCGGAAGTGGATTCGCCCGGCCAGGCTGCGCGTGCCTGCAGACTGCTTTTGGGCCCGCCCAACAGCGCTCGGCACCGTGTGTGGCCCAGGCCCGGGGGCTCCTGTCGGTGTACTAAGGTAGGGGTACCTCAGTACCCCAACTTGTGCACGGGCGGTTGCAGCTTCCCGCGGCAGGGTTTACCACGTGCTCGCCGAGGACCTTCCTGCCCCATGTCAAGCCATTCAAAGACGGAGTATACAAGACAGAAGATCGAGACCCCGGCAAGCGGAGCTTGCCGGGAAGGCCGTTCCAGGCTCAAGATTACATCACTCACGCAAGGCCCTGGCAAGAGGAGCTCGCCAGGAAGACTAGAAGATTACATCATAGAAGACACGCCAAGGCCAGATGCGTCCGGCGAGGGCCCGGGAGCGACAAGTTACAGAGCCCGCAAGCTCCCGGTCCGCAAGATCAAGACCCGGCAAGGTACTTGCCGGGAGAGTTGCGCCAGGTGTGCTGCGCTCCAGCTCATCAGCCCACGCCACCGCCTGGGCCTTCCAGGACGCGTGGCGGATGGCTGTGCAGCCTGGGGACACGGTGGCACTTCACGGTGGTGTATCCATCGCCGTGGCGACGGAGACGCAAGGGCGGGAGCTTTTGGGTCGACGGCGACGGGCATTAAATGCCCTTGTCCCCATCGCCAAAGTAGGTAGCGACCATCGCTCATGCAATCGTAGCTTCACCGTTCCCGCACTGCTCCAACTACCACCTCTTTACACTTTTACCCTTTCTCCCACGCTGCCACCCGCTGCCCCTTCCGACTATAAAAGGGAGGCCCATGCGCACGTAGAAGGGGTTCGCTAGTTCGGTTCGGTTCGATCCATTCGACACACGCGACACCACCATACGCCGCACTCTCGAGCAAGATCAAATACAAACACAAAGCAGCAGAGGAGTTTTATCTCCGAGAGCTCCGGCTGGGTAAAATCCGCCCGCGCTTCGCCACGATCTGCTCTCTCAGGCTCCCTCCGCCTCGCACCACTCGCACAAGGGCCCGCCCCATAGGTGTCCGCGGCGGGCGATCTCCCCGCATCTTTGGCGCTTACGTAGGGGCGCCGAGGTTGTGCGGACCTGATCCGCGCTCACGCTGGCGCGTTTCTTCATCAACCTCTCCGCTTTCATCAAGAACTTCATCAACAACTACGCCATGGCCCCAAGAAGAAGGCTTCGAGGTTGCAGGCCTGCTCTGCGTTTCTTCCGCCGCCACCGGAGCCAACGGTGGGCGGAGGAGACGCTGTCGGAAGGGTGGTCGCCGGCGAGGACACTCGCGGCACCACCAGATCCAAGGACAAGACGGATGACCGCGCCGGTCTCCGTGGACATTCCGCGTCCATCTCAAAGACACGACAACCCAAAGAGCGCCATACCACGGAGGTGGTATCCGCATGATGGGGCAAGGACACACCGAGGCTCGCGGATGCTTGACCACCGTCCGGACGCAAGCAAAGCGAAGGCGCCGGCAGACTTCGCCCTCCTAACGCTGTTAGGAGTCCGAGCATATCCCGCTCCTCGCACCGCTCGCCCCGGGGAAGAAGAAAGCCAAGCCCGGCAAGGACAGCTCTGGTGCTCGCTCCGGCAAGCGCATCTCCCCGGAGCGCTGCGCTGCCATCGAGGACGCGCCATCGAGCTCCACCGGCAAGTGCGAGGAAACAAAGACAGACCAGCCAAAGATCAAGCCCGGCAAGAACAGCTCTGGTGCCTGCTCCGGCAAGCGCACCTCTCCGGAGTGCTGCGCCGCCGTCGAGGACGTGCCATCGAGCTCCACCGGCCAGTAGGGCAAAGAAAGCAGCCAGTTTCAAACTTTTGAGTTATATTCCCTGAAAATCCGTACCTTGTATGGAGAACCTGTGCGCACAGGGGTCGAATCGTGGCTAAGTTGCGCCCCTGATCTGTTTCGAGTCCGCTCAACGATGAAGGCGCGCTGCAACTAGCCCGACAAGCTCTTCCTGTCGGAGGCAACACCGCCAGCGGGCTGCTGATGTTCCGCACTCAGCAAGTGTGTTTGCGCCGGCAGGTTCCCTGGCGCGCCAAAGATGCCGGGGGAGATCTGCCCGCCGTGGACACCTATGGGGCCGGAGCCCCTTGTCTGAGCGGTACGAGGGCGGAGGGAGCACAGAGAGCAGATCGTAGCGAGCACGCGGGCGGATTTTACCCAGCTTCGGAGCTCTCCGGAGAGATAAAACTCCTACTGCTGCTTTGTGTTTGTATTTGATCTTGCTCGAGAGTGCGAGCGTATGGTGGTGTCGCGTGTGTCGAATGGATCGAACCGAACCGAACTAGCCGAACCCCTTCTACGTGCGCATGGGCCTCCCTTTTATAGTCGGAAGGGGGCGCCAACAGGTGGCAGCGTAGGAGAAAGGGGTAAAAGTGTAAAAGAGGTGGTAGTTGGAACAGTGCGGGAACAGTGAAGCTACAGTGCATGAACAGTGGTCGCTACCTACTTTGACAGTGGGGGACAAGGGCATTTAATGCCCGTCGCCGTCGACCCCAAAAGCTCCCGCCCTTGCGTCTCCGTCTGCCACGGCGATGGATACACCACCGTGAAGTGCCACCGCCTCCCCAGTTGCACAGCATCCGCCACGCTGCCCCTCGAAAGGCCCTGTATGCACGCTGGGGCTGATGAGCTGGAGCGCGCACACAACAGAACTCTCCGGCAAGTACCTTGCCGGGTCTTGATCTTGCCGGACCGGAGCTTGCCGGCTCAGAATCTTGTCGCCCCGGGCCCTCGCCGATGCATACAGCCGAGGCGTGTCTTCTATGATGTAATCTTCTAGTCTTCCTGGCGAGCTCCTCTTGCCAGGGCCTTGCGTGAGTGATGTAATCTTGAGCCTGGAACGGCCTTCCCGGCAAGCTCCGCTTGCCGGGGTCTCGATCTTCTGCCTTGTATACTCCGCCTTTGAATGGCTTGACATGGGGCAGAAGGTCCTCGGCGAGCACGTGGTAAACCCCGCCGCTGAAGTCAGAATCGCTGCAGACAAGTTGGGGTACTGAGGTACCCCTACCTTAGTACACCGACATCTAGGCCCAAATAATGGTGAAGTGTCATGTAGCCGACGTTCACATAACACCACTAGAGGAAAAGACAACATACATCTCATCAAAATATCGAACGAATACCAAATTCACATGACTACTAATAGCAAGACTTCACTCATGTCCTGAGGAACAAACGTAACTACTCACAAAGCATATTCATGGTCATAATCAGAGGAGTAATAATATGCATTAAGGATCTAAACATATGATCTTCGACCAAGTAAACCAATTAGCATCAACTACAAGGAGTAATCAACACTACTAGCAACCCACAGGTACCAATTTGTGGTTTTGATACAAGATTGGATACAAGAGATGAACTAGGGTTTTGAGAGGAGATGGTGCTGGTAAAGATGTTGATGGAGATTGACCCCCTCCCGATGAGAGGATCGTTGGTGATGACGATGGTGATGATTTCCCCCTCCCAGAGGGAAGTGTCCCCGGCAGAACAGCTCTGCCAGAGCTCTAGATTGGTTCCGCCAAGGTTCCACCTCGTGGCGGCGGAGTTTCGTCCCGTAAGCTTGCCCACGATTGTTTCCAGGGTAAAAGCCCTCATATAGCAGAAGATGGACATCGGGGGGCCGCCAGGGGGCCCAGGAGACAGGAGGCGCACCCCCCACCCTCCTGGCCAGGGTGTGGGCCTCCTGATGTATTTCTTCCTCTCAATAATTCTTATTGATTCTAAAAACAGGTTTCGTGGAATTTCAGGATTTTTGGAGCACTGTAGAATAGGTTTCCAATGTTTGCTCCTTTTCCAGCCAGAATTCCAGCTACCGGCATTCCCCCTCTTCATGGTAAACCTTGTAAAATAAGAGAGAATAGCCATAAGTATTGAGATATAATGTGTAATAACAGCCCATGATGCAATAAATATTGGTATAAAAGCATGATGCAAAATGGACGTATCAACTCCCCCAAGCTTAGACCTCGCTTGTCCTCAAGCGGAAGCCGAAATCAAAAAATATGTCCACAAGTTTAGAGATATAGGTGTCGATAAAAATAAAATACGGACATGAGGGCATCATGATCATTCTTATAACAGCAACATATATATATATATATATATATATATATATATATTATCAAATGATTTCTTATACTCAAGTAACAATCAATTCACAATGTCAAGTATGGTTCAGAAACTTCATTGAGAACTAACAAACTATAATCTCAGTCATTGAAGCAATTGCAATTTATCATAACGTCAAAAAGAGTCAACAATAGAGCTTTTCAGCAAGCCCACATACTCAACTATCAAGTAGTCTTCTACCATTGCTAACACTCACGCAATACTTGTGGTTATGGAGTTTCAGCCGGACACTGAGAAAGATAGGGGCTTATTGTGTTGCCTCCCAACATATTCACCTTTAGGTGATGTCAACAATAATAGCCCATGCTAACTTACATCCAATTGGATATATATATCATGATCTAGATAAAATGAAAAAGGGAAAGCTGAAGATCACCTTGACTCAAGCAAAAAGTAAAAACATAAAGTAAAAGATAGGCCCTTCGCAGAGGGAAGCAGAGGTTGTCATGTGCGTTAAGGGTTGGATGCACAAAATCTTAATGCAAAAGAACGTCACTTTATATTGCCCCTTGTATGTGGACCTTTATTATGCAGTCCGTCGCTTTTATTACTTCCACAACAAGATCGTATAAAGCTTATTTTCTCTGCACTAATAAGTCATACATATTTAGATAGCAATTTTTATTGCCTACAACATGACAACTTACTTGAAGGATCTTACTCAATCCATAGGTAGGTATGGTGGACTCTCATGGCAAAACTGGGTTTAAGGATATTTGGAAGCACAAGTAGTATCTCTACTTGGTGCAAGGAATTTGGCTAGCAATAGGGGGAAAGGCAAGCTCAACGTGTTGGGAAGATCAATGACAATATACTTTAACTGATATGTGAGAAAACATAAACCATTACGTTGTCTTCCTTGTCCAACGTCAACTCTTTTAGTATGTCATACTTAATGAGTGCTCCCAATCATAAAAGATGTCCAAGATAATATATTTGTATGTGAACCCCTCTTTCCTTATCACTTCCTATTAATTGCAACGATGACCAAAACTATGTTTATCAACTCTCAACAACTTTTATGCCTCATACTTTCTATGTGTGAAGTCATCACTTTTTTTTGTGAGAAGTGTGAAGTCATCACTAACCATAAGATCGATATGAACTCTTTTATTCTTTCTACTTTCTCAAGATCATAGTAACATAGCAAAGCCCTTGACTCAACACTAATCTTTATTATGGATAGCTCGCGGACTCGATTACATAAAGAGATCACAAGCAAAACTCAGAATTACTTGATATCAAAACTTCAATCTACTAGATCAAGATACTACTGAAAGGATCGAACTAAATAAAACGGTAAAGATAGAAGTGTGATGGTGATACGATACCGGGGCACCTCCCCCAAGCTTGGCAGTTGCCAAGGGGAGTGCCCATACCCATGTAATTATGTCCTCGGAGGTGATGGAGGTGGTGATATTGATGGTGGATAATCGCACATCGAGCGTAAAAGCTCCTCCAGCTTGCGGATAATGCCCTTGAGTCCGGTGATATGATCCTTCAACAAAATATTCTCCTGTGTGAGATACTTATTCTGAATGCGAGCCAATTCAATCATCTTGAAGGATTCAATCTCTGTTGGAGTAAAGAGTTTAGGTAAGGGTTGAGGGATGTCTTCTTCTTCCACCGCCGGAGCTTGGACCTCCGTGACCTTCTTGATCACTTCCTCCTTATTGATCTCTTCCGGTTCTTCTCTTTTCAGCTCTATCTTCAAAAGCCAAGCATCCTTGTCTTCATTGTTGAAGGAGGGCGACGTCATGGTGCTCTAGATCTGCAATAGAAACAGCTCGAAACGAAATCAGAGGATATTTGCGTGATACGGTGGTCAAAACCTTCGGGAGTATATATAATGAATTTTTACCGACCAAAATACATAACATGCAAGAAAACTGAGTCCGGGAGGCACACGGGGTGTCCACGAGATAGGGGGGCGCGCCCAGTAAGGGTGGGCGTGCCCTCCACTCTCGTGGAGGCCTCGTGTCCCTTTCGGACTTCTTCTTTCTTCCTAAAATTCTTAAATATTCCAAAACTGATAAAAATTGCCATTGGAGTTGTTTTGGAGTCGGTTTACTTACCGTACCACATACCTATTCCTTTTTAGAGTCTGGAATGTTCTGGAAAGTGTCCCTTATGTATTCCTCCGGGGTTACGGTTTCAATATTATCAGTTTCAACATTGATAGGATTACCTGAGATACAATGTTTAATTCTTTGACCGTTCACCACCCTCGGACTTGTGCCTTTGAAGTTGTTGATTTTTATGGCACCAGAACGATAGACCTCCTCGGTAACGTAAGGACCTTCCCATTTAGAGAGAAGTTTTCCTGCAAAAAATCTTAAGCGAGAGTTGAATAATAACACATAATCACCTATGTTAAACTCACGCTTTTGTATTCTTTTGTCATGCCAGCATTTGACTTTTTCTTTGAATAGCTTGGCATTCTCATAGGCTTGGGTTCTCCATTCATCAAGTGAGCTAATATCAAACAACCTCTTCTCACTGGCAAGTTTGAAGTCATAGTTGAGCTCTTTAATAGCCCAGTATGCTTTATGTTCAAGTTCAAGAGGTAAATGACAAGCTTTTCCATAAACCATCTTATATGGAGACATACCCATAGGATTTTTGTATGCAGTTCTATAGGCCCATAATGCATCATCAAGTTTTTTGGACCAATTATTTCTAGATCTATTCACAGTCTTTTGCAAAATTAATTTGAGCTCTCTATTGCTCAACTCTGCTTGACCACTAGATCATGGATGATAAGGAGATGCGATTCTATGATTAACATCATACTTAGCAAGCATCTTATGGAAGCACCATGAATAAAATGTGAACCACCATCAGTCATAAGATATCTAGGGACTCCAAACCTCGAAAAATAACTTCTTTAAGCATTTTTAATAGAGGTGTTATGATCAGCACTACTAGTTGGAATAGCTTCTACCCACTTAGTAACGTAATCAACAACAACTAAAATATGTGTATAACCATTAGAGGCCGGAAAAGGTCCCATATAATCAAAGCCCCAGACATCAAACGGTTCAATAACAAGAGAGTAATTCATAGGCATTTCTTGACGTCTACTAATGTTACCAATTCTTTGACATTCATCACAAGATAAGACAAACTTACGAGCATCTTTGAAGAGAGTAGGCCAATAAAAACCAGATTGCAGTACCTTGTGTGCAGTTCTATCTCCAGCGCGGTGTCCTCCATATGATTCAGAGTGACACTTGCGTAGGATCTGTTCCTGTTCATGCTTAGGTACACAACGTCTAATAACACCATCTACTCCTTCTTTACAAAGGTGTGGGTCATCCTAGAAGTAATGTCTTAAATCATAAAAGAACTTTTTCTTTGCTGGTATGTGAAACTAGGTGGTATAAATTTAGCAACAATATAATTAGCATAATCAGCATACCAAGGAGCAGTACGAGAAGCATTAACGACCGCTAATTGTGTTGGAAATATGCCCTAGAGACAATAATAAATTAGTTATTATTATATTTCCTTGTTCATGATAATCGTTTATTATCCATGCTATAATTGTATTGATAGGAAACTCAGATACATGTGTGGGTACATAGACAACACCATGTCCCTAGTAAGCCTCTAGTTAACTAGCTCGTTGATCAACAGATGGTTACGGTTTCCTGACCATGGACATTAGATGTCGTTAATAACGGGATCACATCATTAGCAGAATGATGTGATGGACAAGACCCAATCCTAAGCCTAGCACAAAGATCGTAGTTCGTATGCTAAAGCTTTTCTAATGTCAAGTATCATTTCCTTAGACAATGAGATTATGCAACTCCCGGATACCGTAGGAATGCTTTGGGTGTACCAAACGTCACAACGAATCGGGTGGCTATAAAGGTGCACTACGGTATCTCCGAAAGTGTCTGGGGTTGGCACGAATCGAGACTGGATTTGTCACCCGTAAACGGAGAGGTATCTTTGGGCCCACTCGGTAGGACATCATCATAATGTGCACAATGTGACCAAGGGGTTGATCACGGGATGATGTGTTACGGAACGAGTAAAGAGACTTGCCGGTAACGAGATTGAACAAGGTATCGGTATACCGACGATCGAATCTCGGGCAAGTACAATACCGTTAGACAAAAGGAACTGTATACAGGATCGATTGAGTCCTTGACATCGTGGTTCATCCGATGAGATCATCGTGGAACATGTGGGAGCCAACATGGGTATCCAGATCCCGCTGTTGGTTATTGACCGGAGAACGTCTCGGTCATGTCTACATGTCTCCCGAACCCGTAGGGTCTACACACTTAAGGTTCGATGACGCTAGGGTTATAAGGGAAGTTTGTATGTGGTTACCGAATGTTGTTCGGAGTCCCGGATGAGATCCCTGACGTCACGAGGAGTTCCGGAATGGTCCGGAGGTAAAGATTTATATATGGGAAGTCTTGTTTTGGTCACCGGAAAAGTTTCGGGTTTTATCGGTAACGTACCGAGACCACCGGGAGGGTCCCGGGGGTCCACCAAGTGGGGCCACCAACCCCGGAGGACTACATGGGCCAAGTGTGGGAGGGGACCAGCCCCAGGTGGGCTGGTGCGCCCCCCCACAAAGGCCCGAGGCGCCTAGGGTTTGGGGAGGGGGTGCTTCCACCTAACTTGGGGGGCAAGTTTCCCCTCTTCCCCCCCCTTGGCCGCCACCCTTAGATGGGATTGGGGCTGACGCACCCCTTGGGGTGGAAACCCTAAAGGGGGCACACCCCTCCCTCTCCCTATATATAGTTGAGGTCTTGAGGGCTGCCAACACATGAGTTTTCACCTCTCCCTGGCGCAGCCCTACCTCTCTCCCTTCTCCTCTCCCGCGGTGCTTGGAGAAGCCTGCGCAGATTGCCACGCCTCCACCACCACCACGCCGTTGTGCTGCTGCTGGATGGAGTCTTCTCAACCTCTCCCTCTCTCCTTGCTGGATCAAGGCATGGGAGACGCCACCGGCTGTACGTGTGTTGAACGCGGAGGTGCCGTCTGCTCGCACTAGGATCTCCGGTGATTTGGATCACGACGAGTACGACTCCTTCAACCCCGTTCTCTTGAACGCTTCCGCTTAGCGATCTACAAGGGTATGTAGATGCACTCTCCTTCCCTCGTTGCTGGTTTCTCCATAGATAGATCTTGGTGACACGTAGGAAAATTTTGAATTTCTGCTACGTTCCCCAACAGTGGCATCATGAGCTAGGTCTATTGCGTAGATTCTTTGCATGAGTAGAACACAAAGTAGTTGTGGGCGTTGATTTTGTTCAATATGCTTACTGTTACTAGTCCAATCTTGTTTCGACGGTATTGGGGGATGAAGCGGCCCGGACCGACCTTGCACGTACACTTACGTGAGACAGGTTCTAGTGATTGACATGCACTTGGTGCATAAGGTGGCTAGCGGGTGCCAGTCTCTCCCACTTTAATCAGAATGGATTCGATGAAAAGGGTCCTTACGAAGGGTAAATAGCAATTGACATATCACGTTGTGGTTTTTGCGTAGGTAAGAAACGTTCTTGCTAGAAACCCATAGCAGCCACGTAAAACATGCAAACAACAATTAGAGGACGTCTAACTTGTTTTTGCAGGGTATGCTATGTGATGTGATATGGCCAAGAAGAATGTGATGAATGATATGTGATGTATGAGATGTATCATGTTCTTGTAATAGGAATCACGACTTGCATGTCGATGAGTATGACAACCGGCAGGAGCCATAGGAGTTGTCTTAATTTATTGTATGACCTGCATGTCATTAAACAACGCCATGTAATTACTTTACTTTATTGCTAACCGGTAGCCATAGTAGTAGAAGTAATAGTTGGCGAGACAACTTCATGAAGACACGATGATGGAGATCATGATGATGGAGATCATGGTGTCATGCCGGTGACGATGATGATCATGGAGCCCCGAAGATGGAGATCAAAAGGAGCAATATGATATTGGCCATATCATGTCACTATTTGATTGCATGTGATGTTTATCATGTTTATACATCTTATTTGCTTAGAACGACGGTAGTAAATAAGATGATCCCTCATTAAAATTTCAAGAAAGTGTTCCCCCTAACTGTGCACCATTGCGAAAGTTCGTCGTTTCGAAGCACCACGTGATGATCGGGTGTGATAGATTCTTACGTTCACATACAACGGGTGTAAGCCAGATTTACACACGCAAAACACTTAGGTTAACTTGACGAGCCTAGCATGTGCAGACATGGCCTCGGAACACGAGAGACCGAAAGGTCGAGCATGAGTCGTATAGTAGATACGATCAACATGAAGATGTTCACCGATGATGACTAGTCCGTCTCACGTGATGATCGGACACGGCCTAGTTTACTTGGATCATGTAATCACTTAGATGACTAGAGGGATGTCTATCTGAGTGGGAGTTCATAAGATGAACTTAATTATCCTGAACATAGTCAAAAGATCTTTGCAAATTATGTCGTAAGCTCCCGCTTTAGTTCCACTGTTTAGATATGTTCCTAGAGAAAATATAGTTGAAAGTTGATAGTAGCGATTATGCGAACAGTAGAAAGCTTATGTCCTTAATGCACCGCTCAGTGTGCTGAACCCCAAATGTCGTTTGTGGATGTTGCGAACATCGGACATACACGTTTTCATAACTACGTGATAGTTCAGTTAAACGGTTTAGAGTTGAGGCACCAAAGACGTTTTCGAAACGTCACGGAACATATGAGATGTTTCGAGGGCTGAAATTGGGATTTCAGGCTCGTGCCCACGTCAAGAGGTATGAGACCTCCGATGATTTTCTTAGCCTGCAAACTAAGGGAGAAAAGCTCAATCGTTGAGCTTGTGCTCGATTGTCTCGAAAGCGACAATCACTTGAATCGAGTGGGAGTTGATCTTCCGTAGATAGTGATGTTTCTCCAAAGTCATTGCCACCAAGCTGCTAGAGCTTCGTGATGAACTATAACATATCAGGGATAGATATGATGATCCTTGAGGTATTCGCGATGTTTGACACCGCGAAAGTAGAAATCAAGAAGGAGCATCAATTGTTGATGGTTGGTGAAACCACTAGTTTCAAGAAGGGCAAAGGCAAGAAGGGATACTTCATGAAACGGCAAATCAGCTGCTGCTCTAGTGAAGAAACCCAAGGTTGAACCCAAACCCGAGACTAAGTGCTTCTGTAATAAGGGGAACAACCACTGGAGCAGAATTACCCTAGATACTTGGTAGATAAGAAGGCTGGCAAGGTCGATAGAAGTATATTGGATATACATTATGTTAATGTGTACTTTACTAGTACTCCTAGTAGCACCAGGGTATTAGATATCGGTTCGGTTACTAAGTGTTAGTAACTCGAAATAAAAGAGCTACGGAATAAACGGAGACTAGCTAAAGGTGAGCTGACGATATGTGTTGGAAGTGTTTCCAAGTTTGATATGATCAAACATCGCACGCTCCCTCTACCATCAAGATTAGTTTTAAACCTGAATAATTGTCATTTGGTGTTTGCGTTGAGCATAGACATGATTGGATTATGTCTATCGCAATATGGTTATTCATTTAAGGAGAATAATGGTTACTCTATTTATTTGAATAATACCTTCGGTGGTCTTGCACCTAAAGGAATGGTTTATTGAATCTCGATCATAGTGATACACATTTTCATGCCAAAAGATATAAGATAATAATGATAGTACCACTTACTTGTGGCACTGCCATGTAAGTCATATTGGTATAAAACGCATGAAGAAGCTCCATATTGATGGATCTTTGGACTCACTCGTTTTTGAAAAGTTTGAGACATGCGAACCATGTCTTTTGGTGTATACGCATGAAGAAACTCCATGCAGATGGATCGTTTGGACTCACTTGATTTTGAATCACTTGAGATATGCAAATCATACCACATGGGCAAGATGACTGAAAAGCCTCGTTTTCAGTAAGATGGAACAAGATAGCAACTTGTTGGAAGTAACACATTTTGATGTGTGCAGTCCAATGAGTGCTGAGGCATGCAGTGAATATCGTTGTGTTCTTACTTCATAGATGATTCGAGTAGATGTTGAGTATATTTACTTGATGAAACACAAGTCTGAATTATTGAATGGTTCAAGTAATTTCAGAGTGAAGTTGAAGATCATCGTGACAAGAGGATAAAATGTCTATGATATGATCATAGAGAAGAGTATCTGAGTTACGAGCTTTGGCACGCAATTAAGACATTGTGGAAATCATTTCACAACTAATACCGCCTGGAACACCATAGTGTGATGGTGTGTCCGAACATCATAGTTGCACCCTATTGGATATGGTGCGTACCATGATGTCTCTTATCGAATTACCACTATCGTTCATGGGTTAGGCATTAGAGACAACCGCACTCACTTTAATAGGGCACAACGTAATTCCATTGAGATGACACCGTATGAACTATGGTTTAAAGAAACCTAAGCTGTCATTTCTTAAAGGTTTGGGGCTGCGACGCTTATGTGGAAAAGTTTCAGGTTGATAAGCTCGAACCCAAAGCGGATAAAATGCATCTTCATAGGACACCCAAAATAGTTGGGTATACCTCCTAATTCAGATCCGAAAGCAATAGGGATTGTTTCTTGTATCAGGTCCTTTCTCGAGGAAAAGTTTGTCTCGAAAAGTTGAGTGGGAGGATGGTGGAGACTTGATATGGTTATTGAACCATCACTACAAACTAGTGTGTAGCAGGGCACAAGAAGTTGTTCCTGTGGCACCTACACCAATTGAAGTAGAAGCTTATGATAGTTATCATGAAACTTCGGATCAAGTCACTACCGTACCTCGTAGGGTGACAAGGATGTGTACTGCTTCAGAGTGGTACAGTAATCCTATCTTGAAGGTCATGTTGCTAGACAACAATGAACCTACGAGCTATGGAGAAGCAATGGTGGGCCCAAATTCTGACAAATGGTTAGAAGCCATGAAATCCGAGATAGGATCCATCTATCAGAACAAAGCATGGACTTTGGTGGACTTGCCCGATGATTGGCAAGCCATTGAGATAAATGGATCTTTAAGAAGAAGATGGACGTGGACGGTGATGTCACCATCTATGAATCTCGACTTGTGGCGAAGAGTTTTTCACAAGTTCAAGGAGTTGACTACGATGAGCTTTTCTCATCCGTAGCGATGCTTAAGTCCGTCGGTATCATGTTAGCATTAGTTGCATTTATGAAATCTGGCAGATGGATGTCAAAACGAGTTTCCTTACCAGTCTTCGTAAGGAAAGGTTGTATGTGATACAATCAGAAAGTTTTTGTCGATCCTAAGGATGCTAAAAGGTATGCTGGCTCCAGCGATCCTTCTAAGGACTGGAGTAAGCATCTCGGAGTAGGAGTGTGCGCTTTGATGATCAAAGATTTTGGGTTTATACAAAGTTTATGATAAACTTGTATTTCCAAAGAAGTGAGTGGGAGCACTATAGAATTTCTGATGAGTATATGTTATTGACATATTGTTGATCAGAAATGATGTAGAAATTCTGGAAAGCATATAGGGTTGTTTGAAAAGTGTTTTTCAATGGAAGACCTGCATTAAGCTACTTGAACATTGAGCATCAAGATCTATAATGATAGATCAAAAATGCTTAATGGTACTTTCAAAATGAGCACATACCTTGACATGATCTTGAAGGTGTTCAAGATGGATCAGTCAAAGAAGGAGTTCTTGCCTGAGTTGTAAGGTATGAAGTTAAGACTTAAAGCTCAACCACGGCAGAAAAGAGAGAAATGACGAAGGTCGTCCCCTATGCTTTAGACGTAGGCTCTACAGTATGTTATGTTGTGTACCGCACCGGAAGTGTGCCTTGCCATGAGTCACTAAGGGTACAAGAATGATCCAGAATGGATCATTGGACAGCGGTCAAAATTGTCCTTGGAGTAAATAAGGACATGTTTCTCGATTATGGAGGTGATAAAGAGTTCGGCGTAAAGGGTTACGCCGATGCAAGCTTTAACACCTATCCGAGTGACTCGAGTAGAAAACCAGATCGATAGTGGAGCAACCATTTGGAATAGCTCCAAGTGGAGCGTGGAAGCAGCATTTACGTAATGACCTAGAGATTTGTGAAGTATGCACCGCTGACTAAAACCTCTCTCACAAGCATAACATGATCAAACCCCAGAACTCATTGAGTCTTAATCACATGATGATGTGAACTAGTTTAATGACACTAGTAAACTCTTTGGATGTTGGTCACATGGCGATGTGACGTGTGAATGTTAATCACATGATGATGTGAACTAGATTATTGACTCTAGTGCAAGTGGGAGACTGTTGGAAATATGCCCTAGAGACAATAATAAATTAGTTATTATTATATTTCCTTGTTCATGATAATCGTTTATTATCCATGCTATAATTGTATTGATAGGAAACTCAGATACATGTGTGGGTACATAGACAACACCATGTCCCTAGTAAGCCTCTAGTTAACTAGCTCGTTGATCAACAGATGGTTACGGTTTCCTGACCATGGACATTAGATGTCGTTGATAATGGGATCACATCATTAGCAGAATGATGTGATGGACAAGACCCAATCCTAAGCCTAGCAAAAAGATCATAGTTCGTATGCTAAAGCTTTTCTAATGTCAAGTATCATTTCCTTAGACCATGAGATTGTGCAACTCCCGGATACCGTAGGAATGCTTTGGGTGTACCAAATGTCACAACGAATCGGGTGGCTATAAAGGTGCACTACTGGTATCTCCGAAAGTGTCTGTTGGGTTGGCACGAATCGAGATCGGATTTGTCACTCCGTAAACGGAGAGGTATCTCTGCCCACTCGGTAGGACATCATCATAATGTGCACAATGTGACCAAGGGGTTGATCATGGGATGATGTGTTACGGAACGAGTAAAGAGACTTGCCGGTAACGAGATTGAACAAGGTATCGGTATACCGACGATTGAATCTCGGGCAAGTACAATACCGTTAGACAAAAGGAATTGTATACAGGATCAATTGAGTCCTTGACATCGTGGTTCATCCGATGAGATCATCGTGGAACATGTGGGAGCCAACATGGGTATCCAGATCCCGCTGTTGGTTATTGACCGGAGAACATCTCTGTCATGTCTACATGTCTCCCGAACCCGTAGGGTCTACACACTTAAGGTTCGATGACGCTAGGGTTATAAGGGAAGTTTGTATGTGGTTACCGAATGTTGTTTGGAGTCCCGGATGAGATCCCGGACGTCACGAGGAGTTCCAGAATGGTCCGGAGGTAAAGATTTATATATGGGAAGTCCTGTTTTGGTCACCGGGAAAGTTTCGGGTTTTATCGGTAACGTACCGGGACCACCGGGAGGGTCCCGGGGGTCCACCAAGTGGGGCCACCAACCCCGGAGGACTACATGAGCCAAGTGTGGGAGGGGACCAGCCCCTGGTGGCTGGTTCCCCCCACAAAGTCCCAAGGCGCCTAGGGTTTGGGGAGGGGGTGCTTCCACCTAACTTGGGGGGCAAGTTTCCCCTCTTCCCTCCCTTGGCCGCCACCCTTAGATGGGATTGGGGCTGCCGCACCCATTGGGGTGGAAACCCTAAAGGGTGCGCACCCTCCTCCCTTTCCCCTATATATAGTTGAGGTCTTGAGGGCTGCCAACACATGAGTTTTCACCTCTCCCTGGCGCAACCCTACCTCTCTCCCTTCTCCTCTCCCGCGGTGCTTGGCGAAGCCCTGCAGGATTGCCACGCTCCTCCACCACCACCACGCCATTGTGCTGCTGCTGGATGGAGTCTTCCTCAACCTCTCCCTCTCTCCTTGCTAGATCAAGGCATGGGAGACGTCACCGGGCTGTACGTATGTTGAACGCGGAGGTGCCGTCCGTTCGCACTAGGATCTCCAAAGTGATTTGGATCACGACGAGTACGACTCCTTCAACCCCGTTCTCTTGAACGCTTCCGCTTAGCGATCTACAAGGGTATGTAGATGCACTCTCCTTCCCCTCGTTGCTGGTTTCTCCATAGATAGATCTTGGTGACACGTAGGAAAATTTTGAATTTCTGCTTCGTTCCCCAACAAATTGTTCATCAGGAAAGCTATCATCAATAGGCAGTGGGTCATCAAGAACATTCTCTGACCTAGATAAGTTGTCTGCAACGGGGTTCTCAGCTTCCTTTCTATCAATAATATGCAAATCAAATTCTTGGAGCAAGAGAACCCATCTAACGAGTCTAGGCTTAGCATCTTTCTTTTCCATAAGATATTTAATAGCAGCATGATCAGTGTGAATAGTAACTTTGGAATCAACAATATAAGGTCTAAACTTATCACATGCAAACACAACTGCTAAGAATTCTTTTTCAGTAGTAGCATAATTTCTCTGGGCAGTATCAAGAGTCTTACTAGCATACTGGATAACATTCAATTTCTTATCAACTCTTTGCCCTACAACAGCACCTGCAGCATAATCACTAGCATCACACATGATTTCAAAAGGTAAATTCCAATCAGGTGGCTGAACAATAGGTGAAGTGATCAAAGCTTTCTTAAGTATTTCAAATGCTTCTACAATCATCATCAAAGACACAAGGAATATCTTTTTGCAGTAAATTAGTCAGAGGCCTAGAGATTTTTGAGAAGTCCTTAATGAACCTCCTATAAAAACCAGCCTGACCAAGGAAACTTCTTATACCTTTTATGTCCTTGGGACATGGCATCTTTTCAATAGCATCAACTTTAGCTTTATCAACTTCAATACCTCTCTCGGAAATGTTATGCCCCAAAACGATGCCTTCATTAACCATAAAGTGGCACTTTTCCCAATTCAAGACGAGACTAGTGTCTTTGCATCTCTGCAAAACTCGATCAAGGTTGCTCAAACAATCATTAAAAGAGGATCCATAAACGAAGAAGTCATCCATGAATACCTCACAAATCTTTTTGCAAAAATCAAAAAATATAGCCATCATGCATCTTTGAAAGGTAGCAGGTGTATTACATAAACCAAAAGGCATACGTCTATAAGCAAAAGTACCGAAAGGGCAAGTAAAAGTAGTTTGTGATTGATCCCCCACTGACACAAGTATTTGAGAGAAACCAATAACCATCTAGAAAGCAGAAATGTGTGTGTTTGGATAGTCTTTCTAGCATTTGATCAATAAAAGGTAAAGGGTAATGATCTTTCTTAGTAGCTTTATTTAATTTACGGAAATCAATTACCATCCTATAACCTTTAATAATTCTTTGCAGGATCAATTCATCTTTATCATTAGGAACAACGGTAATACCTCTATTTTTAGGAACACAGTGGACAGGGCTTACCCATTCACTATCAGCAACGGGGTAAATTATACCTGCCTCAAGGAGCTTTAGTATCTCCTTTCTTACCACTTCTTTCATCTTGGGATTCAGTCGTTGTTGAGGATCTCTAACTGGTTTGGCATCTTTCTCTACTGTAATTTTGCGTTGGCATAACGTGGGACTAATGCCCTTAATATCATCCAGAGTATATCCAATAGCAGCTCGGTGCTTCTTCAGAGTTTTCAATAATCTTTCTTCTTCTTGCTCTGAAAGGTTAGCACTAATAATAATATGATATATTTTCTTTTCATCAAGATAAGCATACTTAAGATTATTGCTTAATGGTTTGAGTTCAAACACGGGATCACCCTTCGGTGGAGGGGGATCCCCAAGAATTTCAATGGGAAGGTTGTGTTTCAGCATAGGTTCCTGTTTAAGGAACACTTCATCTATTTCCCTTCTTTCCTTCATAAATATATCGTTTTCATGGTCTAGCAAATATTGTTCTAACGGATCAGTAGGAGGTACGGTAATGGAAGCTAGACCAATAATTTCATCCTTACTAGGTGATTCTCTATCACGAGGTTGTCTACGAAACTTAGCAAAATTAAACTCATGAGACATACCCTCTAATCCAATTGTAACAATATCCTTTTCACAATCAACCCTAGCACTAGCTGTATTCAAGAAGGGTCTACCAAAAATAATGGGACAAAAATCATCTTGTGGGGAACCAAGAACAAGAAAGTCAGTAGGATATTTAACCTTCCCACACAAGACTTCAACATCTCTAACTATCCCAATTGGTTTAATGGTATCCCTATTAGCAAGCTTAATGGTAACATCAATGTCTTCTAATTCAACGGGTGCAATGTCGTGCATAATTTCTTTATATAAATCATAGGGTATCGCACTAGCACTAGCACCCATATCACATAAGCCATGATAACAATGATCTCCTATTTTAACAGAAATAACAGGGATGCCTACCACAGGTCTATGTATCTAGTATCTGGTCTAGCAATATTAGCAGTCTCACCACAGAAATAAATAACATGCCCATCTAAATCATCATCCAAGAGATCTTTAACCATAGCAATACTAGGTTCAACTTTGATTTGCTCAGGAGGTGTATAAGTCCTAGTATTACTCTTATGAACAACAGTCGAAGTTTTAGCATGATCCTTTATCCTAACAGGAAAAGGAGGTTTCTCAACATAAGTAGTAGGAACAATAGGATCACTATAGGTGACAGTCTTTTCTTCAACTATAATAGGTGCAACTACTTTTACTTCAACGAGAGGATTATATTAAACCACTTCTCCTTAGGGAGATCAACGTGAGTAGCAAAAGATTCACAGAAAGAAGCTACTATCTTAGAGTCAAGTCCATACTTAGTGCTAAATCCACGAAAAGCATCGGTATCCATAAAAGATTTAACACAATCGAACTTAGGTGTCATACCTGACTCCTTACCATCGTCGGAACCCCAATCTTCAGAGTTGCATTTAATTCTTTCCAATAAGTCACATTTGAAATCAATAGTCTTCAGCATATAAGAACCAGCACAGGAAGTATCGAGCAGGTTGCGATCATTAAGAGAAAGCTGAGCATAAATTTTTTGAATAATCATTTCTCTCGAGAGCTCATGATTGGGGCATGAATATAACATTGATTTAAGCCTCCCCCAAGCTTGAGTGATGCTTTCTCCTTCGCGAGGCCAGAAATTATATATGTAATTACGATCACGATGAACAAGATGCATAGGGTAGAACTTCTGGTGAAATTCCAACTTCAATCGTTTATAATTTCAAGATCTGGTATCATCACATAGCCTATACCATGTCAATGCATCTCCCTTCAAAGATAAAGGGAAGACCTTCCTTTTGACAACATCATCGGGAATACCTGCAAGCTTAAATAATCCACAAACTTCATCCACAAAGATAAGGTGTAAATCGGGATGCAATGTTCCATCTCCTGTAAATAGATTAGCTAGCAGTTTCTCTATCATACCCGAAGGAATCTCAAAGTAAATATTTTCAAAAAGTTCAGTAGGTTGAGGAGCAACTCTTTGCTCTTCTGGTCGGGGTGAAGATACCCCGAACAAGCCCCTCAAAGGATTAGTTTCCATAGTGACAAGTAACAGAAAATTTCAGCACACTATATAAATGTTTCCTTACCAAGTTCCACTCACCAAAAGCACTACACTCCCCGACAATGGCGCCAGAAAAGAGTTTTGATGACCCACAAGCGTAGGGGATATATCGTAGTCCTTTCGATAAGTAAGAGTGTCGTACCCAACGAGGAGCAGAAGGAAATGATAAGCGGTTTTCAGTAAGGATTTCTCTGCAAGCACTGAAATTGTAGGTAATAGATAGTTTTGTGATAAGATAAATAGTAACGAGTAACAAGTAAATAAAGTAAATAAAGTGCAGCAAGATGGCCCAATCCTTTATGTAGCAAAGGATAAGCCTGGACAATTTTTTATAATGAGAAAGGAGCTCCCGAGGACACATGGGAATTATCGTTAAGCTAGTTTTCATCACGTTCATATGATTCGCGTTCGGTACTTTGATAATTTGATATGTGGGTGGACCGGTGCTTGGGTACTGCCTTTACTTGGACAAGCATCCCACTTATGATTAACCCCTATTGCAAGCGTCCGCAACTACAAAAGAAGTATTAAGGTAAACCTAACCACAACATTAAACACATGGATCTAAATCAGCCCCTAACGAAGCAACGCATAAACTAGGGTTTAAGCTTCTGTCACTGTAGCAACCCATCATCTACTTATTACTTCCCAATGCCTTCCTCTAGGCCCAAATAATGGTGAAGTGTCATGTAGTCGACGTTCACATAACACCACTAGAGGAAAAGACAACATACATCTCATCAAAATATCGAACGAATACCAAATTCACATGACTACTAATAGCAAGACTTCACCCATGTCCTCAGGAACAAACATAACTACTCACAAAGTATATTCATGTTCATAATTAGAGGAGTAATAATATGCATTAAGAATCTAAACATATGATCTTCCACCAAGTAAACCAATTAGCATCAACTACAAGGAGTAATCAACACTACTAGCAACCCACTGGTACCAATTTGTGGTTTTAATACAAGATTGGATACAAGAGATGAACTAGGGTTTTGAGAGGAGATGGTGCTGGTGAAGATGTTGATGGACATTGACCCCCTCCTGATGAGAGGATCGTTGGTGATGACTATGGTGATGATTTCCCCCTCCCGGAGGGAAGTGTCCCCGGCAGAACATCTCTACCGAAGCTCTAGATTGGTTCCGCCAAGGTTCCGCCTCATGGCGGCGGAGTTTTGTCCCGTAAGCTTGCCCATGATTTTTTCCAGGGTAAAAGCCCTCATATAGCAGAACATGGACACCGGGGGGCCACCAGGGGGCCCAGGAGACAGGGGGCGTACCCCCCACCCTCCTGGCCAGGGTGTGGGCCCCCTGATGTATTTCTTCCGCTCAATAATTCTTATTAATTCCAAAAACAGGTTTCGTGGAGTTTCAGGATTTTTGGAGCACTGCAGAATAGGTTTCCAATGTTTGCTCCTTTTCCAGCTAGAATTCCAGCTGCCGGCATTCCCCCTCTTCATGGTAAACCTTGTAAAATAAGAGAGAATAGCCATAAGTATTGAGATATAATGTGTAATAACAGCCCATGATGCAATAAATATTGATATAAAAGCATGATGCAAAATGGACGTATCAGGCTCCTTGAGATTTCTATCTCTAATAGGAGTTTCACGTGGTGTAATAACCAAAATAATCACATGTTTCTGTTAACTTATGTGGACCGGAATATCCATTTTCATCTTTCTTCACTTACTGCATTAGCAGTGATCATACCTCTCTTGTGTTAGACACTCGAGCCATGAGGGTCACTGCTCCCAAGTTATTTAGATTTAAGAAATGGTGGCTTTCCCATCCTAATTCTGCTGGCATTGTTCAAGATGTGTGGAATACACCTTCTATGGTTCTTCTACCATTGATAATAGGCAATTTAAAACCAGGTTACTTATAAAGAAGGTAAAAGGGTGGAGCATTAATATTGAGTTGATCTCTAAAAAGAAGAACAAATATCTCCTTATGGAGTTTGATATTCTTGATCTGTACTTTTTTGCAAAAGCTCTCTTGTGCGATGATGATAAAACTAGGATGGAAGACATCAAGAAAGATTTATATGATATTAAAAAAAGTCTTGTAAGGAGTTAGGAATAATTCTTATTTCCACTCCCTAGCAAATCACAGGCACAAGAGAAACATTAACATCCCTTGTGGGAGAAAATGGTCATGTCTTTGCACTCCTGAAATGTTGGATGTTGCTACTTTCTTTTACAAACATTTATTAGGTTTTGAGGCCATATGTGATATTCATTTGGGACCCAATTTTTGAAATCCTGATGAACTAGTCACTCATGAAGAGCTCTTCTTTTGCAAAAAAACTTTATTTGAAGAGGAGATTTAAAATACTATTATGTCCTCTTATGCCCATGGTGCACCTGATCTGATGGCCTCTCCTTTATCTTTTAATAGACATTTTGGGATCTCGTTAAATTGGATTTTATGGCTGAAAGTGCAATCATGCCCTTAATATTTGATGTTGATGACAATATATATAGGGGCTAATTATGTTTACTAAGTGAATACATAAGTTTTAGTCCCAGTGGAAACTACATGTGTGGATCATAGAACCCGCCCAATTGATTATGACTCAAGAAGTGTGCAATAACGATAAGAAACAAAGCTTTTTTTATTTCATATCTTGAGTTATAGGGATCTCACAGTATTAAGAGGGGTCGAAGGAGTTCTGCAAAAGGATCACCACAAAACACATTCCACTCCAATCCTACCATATAGTCCAAAGCCATAAAGCCTAACATGTCCCATCCCTCAATAGCCAAACATAACAATCTGGCCAGACCATCTGGTTTGCTACAAGGACTGTCTAACTTATCCCCCACATGAAATAGTAGCCAATTCTTCTAATCCGGACAAAGAGCCAGGCACTTTATCAGGGGTCTCCTTTGTCTGGGCTATTTGCTTGCTACCACAAAACATCAGTAGCTTGAGATTGTTGTCGGACATTTTTCTGGATGGTTATAGAGCCCTCTTTCGTCTAGGTACGGGTTGGACTATCAGAGCTATAAGTTGTACTGTCTGGCCAACTGTCTTCCGTTCTTCTCTATTTTACACTACTGTATGTGCCTTTTCATCAGTAGCCGAACTGTCCGAGTTCCTGAGTGGATAGTATGCCTCGTGCATTTTCTACCTCAAGCGACTAGTTCCCTGGGGACTATAAATCACCCCCCAGCACTTCGTGGAGGCGTTGCCAACATAGTGCAAGAATCCTAGACATTTTCAAAGGTTCCATCTCCTTTCTCCTACACCATATCTTAGATCCCAGGGAGATTGATACATCTCCAACGTATCTACAATTTTTTATGGTTCCATGCTATTATATTATCCATCTTGGATGTTTTATATGCATTATTATGATATTTTATATCATTTTTGGGACTAACCTAGTGCCCAGTGCCAGTTGCTGTTTTTTTCCTTGTTTTTGCCTTTTACAAAAAAATCATACCAAACGAAACGAAACTTTTTGAGGATTTTTCTTGGACGAGAAGACACATATGAAGCTTCAGGAGGAGGCCAGAAGAGCCATGAGGGCACCACAAGCCATGCGGCCGCACCCTAGGGGGGAGCCTCCCAGGCTTGTGGGGCCCCTATGGCTCCTCCAACCCTAATCTTAGCTACATAAATACCCAAATATTCCCCCCTACACCAGAGGGCACACCCAAAATACCTTTTCACCGCCCCAAGCTTCTATCCTCGTGAGATCCAGGGCCTTTTCCGGTACTCTGCTGGAGGGGGATTCGATAGCGGAGGGCTTCTACATCAACCTTGTTGCCCTTCCGATGATGTGTGAGTAGTTTACCACAGACCTATGGTTCCATAGCTAATAGCTATATGGCTTCTTCTCTCTCTCTCTTTGATCTTCAATACAATGTTCTACTCGATGTTCTTAGAGATCTATTTGATGTAATCTTGTTTTTTGTGGTGCGTTTGTCGAGATCCGATGAATTATTGTGGATTTATGATTAGATTATCTATGACTATTATTTGAGTCTTCACTGAACACTTTTATGCATGATCAAGATAGCTTTATATTTCTCTCTGATCTATTGATTTGGTTTGGCCAACTAGATTGATTTTTCTTGCAATTGGAGAGGTGCTTTGTTTTGGGTTCAATCTTGCGACAGAAGGGGTAGCGAGGCACGTATTTGTATTGTTGCCATTAAGGATAGAAAGATGGGGTTTATTTAATATTGATTGGATCTATCCCTCTACACAATGTCATCTTGCTTAAGGCGTTACTATGTTCTTGTTAACTTAATACACTAGATGCATGTTGGATAGCGGTCGATGTGTGGAGTAATAGTAGTAGATGTAGGCAGGAGTCGTTCTACTTTTCATGCCTATATTCATGATCATTGCCTTAGATATCATCATAACTACGCCCTTTCCTATCAATTTCTCAATAGTAATTTGTTTACCCACCATATGCGTTCTTTCAAGAGAGAAGCTTCTAGTGAAAACTATGGCCCCTAGGTCTATTTTTATCATATTATTTTCAAATGTACAAAACCAAAAATCCAAAAATACCTTGCTGCAATATATTTACCTTTACTTTATTTTGCACTTTTATTTATCTTTTATACCTATCTCTATCAGATCTCATCCTTGCAAGTAACCATGAAGGGATTGACAACCCCTTTATCGCGTTGGGTGCAAGTATTTAGTTGTGTGTGTAGGCGCTATCATTGGAGACTTGTGTGTTCCTCCTACTCAACTGATGCCTTGGTTCTTAACTGAGGTAAATACTTATCTCTACTTTGCTATACCATCCTTTACTCTTCAAGGGAAAACCAACGCAAGCTCAAGAAGTAGCAGGGAGAATTTCTGGCGCCATTGCCGGGGAGGATCTACATCAATCCTACCAAGTACCCATCATAAACCCTCATCTCTTGCATTTACATTATTCGCCATTTTCCTCTCATTTTCCTCTCCCCCACTTGTAAAACATTTTCAGAAAAACACAAAAGTATTTTCCTTCTTTTTGTTTGTCCTTTCATTTGACTTTTGTTTGCATGTGTGCTAGATTGAATACCAAAGATGACAATACGTAGATCTATGCAATATGCCTAGCTAGGTGCGTAAAACAATAGTGCTTTGGGAAGCAACCCAGTTTTATTTTTATGGTTTTTGCTTTTTTGCTTCTGTTCCCAATAAATATGTAATTATACTTCTGTTATGATTGTGTTCTGATGTTTTAATTAGGATATCTGAATAAGAATTTTTTGAATGAATGACCTCGGTGAAGCTGCTTACATATTGGGCATCAAGATCTATAGGAATAGATCAAGACGTTTAATAGGACTTTCACAAAGCACGTACCATGAAAAAGTTCTAGAAAAATTCAAAATGACCAGTCAAAGAAAGGGTTCTTTCCTATGTTGCAAGGTGTGAAATTGAGTCAGACTCAACGTCCTACCACGGCAGAAGATAGAGAGAGAATGAAAGTCATCCCTATGCGTCAACCATAGGTTTTATAATGTATGCCATGTTGTGTACCATACTTGATGTGTGCCTTGCCATAAGTTTGGTAGGGAGGTACCAAAGTAATCCAGGAGTGGATCACTGGACAATGGTAAAGAATATCCTGAAGTACGTGAAAAGGACCATGGATATGTTTCTCGTTTATGGAGGTGACGAAGAGCTCGTCATAAAGGGTCACATCGATGCTAGCTTCGACACATATCTGGATGACTCTATGCTGCAAATCGGGTATGCATTTATATTGACTGGTGGAGTTGTCAGTTGGTGCAGTTCTAAGCAGAGCGTCGTGGTGGGATCTACATGTGAAGCGGAGAACATAGCTGCTTTGAAAACTGTGCATGAAGGAGTCTGGATGAAGGAGTTCATATCCGATCGGGGTGTAATACCCAGTGCATCGGGTCCAATGACAATCTTTTGTGACAACACTGGAGCAATTACCTTAGCAAAGGAATCCAGGTTTCATAAGAGAACTAAACACATCAAGAGACGCTTCAACTCCATTCATGAAAAGGTCAAGGATGGAGACATAGACAATTTTCAAAGCACATATGGATCTGAATGTGGCTGACCCATTGACTAAACCTCTCCCACAAGCAAAACATGATCAGCACCAAGAATCCATGGGTGTTAGATTCATTACTATGTAATCTAGATTATTGACTCTAGTGCAAGTGGGAGACTGTTGGAAATATGCCCTAGAGGCAATAATAAAGTGGTTATTATTATATTTCCTTAATCATGATAAAGGTTCATTATTCATGCTATAATTGTATTGATTGGAAACTTAAATACATGTGTAGATACATAAACAAATACCGTGTCCCTAGTGACCCTCTACTAGAATAGCTCGTTAATCAAAAGATGGTTAAGGTTTCCTGCCCATAGACATGTGTTGTCACTTGATAACGGGATCACATCATTACGAGAATGATCAAGACCCATCCGTTAGCTTAGCATATGATCATTCAGTTTATTGCTATTGCTTTCTTAATGTCAAATACATATTCCTTCGACCATGAGATCATGCAACTCCCGGATACCGGAGGAATACCTTGTGCGCTATCAAACGTCACAATGTCACTAGGTGATCATAAAGATGCTCTACAGGTATCTCCGAAGGTGTCTATTGAGTTGGCGTGAATCGAGATTGGGATTGTCACTCCGAATGACGGAGAGGTGGATTTGTCACTCCAAATGACGGAGAGGTAACTCTGGGCCCTCTCTGTAATACAGCAGCACAAGAAGCTTGCAAGCAAAGTGACTAAGGAGGTAGTTACGAAATGATGTATTATGGAACGAGTAAAGAGACTTGCCAGTATGAGATTGAACTAGGTATAGAGATACCGACGACCGAATCTCGGGCAACTAACATACCGACAGACAAAGGGAACTACGTATGTTGTCATAAAGGTTTGATCGATAAAGATTTCGTAGAATATGTAGGAACCAATATGGGCATCTAGGTCCCGCTATTGGTTATTGACCGAAGAAGCGTCACGGTCATGTCTACATCATTCTTGAACCCGTAGGGTCCGCACGCTTAACGTTCGTTAATGATATAGTATTATATGAGTTGGCGACCAAATGTTGTTTAGAGTCCCGGATGAGATCACGAATATGACGAGGAGCTCCGGAATGGTCAGAAGGTAAATATTGATATGTAGGATGATAGTGTTTGGTCTCCGGAAGAGTTTCAGAATGCACTGGGTATTTATCAGATCATCAGAAGGGGTTTCGGGAGGCCACGGGAGTTATTGTGTGTGTGTGTGTGTGTGTGTGAGAGAGAGAGAGAGAGGGGAGAGGGCAAGACAGACCCCGATCCCCAAGCTGTGTGCGGTGCCCCCTCTCCTTGTAGTTCTAGTTCCTCCTCCGTCCACGTCCGTTGTGCTTGGCAAAGCCCAGCGGAATAGTTTCACCACCACCGTCATCACGCCGTCGTTCTGCCGGAACTCATCTACTACTTAACATCTCTTGCTGGATCGAGAAGGCGAGGACGTCATCGAGTTGAACGTGTGCTGAACGCGGAGGTGCCATACGTTTGGTACTTGATCGGGACGGATTGTGAAGGTGTACGACTACATCAACCGCATTGATAAACGCTTCTGCTTAGCGATCTACAAGGGTATATAGATGATCTCCCCCTCTCGTAGCTATGCATCTCCATGGGTAGATCTTGCGTCTGCGTAGAAATTTTTTGTTTTCCATGCAACGTTTCCCAACAACTAGATGGCTTCTTCTCTCTATTTGATCTTCAATACAATGTTCTCCTTGATGTTCTTGGAGATCTATTCAATGTAATATTCTTTTGTGGTGCATTTGTTGAGATCCGATGAATTGTGGATTTATGATCAGATTATCTATGAATATATTCGAGTCTTCTCTGAACTCTTTATGCATGATTAAGATAGCTTTGTATTTCTCTCCGATCTATTGATTTGGTTTGGCCAACTAGATTGATTTTTCTTGCAATGGGAGATGTGCTTTGTTTTGAGTTCAATCTTGCGGTGTCCTCACGCAGTGACAGAAGGGGTAGCGAGGCACGTATTTGTATTGTTGCCATTAAGGATAAAAAATGGGGTTTATTTCATATATATTAGGTCTATCCCTCTACATCATGTCATCTGGCTTAAGGTGTTACTCCGTTCTTGCTAACTTAATACACTAGATGCATGCTGGATAGCGGTCGATGTGTGGATTAATAGTGGTAGATGCAGGCAGGAGTCGGTTTACTTGTCACAGACGTGATGCCTATATTCATGATCATTGCCTTAGATATCGTCATAACTATGCGCTTTTCTATCAGTTGCTCAACAACAACTTGTTTACCCACCGTATGCGTTCTTTCAAGAGAGAAGCCTCCAGTGAAAACTATGGCCCTCGGGTCTACTTTTATCATATTATTTTCAGATCGACAAAACCAAAAATCGAAAAATACCTTGCTGCAATTTATTTACCTTTATTTTATTTTCACTTTTATTTATCTTTTATACCTATCTCTATCAGATCTCATCCTTGCAAGTAACCATGAAGGGAGTGACAACCCCTTTATCGCATTGGGTGCAAGTATTTGTTTGTTTGTGTAGGTGCTATCATTGTAGACTTGTGTGTTCCTCCTACTGGATTGATACCTTGGTTCTTAACTGAGGGAAATACTTATACTTTGATGCATCATCCTTTCCTCTTCAAAGGAAAAACCAACGCAAGCTCAAGAAGTAGCAGAGGTTTATGAGAGTTCTTCAATGAGATTTTATCCATTTATAGATCCACTCATCTTATTTGACCAAAGTAATTTGTGATTTGAGCAAGTCTTGAGTTTTCCCACTTGTGATCTTCGGAGGTTGAAGACTCCTAGGTGGTAGGAGTCTTTGGTGAGGAATCAACTTACACTACTAGGCGGTAGGAGTCTTTGGTGAGGAATAAACTTGTGATTCACCCGTGTGAAGTTTGTGAAGCTTTGGAGGCTGCACCAAGGTCTATCGCTAGTGGTTGAGAATCACATTCAGTGTGTTATCTCAAGGAGAATAGCATGAGCCTTCGTGGTAACATGCATCCCTCCAATGCCGATTAGCTTCCCTCCAAGGAAGTGAACACCCAGATGCATCCTCGTCTTCATGTCATCAATTATCCCTAACCCTAGATCCCTACTTGTGGTTTACCACTACTAGGGAAAAGCCTAGCAGCAGCGAGGGTTTTAGGCCTATCAGTAGCGCGGGCTGGAGCGCTACTGGTACGGCGCTACAGCTAAAGGTTAGCAGTAGTGTGCATCAACCCACGCTACTGCTAAATCGACATAGTAGTAGCGCTTTCCCGTAGGAGCGCTACTAGTAATTAGTAGTAACGCTTCTCCCTGCCCACGCTACTACTATTATTTCGTATTTTATTTCTTTTTTATTTCATGTTGTATCCATACACCTTTACACAAGTTTTCATACAACAGGAATTTAGAGATTGTTTTTACATCATAATGAGTTGTTACATCACGGGGTGAAAGAACCGTGGACTAGTTTCAAGTGGATGTCCATCCACTTGAAACTAATCCGCGGTTCTTTCACCCAAGTGGACTAGTTCTTCCAAATGTCACATTTCCTTTGGGGTGATAAAAGCAATGAACAATTATCATTTGGCTAATTTGGGGCTTGTATCCATGAAGAAAGTTTTTGGTGGTCTAGGTGTCCCCGATCTTAGAGATTTTAACTTGGTTCTTCTTGCTTCATGGGTTAAGAGATACTTTGATAGTCGTCCCCTTGATTGGAAGCATTGTTGGATTTTAAATATAACATTGCTTGTCCAAACTTGCTTTGGGCTAATCCGGGTGTTGGTTCTCGTTTTTGGAAAAGTATCACTTAGGCTTTTGTGGCATCCAAGCCCTTTTATTATTCATGAGTCGGTAATGGTCAAAGCATTGCCTTCTGGCACGATGTTTGGACTGTAAATTGTTCCTTAAAAACTAGATTCTGTGATTTTTTCCCTATTTTTCAACAACAAAATTTCTCAATTGCCCAGGTTTGGGATGGTTCTAATCTGATGCTTACTTTTAAAAGATGTGTTGATGATAGATTTCTCCTTTTCGGGGCAAAACTAGTCCCTGTTATGCAAGACGTTAGGCTATCTTCTGACAGTGACACTCCTGTGTGGATGCTTGAGATTTCTCACATCTATTCCATTAAATCTTTTTACAACCTGATTAACTTTGGTGGGATTGGGTGTAGCCTTGGGGATTCCATGAGGAAAATTGATGCCCCCTAGAATCCATGTGTTATTACGGTTGATTATTAATAACAAGGCCTTCACCCAGGATAATCTAGCTAAACATTGTGTCGAGGAATATTTAACTTGTGTTTTTTATGATGAGCTGGAAAGTACTCAACATATGTTCTTTGATTGTATAGCGGCGTCTCATACTTGGCATCTAATTGCTAGTTCTCTTAACATTCCATATCCTAATTCATTTGATGATTTATGTTGTCATTGGAAACATAAGAAATCGACAGTTGTGATTAATATTGTTACTATTGTTACCTTGTTGAGCTTATGGAATGTATGGAATGAGTTCGCTTTTCAAGGGCATGTCTAACAGGATCCAAACTGCATTCTCGACAAGCTGAGCACATATCTTCATCAATGAAAAATTATATGCGATGGTGCTTAGTCTGCCCTTCTCGTGCGATGTCTTCTACTTCTCAATCATCATCGGGAGGAGTCGTTAAGGATCTCTTGGACCTAACCCTGCAATTGGATGCCACGGATGATCAACGGAAGTAGATTGTTCGCCTCAACACCAACTGGTTTGCGTAAAATCTGCTAGGATGTGATAGTGTTGATCCTTTTGTTTGCTATCTAGGTTGCATTCATAGGTTGTGGATGATGTGTTATGTGTGACTATTGCTATATTGGCACTTTGCGTCTGTAATTTGTCTGTTGCAGTACTCTCGTTGTAGCCGAGCGTTGTGAAACGGTTTGAATGTTTATAGCCTCACCTTTTCATAAAAGCTGAGGCTAGAGGAACCCTTTCTGTAAAAAAAGTCTCGTCTCTTTTCTTCTAAAACAAAATTACATTTAAACTTGAAACTTTACTGGTCAACAAGAGACGAGTACTCCCTCCGTAAACTTGAAACTTTACTTTAGTGATCTAAACGCTAAAATAGTGATCTAAACGCTCTTATATTAGTTTACGGAGGGAGTACTACGCTATGCATAATTGTTTCAGATTTTTTTGGTGCAAAGTAAATATATAAAAAGATAGGATTACGAATAAGATTTATCAGTTAAGATATTTCCAAGCACTAAACAATTACTCCCTCCATCCCAAAATATAAGAACGTTTTTGACACTAGTGTAGTGTTAAAAACGTTCTTATATTTTGAGACGGAGGGAGTAGAAAACATTTTTTTACAGTCTAGTACAAATCTGGATGCAAAACTGGACACTCCCAGTGATGTACATGCACGCTCATCCACAAGTTTCGCCAAATTTATACTACGGACCGTTTCAGTATAGATGTCTTTAGCAAATTCTTATGACATTTCCTAGTTCCAACCGTGAGACACAACCAGAAAGTACCGCCAAATTCGCTTTCCCAGTTCAAGCTAAATGCATGTTTTTATAGCAATTTCCACATATGTACAAATAGGTTACAATCACAAATTCCCCCATCAAATATGTATGTACACACACGCCTCCATGCTCCATGGTTCCCATTACCAGAGTAGCCACACCTAAAAAGAATCAACACCCAGCAGGCCCCCAAGCCAAGAGAAAGGTAAATAAGAAGCCAACCGATGAGCTTATGCACCGGCTAATTTCCCTCGACACACTTTTCCCTTGGCCTTTTGTCCAGAGTGCGCACGCCACTAATGCCGAGCTACAGCGACGTCAGCGGCACAGCGGCACCGCCTTGAGGAGCGCGTCGAGGCCGCCGGGCCGCGCGCCGCAGCGTCCGCTCCGCTCGCCGCGCGGCAGCTCGGCGACGAGCACCCGCCGGCAGGACGGGCACGAGGAGTGCGAGCGCAGCCAGGCGTCGACGCAGGCCGCGTGGAACGCGTGGCTGCACTGCGGCAGCACCCGCATGTCCTGGCCGTCCTCGAACTCGGCGAGGCAGATGGCGCACTCGTCCGACTCCGACGCCTCGCCGCCGTCGGCGACGTACCTGACGGTGGGCAGGGCGCGCAGCACCTCCTTCTTGACGCCCCTGTTGGCGCCGGGCGGCGCGGCGTCGGCGGTCCGGGCCCAGCGGCGCGAGCACGCGCACCGCGCCACGAGGCCGAGGCCGAGGACGCAGACCAGCGCGCAGAGCAGGCCGGCGAGGATGAGGACCAGGTCCGAGTTGAGCGAGTCCTGCTGCGCGCCGGCGGCCACCGCCTCCTCGAGGAGCCTTCTTGCCGCCATGTCTGGGCACCGGGAGAGAGCTCACGAGCTTCGCCGCTGGGTTGCGCGTCGTCGTAGCTGGCTAGCTAGTCGCTAGTCGTCGTCGTAGCTCGGGGGAGGAAGCGTGGAAGAAGTGTGTGATGGGAGGCGCCGGGTCGCTGGCTTATATAGAGATGGTGTGGGGAGGCGATCGTCGGCTTTTGGTCTTGAGGAAAATGCGAAGAATGAGCACGGGCGGGTCGTAGGCCTAGTAGGTCAGTGGAGCGGTTCGTTTGGAAGTTGGAACTTGAAAGTGGATCCTCCTTTGCCCTTTGGGGTTCCAATACTTCGTCACTCAGTGTTGCCACACGGCTTCATATGGTCACCGTAGTGCTCTCTTTCAGCACATGTCTTAACAAGAGTCCCTCATCTAAGTGTGACTTCTTTTTTTAATCTTTCTACCAGGTCAACATGAGCAAGACCGCCAGGAAACTAGGATGTTAGGGTCGTAGAGAAACAAGATGTGTATGTGTGGTAAAACTAATCCATGCAGAGGAAATTAGACATGGTATCATACATTTAAACAAATTATAGAGTTTTTCTTTTGAAATTGTAAGTAATCCATGTAGAGAAATTAAAATATATGCCACTAAAAGCTCAAAAAAATGAGGATATCCATCGGCCTGTGCATCACCCAACCAAGCCGTCCATATGCCACTCGAGATTCCGAGTTTCAATTATGTCATGCACCACTTGTACGGTCAATTGACGGACGTATTAGTCGTACTTTATACTAGAGAAAACAATGTTAAAACCTTGACTTATCCGAGCAACGAAACCCATCTTGTAGCAACGGGGTTAGGGAGGGGACAGGTGGCCTGGTTTGGGGCCGCACGAGCAGCACTCCGGTGTGGTACACAGACTTTCGGTTGGTGTTTGCTACCTGTCACTCAGCTACTGCCCGCCTCCACGCCCCCCCTGCGTACTATTGACTTTTGGCGTTAGGTCGATCGCTGGGTGGTCACGTTTCTAGCACAGACCTTCACCTCCGTTCTTTTCACGCTCTCGTATCCATGTGCGTACGATACGATGTGCACAGGTCGAAATGAAGCTGAAAGAGGTATGCGCAGGACATGGTAACAAGTGTCAGCATCCTGTGGGACGACACGAGACGGTTGCCGCAAGTGGCGCCCATGAACCAAAGATGGCGCTGAGGCCTGTGCTGCTGCGGAGAAGGAATTTTTGCTTCAGACGGCCCCGAGACCGTCTTTTCAGGGGCCGCCCGGGGGAGCTGCCTCTTTCAGTTTTGGAGCTAGCTAGCCCGTAGTGGCGAACCGACGCACCCACTCGGTTCGGCACATGGCTACAGTGCCTTTTCCGCGGCACTTATCACATGGTCGAGCCAGCCGCCCGGGCGCAACCAACGGATCGCATGGCTCGGGTGCACCACTCGGCCTCGGCGCGACGTGTAGGGCTCACGGGTCGGACACGGCGAAAGCGATGCACTTTGAGCAGCGGATGTTTGTTTGGCTTTCGAGACCGAAGCCGCGCGCACGTTCTGTAGCCTTTGTTGGTGCACTTGTGCTTGCATTTCGAAGCCAGAGCAACAGTGTAGGCACCGCGCCTTTGTTTCTGTTGCGGCACCGAAAATATCTTGGGCGCAAGGGATGCTCATCTGCATGGGAAAGACAAGAACAGCGAATATTGCACATTCACGAACACATGTCTTGCGAAAATGTACATCCTCTTGAAATTTTCAGAAGCGCCGTTTGAAAAGGGCACATGCATGTTTATAGGATCAAAAAATTGCTCCTTGTGGAGAAGCATGCCATTCGACTTCAAATTCAATGTAGTTTTTTTTAACACAATACAGAAATCCAGAAATAAATGTGAGAACCAAGTCTTGAACCCTGATGGGAACCATCCAACCACAGGTTAGTTCGCAAATTCAATGTAGTTTGCAAGGTACAAAATCGACTGGCATGTTGTATTCCACAAATGGAATAGTATTAACAGTTGAACATTTGTACGGCCGTACAGTATGACATTGCTAATGGATTTTTATTTTATTTTAACTGCTTGTATGTTTCCAAATAGTATTTCCAATATTCGAAACAATGCATGGTGACAAGATAAATCGTCATACACACATGATTCATCTGCAACGCTAAGGGAGCTTTTCACCTGCATGCGCAATAAATAAAACGATGCTAAGTTATGCCTCAAAGGAATCGGGTGCCATCGCATACGAAAAACCGTTATCAACCACTCCAGCAAAAAGGATCGATGAACACCCACCTTACCTCGAGCAGTGTCATAGTCAGTATCGAAGGGACCGGCCCCCAAAAGACATCAGAGAATGACCAAAAGCTTTGATCTACCATCAGAGTGCATGCATCGCTAGTGCCTTTTCTTCCTGGATAATTGGATCATGATTCCCATGATTAAAGCCACATATGCATTCGGGTAGCTCTGGCTGGTTTTCAGTAAAGCCGGGCTGAAAAGAAGAAAACATATGCTGCTGCATTGCATGCATGGTATCATATCCACCGAGATTTATTCCAAGGGACCAATCGTCCTGAACTTTGCATGGTGCGCTGGCTTCGGCCATGATAGGCACACCGCACAGGATCTCCTACCAGACTCCCCGGAAAAAGAACCTCGCAAGCGCAAACCTGCAGACGTGGTTTCTCTTGGCAATGCCGGCCGGATTAGCACACGCCACACGGGCTGCAGTTTGGCTCGCCGGATTTTCTCACCGTAGCCGGTACCATGCTGCTGAGGACCTGAGGTTGCCACTGCAGCGACGATCTTTTACCACCGAACAAAGGACGATCAAGTTCAGTGGAATTCAACAGTCTCAGGTAGGTAACCCGCAAAAAAAAAGTCTCAAGTAGGTATACGGTTTCATCGTCCTTCGGCCACGGATATGTAGAATCAAAACATGTGCAAAAGCAACCGTCAGAAAGAAAGTGATCATGAGTGCAACTTTGGACAGAAGGTGTGATTTCGACTGAAAGAAAGCCCAACGAGCTCCGAGCATGTCAGAGCAGAGCATCGCGGATAAGACCCCGGTTTCGTGATAAGATAAGGTCTGTCTAACTGAAATGATGTGGTGTGGTGATTTCGCTCACTGTCTTCAAAGTGGACACCATCATCTGGACAAGCGAAAGGAGGATGTGTGCGCCTGATGAGTAGCAGGTTACCTCCATCAACGACGTGCTCTGGAAGATTCATCAGGGTAGGGCATTGTCCTTGTTGTAGGAAAAGCAGAATAGGGTATTGATCGTTAGGCCTCATGGTCATATAGTCATAGCAATAACCAAATCCATTAGCCTACAGAGACAAGATTTGATATGAACACGGACCGTATCCATTAGTCTATAGCGACAAGACTGTACCTGCTTGACATAATAGCGAGATCATGATTGTGGCTGAGCGCTTGAGCATTTGTAGAGAAAAACATACATTTTGGACCCTGCGCTCCACTTCAGGTGATCCTAGAACAATCATTCAGAGCTTATAAAAATTAATGAACTTATATTTCAAAATATAGATTTTTTTTACCGGATATTCAATTTGGCTCTAGGGAGCACATGCCCCTGCGTGCCAGAAATGGATTTTACAAATGTCAAAATAAATAAATAGAAGTGTTCATTGTCACATCCAAATGCTATCTGCAAATTTTCAGGGGAAAAGCTTAAGCATTTTGATCTCTGTAAAAAAACAAGTGGAACGCCAAATGTTACCTTCAAATGTTACACTTAATTTAGTTTTTTTTCACCGACAAAGCACTGTTATCCCGTATCGCATGAAAATTGTCAAGCACACTTGCTACACTAACATGTACATCTACAAAAAATATCAGAATTTTTTAATTTTATTTACTATTTATTTTGATTTTACTATTCATTAGAGAGCATATGCTTCCCAGAGCCAAAAATCCGCATCCTTTTTTTACAGTAAACTTCATATTATTAGAACACATAAAATTTCATAAAAATGGAACAATTTTATGTGGGGAAAAAGCGTGATACATTCAGAGTTGAGCGATTGAGCATTTTGTAGGAAAAAAACATGCATTTAGGATCCTACACTACAGATGATCCAAGAAAAATATCCAGAGCTTATAAAACTTAATCCCTCCGATCCAAAAAAGGTGTCGCAGTTTTGAACTAAGGTAAACTGCGACACTTTTTTTTAGAATCGGAGAGAGTACTTGATACATCTAAAAATACAGAACCTTTTCATAACAAACTTCAAATTATTTGAACAAATATAAACTTCCACCAAAAAGGAAGAAAATGTGCGAAAAGAATAGGAAACTAAAAAAACCAGGAAATTAGGTTTTTAATGTTTACCTCTATATTTCAGAAAAATCTGAACTTTTCGGGTATTTAAACATCAATCTGATTCAGCTTGACCTATAATTTGGTTAATTATGAGATCTATTTCTCTTAATTCTAGATCTAAAGTTGATCCACAATTATTTTAGAGATTTTTTATCATGGAATATTTTTTAACTGCTAAATCTAAAGTTGATCTGCAATTATCTTTTAGAATTTTTAATCATGGATTTTTTATTTTTTGTGCACTTGAGTTGAATTCATAGGATCAAACCAAACGTGAAATCATATTTTAAAAAAAAGAATGATATATTTAGAAAGTCGCAAATACAAATTTACCTCCTGTAGTACACGTGGTTTTACAGTTTCAGTGTTGTTGGTAGTCCTGGTTCTGTTTGCCTAAATGAAATCAAAGTTTACCAATAAGGAAAACTCTCATTCGAACGACTTAAATTTGAACTTTCTTAAATTTGCATGATTCTACCAGCTACAATCTGTATATTTCCTTGCCTCAATGGGTTTGTGTTTAACAATTAATGAGGTCAAAATAGCTAGCAGCCTAAAACACTTCTCCTTTGCATGACGTACAATTGGTTTCCATTTTCTAGTGGATAGCAAAGTATTTCGATTTTCTAGTGGATATCAACTGAAGTTCCTTCCTCGGTATTGAACCTCTTGATTCACAGGATTTGGTAATATATGAAATACTCCCTCTGTACACTATTGAATTGCAAAAACGTCTTATAATTAGTGTACAGACTACAGAGGTAGTAGAACACAAGAATATGATAGGAACACATGACTCGAATAAGCACAGTGAAATAAAAGTCAAAGCAATGTCAATGGGAAAACAGAATGCCATTTACGTCATTTCTGGAAATCCTGCGTTGTTTCACTTTCTGGAAATCCTGTGTTATTTCACTTGAATCTGAGATAGGATGATAGTTGTAGTTTCATTTATATTTCTTTACTCCATTCCTTTGAATCAATCAAAAGAATGAATAGTGCCATCAAAGGGAAATTTATACTCATGTTCATTCACTTTACCAAATGAATCAAGTGAGCCTCAATGCATTAGAAACAACAGGAATCCTATAAACACTGAAAATACCATTCCACCCTCATTCAGTCATTCTGGATGGTCATGGATACACTGGGAAGTCATAGCCAGTTCATCTTTTGCTGTGCCGATGCCTTCAACCCTTGAACTTGGAATGTTCCCTATTGATAATGTCACAAGTCACGAAATAGGATTCACCGTCACATTCTAAAATTTCATTCTTGAACATTGCGACAATTATAAAGTTGCATCATGCTAGTTTTTAGACTATCAATAAGAGGAGAAAAAGGGCTTCCACTAAAAGGCAAGGAAACTATGTGTCAGGCTTATGGAAATCATCAGTTGAGGTGATTTAAGTAGTATAGTGACTTAGAGCAACTCCAGCCGCGCCCCAACAGCCCCCCTTGGCCATTTTTAGCGCGGCGCCTAAAAACGGCCCAGCCGCTACGGTCGGTCTCTTTTTGCGGTTTGGGCCAAAATAACAGCCGGCGAACCCGAGCCGAGCCCAAGCCCCCCGGGGTCGCCTGGGGGCGCCGGCCGAAGCCCATTCTCCTCCCTCTCCCCTCCATCCGGCCACCATGCCGCCGAAGAAGTACGCCGCCCCTCGCGCCGCTACCGATGCCGACGCCACCCAGCCGAAGCAGAGGAAGCCGAGGGCGCCGCCATCCAAGCCCCCGGGCATGTCAAACGCCGACTGGAAGGCGGAAGTTCAGTGCCGGGAGGCTGTCACCACCGACCGGCAGAACAGGCTCAACGCCAAGAAGGCTCGGGACAGGGCGGCGGCGGATGCGGCCGTGACGGATCAGGCAGATCGCGCGGCGGAACAAGCAGAGGCGTCTCGCGCGGGTATGATGTATCCGCCCGACGGCCACGGCCTGCGCGTTCCCTGGAGCCAGCAGAGCGTCGGGTCGCCGACCGGCTTCTCGTCGTCGACACACCCTGGGGGTGCGCGCCATCGCCTGGCTACGCCGACGGCGACACGGTGGTCGGCGTTGATGACGAACAGCGCCGTCAAGCTCGACCTACTCCGGAGCAACGTCGACCTTCTCCGGACCAACGTCGCCGCGAAGAAGAGGAGCACCGACCTGGCATTCCTGATGGGGGCGGACATGTCGATGATGGACGAGCAGGTCAAGGCGTGGTACCTGGCGGAGCGCGGCCTCATCCTGAACCAGATGTCATCGACGCCCGCGCCAACTCGAATGCCGACCCCAACGCTACCGCCAAGCCCGAGCGATGATGCCTCCAGGATGCCCAGCACCGACGCCGACCAGCCCGCGCCGACACCGACCAGCCCGCGCACGCCGACCCCTGCTAGTCCAACGCCGGAGGACAACGCCGACGTTTGATGCATTGCCTACGCGTCTTTCCTTTTGAACGCCGAACTTCCGAGTGATTGATCGCCGAACAATGGCATGGTGAACTATGTGGTAGCCGCTGATCGCCGGACTTGTGGCGTTTCTTGGGTAGAGGGAAATGTCACGTTTGAATTTATAACGTCTTGGGGCCGACCCCTGGGGGCGTGGCTGGGAACTAGGTCGCCCCCAGGGCCGAAAAAGCGCCTGCCGAAGGGCCAAAATAGCGCTGGCGGGTGCGCTGGGGGGCCGAACGAGTGGAGATGCTCTTATCTACCAATCCTGTGTCCAGATCACCTCTATTAGTGTCCCTCAGTCTGATTTTACAACTGTCTCTGTCGCAGTGCTTATCAAACAGATGAACGTATACATAACTGATGCAATTAAAAAAATTGCACGTAAGGCTGCAGCTCCACTGTCAAATGGAAACTGGAGAATAGAAACAGCTTTCACCTTCGTGTTGGTTATTTTTCCGAAGTAGAGGATGCATAACACTGATGAAGGCATCAACTGGCAGAGTCCTCAAGATATAATCTGGCTAAGCCGGGTCTTTCTCAAACAAAAGGTGGAGTTCCTCATGCACTGGTTTTTCCTGAAAGACAGTAAAATTGAATCTGAGAATCTTATTCGGTACTCCACTGGTCCGAAGTAGAGGATGCATAACACTGATGAAGGCATCAACTGGCAGAGTCCTCAAGATATAATCTGGCTAAGCCGGGTCTTTCTCAAACAAAAGGTGGAGTTCCTCATGCACTGGTTTTTCCTGAAAGACAGTAAAATTGAATCTGAGAATCTTATTCGGTACTCCACTGGACAGTGTCTAATCAGTAATGTAAACAAGTTATTTTGGTTAAAACCATCCGAATTTGACCCTTAAGTCCTACATCAAACTTAAACTACCAATTGTGTCTTTCTCTTCTTTTTTAGAATCTACATTAGCAACTGCTGACCACCAGAGGCTAGAGTCAACTAGGGTATCGTCAAACTCATATGTAAATACAAGATCATAATCTGGTCTCGATAAAAACAGAGGATATATAATGTGTAAACAAACCTTTCAAGTACATTTTTCTTTCCAGTTGCCAACAAAATTCTCAGAAATTGACATGTTTGACTATACCACATCATTTGCATCCAAAAACATGTCTCACTGGTTTAACAATGAAAGACTGCATAAAGGAACCAAACATTATTAGACAACAGTACATAATTGATCACATAGCATACTGTTTATCTACAAAAATCTCTAACTTAATTCCAAGGTAGCATTATACCTGCAATTTTGTGGTACCCTCCATGAGAATGCCCCAGATGTTTTTAAGCCTGGTGGCATAGACATATAATCCCTCCAACCTTCCATGATGATTCTTAAATCATGAAGTTTGCTTTGCAACCCAATGCAACAGTTAGCATGCATTGTGCAAACCTCATTTAAATCTTTGCTTGGCTCACAAATACCACCAAAGTATGTAGTACTTAAAAACTTAATGGTTAATCCAATATCCATAATGTAAGGATCATGCTTAATAAAATTAAGTACATCCTGGTCATGATAACCAGGGTATCTCAGTCGTGAAGAATACCAAAACTTGTAAAACTCTATGCTTTGATTGTTCGACTTCACATAGTTGAACCCCCCATTAGCTATGTTTCTCAAGTCAGTTGCATTGCCTACATAGTGATCACATGCAACCTGAAGATCTCCATCCGGATAAAAATATGGAAATGGATTGCGAAACCACATTATATCTGCATCCTGAAATGCATATAAGAGAAGCAAATCAGTTTATGCTTATCGATTTGACTTTTTCAAGTTCGCTATTTTTAGGAAAAGGATACATCTTATTGTGTTAGTATCAAAGTAGAATATTAATGCAATAGAGCAGGAAGTAAAGTAAACATGGAAATTTACCGAGAAAATGAAGCTGTAACCTTTTTCAAGAACTAAGCGCAAGAAATCCAGCCTTTTCCACATCATCTCCAGATACCCAGCAGTCAGAAACCTCTTCTCTTGAGAAAAGTCCACATTACCGGTTACAAGAGCATAACAGTAGGTATGGATCTCAGTACATCGTCTATATGCTTTCCTGTCGAAGGCTATTATCACAAGGTGTTTCAGTAGTGAACTAGTTCTAACACCATGCCGGAAGCTATCAATGAAAAGATCTATAACTGAGCCTGGAGAAGACCATGCAGCATTAAGCGTCGTCAATATAATGGTCTTATTGTCCATAGAAGCCGCTTGTAGAACTTGCTCAAGTTTGAGATATTCACTGTCCTACAAGGATGGTTTTACATTAATTGTTACACCGAGTAAATAACTTATAAGTTCTGCCTCAGAAAGCAATTCAATTTGGTAGCATATCAACCGCGTGCTAAACTGAAACACATTTCATCTGATGACGTAGTGCTAAAAAGGAAAGGAATCAGGCTAACCACTGACATAACCCAAAGAATAAAATATTTCAATCGAAACAAGACAGGAATGATTAAAATAAGGAGGAAGGTTGACATTTCACCAGGAAATGTACAATCATTTGAATACCACTATAAAGCACAAAGCTAATCATTTGACATGTTAGCTAGCAGTATTTCTCTCAGTGGAACAGATCCAACTAATAAATAAGCTTAGAATATTCATGATTGTCATATAAATCAGAGCTATAAGTGTACGTATTCATTCACTCCTTAAGGTCTGCAGATTTTAACATCCAAATTCATGTTCATGCCCACCAAATAAAATTGGCTGTTCCCGAAGATAAAGCTCCATCGTAACAATCTATCCATACATAGACAGAGCAGTTGCTTGATCAGTTGATTCTGAAGGCCAAACACTAAAATTAGGGATAGTAGCAAAACAAATGAGGGCCGGATAACAGTATGCTCATGCTAGCGACCTGAAATATGTAATTCCACTATTCAATTTACAGAACTGAAAAGTAAGGCAGACGAGAGACTGGCAACATCAACGAGGAGGAGGTGGAGGAGGAGGAGGGGAGACGGAAGCACACCAGATCGTCGGCGGAAATGTGGTCGAGGTCGCGGTCCTCCTCGGCTTTGGGGACCATAACCGGAGCAAGAGGTGGGTCCCACTGCCGGCGATCCCAGGTGACCTGCACCGGTGGAGGCGTGTTCGACACGAGGGCCCGGTACAGCACGGCGCAGGGCAGCGCCACGGCCGCGGCGAGGAGGAGCACCGCGGCGGCCTTCCGAAACGCCGAGGCCGGCGGAGGAGGCGGCTTCGAGTGGCCGTACAGCCGGCGGAGGGAGGTCGCCGACGGCGGGGCCAGGGTTTGGCGTGAAGGCCTCGCCATTGCGGGTTACAAGAGCCGAGGGGGCGTCGGCGGCGGTGTGCGCCGACTGCTGAGTCGGTCGCCCAGTGTGAAAGTGTTCCAGTGCAGCGCGACGGCCCCGGAAGGCGGAAACAACGACTGTCCGTAAACGAATCTGGAAAACGTAAACCACATTTGCAACGAGGAGGCGCCTACGAATGGCCATGGAGTGCATGCGCATGTACCGAACGGAGATGGAGCAAGAGCAACCGAGCAAATCGTTTTCTTTGGCAGAAAGAAAAGCGATCTAGCCTCCGCCCCCGTGAGAGAGTGCCTCCTCCGGCGGTCATAAGTGGCGAGGGGTTCATCGGATCCACATGTGTGGATTGTTTTAGAAATTAGTAGCTTATATAGGATATGGGTTGTTCATCGCCTTGGCTTCGGCGATGATAATAGCGGTGTCAAATAGAAAATCCAGATCCTTTCCGACAAGGCAATCCATGTTGGGGTTGAATTTGGAAACAAGTTTGTTCAAATAAGAATGATGCGGCGGCGGCGACAACCTCGTGGTGGAACTGTGTCCTCGGATTCCGCCGTTGCGACGACATTTGCTCTAGCGCCAGCGCGGATCTTGGGAGGTAGTCCAGGAACGGATGCATATTGTGGTCTGCATCAACGGCATCTGAAAGATGGTGGATCATGTGTTGGGTTCGCGGTTCACGGCACACAGGTATGGTTTCCTCCTCCGACGTCTTAGTCATGCACAGATCTGGAGTTTGATGGCGTGTCCGGGGTGTTGCCTCGATCTGTTTCGTTCAACGGCAATGGTTTCCTCTATTGGCGAGCAACCTTGTAGATTCGCAAAGTTGCATATCAGTGATGGAGTCACGCCGAGCTCGAGTGTGCAGGTGATCCATCATTTTTTTTCTTTGGTGGGTGTTGTTGTGGCAGAGACATGTGACAGACGTTGGTGTCAAGCTCAGAGGATTCTTCAGGCTTGTTTGTTTTTTACTTCATGACTGGTGGTTCCTGATCCCGATGATATAAATCAAATACGTATTAGGGCATCTCCAACGGCGACCCGCAAACCGCCCCCGTCCGTCCGGACCGCGGAAGCCATCCAATGCAGACATGTATCGGTGTGCAACGCAGTCCAGACGCGTTTTCCCGCAAACCGAAATAAAACGTGTGGGGGGGGTTGCGGGAGTCCAGACGTGCGAAACATCGCTCTCTGCCCCCCTGGCCCACCGGAGCCCGCGCTCTTGTAGAATCCCGCACTGTTTCCGTGACAAAACCCAACTACTCTCTTCTTCCACCCCCTCCCCCGCCGCTCTCCCCCAGTTCCCGCTCTCTTCTCCCACCCCCTCCTTCCTTCCGTCGCCGACGCATGGGACCGTCAAAGAATCTATCGGAGATGGAGGCGGCGATGGTGCCGGAGGATTCGAGCATCACGCTTGCCCAAAAGATCAGCTCGGCTATGCGGCAAACTTGCCGCATCAAAGTGGAGGCCGCAAAAGGAGGAGAAGCTCAAAAAACGCCGGTGAGCCTGGTGGTGGCATTGGGCATGGTGGTCGCGGTGGTCATCGCGGACGTCGCCAGACAGGTGCGCCCACAATACAGACTGCGTTGTGGCTAGAGAATTACAAGCCTCCGTACTACTACACCGCCAAGCAGCTCGGAACTCCCGCCGGTAAGGTGACTTTCATCGTCGACACTAACGCGGCGCCTCTCTTCTCCGAGTTTTCTTCCCCGCGGCTTGTTCGGGCACGGACAGCGGGTGGGGAGCAGATGGGTACCCGCACACTGTTTGCTGCAATGCCTAGAATGGGGAGCCGGCGTACGACGACCGAGACAGGGAGATGCTCAACATAATCCACAACAGAGGCAAAGGAGCGGGAGGGGCCTATGAGGACGAGGCGATGGAAGACTCGGATCCCACCCAGTCCGGCAACTACCATCAGTAACAGTTCTACACCTAGACGGCCACGCAACAGTCCTACAC